>SMDT01000131.1:0-719376 GCA_005392925.1 Aquilaria sinensis
TTTTGGCATAATTCTAATTTTTGCCCCTGGATTTATTTGATTTGTCTAATTGAGACTCTAATGTTGTTTTGATTTGCAATTTAGTCATTAAGGCACTTATTTTCTATTATGCTTTTGTTTATTCAGAAAATTAAAGTCATAAATTAATTTAGGAATTAACATTAAGCTTAATTATATGATTAGGTTAGATAGGTAATTTTTAATAAATAATTTGTCCTCGGATTTATTTGATTTGTTCATCTGAGACTTTAAGGTTGTTTTGACTTACAATTTGGTCACTAATGTTTATTTTCTTTTAGGTCTTTGTTTGTTCATTTAATTAAGAGCATGAATAAACTTAAAGAATTAATGTTATGCATAATTATACGATTAGATTTGATAGACTTTTTAATAATTAGTCTAAAAATTAGCTTGACATAATCACACTTAGAAAAAAATTCAGTCTGCATGTGCCATTTAATTAAAATAACTAATAATAAATTAAAACTTTTTAAATTACTAATTTCCATATCCAGATGATCCGGCAGGATCCACGGTTTGGAAAACAAATTAATTCCTTGTAATAAATCAAATAAAGTATCCAAAACAATAACCAAATGATTTTACCAAAGAAATTAATTAATTTTTTTTAAATTATACTTTTAGACTTATGTTTAGACTTATAAATTCATAATAAAAATCTTTCATCAAATGAAAAGAAAGGAAATTAAAAAAAGGATAAAAATATAATTATATATAATAATTTCTTTAAATAAAATTAACATTTAAGGTTATTAAAAATCCAAAAGTTCAGACCAAATTTATGAAAAATTAAGAATTAAGATTTTTTTTAAATTAAAATCCATGTTCGGGTGATCTGAAAAGATCCATGGTTTGGATAAAAAAATCTTACAAAACAATAAAAAAATATATAAGAAGAATTACATAAATCCTAAAATTCTAGTAAAAAAAAAAAGAGAAAAAGAGATAATCGCCACGATACCGAACAAGTCCAGCACCGATCGCCAACCAATTGGCTGTTGCTAAGCGATATCAAATTGAAGCAAAAATCCGATCGTGAATCTACGGCTCGATTAAAAAAATTGATTCAAATCTCGGTACAATTCCTCTCTAATCCTCAAATTTTTCTATTTCATTTGTACAAGTTACTAACCTTTTGTTTATTATTTTGACAGAACTAACAATAATCTCTTCTGTGTTTATTTATTTATTTATTTCATTTATTTATTTGTTTTTTTTTTTACTTTTCTTTATTTTACGTAATTTTATTTTTTTAAAGTGGATGGCTAAAATCCCCCACTTTTCTTTATTTATTTAATTCCCTGTTAATTATTTAATTTATGCACTTTTTATTTATTTAAGTGGACGGCAAAAAGCGCCCCACTTTTCTTTACTTATTTATTTAATTTCCTGCAATATTTACTTTATGCATTTTTTTTCATGGAAGGTTATACCTCATACTTTTTAAGTAGATGGCAAAAAGCCCCACTTTTCTTTATTTATTTAATTTTCTGCATTTATTTACTTTATGCACTTTTATTTTTTTTCATGGAATGTTATACCTCCTACTTTTAAGTGGATGGCTAAAAGCCCCACTTTTTCTTTATTTATTTATTTTTTCTTTATTTATTTACTTTATGCACCTTTATTTTTTTTAGTGGATGGCAAAACGCCCCACTTTCTTTATTTATTTACCCTTCATTTTATTTATTTATTTACTTTTCATGCAAGGTTATTTATTGTTTTTTTTTAGTGGATGGCTAAAATCCCCACTTTTCTTTATTTATTTCAATTTCTATTTATTTAATTATGCATTTTATTTTTAAGTGGATGGCCAAGTAGCCCCACTTCTCTTTATTTATTCTGCATTTTATTTATTTCTTTATTCATTTAATTTCTACACTTTGTTTATTTATTTACCTTTTTCTGTGTTTTATTTTTACATAGATGGTTAAACGCCCCCATATTTTATTTACTTTCTTTTCATATTTTTTTCACAATGTGAATAATTAACCTTGTTTGCTTATTTTTTTTTTATGGCTAGTCAAAAGCCCTCTTTCTATTATTACAACAAAGCCCCCATCCTTTATTATTTCAAATTACATATTTTTTTTAATAACAAAAAGTTAACTCTTATTTCCTTTTTCCTTTAAATATTAAAATAAATTTAAAAAAAGTCATAATCGAACGATTCAACAAAAAATCAACTTTTTTTTTAAAAAAGTATATTTTTAGATCTACGGATTAGATGATTACTTAAAAAAAATCTTTTATCAAAAAATGAAAATAGATAATAATTTTTTTTAAAGGAAAATAATAATTAAGATAATAAAAATATTATTTATTCGGTAATTATTTATGACAAAATTTCATTAAAAATTTAATGATAAATTAAAAATTAAGAATTTAAATTAAATTCCATATCTGGGTGATTCGATAGAATCCATGGTTTGGAAAAATATCAAATTTTTAATAAAATGAATAAAAATTAAGTACCAAGGATAAAAAATCCATATTCTGATAATTTGACAGAATTTATGATATGGATTATTAATTAATTAAAATATTTGATAATTAACTAAAATTTCGTCAAATTCCGTGTCCAGTGTCGGGTGATTCAGCAGAATCCATAATTCGGAAATATCGAGTTTATTATAAAATTACGTAATTTAACTATCAAGATTTTTTTTAAATCCACATTAATTCATTAATCCACATCTGGACGATTTCAGTTAAAATTTCTAGTTTTGAAAATTAACTGAATTTATTTAAAAGCAAGCAAAACAAAATTTAAATTAACTAAGGTACCAATTTTTTTGGGCGTTATAACAAAGTTGTTTTAACGTAACCGTACTCTCGAACCCCTGAACTCTCGCAGACCATTTTCAAGGTATCCAATCGACCTGAGCGAAAACCGATTGGTGGCGACTCCCGAAAAAAACGACCCGCACGTTGCCATAGCTTGGCGACTCCACTGGGGACTCTACGTTAGTGAGTCGAGCCTAAAAAGTTGATTTTTTTTTATTTGATTTGCTTATTTTATGTGGATTTATGTGTTATATTTACTTAGGTAAACATGCATTATGCATTCACGACATGAAGCTCTATACCCGAGCTTCCTCGAATCAAACACGTTCTTTCAAAGCGGAATTGGTGTTGTTGTCCTTGTGAGACCATGGTCTCCAAGCCTTCACTGGTTTCAAGTAGCAAAGTAGTGTATTGCCTCCTGAGACGGATAGTCTCTGCATGGGCCCACGAAAAGCTACGACTCGAATTAATCCTTTCCTTACATAAACCCTCGAGGGTAAGGAATTGGGCCGTCACTATAATTTAGTGATGGGATTCGGGAACTATCCCTGGCCTTTTTTGATAAGCCACCTTATGCATATAGAACTCCCCACTTAACCATAGAACTGGCCATAGAATTCCTACCATTTACCAACACCATAAGCATGTCATGCCATTTTGTTACCTTATCTTTTTGTTTTCTTCGTGTTTTATATTTATGGCTCTCCCTTCTTTTCTCATAATATCTCATGAGTTATTAATTGATATTTAACTTGTTACTAACCTTGTTTTTCTTTTGTTATACTTATATTTTGTGCAATTTTTCTTCATGCATCAAAACCACGCATCAAACTGTAATAATTTTTTTTATTTATCTTTCTAATGACAACTAGAAGTCTTGAAGTTCCACGATAGTGGATAATCAAACTCATTCATTGCATACATCCATTACATCAATCACTTGCATATAAAGTCTGATAAAAACATAATCTCATTGCATGCATCCATTACATCAATCACATGCATATACAGTCTGATAAAAACATATCTTATTTTATATTGTATGCATACATTACATCAATCACATGCATATAAAGTCTGATAAAAACATAATCTCATTTTGTATTGCATGCATCCATTACATCAATCACATGCATATAAAGTCTGATAAAAACATAATCTCATTTTGTATTGCATGCATCCATTACATCAATCACGTGCATATAAAGTCTGATAAAAACATAATCTCATTTTGTATTGTATGCATCCATTACATCAATCAAGTGCATATAAAGTCTAATAAAATGAATCTTACTTTAAAACGGTAAAATTGGACCTCAACACCGATATCCAACTCGGCTCCAAACAAGACTAATGGCAGAGCAAACTGAAAAACGTCTCACAGATATTGAGTCCAAGATAGAAAGCATGGCCGAGCAAATGAAACAATTAATAGAGCTAATTAAGGGGAAAGCAACCCAAGTTCCCATCAAAGACCCGCAAAATCCGACCTATCCTCCTGGATTCACTCAATATCGGGTCTCAATCCAAGAGAAGCTCTTTCACGACTCAGGCCCATCTGATAACATTCATCTAAGGCACAATCCAATTTTTGAAGAAATGAAGCCCCTGCTTAAAAAAGAAGACGATACTCAAAAACTCGAGACCATAGAAAAGAGACTTCGGGCCATTGAAGGAGGCACTGTATTTGGATCTTTTTCGGTGAATGATCTTTGCTTGATGCCAGACGTTGTGATTCCTTCAGACTTTAAGGTGCCAGACTTTCCGAAATACGATGGAACAAGTTGCCCTATCACTCCTATTACACTGTCTCCAAGAAAAATACAACCACTCACAGAAGATGAGAAGGTGTGGGTAGCATTCTTTTCAAGAAAGTCTTACAAAGTCAGCGCTACAATGGTATCTAAGTCAAGGTCCAAGAAACATCAAAACATAGAATGACCTCGCTCATGCTTTCATCAATAATTACAAGCAAGTTGTAGACTTGGCCTTGGATCGCCAAACTCTCTAGAATATGGAGAAGAAGCAAGAAACCTTCAAGGAGTACGCACAAAAGTGGAGAGACTTAGCCGCACAAGTGCAACCACCTATGATAGAGAAAGAACTGATCATCCTGTTTATCTAAACACTAAAGAGACCATTTTATGAAAAACTAATTGGGAACACTTCAAGTAGCTTTTCAAATATGGTATTATCTTGAGAAAAGATCGAATTTGGAATCAAAATAGAAAAGCTGGTTGATTCTACAATTGGAGGATGTTTCAATGAAAGAAGCGGAGCTGTCCAAAACATCATCTCCAAGTCCTATGGTCCACTACCACTCATGTTACGAGTGAAAGGATATCCTATTGAGACTGTAATCTTCAAGGCTCCCTCATCAGTACCACATACCACTCATGGGAAGAAAGCTACTCAAGTTGATTCAATTTCCACAAGCTACAAACCTGCTATCACCCATACCAACGGCAGCAAATATCAAGTAGCCTCATCTTCCAAGTTGGAATGACCCAAATGCCAAATGTGATTACCAAAAAGGTTCAATTGGGCATTCAACTGAAAATTGTGTGGCACTGAAACTCAAGGTCCAACAGTTGGTCGAGTCCAAGTTGCTAGGTCCTGATGTGATTGGTAATTGAAAGTGAAGATTTTAAACTGGAATTACATTGATTTTGGAAGGCCTCCAAGTCAGATCCGACCTAACAGTTCGCACACACTTTTGAATGACAGGGAATCCTTTGAGTAAACTTGTATCTTTGAGAGCTTGCCAAAGTAATCTAATAGTAAAAATCTCCTAGATTTAGTCCAGAATCTAGGGTGTAGTCTTTGTTAAATGGACACCTGGTATTCTTTTTGTTGTCCAACAAAAAGATGTAATGTGTGCATTCTACCACTTTTTACCAAAAATTCCATTTTTACATCTATCTCTCACTCTTTGCCATTACACTATCCATTATTGCCATCACACTTTACTTTCTAAACGATGCTACTCGTGGGTGAAAATGAAAGTTAAGGGAGATTTGATAGTAGTGATCTTGAAAGTGCTGCCAAATCTAGTAAGAAGGATTTCAAATGTTGCACCTCAACTCTCAAAAGGGAATTCGCAGTGGTTATCAACATCCTTGCAAGAAGTCTTGGGTTAGTTTCCAAATAAGGTAGCTATCATATTAAATGGCTTCGATGGCCTCCCAAATCTCATGAATGCTCAGCATAAGAAAAGGTTCTCAGCTTTTCGCAACACAAACTCCAAAAAAAAAAAGAAAAGAAAAGAAGTTCATCCCTTCCATCAAAATGCGACAAGGGAAATTCAAGAAAGACTGAGAGCAAGCACGAGCATGCAAGGCCACTTGAGTCACCTCACTTCAAGAGAGCTATCAAGTATGTCTAATCATAGCTTACACAAAAAAAACAACAAAAAAAAAAGAAACAAAAAAAGAAAAGAAAAGAGGCTCAAGTTAGAGCAAAAGAAAGAAAAGAAAAAAGTGAGCTATGGATTCTAGACTGAAAACCTGCAAAGGCGGTTTAGAAGACAAAAGAAACCCTCAAGACAAGCGTACATAAAGATTATGATAGTTGGGGGGCACTAGATGAGGTCTAACTTTCTGGAAAATGTGGCAAGTTTGAGGTCATCACTATTGAGTTTTTCACCGTAATTAGATCTGCTCACGAGTAGTATTAAAAGACCCTTTTTTCACACCACTCAAACTTGACTTTCCTCAAATCGAACATTTACCTCTTGATATCATTCTCATTCATTTAAAAGACTGCCACAAAAAAAAAACATTCAAACTTAACTTTCCTCAGACCTAAAATTTATTTCTTGATATCATCCTCACTCAGCTAAAAAGCTATCATTGTGAATCATGTTTCTACCTTATTGTCTTGCACAGTTTATGTCTTCGAGTTGAAAAGGGGGAGAATGACAGGATATTTTAATTAAAAATAAAGACCGTAAGTTACTTGGTCAAGCTTTGCAAATTGATGAAAGTTTTTCTTTAAGGCAAAACTATTATTCATTAATGTGTGTAGACTTAAAAGTGAGGAGATAGCTTGAGACTTTCTTTAAGAAGATGTGGTTCTTGTAAGAAAAATTCATGATTGAAGGCCATCACAAAGGTCTAGAAATGCTCGACCTTCTTTTAAATCAAAGGCGAGATGATACCTTTATCCACATAAATACCATATTCAGGGGGGCAAAGTAGTCTCTACGAAGCGTAAGAAGAGTACTGTCAACGAAGAAGCTCAATAAACAAAGGGGGCAAGTCTTATGGAGCAGAACCTGAGTTTAAGGAAGAGCAATCATTCAGATTATAACATGGGGATAAGTATGTGTCAGCCCAAACACAAAAAAAAAAGGCAGACATTGAAAGTTAAGCCTTCGATGCTATGAAATCCATGATAAGGGATGAGTACCCAAAGAGATATAAAGTATGAAGCGGGCCAACATTAAGGAAATCGAGGCCAAAATTCAAGAACAAGTCAAGGAAAACTTCTTTGAAGGGGCTTTTGAAAAGAGTTGAGCTTTTGAGGCAATGGATAAGAACTGAGAAGCATAAAGAGATTCAATGGTAATCCAAGAAGGCAATCACAAAGAGGATCCAGTAAAGCAAAGACAAGAAGAACTAGATCCATCCAAATATCCAAAAAAAAAAAAAAAACCATCAGTTACACATGCTCTTCATTCATGCATTTCACATCATGCATGCATGGCTTTTGCATAACAGGCATCAAATGGAAAGCATATCTACGGCATGATTACAGCAGTATAAGCTGAGACCTCAATGACATAAGCTCTTACTAGTCTATCACCAGATGCACAACTAATACGCTGGACCAAGCCGCATCAGGAATTCAAGGATAAGGTAGACAATATGTCAAAAGCCCGGCAATCGATTCAATAATCGAGGCTACATCCGGAAGGACAGGATTGATGTCAGCTTAGTAGTATCCAAGATAAGAGATATCTATAAGTCAAGGATCAGGTAGACGTCAAGAAATATTGTCGTCAACAATTTATCAAAAGCTTGGTGATCGATTCGATAATCGAGGCTACACCCGTGGTCAAGGATAAGGTTGACGTTAAGAAATATTGTCGTTGACAATTTGTCAAAAGGTGGCAATCAATTCGATAACCGAGGATTCACTCATAAGGACAGAATCGACACGGAATATCAAAGAGAAACGATATCTATGACGTCAAAATATTGTCAAAAAAAAAAAAAGTAGGATCCATTTTTCCGGTTAAGTGGCGGATACGGTACTCCGTGACTCTCAAGTCGGTTCTCTCAGTTGCCCATAATAACTGATTCCTTCCTCCCTTCTTTCTTTTATTTCCTCCTAGAAAATGGATCCTACTCTTTCTGCCTTACGAAAATATTTTCCTTCTCTCCCAATAAACAGTCTTAAAAAGATCTACCGAGGTCGCTGTGAACGAATAAGAGTTTTGATGCTCAAAGGAATCCCTGAAGATGTACGGTGGTTAATCGAAGCTAAGGTTCGGCTGGCAGGTGAAATCCCAGAGGTATTTGTGTCTCACATGCCTGGCATAGGCAAAAGCTCTTATGCCAAAAAGCGAAGAGCAAAGAGGCTAGGTGTTTGTCATAAATGCGGACGATGGACTTGCAATACTAAATGTCGTTCTTTAGGAATGATCTCCGAAAATCGAGAAGATAAAATACGATTCATCAAGAATGGCCTGAGTAAGGACTCATTGGATGATATCCGATTGACTCTTGAGACGCATTCTTGTGGATCAGTGCAACGCGAACTTCTTGGTTTATGGAGTATTTTTCACGAAGAACAAGAGCGTTATAGTCGTGGGAATCTGACTTTAAAAGACCCTGTTTGCCAGTTTGTAAGAAAACTGGATGGGAAGCAAATCCCCGACTCATAGAAGGCGTTGAAGCCATTACTGGACGTAAAACCAGTAGAAGATGTGAGCCACAGTCACAATCACTGTACATACGGTTTGTCATATTTGGAAAATTTGCCTTTTCTATTGACGATAAAGTACTCCCTTCTGTAAGCGTAATAAACACGTTATCCTTTCATCACTATAAATGCGCGTTTTCTTTCCGGTTAAGCAGTGGATACGGTACTTCGTGACTCTCAAAATCGGTTATTTCAGTTTCCTACAATAACTGATTCATTTCCCTCATCTCTCAAATTCTTCTCTCATCAATGGATTCTACTCTTTCTGCCCTGCGAAAGTACTTTCCTTCCCTCTCAATAAATGTTCTTAAAAAGATCTACCATGCTAGATGTGAAAGAATCAAAGTTTTTATACGCAAAGGCGTTCCTAACAATGTGCAGTAGATAATTGAAGCTAAGGTCCGTTCGGCTGGTGAAGTTGCCGATGCATTTATGCCTCGTATGCCCGGCTTAGGTAAAAGTGCTTATGCCAAAAAGCGAAGAGCAAAGAGGTTAGATGTCTGTTATAAATGTGGAAGATGGAATTGCAATACTAAATGCCGCTATTTAGGATACATCTCCAAAAATCGCAAAGATAAAAGAAAATTCATTAAGAATGGCCTGCGTAAGGAATCTCTGGAAGATATCTGAGGGACTCTTGAAATGCATTCTTGCGGAATAGTACAACGCGAAATAGTCAATTTATAGAGGATTTACCATAAAGAACGAGACCGTTATAGTCCCGGGATCTGACTTTAAACGACTCTGTTTGCCAATTTGTAAGAAAACTGGATGGGAAGCAAATCCCCGACTCATAAAAGGCGTTGAAGCCGTTACTGGACGTAAAACCAGTGGAAGATGTGAGCCACAGTCACAATTATTGTACATATGAGCTGTCATTTTTGAAAATTTGCCTCTTTTTACAATAATGTACTTGCTTCAGTAAACGTAATAAACGCGTTATCCTTTCATCTCTATAAATGCGTGTTCTTCTTTCTGGATACGATACTCCGTGACTCTCAAAGTCAGTTATTTCTGTTTCCTACAATAACTAATTTCTTCCTTTCTTCTCTTAATTTCCTCCTTCATCAATGGAGTCTTCTCTTTCCGCTCTACGAAAGTATTTTCCTTCCCTCCCAATAAATGTTCTTAAAAAGATTTATCAAGCTAGATGTGAACGATTCAGAGTATTTATGCACAAAGGCATTCCTGATAATGTGCGGTGGCTAATCGAAGCTAAGGTTCGTTCGGCTGGTGAAGTTCCAGATGCATTCTTCCCCCGTATGCCCGGCTTTGGTAAAAGCGCTTATGCCAAAAAGAGAAGAGCAAGGAGGCTAGGCGTCTGTCATAATTGTGGATGGTGGATTTGCGGCAATAAATGTCGTTCTTCAGGGATGATCACCAGAAATCGTGAAGATAGAAGAAAATTCATTAAGAATGGCCTGCGTAAGGAATCTCTGGAGGATATTCGAGAGACTCTTGAAGCGCACTCTTGTGGAATGGTGCAATTTGAGATTGTCGGTTTATGGATGACTTTCCAAAAAGAACAAGATCGCTACAGTCTTGGGAATCTGACTTTAAATGACCCTGTTTGCCAGTTTGTAAGAAAACTGGAAGGGAAGCAAATCCCCGATTCATAAAAGGCATTAAAGCCGTTACTGGACGTAAAACCAGTAGAAGACGTGGACCAAGGTCACGATTACTATACATGCTAGCTGTTGCTTTTGAAATTTTCCTCCCCTTTTGGCAATAATGTACCCACTCCTGACGTGAGCCATAGTCTTTTGACTACTGTATATAGCTCACCAGCTGTTGTTTTTGAAATTTTCCTTCTCTTCCGACGATCATGTACCTACTCCTGACGTGAGCTACAGTCACGACTATTGTATATGCTAGCTGTCGCTTTTGAAAATTTTCCTTCTCTTCCGACAATCACGTACCTACTCCTGACGTAAGCTACAGTCATGATTACTGTACATGCTAGCAGCCATTTTGGAAATTTTCATCCTTTTTTGATGATAATGTACCCATTCCTGATGTGAGCCATAGTCGTGACTACTGTGTATAGCTATTATTTTGGAAATTTTTCTCCTCTTCCGACAATAATGTATCCACTCTTGAAAATAAAATTAATGCTTTATCTCTTCATCTCTATAAATATATCTTCTTTTCTTCTTTTCTCACAAGGGTAAGGATAGGAATGGAGAAAACCTCAACTCGTAAATCCCGAAGTATTTGTGTATTTTCTGGGGCTTTTCCTGGAAAAGATGAAGAGTACTTAAAGGCAGCCAACCATTTGGGTAGAGTATTAGCCGAGCGAAAAATACATTTAGTTTATGGAGGAGGTAGCGTCGGATTAATGGGAGGCGTAGCATCAGCAGCATCTTTAGGTGGAAGTCAAGTTCTGGGCATTATCCCTGGACCGTTGAAGTTTGTTTCTGGGGGCACGATCGGAGAAGAGCTAGTGGTCAAAAATTTGCAAGAGCGTTTGTTACAAATGCTTTTTAATGCTGATGCTTTTATCGCTCTACCCGGTGGTTTTGGCACATTGGGAGAGGTCTTCCAAATTGCTTCCATGGCCCAACTTAATTTGCATAAGAAACCTATTGGGCTGTTGAATGTTAACAATTTCTTTACAGGTCTGATATCTTTTGTGGATTTTGCCGTGCAGAAGAATTTTATATCAAGAGTGGCACGACAAATCCTAATATCCGCAAAAACTGCTGAAGAATTGCTTGATAAAATGCAAGCTTTTGTTCCTGAACCAGATCCAGCAATGATTCAGATAGACTGGACACGACAGTCTTTCCCGACCAGTTCAATCCCATAATTGTCCTTTACCCGGCCTGTTGAAGTATTGTGGAAGAAGAAGCGATCTGATCTGTTCTTCTTGTCATTTAGTTTTATTATCAGTATTTTCTTTCATGTTTCAGTTTTTTTTTTCTTTTCAGGGAATTTCTTCTTTATTCTTCACCATGTTAGATAGTTTTGTTCATGCTGATATTAAAACCATAGGACAAAGCCTTTAGTTTGGAATGGCTGAGTAAGGAGTAATTTTGTTTACTCTTGAGACGCATCCTATTAGGTCCACTAGTCATGACATTTTGGGGTAGCTAAGCTTCAACCTTATTTGGATGACATATCTCACAAGGGAATCTATATTTTCTGAAGAAAATATTAGATGAAACCTTGGATATTGATTCCAAACATCCGTTCCCTTACATAATTTGTCAGTTTTATTTCTCATCATCAAGATTCACTCATTTCATGGAAGTTTAAATTTTTGCACTCGCCTATTATGAAAATTCACACTTCCGAAGAAAATCATTCCAACTTCAATTGCCTTCATACAAATTTTGCTTGAGGTACTCAAAAAGGAGAAAAGAGTTTTTCTCCACAATCAATTTTTCTTCAACGATAGGAGCCTTCCTATCGTAGAGGTTCTAAGGAAGGACCCTTAACCTCAAAATCAATCAATCAATTTTTCTTCAACGATAGGAAGGTTCCTATCGTAGAGGTTCTAAGGAAGGTTCCTTAACCTCAAAAATCAATCAATCAATTTTTCTTCAACGATAGGAGAGGTTCCTATCGTAGAGGTTCTAAGGAAGGTTCCTTAACCTCAAAATCAATCAATCAATTTTTCTTCAACGATAGGAGAGTTCCTATCGCAGAGGTTCTAAGGAGAGGTTCCTTAACCTCAAAAATCAATCAATCAATTTTTCTTCAACGATAGGAGAGTTCCTATCGTAGAGGTTCTAAGGAAGGTTCCTTAACCTCAAAAATCAATCAATCAATCAATTTTTCTTCAACGATAGGAGAGTTCCTATCGTAGAGGTTCTAAGGAAAGTTCCTTAACCTCCTCAATCAATCAATCAATCAATTTTTCTTCAACGATAGGAGAGTTCCTATCGCAGAGGTTCTAAGGAGAGTTCCTTAACCTCAAACAAAATCAATCAACCAATCAATTTTTCTTCAACGATAGGAGAGTTCCTATCGCAGAGGTTCTAAGGAGAGTTCCTTAACCTCAATCAATCAATCAATTTTTCTTCAACGATAGGAGAGTTCCTATCGTAGAGGTTCTAAGGAGAGTTCCTTAACCTCAAAATCAATCAATCAATTTTTCTTCAACGATAGGAGAGTTCCTATCGCAGAGGTTCTAAGGAGAGTTCCTTAACCTCAAAATCAATCAATCAATTTTTCTTCAACGATAGGAGAGTTCCTATCGCAGAGGTTCTAAGGAGAGTTCCTTAACCTCAAAAATCAATCAATCAATCAATTTTTCTTCAACGATAGGAGAGTTCCTATCGCAGAGGTTCTAAGGAGAGTTCCTTAACCTCAAACTCAATCAATCAATCAATTTTTCTTCAACGATAGGAGAGTTCCTATCGCAGAGGTTCTAAGGAGAGTTCCTTAACCTCAAACTCAAAATCAATCAATTTTTCTTCAACGATAGGAGAGTTCCTATCGCAGAGGTTCTAAGGAGAGTTCCTTAACCTCAAATCGCAGAGGTTCTAAGGAGAGTTCAACCTCAATCAATCAATTTTTCTTCAACGATAGGAGAGTTCCTATCGTAGAGGTTCTAAGGAGAGTTCCTTAACCTCAAAAATCAATCAATCAATTTTTCTTCAACGATAGGAGAGTTCCTATCGTAGAGGTTCTAAGGAGAGTTCCTTAACCTCAAACTCAATCAATCAATCAATTTTTCTTCAACGATAGGAGAGTTCCTATCGTAGAGGTTCTAAGGAGAGTTCCTTAAGGTTCCTTAACCTCAATCAATCAATCAATTTTTCTTCAACGATAGGAGAGTTCCTATCGTAGAGGTTCTAAGGAGAGTTCCTTAACCTCAAACTCAATCAATCAATCAATTTTTCTTCAACGATAGGAGAGTTCCTATCGTAGAGGTTCTAAGGAGAGTTCCTTAACCTCACTCAATCAATCAATCAATTTTTCTTCAACGATAGGAGAGTTCCTATCGCAGAGGTTCTAAGGAGAGTTCCTTAACCTCAAAAAATCAATCAATCAATTTTTCTTCAACGATAGGAGAGTTCCTATCGCAGAGGTTCTAAGGAGAGTTCCTTAACCTCAAAAATCAATCAATCAATCAATTTTCAATTTTTCTTCAACGATAGGAGAGTTCCTATCGTAGAGGTTCTAAGGAGAGTTCCTTAACCTCAAAAATCAATCAATCAATTTTTCTTCAACGATAGGAGAGTTCCTATCGCAGAGGTTCTAAGGAGAGTTCCTTAACCTCAAAATCAATCAATCAATCAATTTTTCTTCAACGATAGGAGAGTTCCTATCGCAGAGGTTCTAAGGAGAGTTCCTTAACCTCAAACTCAATCAATCAATCAATTTTTCTTCAACGATAGGAGAGTTCCTATCGCAGAGGTTCTAAGGAGAGTTCCTTAACCTCAAAATCAATCAATCAATCAATTTTTCTTCAACGATAGGAGAGTTCCTATCGCAGAGGTTCTAAGGAGAGTTCCTTAACCTCAAACTCAATCAATCAATCAATTTTTCTTCAACGATAGGAGAGTTTATCGCCGAGGTTCTAAGGAGAGTTCCTTAGAGGTTCAATCAATCCTTCAAGAGTTCTTTAATAGGAGAACTCCTATCGTAGAGGTTCTAAGGAGAGTTCCTTAACCTCAATCAATCAATCAATCAATTTTCTTCAACGATAGGAGAGTTCCTATCGCAGAGGTTCTAAGGAGAGTTCCTTAACCTCAAACTCAATCAATCAATCAATTTTTCTTCAACGATAGGAGAGTTCCTATCGCAGAGGTTCTAAGGAGAGTTCCTTAACCTCAAACTTCAACAATCAATCAATTTTTCTTCAACGATAGGAGAGTTCCTATCGCAGAGGTTCTAAGGAGAGTTCCTTAACCTCATCAATCAATCAATTTTTCTTCAACGATAGGAGAGTTCCTATCGCAGAGGTTCTAAGGAGAGACCCTTAACCTCAAAATCAATCAATCAATTTTTCTTCAACGATAGGAGAGTTCCTATCGCAGAGGTTCTAAGGAGGGTTCCTTAACCTCAAAATCAATCAATCAATTTTTCTTCAACGATAGGAAGGTTCCTATCGTAGAGGTTCTAAGGTAGAGGCCCTTAACCTCAAAATCAATCAATCAATTTTTCTTCAACGATAGGAAGGTTCCTATCGCAGAGGTTCTAAGGTAGGTTCCTTAACCTCAAAATCAATCAATCAATTTCTCTTCAACGATAGGAAGGTTCCTATCGCAGAGGTTCTAAGGTAGGGCCCTTAGCCTCTATTTCAATCAATCAATTTCTCTTCAACGATAGGAAGGTTCCTATCGCAGAGGTTCTAAGGTAGGGCCCTCAACCTCTATTTCAATCAATCAATTTCTCTTCAACGATAGGAAGGCTCCTATCGCAGAGGTTCTAAGGTAGGGCTCTCAGCCTCTATTTCAATCAATCAATTTCTCTTCAACGATAGGAAGGCTCCTATCACAGAGGCTCTAAGGTAGAACCCTTGACCTCAAAATCAAAATCAATCATTTTTCTCCAATGATAGGAAAGCTCCTATTGCAGAGGTTCTAAGGTAGGACCCTTAACCTTAAAATCAATCAATCATTTTTCTTCAACGATAGGAAGGCTTCTATCGCAAAGGTTTTAAGGATGGAATCCTTGCCTCGAAATCAATCAATCAATTTTCCTTCAACGATAGGAGAGTTCCTATCGCCGAGGTTTTAAGGATGGAATCTTTGCCTCGAAATCAATCAATCAATTTTCCTTCAACGATAGGAGAGTTCCTATCTCCTAGGTTTTAAGGATGGAACCTTAACCTTGATATCAATTAATCAATTTTCCTTCAACGGTAGGACAGCTCCTATCACCGAGGTTCTAAGGAAGGTTCCTTAACCTCAGAGTTTAGGCGGCGATAAGGTTTTCAATGCCTAGTTAAGGTCGAACGAAATTTTGTAGCGACTTTGCATGCATCATGTACCATGAAACATGCAAAGGGGGGCAGCTGTTGACACCCAATTTCGTCCAACTAAAAAATTTTAAAAAAAATTAACCAAAAAGATTAAAATTAAAAAAATTTAAAATTATTATTATTAATTAATTAATTAATTAGTTATTTAATTAATAAAAAAAAATTATTTTACGCGTGATTCACGCGTCTTACCTGCTCCAACTCCCAACAGCTACTCTCCTTTATCTCTTCCCTGTCCCTTGCCAGCGCAAAAGGGGGGTCTATCTTCTCCCTCCCCCAGTTCGCCTGTAATCCCTCTCTCACTCTCGAAAATCCTTTCTCACTTTCTTCTCCATTGCCGGGCTCGTCTCCAACAGAGCTCTCTCTCTCTTCCATCAGTGGTTCCCTCTCTCGGTCTCTCCCTCTCTATTCTTTCATCTCTCTCTTTCTCCCATAGTTACTTCTCTCTCTCCCTCTCGCAAATTCACCTTCGCCTTCCTCTGCTCTCCCTCGCATCACTCCACTGCGCACCACCACCCTCCTTCGCCCAGCCGCTCAGCCGCCGTCATTTTTGCGCCTTCTTGCTCACCGTGCCCCCCTTTGCCGTCACGTCGCCCAGCCATCCTTCTTGCCCAGCCACTCCGCCGAGTCGCTTGACGCCCTCTCTTCGCCTTACCATTGTTTTGCACCTCGCCATCGCCTTTGGTCCGGTTGCATCATCCCGTCGCCGCAGCAACACCCAAGCCCAGCCTTCGCCGCGCCTCCTACCCTTCTGTCAGTCGTCGCGCCCAGCCCGCCGCATCGCCCAACTCCCTTAGCTCCACAGTCGCAGCGTCCCAACGCCAAAAGCCAAGGTTGAAGACGAAGACGCATTTAATGTTTTGACTAAGTCATAGTTTTTATTTTTTTGGGTAAAAATCCTATTTAGTCCTTAGATTTCTTTTTTTTTGTTCATTTAAGTCACTAACATATTCTCTTTTGTAGATTGACCATTTACAGCAAGTTTTTATTGCTTTCTTTTCTTTAATCTCTTTTGTTCACTTGTCTATTTTGGTCATTAATTAAATTTAGCCATAAAATTCTAGTAGGATTATAATCTAGATTATTTTTATATCTATTTTTTTATCTATTTAATTTTGGGATAGTTCATTTATTATTTAATATTCACGATACATCTAAGAAAAAAATTCATTTCACGTGAATTTAATAAGACTCTTAAATGAATTTAGCGCGGAATGTAAATTACTAAATCCATATCCAGGTGGTTTGGTTAGAATCCATGGTTTAGATTTTTAATTGATATTATTTAAAGCAAACAAAACAAAAAAAATTAAATTAAATAATGAAAATCCAAATCGCAAACTAGTAAATTACAAAAATCCATAGCCGGGTGGTTCGGTTAGAATCCATGGTTTGGATATCAATTGAAATTATTTAAAGCAAACAAAATGAAAATTAAAATTAAATAATGAAACCTAGATCGCAAACCGACCCGTTGTCAACCCAGATTTGATTCGAAGGATTTATTTGATTTGTCTAATTGAGACTCTAATGTTGTTTTGATTTGCAATTTAGTCATTAAGGCACTTATTTTCTATTATGCTTTTGTTTATTTAGAAAATTAAAGTCATAAATTAATTTAGGAATTAACATTAAGCTTAATTATATGATTAGGTTAGATAGGTATTTTTAATAAATAATTTGTCCTCGGATTTATTTGATTTTGTTCATCTGAGACTTTAAGGTTGTTTTGACTTACAATTTGGTCACTAATGTTTATTTTCTTTTAGGTCTTTGTTTGTTCATTTAATTAAGAGCATGAATAAACTTAAAGAATTAATGTTATGCTTAATTATACGATTAGATTTGATAGACTTTTTAATAATTAGTCTAAAAATTAGCTTGACATAATCACACTTAGAAAAAAATTCAGTCTGCATGTGCCATTTAATTAAATAACTAATAATAAATTGAATTTAAATTAAATTCCATATCCGAATGATCCGGCAGGATCCACGGTTTGGAAAACAAATTAATTCCTTGTAATAAATCAAATAAAGTATCCAAAACAATAACCAAATGATTTTACCAAAGAAATTAATTAATTTTTTTTAAAGTATATTTTTAGACTTATGTTTAGACTTATAGATTTATAATAAAAACCTTTCATCAAATGAAAAGAAAGGAAATTTAAAAAAGGATAAAAATATAATTATATATAATAATTTCTTTAAATAAAATTAACATTTAAGGTTATTAAAAATCCAAAAGTTCACCAAATTTATGAAAAATTAAGAATTAAGATTTTAAATTAAAATCCATGTCCGGGTGATCTGAAAAGATCCATGGTTTGGATAAAAAAATCTTACAAAACAATAAAAAAATATATAAGAAGAATTACATAAATCCTAAAATTCTAGTAAAAAAAAAAAGAGAAAAAGAGATAATCACCACGATACCGGACAAGTCCAGCACCGATCGCCAACCAATCGACTGTTGCTAAGTGATATCAAATTGAAGCAAAAATCCGATCATGAATCTACGGCTCGATTAAAAAAATTGATTCAAATCTCGGTACAATTCCTCTCTAATCCTCAAATTTTTCTATTTCATTTGTACAAGTTACTAACCTTTTGTTTATTATTTTGACAGAACTAACAATAATCTCTTCTGTGTTTATTTATTTATTTATTTCATTTATTTATTGTTTTTTTTACTTTTCTTTATTTTACGTAATTTTATTTTTTTAAAGTGGATGGCTAAAATCCCCCACTTTTCTTTATTTATTTATTTCCTGTAATTATTTAATTTATGCACTTTTTATTTATTTAAGTGGACGGCAAAAAGCCCCACTTTTCTTTACTTATTTATTTAATTTCCTGCAATTTACTTTATGCATTTTTTTTTTCATGGAAGGTTATACCTCCTACTTTTTAAGTGGATGGCAAAAAGCCCCACTTTTCTTTATTTATTTACTTTCCTGCAATTTACTTTATGCACTTTTATTTTTTTTCATGGAATGTTATACCTCCTACTTTTAAGTGGATGGCAAAACGCCCCACTTTTCTTTATTTATTTAATTTCCCGCAATTTACTTTATTGCACTTTTATTTATTTAAGTGGAATGCAAAAAGCCCCACTTTTCTTTATTTATTTAATTTCCTGCAATTATTTACTTTATCACATTTTTATTTTTTTAAATGGACGGCAAAAAGCCCCACTTTTCTTTATTTATTTACTTTTCTGTAATTATTTAATTTATGCATTATTATTTTTAAGTGGATGGCTAATCGCTCCACTTTCTTTATTTATTATTCTGCATTTTATTTATTTCTTTATTCATTTAATTTCTACACTTTATTTATTTATTTATTTATTTATTTACCTTTTTCTGTGTTTTATTTTTACATAGATGGTTAAATGCCCCCATATATTTTTATTTACTTTCTTTTCAGTTTTTTTCACAATGTGAATAATTAACCTTGTTTGCTTATTTTTTTTATGGCTAGTCAAAAGCCCTCTTTCTATTATTACAACAAAGCCCCCATCCTTTATTATTTGAAATACATATATTTTTTTAATAACAAAAAGTTAACCTCTTGTTCCTTTTATCAAAATAAATAAATAAAAAAGTCATAATCGAACGATTCAACAAAAAATCAACTTTTGTTTTAAAAAATATATTTTTAGATCTACGGATTAGATGATTACTTTAAAAATCTTTTATCAAACAAAAATAAGATAATATTTTCTTTTAAAAAAATAATATTAAATAATAAAAAAATTATTTATTAACGCCATTAAAATTTCCAAATTTTACAAAAATTTATGACAAATTTAATAAATTATGAATTTAAATTAAAAATCCTTGTCCGGGTGATCCGATAGGATTCATGGTTTGGGAAAATATAAAGTTTTAAATAAAATAAAACTAATTACCAGGATAAAAATCCATATTCTGATAATTTGGCAGTATTTATGATATGGATTATTAATTAATTAAAAATATTTAATAATAATTTCATCAAATTCCGTGTCCGGGTGAATCGGCAGAATCCATGGTTTGGAAATATCGAGTTTATTATAAAATTACACAATTTAATTATCAGGATTTTCTTAAAATCCACATTAATTCACTAATCCACATCTGGACGATTTCAGTTAAAATTTCTAGTTTGAAAATTAACTGAAGTTATTTAAAAACAAGCAAAACAAAATTGAAATCAACTAAGGTACCAATTTTTGGGCATTATAACAAAATTGTTTTAACGTAACCGTACTCCCGAACTTTTGAACTCTCGTAGACCATTTTTAAGGTGTCCAATCGACCTGAGCGAAAACCGATTGGTGGCGACTCCCGAAAACGACCCGCACGTTGTCACATACATCAAAATCTCAATTTATGCACTTATGCAATACGAACTTAGTTTCATACAATATGCTACCAATTTCATATAATAAAAACTTAATTTCATATAAAACACATCAGTTTTGGAAATGGGGACACAGATACAACCATAACTTGCATTCAGGCTCAGTTTCCTTGCCAAATGAAATGTTAAGTGTGTCTTCACATTTCATTGCTCCATCTACATAGTATGTTTCAAAGAAAAAATTACTCAGTTCTACACAAAGAGCCCCTAAACTCATAGAAATAATTTCTATTTTCATGTATTCCATTTCTAGTTTATACATTATAAAAGCTCGAAACTCATACATTAGGGGCACAGTTTCATACATATATGAACCCAATTTTGTGCACTAGGGCCCAAATTCATACAATAGCAGCTTAGTTTCATGCAACAGTAATATAGGTTTATGTATGTATATGTATGGGTATTTGCACATACTTCCATACATTAACATCTCAGTATCATAAAATGACATATAATTTTATACAATAGCAACCCAGTTTCTTTTATGGGAATTCATAGTTTCAAAACTCTACAATTTTACACTACCAATCCAATTTCATACTATTTGTTTCCATTTTTATAGACACTCAAAACTCAAAACTCAAACAACAAAAACATAGCTTGGTACATATATGAATTAGCTTCATATAGTAGCAACCTAAATTCATGTTATAGCATCCTAATTTTTCCCTCTTTAACTGTTCAACTATTGTATTTGTGTCCTTTATAAACTCGAAAGCATACATATAAAATTCATAAGCACACACACACACACACACACACACATTTGTGTGTGTCCTTTACAAACCCAAAACCCAAAAGTATACATATATATGTGTGCTTTTTACAAACCAAAAAGCATGCATATATATCTATAGTCTTTACAAACATAGAAATACATATAAAACCTCAAAAGTATGCATATATATTTAGGTTCTTCATAAACTCAGAATATACATATAAAACCCAGAAGCATACATTATCAGAAAATCCCAATCAAACATACAAATATTTAATCTAGAACATAAATCTTAAATTTTAAATTATTTTTTCATAAACCCATGTTATTTCACAACTATAAAAACAATCTATGTTTTTTTTTCATGAATGTCACCTTCAAATCATTTTTCTTTTCCCTCAAAATCACCTCATTGTTCATCCAAATCACCATGCTCGAGTTAATGAATTGTTTTCATACCAAATCACTGTCTCTAAGACAATGCAAATTATTTTGGGTAATGAGGAACGGGACACAAAAATGGAATAATGTGACCAATGAAGGGTGAAACGATGAGGGAAGTGAACATTGTAAAGTGACGAAGGGCAGCCAAATCGAAAGTGATGGGAGGCAGCGACTAAGAGCAACCCAATCGGAAATGATGGAGGCGTGCGAAAAAGAATGAGGATATGGAGAATAGAAAGAGAGGAATGGTGGGAATTATAATTTAGGGTTTTTTCTAGAGAGAATCATGAGATAAAATCACAAGTGATAAATTGCTTGACTCTTTACCCAATTTTTATAATCTTTTCTTTTTTTGGATTATATATAATGAAGTGAGTGTATATACACTAGCAATATGGTGTCTTTTCCGGATCTCATGTGCTCCTATCATCCTTTTCTTATTCTCTCGAAATTGAAATCAACTTTGATTTATTTTCAAAGAGAAAACATTTCAGTACAATATTTATTTCTTATTCTTCTATATTTCTTTTTGAGTTAGCATCAATCTTCCTCATCACCTAACATTATGATCAAGTAGGTTGGCATCTTTCCCTTTCCGAATGATCTCCTACCATGGTTAGGGTTAGAGATTACTCACAAATGAACATTTCTGATATGGGTTAACCTTGAGTAGATAGGATTAGACTACATCCATAATGGATCAAGTTAGAAATATTATGTGTAATATCCTTTTGTGGCTAGTTTGATGTTTTGTCATCAGGTTTTTGCATAACTAGGAAGATGCATTATTCAAAATGGAAATGAGGGCACTAAGAGTGGTGGTCCCTTGCTTGCTTTGTGGTTCCACTACTTGCAGTTCTATAAAAAGCATTAGTTGATTCATTAATCATATCATTCCTACTTTAGCCCCTCTTATGTTGCCAATTATAGGTTGTTCTGGGGTTTTATCTGCTTGGTTAGGAGTTAATTCTTCTTGTTCTAATTGATTAATAAAAAAATATTTTGATATTTCCTGGGTTGTTTGCAAGTGAGTTTTTTTGCTTCCAACTTCGTGCATAAGTTGTAAGGATATAAAAGGGGTAAATGGTAGCTATCATCCTTAAACTACTATTGATGTTGTTTAATCATCCCGCAACTACCAATTATTATACCGATCATCGTCTAACTATGAAATTGTAGCAATAACATTCTACTGTTAGGTTTGACTGTTAAGAAGTGACAGAAGTGAGGAGAAGTTTAGTAAACATTTTTAGTTGAACTTTACTATTTTCTAGTTCAATCCTAACACTATGAAAACATGTATACTATCACTCCTAATTAACGTGGGATCAACTCTGTACCATTGCTATAGATCCTAGAATATAAAAACATGATTAGGATAGCAAAACATTGAGCTAATAGTACAATTTGAGAGCTTCACTCTATCACTCACAGAGAAATAATACCTTTTTGGTCTCTAATGGCGGCAATGCTTCAAAGACAGGGTATTTGAATTTGTGCAATATAGGGGCAGCACCTTTGCTCTACTGAAGTTGCTTATCTTAAATAATTTAATTTTTGATTCTATGCTCAGCTTTTTGTATTACAAAGCCTATCGATTTGAATTAACATTCCACATAAAGTCAGTGTAAGCAGCACATAGGAAAATATCAAGGGACACTAATGCTTCGTAAAAACAATAATTTGATAGTGAAAGAAAAAGGTAGATGGCATGACTCTTCTTCGTTTCCAACTTCATGCTTTTATGGCTAAGTAGAGTCATCATCAGGAGTGCTCAAGAATTGTTGATTTGCCTTGATGTATCTTAGCCTATCGCAGCCAAAATCAATGGATTGTTAGATAGAATCCTCCTTAGCAGTCATGAATGATTTTGTTGATGGGTAGAAAACAATAACCACCAATCCCATTTATCTTTGTTGTGTGTTTCCTGGGTGTATGGCTAGGTCAAGTTATTTGTGACGAGGATGAAGAATGGAGTGGACATTGTGGACGGTGTGGAGGCATTTCTCTACCGAGTGTTAAAGACATTGCCATCAGAGGTTCTACTGGAAATAAAGGTGCCATCAAAGAACCCTAAGGTTCCATGGCTTTATACTGTGGAGTTGATTAAGGCAAATGGGATTTTGTTTAGGTTCTCGATGAGTATGGTTGCATGGCAAGACAAATGAAGGCATTCCTTAGCACCACCAAGCAACTATGGAATGCGTAGAAGCTTCACTATTTGAGTCAGTTAACTAGGACTGAACTAGAAAATAGTAAAGTTTTGGGACTCAAATACTAAAGTTTATTAAGTTTTAGGACTACCTATATGCTTCCCCCCACTTCCATCACTTTTTAATGGTCTAACCTTATGACAGGACATTATTGGAATAATTTTATAGTTAGAGGATGATTGGTGTAATAATTGGCAGCTGTGGGATGAGTAAGCAACATGGATATTAGATTAGGGATGATGGCTGCCATTTACACTATAAAGGGACTCCATGAAGTATGTTATACCACAACATTACAACTATTCTCCGTTTTCTACAATGGCCACCGTTTTAATGGAATATGTCCCTCTACACAGAGTGATGTTTATAGCGGTACATGCTCTATTGAAGACCACATAGAAATTCTTGAACAATGTTCTTCTTATTCATATTATGGCTCAGCAAAAATTTAAAGCACCATTCATCAAATTGTATATTCATTATACATGGCAAAAAAAAAAAAACAAGGTCTTAATGATTGGTAATGTTGGTTAAAATTAATTCATCATCAATTTTCATGGTTGGAGTGATCTATTGAACTTGGAAGCTATGGCACCTTGGAACATGGATGAAAATCTCATCCTCGTTCAAAATCTACAACCAAATTTACATGTGGAGGAGCATGACTTTCATACAATTTCGAGTTGGGTGTAAACAAAAAATTTGTAATTTATGTATTTAAAACACAACCATAGTAAGAAACACAGCCGTGAGGCTTGATCTAGTATGAAAGATCGATATGCAGGATCAGAGTATTCGTTATTGGATCTACATACATTTTATGATGGTCATAACTGTAGAGGAATTGTTGGTGCCTTGTTTGTGCCTGGAGATTGTTAATGGTTGAACTCTTTGGTTACCTTTCTAGTGAGAAAATTTACAAATTTTACAAGTGATATGGGTGTAGTAGTCACTTTAGGCTACATTAGACCAAGATGCTTCAAAGGGTTCTCAGGCTTATGGGAGAAGCGCTAGGGGATGCAACTCTGGCACAAGGATTATATAAAGAAAGACTACTCTTAACCCTTTTTCTCAAGCCAAATGCAAGCTAAAAGCCACGTTGAATGGTCCATGGTGTTTAAATGAGCCAACCATTTGGAGGAATTTCTTACGGGGATAAATAGGCCTAAATAAGAAGCCCTACATTGTTAGTCATCATTCAGATGATGGTGTAAACTGAAATATACCAGATGAAATACTTATTCTGTGAACCCTTCAGCAGTAGAATATGCCCCTATGGATGCAGCGAACCAAGCTCTTGGATGTTTGGGCTTGGATTTACAATTGGGCAATAAAATGGAAGGAAAAAACTGGGCCACAAACTTTTTGAAGGATCCAGTGGAAGATCCAAACAAAGATGTGTTAGAAGGGGTGGATCATAATTAGTTGGGCTTTCTCAGTAGGCCTTTGATTAGGCCGAATTCTAATGATACACAGGCCACAAAAATCCTAATAGGAACTTCTCCATATTCATCAAGTAATTCTTTTATAGGCTCATATAGGTTAGGAAAGGAGGAATGCCAATATCTATAGGCCAATCAACCTAAAACATTCGACCCTTATTTGCAATCTACTTGATTGGCTAAATAATAGGCCTAGTGATGAATACTCATAAGTGTATTGCTATTAAGGGTTTAAATTATTATTATACACTTCGAGTGTGATTAATTTCTCTAATTTGAAGCACTTTTCCACTAGGTTACTATTCACCAACTTACTATTCATAGTTACTATTCATCAATTTACTATTTGTGGTTACTATTCATGAACTTACTATTCATATGCGGATTTACTGTATATACAAAATTTGCTATTCATTAATATTAAAATATATATATTAAATAATTATTTTTTTTATGTAGGTAAAATCATCACTTGATGAGAAAATTATATCTGGAGCTATATATGTCAGAACTGAGTGATTCCAAATTCATCCGGAAGACAACACATAGATCTTTGATCCATCTTGATTTTGAGAGCTAGTTTGATCATTTTAATTGCCAAAATCTAATTATAGATGAGATCCTTTGTTCTTCCGTGTGCTAAAAAGTAGTTTTGGTAGACAAAATCATAACTTGAGCTACAAATGTCTAATTTGGATGAGCAAGCTATCATATTTAAGATAAAGAAGAGGTTTACAAGTTTTGTGCATTGAGGAAAAGCTCATTTGATGTGTACTGTGGTAAAAAAATTAAAAGAAGTTGCAACCTAACTTTGTTGATTTGTATTTACCTACATTTTACTATTCTATTTTGCCATTTCACCCACCCCAAAACTCTATAAATAGGCACTTTGGGGGGAGGACGAATTGATGCCATTTCCTAGGCCTCATTTATATTTTTGTATCAAAGTTAGCTTTTCCCTTTTGGTTTTGTTCTTGTTTTCAATATCGAAGCTCTATCCAAGTGTTTTCTCGTTCTTTTTCTTGTTCTTCTTTTGATCTTTCAATCCATGTTCATTTCATCTTTTTACATGTTGTTTACTTTTATCATGACTAACTAATCTTCCTTTTGCTAAGGTGAAAGGGTGAAACTTTTGGTACAAAGGTTGTGATTGATTTGAATGGATCACAACATTAATGGTATTTTCTTTCTTAATCTATTTAACTTCTCTCCTTGTTAAGTGGGAGTCTTGATTCATCATAGTTAATCATTAGCAGAAAGGCTACTTGATTCCTTTTGTAGAACGTGGCTTGTCGGCTATATTGGAATCTTGAGTTATTGTGAACAAAGGTTGGCATGATGGATACTTGAACCCATTAGCAAGTGTTGACGTTTTAAGTTCAATGAAAGCTAACGCTAACTAAATTTCCCAATTGGGACCTCCTTTATGTGTAGATCCTAGTTGAGTGGCAAGATGAGTTAAAATTAATCATAACTGATATACTAAAAGTGGATCCCCTAACCTTAGCTATTTATTTGAATTTGAATTTTTAATCAACACCTGTTCACACCTTGCACCAAAATCTTTCCTTGTTACCAAATCTGTAATTTATATTTCTTAATTCACTTCCCTGTGGTTTAACACTTGGACTTCTAAAATTTTATTACTTACGACAACCAGCATTTGGGTTACAACTGCTAGACTGTAGCAAGTTTTTGGCGCCGTTGCCGGGGAAGTAAAATTAGAGTACAAGTTTAATTTTTTTTTATTTTTATTCCTTTTTATTTTTTTTCTTTTTTTTTTGTTCATCATATGGATGGCTGAGCCTCTTAGATCTTTTGTTTATTATAAGGAGGGCTAAGCATCCTTTATTTTTTGTTCCCCTTACTTTCTTTTTATTTATTTATTTATTTATTATTGTTTAATGGATGGCTAAGCCACCTTTCTTTTCTGTTTATTATTTGGAAGGTTGGGCCTCTTACCTTTTATTGTTCTATTCATCTCGTTTTCTTTATTTGTATTTTTATTATTGTTGAAAAGAAAGCTGAGCCTCCTACCTAACTTGTTATTGATACCTATTTTTCTTGTTATTATTTTGTTTATGTATGAAAGCTTGGTCACGTACATCAAATTGGTAGACTGGTAAGAGAATCTTCATCTTCTTCAAACATGGTTGAACACATTAATGACCAGGAAGACAACCATTATCTACATAATTACCAAGATTGACCCAGGACACTTAGAGAACACATGAAGCCCATAAGAAATAGCCCTCTATCTTGCTTAATCATTCCTCTTGATACAGCTCACTTCAACTTCAAGCCTAATATTATTTAACTTTTACCAACTTTTCACGGCTTTGATTTTAAAAATTCATACTTACATTTGAGAGAATTTGAGGAAGTCTGTCACACATATAATAACCTAAACTGTAGCATGAACACCATTAGGCTTAAATTTTTTCCTTTTTCTTTAAAAGGTAAAGCTAAAGCTTGGCTACAAAATCTTAGATCAGGCTTCATCAATTAATGGGATGAATTACAAAAACAATTTTTAAAAAACTTTTTTCCTATCCACAGAACAAATTCTTTCAAAAGACAAATCACTACTTTCACACAAAAACCAGGATAAACTTTTTACCAGTGTTGGGATAGATACAAGGATTTACTTAACATATCCCCACACCAAGTTTTTGAAACATGGAGATTAGTCTCATATTTTTATGAAGGTTTGACACTCAAGGAAAGGCAAATGGTAGAATTGATGTGTAATGGAACATTTGAGGATAAAGATCCTGATGAGGCAATGAATTACCTAGACATGCTAGCAGAAAATGCATAGAATTAGGACGCCGCTGGTACTTATGAGACTTCAGGTAAAACTCAATCCTATGCATCTAGTTGAGGCATATATCATCTTAAGGAAGATAATGACCTTCAAACAAAATTCACATCTCTAGCTAGAAAGGTTGAGGCTTTTAAAATGAAGAAAATTGGTCAATTAAAATCTGTTGAAGAAATTGTTTGTCACATTTGTGAGACCAATGACCAATCCGCTAGCAATTCCCAACCTTGGCCTCTTTCAAAGAATGTCTCCAAGAACAAGTCAATGCATTGAGCAACTTTGAGAGACCAACCCAAAATCCACACTCATAAACCTGCAATCCTGGTTGGAGGAATCATCTGAACTTTAATTGGAGAAGTGATAATCATGCTCAACCATCACAACCACCTTTGCACACCCAACAAAATTTTCAACAACCTCAAGGGTATGTACCATATGTTCCTCCTTTTAGGAAAAATCTTGAAGATACATTTCATTCATTCATTGAAAAGCAAGAGTTAATCAATGCTAAAACAAGTCAAACTATCATTGATTTGAAATATACTCTTGCAAAATTTGCATCTACACTCAACATTCAAAAGAAAGGGCAATTTCCTTCTTAACCACAACTAAATCCCAAAGGTCAAACTATGGATTAAGTGAAGTCAATTAGTACACTCTGCAGTGGTAAGGTTGTTGAAAATTCCATTCCTGATCCTTGTGAAAGAGACAATGAGTCAACTTCTAAGAGCAAAGAATGGGTTAAACCTATACCAAGCAAATAACAAATTGAATCTCCACTAGCACCTCTATTTCTTCAGGTATTAACTATTCCTAAAAAGGTGAATCAAAATCCTAAAATTTTGGATATTTTCAAGTAGGTAAAGATCAATATCTCTTTGTTGGATGTGATCAAATAGGTACCTTCTTATACCAAATTTTTAAAGGATTTGTGCATTGTTAAAAGAAAACTGAATGTAAAAAAGAAAGCCTTTTTGGCTGAATAGGTAAGTTCTATTATTAAAAATAACACTGCTTTGAAATACAAGAATCCTGGTTATCCAACAATTTCATGTTTCATTAGAGAACATAAAATTGAGCAACCATTACTTGATCTTGGGTGTCGCGGAACGGGGCCCCAGTGCCCCATAATCTTGTAGGCCCTTAGGGACTATGAATCCCACTAAGTTATTATTGGCTAACTATTACTCGTCGATATAAATTAAAACAATTTATATGCAACTAGTTTCTTAGCCTACTCAGTTTAAGATATGCATGCTGGCAATGCAAACGAATAAATAGATCATTTGTTGAAAACGTTGCTCGAGCATTTCTAATAAAACATACTTAAAATGTGCCAAGACAGTGAAATACTAGTTACTTTGACTACAAGTAATAGTTTGTGCATACAATACACTTCTAGCATGCACCCAAAAGTAACAAGATGGATTTACATCACAATGTATCCTATTAAAGGCAACTTTCTTAGTACACAAGGTACTATATACAAGAGAGAAAAATCTAACTAAGATCATCTACTTGAGCCCCACCTTGAGCTATCCAAGCTCCAAGTGCAAGCCCTTCCTTAGTTCTTGTGCACTCTTAGCCTCTACACTATAAAGGCATAAACTTAGTTAGCACATAGCTTATACCACAAGTAACTTAGAATTACAATGATTCCCAAAGAAAAGTACCTACAAAAGAGAAAGCTTAGGCCTCAGCTAGCCACTAGTGACTAGGCCCGGAGTTAGAACCTACACAATAAACTTAAGGGAGTGAGTACTTGAAAGTACTCAGTAATGGTCCCTTGAGTACCTGCAAGAAGATAGCAGCAACCAAGATGCAACCATGGCAAACAAGCAACCAAACAAGTGAATCAACCAACAAGCAACTCAAACAACCAACAAACATATATAAGATATGCAATGCATGAATGTATGATATGAAATGTACGTAATACTTGCACTTAGGACTTTCTACACTCTAGGTGCCATAAAACTTGCCGTGAGCTCAAACGGCGGAGGTACTTGAGATACTGGCCCTCGTATCCCGGGTACTTTACCTCCCTTAAGTCCCACCTACGGTTCTAGAGTAGGTCATCACCCCTGTCAAACTTACCCGCCTTTACCCTTAACTTATTGCACAAGGTAGCTATCCTATGTGGTTTAACTAGCCAAACCCTTAAGGTTTAACCTAGAGCATTCGTTGTGGCTTACTTACCAAACCAAACGGTTCGGTCGAGATCGACTTAGGTTTTTCTCTTCATTGACCGTAGGTAAATGACGTTCTACTCGGCCAACAAAGAGTCTAAAAACTCACTTAATCCCCTTAGTGCTCATTTAGAAGCTTAAGCACTTTGATTGTCTTAGCCACCAATTCATACTCTTTCTTAACCACACAACTTAACTACTACTTAAATAATGCATAATTCCCAGCTTAGGAACGCGTTCTAGACCCAACCGAGGCTACAAAATGTCTTAACTTAGCCTAGGGATGAAAACCGAGAGTTTGAGACACTCTTAGGATGCCCGGAGCTTGGGGGCAAAATGCCTTGGCGGAGCCGTTGGCGACGCGTCGCCAAAGGCATCAGTGTTCAGAGAACTTTTTCACTTCTCGGCGACACATCACCAACTCGCATCACCACCGGCGACGCGTCGCCAATATGGCGTCAACACTGGCGACGCGTCGCCAACGCTTTCCAACATTGCGCGACAGCGTGCGACCTTGCACGAAAACTGCTCAAACTTTCTCATCCCAAACTCAAATCACTTGGGTGTTGTTTCTAACTCATTTCCACACAAAACACTACATTTCTATGCATTATTTGAGCTTAATTAACTTGAACCCTTACCTCAATTTAGCTACAAAGCAAGAATTGGAACACAAGCCACCTTAGCTCAACCAAGCTCCCTTTGAGTTCCACACCTAAAACCAATGTGATATGGCACCAGATACTTCAAACCAAGACCATTTCTAGCTATGGAAACAACTTAGAACCAGCTCATAAGAACCCAAGAAGCTTACCCATGAATTTTGAGTCCAAACAAGCCTCCAAGAGCTAATTGAAGCTAGAACACCAACCAAGAACCTTGGGGCTTCCTACCAACACCTTGGGCCTTCACAAATTGATGAAGAATTGCAAGAAAATGAAGCTTTGGGCAGTGATTTTGGAGAAGGGAAAGGAGCTACGAAAATGGAGTTGAAACAAAATGGCTTGGGGAAGAAAGACTTAGCCAAATTATACTACTCCCCCCCTTCAAAGGTAACTTCTCCCTCTCTTACTCTTTAGCCCACAAGTTCTCAGTTGTTCTAATTTGGTCACTAACCCTCACTCAAAACCAACTTTTCTTTGTTCTAAAGGATGCTAAAAGCTTCTCACACTTGATTTCTTGGACACTTTAGCCACTTAAGATCTAAATGGCTTAAATGAACACTTAGTGCCACAATTACTCAAAACCTTCAAAGATGGTTCTAATAGCTAGGATAACTAATGGTCTTGATTTAACTATGCCAAATCACACTTAAGAACTCACTTACTTAGTTAAGCTTACCTTTCTTGCCTAACAAGGTGCTAACTTGAGGTACTTAATTTAATGAAACACTTAAACAAAGTAAAATAAATACTTACTTGATTAGAACTCTTCTTCAACTAGAAGAGTCATCACATCCTCCCCTCATTCAGAAATTTGGTCCGCCAAATTCTGACTTAAATGGGCGAATTCACTTGGATATTGCTTTAGCATATCCTGCTCGGTCTCCCAAGTGGCCTCTTCCTCCCCATGGTTAGACCATAGTACCTTGACCATTGGGATCCGCTTTGTTCTTAGTTTCCGGACTTGGCGGTCAAGAAACTTGACGGGCCGTTCTTCATAACTTAGGTCCTCTCTGAAAGGAATGATGGGTGGGGTTAACACTTGCCCAGGATTCACAATGCATTTGCTTAAGGAACTCACATGAAATACATTATGAACATGGGTCAAACTTGGTGGTAAAGCCAACCGATAAGCCACTTTTCCCACCCTTTCAAGGATCTCAAAAGGACCAATATACCTTGGTGCCAACTTACCCCTTCGGCCAAACCTAGCCACACCTTTCATCGGAGAAACTTTAAGGAGTACTTTGTCTCCTACCTCAAACTCTAAGTCTTTCCTTCGCACATTGGCATACTTAGCTTGCCGGTCCGAGGCAGCTTTGATCCTTGCTTGGATTAACTTAATCTTTGTCGTGGTCTCGGCAATGATTTCTGGACCAACAATTATTTCATCAGCTTTATCTGCCCAACAATGAGGGGCCACACACTTACGCCCATACAAAGCTTCGTAGGGCGCCATCTTAATAGCTTCTTGATAGCTATTATTATAAGCAAATTCAATCAAAGGCAGATGCTGGTCCCAATCCCCTTTAAAATCTATTACACAACTTCGCAACATATCCTCCAAGGTTTGGATCACCCGCTCAGTTTGCCCGTCAGTTTGAGGGTGATATGCAGTACTTAGGTTCACAGCGGAACCCATAGCCTTTTGAAAGGCATTCCAAAACCTCGAGACAAAACAGGGATCTCTATCATATACAATCTGATCGGGGATTCCATGAAGTCTTACCATTTCTCGGATATACAACTGGGCTAACTTCTCCATGGTATAAGTAATTTTGATGGGGATAAAGTGTGCAGATTTTGCTAACCTATCCACCACCACCCAAATTGAATCATGCTGACTTCTTGTGTTTGGCAACCAACACAAAAGTCCATGGTGATGGATCCCCACTTTCTTTCTGGGAGGGGTAAACTTTGCAACATTCCTGATGGCCTTTGGTGCTCTGCCTTCACCATCTGACAGGTGAGGCACCTAGACACATATTCATATATGTCTCTCTTAAACTTTGGCCACCAGAAATGAGTCCTAAGGTCATGGTACACCTTATTCACACCAGGGTGAACGCTAAGCTTACTCATATGTGCTTCCTGCAACACCTGTTGCCTTAATTCAACTGGCACATAGAGCCGGTCACCATAATAAAGTAACCCATCATTGTACTGAAATTCCTTCAGCACAGTACCATGCCTTTCCTCCCCAGAAACTCTTTTCAAATTTGGGTCATTCTCTTGAGCTTGCTTAACCCTAGCTAGCCATGCTGACTGAATTTCAAGGACCATGACTTGAGCCATTTCCCAACCTCTCCATATTTCATATAAAACTGTGAAATGTTCCATAACAAGATCTTTTAAGGTATGTACTACTTGATCCTTGGAGAGAATAACTCCAGAATACTTACGGCTTAAGGCATCAGCAACCACATTGCCCTTACCAGAACAATAATCTATCGAGCAATCATAATCCTTGATCTACTCGATCCATTTTCTCTACCTCATGTTAAGATCCTTTTGGGTAAATAAATACTTCAAACTTTTATGGTCCGTAAAGATCTTAAAGGATCTTCCCATAAGGTAATGTCTCCAGAGCTTTAAAGCAAACACAACTGCTGCTAACTCAAGATCATGCACTGGGTAATTCAACTCGTTAGGCCTTAACTGCCTAGACCCATATGCAATCACTTGCTTATCCTGCATCAACACACATCCTAATCCTGTCCCAGATGCATCGGTGTATACCACAAAAGTCTCATGCGGATCTGGTAGGATTAAGATGGGAGCAGAAATTAACCTTTTCTTAAGCTCCTGAAAACTTTCCTTACACTTAGGAGTCCAAATGAACTTTTGTGCCTTCTTTGTCAAGGCAGTCAATGACGAAGCTATTATAGAGAATTTCTCAATAAACCTTCGGTAATAGCCCGCCAACCCCAAGAAACTTCTAACTTCAGTTATAGTTGTTGGGCGTTTCCACTCCACCACAGCCTTTACCTTTTCTGGGTCCACACTTAATCCTTGAGCATTTATAATATGTCCAAGGAAAGGAATTTCACTTGCCCAAAATTGGCACTTAGATAGTTTTGCATAAAATTGATTATTCTTGAGCACTTGCAAAGCTATCTTTAAATGCTTTTCATGCTCGTGGGGAGTCTAGGAATACACCAAAATATCATCAATAAACACCTCAACAAACTGATCTAGGTAGGGCCTAAAAATCCAATTCATGGTATCCATGAAAACTGCTGGAGCATTAGTCACTCCAAACGGCATAACCGTACACTCATAATGCCCATACCTAGTCCTGAATGCAGTCTTTGGGATATCTTCCTCCCTTACTCTTATCTAGAAATATCCAGACCTTAGGTCTATTTTGGAAAAGACTTTCGCCCCTCTTAATTTATCAAATAGGTCATCAATTCTGGGCAATGGGTACTTGTTTTTTACAGTCACTGCATTCAGTTTTCTATAATCTATGCACAACCTTAAGGTTCCATCCTTTTTCTTTACAAACAACACTTGAGCACCCCACGGGGAAACACTTGGCCTTATAAAGCCCTTCTCAAGCAATTCTTCTAATTACTTTTTCAGTTCATCCATTTCAGGTGCTGACATTCTATAAGGGGGTATAGAAATTGGTTCTGCCCCAGGCTGTAAGTGTATGGAGAATTCAATCTCCCTTCTTGGGGGTAATCCTGGGAGGTCTACAAGAAAAACTTCTGGAAATAGATTGGCTACTTGAATTTCCTTGAGTTGCTCCTCGACTGCCACCCTATTCAACGAGTAAGTCACCACCTCACTCGAAATGGGAATGGACTCCATTAACTTGAGGTGCAAACTCTTAGCACTACTTGCCAAACCACCCGTGCAAGTCACACTTACCCCTGAGGTATCCTCAAGGGTGACCTTATAACCTGCACAGTCGATATGGGCCTTATACCTACTTAACCAATCCATCCCAAGAACAACATCATAAGGAATCGAAGTCAAGACCCAAAGGTCACTCAAAAACTTACGACCTCCTAATTCCAAAGGATACCCTATGACCAACTCATTGGTAAAAACAATATTCCTCCCAACCGACTTAATGAGCCTCATCTCATCCAACAAAGTTCTTTGCAAACCAAACTTAACAACCATGCTCAAGGAAATGACAGAAATAGTAGCACCAGTATCAAACAGAATTCTAACACTACTATCCTGAACATTAAAGTTACCTTGCACAGCTGTAGGCTCCCTGGGTGCTTGGCCCGTCAAAGCAAAAACTCGTGGTGGCACAGGGGCTCTGACAAAAGCATTACCAGCTCCTGAGGCTCCCGGTCTTCCTCGACCTTGATATTGCCTAAGCCTTGGGCACTCCTTAGCCCAATGTCCAGGCTGACGGCAGTAATTACAAAGATCGGTTCCAAGGGTGCAAGGTTTGTTACCATGAAATCTTTGACACTTAGGACAACGGCCCTTCCCAACCTTCTTGATTTTCTTGGAGGGTCCTTGGTCTCCTCCCATAATAGGCCTTTTGTCCGTCAACCTTGAGTGCACCGGTACCCTCGGCTCAATGGCCTTATCCTTAGGTTTTGCCTCCATTAGTTCCCTTTCCAATACTAAGGCCTTTTGGACAGCCTCATGATAAGTCCGAACTCCAATCATCGTCAAGAAACTCCTTAATTCCACCTTAAGTCCACGAATGAACTTCTTTGCCTTTAGTTCATATTTCAAGCCTAACCTTAAAAATATTACCCCAAACACCACCTGGACAACTATATTCATCACTCACATCTAGACAGCAACTCTCTCCATATATACTTTTGATCACTTTTACCCAAAGAGACTCCTCCTCATCCTAAATCCCCACCACCACTTACTTAACAACAACTAATTCTTCCCTTTTAAACTTCCTATACTCAATCCCCCAAACTCCTTTTGTGACACTATTTTATCCCAAGCCACCCATGCCAAACATTTTCCCTCCCCATTACCTTCCAAAAGAATTGCAACCTTTAACTCTCAAGTGCTTTTATAATGTTCACCGGCACACGAAACATTGAGAAGAAATAGAAAGAAATATCAAATTTATCATTAATGTTTTGGGTTGGGAGCAGAAATGTCACTATAGTCTTTTTAGGCTCAATCTCCCACAAATGTTTTAAAATGAGCTGGATATGCCATTGAAGTTTCAAATTAAAAGTGGATATGTAACTGTCCACTAAAAAACTAACGGAAAACATTAAAAAGCTAACAAAAAATGTTAAAAATAACAAGTTTTGAAATTTTAGAGTGGTAATGTAATTTTTAACAAATTTCAAATACATTTTGTACTTAGACTATCTCTCTCTCTCCCTCTCTCGAATGCCAGTGAGAATATTAGACAGCAGAAACTGAGGGAGGGTAATGATAGGGTTGAGGCATTGGTGACGGAGGCAGCGTCAGGGCTGAAATGCTGATGGCGGATATTAGACTCTCTTTTGACAAAAATATCAAAGGTCCTGATATTTTTTAAAAGATACATAATAATCTCAAGATTTCAAAATTTGCTATTTTTATTTTCTAATCAGCAGTGACATATTCAAACCATTTTAAAACATTAGTGCGAGATTGGGAAAAAAATCATAGTTATATATTCACTCCTTACCCAAAATATTAGTGACATATTTGATATTTCTGCCGAAGAAATATAAGGCTAAGCTTCCAAGGACAAATTTTATCAATGTCAATTTTCCATATACTGACAACATCCTTGCCTTGGAAGCACTAAGCTTTGTATTGAACCTTTTTATAACCTCCTTCCAAGAATTGATGATGTTCATATTGGAACCAACCGGCAAGCCAAGATAAGTGAACAGACATTTACAAGCACAATAATTAATGGAATAGGCCGAATTATCTACTGCCTCATGACTTTGAACTAGGTCAATTCTTTTAAACTTGCATATAGAGCAATCAAAGTTTAGGTGACATAAGTTTGTAATATCCTTGATTCTTATTCTTCACATGTTCAAGGGAAGTAGCATAGCGTAACTTAGAGGAAAACCATCTTCCTAAACTTTGTAGAACTCCTTTACTAAAGTAAAAATGTTGGGAAGCTCTTTTATTTTAACAAATGACTTCTTTAAGTCTTAAAAACTAAGGTGATTTAGATAAAGTATTTTATATTAAACTTGAAACTAAAATCACGTGGTCTATAACAAAAAATTAGAATGAGCTTAATTACGTGAAAAAGCTAATCTAAAATCTAAAGTCTATAATATGTCTATAATACATATATAGAATTGGGCATTATCTATAATAAATTTAGAAGTAATTTTGCATTTGTAATAAGCTTACTCTTGAGTGACTCTTCTTGAAAATATTTAAATTTCACGTTACATTTTTTTTTCGAGTCTTTTATAATATGGAAGGCGACAATTTTCGGGTATTTAAGAATAAAGAGGGCAACTCTTTTGCCATCAATTTGTTATTCCGGCATGGCAAAGTTTGAACTTCTAGAAAGTTGTAACTTTCGGTATGTATATACTCCATTAATTAACAATGTGATGAAGGATTTAAACATTGACGCTTCTTTTTATATAAAATCTTGCCTAAGCGATAAGATTGAGTTTGGGGAAGCTTAAGCACCATCATTCACAAATTATTGGACGGATCTTTATCAAACCCAAAATTTGCAATATCTTTCAATTTCTCTTCAAATCAATGCTAGATTCACTAGTAGTTAAATTTAACTGCTAAATAACCTAAGAAAAGCGCTTTGATTTAATTTAATAATTGCGTTAAAAATTAGAGAGATCGATGAAACTAAATAACACAAACACAAGCGACTGCATTTAATTTAGTTGAATGTTCTCTCTAAGACCTAATGATTTCTAACGCAACAAATCACTAAACCTTAGTTGCTTCATAGATTAGAGAAACCAAACAATTATGGATTTGATTTCTAACCCAATAGTAGATGAATTCGAATAACAACTAGTAGGTCTCCTAGTATATAAACTAAACAATCATGAAATTAATTATAGGACAACATCCAATATTCAAAATATTAATTGAATAAATAAAAATAACTTTGATCTCACAGTGCTGAAGAATTTGGGGTTTCAGTCTATTTCAACCAAGAATAAAAAGATCATTAAAAAGAAAAAAAAACAAACAAGAAAAGAGACAGAGAGTTGGGGAAGAGAGAGGGAAAAGGAGGGGGCGTCCAGCTGCTAGAGAGAGAGAGAGGCACACGAGCCACTGTGCTCCAATTCTAATAAAGCTAACCTAGTGTGCTAAATTCACAAACTCTCTCTAAACTTTCTATATTTTTACAAAACTACCCCACACAAATAAAAAGATTCAAACTAACTAGAAGGTTTTAAAGTTGTGAACCAAAAAATGCTCCAGAATAGCAATAGCAACTTTAAGCTGAAATTAGACCTTAATTCAAGCATTATCACTCAAAACTCAAATCATGAAAGTTGTAAATCTCTTTCTTAGCTTCAAAAATACACCTGAATCGCATAAATCAGACATCTACAGCAAAAAATATGCCCAAAATACTATAACTGCTTCCGAACCAGTGATGACGCGCACATTGCTATTTTGAAGCTAAATTTGACCCTCTTAACGTGCAAACTTGGTTTCATGGTTTGCATATGATTTGTAGCTCCAGATGTTAGATTTCTAATGAATTAAGAATCACTCAATTCCAAACTCTGTAGCTTAAGATATGATTTTTCTAACGGAACATCACCAATCTGTCAAAATCCCAAAAGAATACAACCAAATTAAAACTTGTAAAATTGTGAATGAAATCCACTTTCAATCAATTGAGTCCATATATGCTCCAAGTTATAAAACATATTGAAAAAAGATGTTGAAGGTTCAAAACACATTAAAACATACTAAATATGAGAGAAATAAATATAATAAATGTGAGTTTATTAAATTCCCCCACACTTAGCTTTTGTTCGTTCCTAGGCAAAACTCAAAATAAAAGAAATTTGGGAAAGATAGAAACATACTTTTGAGCTAAAGAGAACAAGATAATTTCACATCCAAAGGTCTTGAAAAACTTAACAAGTGGAATTAAGCACGCAATCTACTCAACAATAACAACTCAAAACTAAATAAGTTTTTGAACACAATTTCTTCACAAGCTAGTAACAATTACCGTTGAAAACCTGAGAAAAACATCAAACTTTTGTACCAAGTAAAGAGAACAAACCAGGCAGATAAGAACTCAAAAAGCACAACTAGTCTTACCAACTAACCCATGGAAGATAATAAATCAATTGAGAATTTTTTTCTTCTTGTTCTGATATTACTTGATTTTTTTTTAATTTTTTTTAATTTTTTTTTCATTTTGTCTTTTTCTTGTGTTCCGCCGCTAAGCGAGTGTATAACAAGGACTCTACCATACCTAAGCTACTAACTCGACACAACTTCAAAGTGATCTTTGACCATACTCTTGCTTCCGGTACCTTTTCGAGCAGTGATCGACTTTTGCCTTAGGAGAAGACCTCTACATACTTCAACATCTAGAAACAACGGAGTAGCAACTTTTTATTTATCAGAACACAACAATTCAAACATTTTTTTTTCTCAAGTGATTCAAATCATCCATCAACCGAATAAATATTCATAATCTGACATGGTTTAAATCAATGTACCAAGCACATAAATTTAATGCAAAAATCAGCTTCTCAAGATAACCATCAACTAGCTTGATAAAAAATTATAAAAATAATTTAAAAATAAAATTTAAGAGTTGAATAAAAACTAAAAAATTGATAACTTAATACTCAAGCCAGGCATTCAAGAACAAAAAAAATAAAATTATCCTAACAATTCATATCGATGCTCAAAAGTATGAATCTAAAAATTTAATTCAAAAATTTTGAAAACCAAGAAAATTAAGGGCCAAGCTACCCACTCCCCCACACTTAAATCGAACATTTTCCTCAATATTCATAATAAAAACACAGATGGGGAAAAGAAAACATACCGCTCTGAAAGGTGATTTCATAGTGATTCACAGCCCAGAATTTGACTTCAACTTGTTGCCCTATATGGTTCGCTTCACTTCCAGCCTAAAAAAAATAAAAAATAAAAAATATACTGCATGACCAAGAAAACCCGTTGTGAGAACAAAGAAACCTAAAAAAGAATAAAAGCTGTAAAATAAATGAAAAGAAATCCTAATTATTCATGTCACAAAATCACACTACTAAAAAAACCTGTTTTTCCAACTGCCTTATTTCCAACGGTGAAGCAGTTGGAAATTTCCAACTGCCAAAACCGTTGGAATTAAGAAAAAATATTTTCCAACTGCCTAGCAGTTGGAAATTGTGGAAATTTTATATATATATAACTTCCAACGGCTAGAACTGTTGGAAAATGGGCCAAATAATAGGTAAATTAATGGATTTTCCATGCAATTAGGATTTATTTTAGTTCCAACGGCTAAAGCCGTTGGAAGATGAAAAAATTATGTATATATATTACTTCCAACGGCTTATGCCGTTGGAAAATGGGTAAATTAATGCATTTTGTTGCGACATTTGAAGTTATTATAGTTCCAACGGCTAAAGCCATTGGAAAATTAAGAAATTATTTATATATATTACTTCCAACGGCTTATGCCGTTGGAAAATGTGTAAATTAATGGATTTTTTCAGGGAAATTTGGATTTATCACAGTTCCGTTGGAAATTGAGGAAATTATATATATATGACTTCCAACGGCTTATGCCGTTGGAAAATGGGTAAATTAATAGATTTTCTGCAAAATTTGGATTTATTACACTTCCAACGGCTGAAGCCGTTGGAAAATAAAATGGTTTGTATTTCTTTCTTCCAACGGCTATAACAGTTGGAAAATTAAGTTATGCAATTTTTATTTTGAACGTTTTCCAACGGCTGAGACCGTTAGAAATAGAAAGGAATTTTTTTTGTGCGTTTAATGAAACGGTGCATTTTAGTCTAGGATTTCCAACGGCTCTAGCCGTTGGAAAAAAAGTTTTTAAATCTCCCCCCTGCGCGAGTCATCTTCTCCAGCGAGCAAAAAATCGCGTCTCTCTCTCCTTGCTTCTCTCTTCATCACAGAACACACACATTCACGTTTTGGTTCCGATTAAGCCGTGAAAACAGCTTCGTCTAGCTCAGTTGTACGTGGATCTGGTGTCATTTTGGGAGATCTGATGGTTAGTTTCGTTTTATTTCCAATTTCGTTGATTTTTTTTTCCCCAATTTTTGCCTTGTTTTACTGTTTTGGTTGAGAATGGATTGAATATTTTGGGTTTTATTGCATGATTGCAGTTCTTTGCGGCCATTTGAAGGAAGATAGAGCGTGATTTGAGGTAAGTTTGTTTATTTTATATTTTTTAAATTTTTATACCGATAAATACGGATAATCCGGATTTTTAGTTGTTTATTTGGTTTGAAATATATGCAATATTTGTGATTTTGTGTTGTTGATGGTTGGATGTGAATTTTTTAGGTTACCCATTGGAAATATATACAATTGGAAATTTATGTGTATTTTCTTACAATTTTTTTTTATTTTCGTGATGAATTATAAAATGTGAAATTATTACTGTTAATTGAATTGTTTAGGTACTATATTTATGTGTGAAGTTAGTTAAGATAATTAAAATTAGTAAATTATTATTTATACGTAAATTGTTTAGGTACTAAATTAAGTTATGTATGAAATTAGTTATTATATTTCAAAATATGAAATAATTTTGATTTTAATAAAGTGTTTAGGTAGTATAATTATCTCTCATATTAGTTGAAATAATTAAAAATATTAAATAAATAGTTTAAAGTACATTGTTTAGGTAGTATATTTTACGTTTGAAATTAGTTTTTATGGGTTTGTTTAGGTAGTACTTTTATGTGTAAAAGTAGTTAGTACATTTACAAAAAAAAATTAATTACTAAGTAATTAAATATTTACAAATAGAAAATTCTTTGTTTTCTGTAAATGGTTTGCGAAATATTTTTAAAAATATTTAAGTACTAAGTATTAGTATATTTCCAAGTAGAAAATAAAATTGTTTTCCGTAAATTGTTTACGTATTTTTTTTTAAAATTGTTTAGTTAGTATATTTATGTCTCAAGTTAGTTTGTATATTTAAAAATAATAATTAATGGTGGGATGTAAATTATTTAGGTAGTATATTTATGTGTCGAACGTAGTTTGTATATTTAAGAACAAAAAATAATTAGTTGGATGCTAACTTTTTGTAATTAGTATATTTGTGTGTTAAATTATTTAGTATATTTCAAAAATACCAATGGATTTGGTTTGAAGTCAATTGTTTGGTTAATATATTTTTATGCCACGTACAATGGTTAATTGGAATTTTGAGCACAATGTTTTCATAACTGGCATTAATATAAATTTCTAGAGTATTTCTAGTGAGTTAATTTTATTTGATTAAGTTTGACCTTGACTAATAATATATGTCAATATTTATAATATTAGTAATCATTTGTAATACTTGTAGGAATAAATATGGGATTATGAATGTAGTAGTATTGTCATAGTACGTAAGAATAATATTAATAATATTAAGTATTGTTATTTCTGATCTACCAAATCATTTATGAGTAATATCAATTATAATAATATTAATAGGAATAATAATAATATAATTTCTAGTATTTGGAACAATAAATAACTTTTTCTAACATTAGTAGTAAAGTAATAGTAGTAATACTATTACTACTATTGTCAATCTGTATGCCAATAATAAATCCAATAAGACAAATAATAATTTTAACTACCATTAATCACAGAATAATAATAATAATAATAATAATAATAATAATAATAATAATAATAATATTATATAATAATACGAATAAGAAGAAGAATAATAATAAGAATATTAATAATAATAAATAATAATTGTATATTGAAATAGTACTAATAGTAATAGTAATAATAATAATAATAAGTATTATTATTATTATAATAATAATAAACAATCCATTCAGAGTAATAATAATTAGAAAAAAAATACTAATAATATATAATTATTGAAACAATAATTTTTATGAGACGAGTTGTTGTAAAGTAATAGTAATAATAAGAGTAGTAGCAAATAGTAATTATATGGATAAAATATTTATATGTAAAAGTAAAAGCATTAACCCTACACGTTACATAAAATGTATTAAGTAACCCCTAAACCCATCAACGGGGTACCATTAACACTTATATGGATATCATATTATGAATTTCTTCCTATTACGTAGTAACAGTAGACCTTAAATAAAATTCCAACTGCCTGGGCACCTTACGTAAACCGTAACTTAGTAATTACAGTTTCTGTGTTTTAAATGACATGGTTTAGATTAACTAAAAAAATAAATCTATTGGTAGGACTCCATGGAACAAGAACGTAGTTGGATGTATAGTAGTCGTTATTTACCTGGTCGAGTTGGGTACAAAGAGGAGTGGGAGACAGGGGTTGAGCAGTTCATAACATTTGCCTGTAGTAACCCAGGTCATATGGATGGAAACAAAATACGTTGCCCGTGTAGGAGATGTAAAAATTTGAGGTTTAAGGATTGTGATGACGTTAGAGTTCATCTATACAAATGGGGTTTCATGCCTTATTACACCAACTGGACAGCTCATGGGGAGCCATTTAATGAGCCTCCGCATCAGCCGTTTGATAATTGTGATTGGTATGAGCATGCTGAGTTCAGTTCAAATGTAAACCCATATGCTCGAATGATATTTGATGCAGTGGGACCAAGTTCCCATCAGAATTTCACTGAAGTGGATGAAGAACCTAATGAAGGTTTTAGACGGTTTTCTGATTTACTGTACTCCGCTAGTACACCTCTTTGGGATGGATGTGATAAGCATTCTGAGCTGTCTGCTGCAGTTCGTTTGTTAAACCTTAAAGCAGAATATCACATACCAAGAGGGTGTTATGATGGTATCGCGGCCTTGATGAAAGAGACACAGCCAAGTGACAGCAAGATGCCATCCAATTGGTATGAGACGAAGAAATTAGTTTCACAACTAGGTCTTGCCCATCTTAAAATTGATGCTTGTGTTAACGACTGCATGTTGTTTTGGAATAATGATGAAGATGGTTCACAATGCAAGTTTTGTGGTGAATCTCGGTTTAAGCCGAGAAAAGCTGGGCGGGGTAAGGATAGAGCAAGAAAGACTATGCACTATTTACCACTCACTCCTCGCCTTCAGCGACTATATGCTTCACTTTCAACTGCAGAGCACATGAGGTGGCACAGTGAGCATCGATCCGACCCAAATGTTTTAAAACATCCTTCAGATGGGGAAGCATGGAAACATTTTGATTCCACGTACCCGTGGTTTGCGGCGGATGCCCGAAATGTTCGCCTTGGAGTTTGTTCTGATGGCTTTGTGCCTTTTGGAAACTCTGGTAAACAATACTCATGTTGGCCTGTCATTGTTACTCCGTATAATTTGCCTCCGTGGATGTGTATGAAGAAACCATATATGTTTTTGACTGCATTGATACCTGGCCCTCGAAGTCCACGTCAGAATATTGATGTGTATTTACAACCTCTTATTCATGAATTGAAGCAGCTATGGGAGGATGGGGTCGAAACATGGGATGTTTCACTTAAACAAAATTTTCAGCTCCGAGCTTCGGTTTTGTGGACCATAAATGACTTCCCGGCTTATGGGATGTTGTCAGGATGGATGACTCATGGGAGGTTATCTTGCCCTATTTGCATGGATGCTAGTAAAGCCTTCCAACTTGAGCACGGGAGGAAGACTTCATTCTTTGATTGTCATCGGCAATTTCTCGAGTTGGATCACCCATATAGAAGAAACAGAGTCGCCTTTAAGAAAGGAAAAGTTGAGAAATCGTTGCCTCCTGAGCGTCTACCGCCTGAAACAATATTTGAACGTATCTCACATTTGCCTTCTGTAGTTCACAATGGCCAGGTTGTAACCATACCAGGTTATGGCAGAACTCATAATTGGACAAAATGAAGTATTTTCTAGGAGTTGCCGTATTGGAAGAGTAATTTAATCCGCCATAATTTGGATGTTATGCATATAGAGAAGAATGTGTTTGACAATATATGGAATACAGTGATGGATGTGACCAATAAAACTAAGGACAACGTGAAGGCTCATAAGGACCTGGAGATTCTGTGCAGTCGATCAGAGCTAAATTTAATTCCTCAAGGCGACGGCCGAGCATTTAAACCCAAAGCCACTTTTGCACTAAACAGACATCAGAGATATGATGTGCTGAATTGGGTTAAAACACTTAGACTCCCAGACGGCTATGCATCGAACCTTGGGAGGTGTGTTGACAGTAATGTAAGTCAGATGTCTGGTATGAAAAGCCATGATTGTCATGTAATGATGCAGAGGCTCCTTCCAATTGCACTTGAAGCAATTCCTGAAAATATTTGGAAACCGTTGACCGAGTTAAGCCAATTCTTCTGAGATTTATGCTCTCCAGAGTTAGATGTGAATCACATGGTCGATTTGGAAGCCAATATTCCTGTCATACTTTGTAAGTTGGAAAGAATTTTTCCACCGGCTTTTTTCGATTCGATGGAACATTTACCGGTTCACCTACCTTACGAAGCAAGGGTTGGAGGCCCCGTTCAATATAGGTGGATGTACAAATTTGAGCGTTGTATGCATGACCTCAAAATGAAAGTATCAAATAAGGCTCATGTTGAGGGTTCAATTTGTGAAGCATATCTAATTGAGGAGACCTCTACATTTTGCTCTCACTACTTTGAATCCCATATTCCACATATGGCAACTAGAGTACCTCGTAATGATGATGGCGGACAAGGACCATATGATGAATCGGTGTGGTCTATCTTTAGATACCCGGGTCGTCCATATGGTGTATCAAGATATCGATATCTTGATGACAATGAATTGAGGGTCGCTACTGCATATGTGTTACTGAATTGTAAGGAGGTGAAGCTGTACCTCGAGTAAGTGAAATAACACCTATTTTCTTTATAAACTCTATTAAGTAATAATACTTTTCTTCTTTTATTTCATATACTAAACTCATCTAAGTTTATGCTCCATCGACCTCTTTCTATATCTTGTAGTTTGTTTGTTGATGAAGTGCGTATGCATGAACCCAATATACAGATGTCAGACCTGGATGTCTACATTGAGAATAACTTTGAGACATGGCTTAGAAACTATGTAAGTTATCTACACTTAAATTTTACCCATATTTTGCTTTTGAAGGGAAACACATATTCATAGTATTGATATGTGTAACTAGGTGAATGATGTGCATAACACTATCACGGACCGCTTCCTGTGGGATGTTGCATGCGGGCCATCCCGTCGTGTTGAGAGTTGGCCTGTTTACTTCATAAATGGGTACAAGTTCCACATTAGCGACTGGGGTCGTGATAAAACAACATTTAACAGTGGAGTATGTATAAGGACTTCATGATCAAGTGAGGTTGAATGTGATTTTTATGGGTTGTTAGAAGAAATTATTCAACTTGAATATCCTAGCTGGCTACACAAAAATGTTGTATTGTTTTTGGTGTTCTTGGTTTGACCTTACTTCAAATCGTGGCCCTCGGGTTCATAAACAATATGGTATAGTTGAGGTTCGTGATGGGCGCCGATATGGGAAATTTGACCCGTTCATTCTTGCATCCCAAGCTGATCAAGTTTACTACACCCCGTACCCAACAAAGTCACGTGAAAAAACGGGTTGGTTAGCGGTTTTGAAAATAAAACCTAGACGCATCGTTCATAATAATGAAATGATGTCGAAGATGCATTTCAGGAAGAATTATTGGCTGATGTGAACAGGTCTCCCATAATTATGGATGACCCAATCGACAATTTAGCTAAAACAAGAGTATGTGAAGCTGTAGAGGATGACATGGCAATCAGGGAAGAAACTTTGCAACATGACGATGAATCTGACAATGAGGAGTCCCTTGAAGGAAGTGATGAAGAAGATGAATTTGAATTTGGGGATACTGATAGTGGCGAATCAGAGACAGAAACTGAGGATGATGTAGTCCATTGAGAATAATGTAAACGTGCATATTACTTATAAAATGTAATGTGAACGTGGAATAACTTTTAATATATATGTAAATACTAACAATAACTTCAAAGTGGTGCCTGCAATATGACATAGCAAGTCTTTTTTTCAATGGTGTATGTTAGTTTTGTAAACTGTTGTATGGGTTTTTAAAATAATGTAGATGCCACCTAAAGGAGATGCGACATATACACGTCGGCCAGGGAAAGGCCTATTTCAGCAAATGAAAGAAGTATTAGCAGAACCAATTGCTAGACATGAAAGGGCAGGCCCATCGCATTCCCGTCATTCAGATTCACAGCCCTCGACAGAACAAACACCTGTTCCACATCCTCACCCTCGCACAGGTGATATTCGCATTGGTCCAGTCGGCCGTAGTGCTAGTCGATCTACTCCGGCCCCTGTAGTTTCACCCGATGGTGGGAATTCCAATGGTCAGTCAGCGGTATCCCAAGCCCCGATTCAGGCACGCTTACGGATAAGACCTCACGGAAACACGTAAGTAATGCACCATTTTGAACCATAATAGTTTATTTAACATAAAGTATGTGAAGGCCCAGTAAAATGACAGTAATTAATTGTGTCGAAACATGCACTTCATGTAGCTTCATTCCATCGAGAGCAACAAGGTTGGTGACTAGATGCTTTACCACACACTTCAAGGGACATCATGACTGGACGAGCGCAAGCCCAGCAGATATTCAAGCGTGGTGGCGCGTATTTGAGGTTTGCACTTTCTTATAACTATTTCGCCTTTATCAACCATGTTGGAAACTATGCGACGCTATATATTTTTTTTAACGTGCAGGGATTATGTGAGTGGGATCCAGCCCACCATAATGAGGTCTACCGCGTTTGGCATATGATGGCGGCTAATCATTACCGATGCACGCTGGGTGACATCCGCCGAGAGAAAAATCCGGAAAAACGGCGAGCAAGGGCATCTTTTATGACCGACGCACAGTATGCAGAAATGGAAGAATGGTGGGCTACAACGGAGTTTAACGAGCGATCGGCAAGGGGTAAGACAATGCGAGCTTCATCATCGCAGTCATCTAACTCCACAGGTGCATGCAGTGCTACTTATGCAGGAGGTTCGGTTTCAATTACTGAACACCGAGAACGAATGGTAAAATTATCATACTCTTTTACACAAAATTCAACTTACTTATTTGTAATAAAATTAATGTTAGTACGTTTCCAATGTAGCGTGAGAAAGATCCGGAGAAGAGGGACCCAGGCTTGTTCAAGGTGATGCAGCAAACTCATAAGAAAAAGAGCGGGGAATACGTTAACAGGCGGACTGAAGAAGTTGCGGTAATTATTTGACATAATCATTAAGTAAATATTTCTGATCTTGTTACTAATAAATTATCTTTACTTTTTATGAAGGCAATAATAGCTGCTGAGATTGAGGAAGCAACGCAGCAAATGGATGACGAAGGTGGCGCACCTGACATAGATGAGGTTGCGATCATGAGTGCCGCTGCTGGGGGCAGGAAGAAAGGGCGTGTATTTGGCCTTGGATCAGAACAACATGTTGTGCCTGGACGACGACGACCAGGGCTTACTCATGCAGCACATGTTGATGTCATGCAGACTCCGGAGTTCACTGAACAAGTACAGCGAGTCGTAGCGGAGCAAACTGCACAACAAGCATCACATTATGAGCGGAAGCTAGAACGTCTGAAGAGGAGACAACGAGCTGAGCTGGAGTACATATGTAATTTCAATTGGCATTCCCCCGCCCGCACCTCCTGCAGATGATGATGATGACTCGGGATCGGATGACGCATAGATCAGGTATATCATGCTACTATGTGTATTTATTAACAAACATTCACTTAGTTGGATTATGAAAGCATGTAATTTAAACTCTACTGGAGCTCATGTGGATTTAGTAGTAAATTTATAACTTGACTTAGTAATTTTAATTCTGTATGTTTGTTTTTACATTAACATTCACTTAGTAATTTTTTTATGAAATTTTGTGAGTTTTAAAAATTGACTACAAACGATATCAGTATCGGCAGCATACGAGGTTAACGTTTAAACAAAACATTCGATTGGAAATGGACAGTATAGAGATAAATAATATAAATAAAAAAATAATTCGAAGCTAAAAATAAAATCTGGAAAATTTCCAACTGCCTAAGCAGTTTGTTTCCAAAGGAGAATTTTCCAATTGTCAGGCAGTTGGAAAATTTTCCAACTGCCACATTTCCAACTGTCTACTGTATTTTCTAACCGCTTAAGCAGTTGGAAAATTTTCAATTTCCAACTGCTGGATAGTTGGAAAATTTTCCAACTGCTCTGGCAAATTTTCCAACTGCTCAGGCAGTTGGAAAACCAAAAAATAAAAAAATTAATAAAGCCGTTGGAAAATTCTCCAACTGATTAATTTCCAACGGCTGACAGTTGGAAGTTCCAACCGCTCACTTCTCGGCCGTTGGAAAATTAACTTCCAACGAATGATTTTCCAACGGACTATTTTCCAACTGCCTGCCGTTGGAAACAGTCCATTTCCAACGGCTGGCAGTTGGAAATGGCAGTTGGAAAATCTAATTTTTTTAGTAGTGCAAAATCACACTTGGGTTGCCTCCCAAAAGCTCTTTCTTTATTGTCTTTAGCTAGACAGTTCCTTCCTGTATTAACTAGAGTGCTTTGAGAATCCCTCATGAAAAGGCTTCAACTTATGCATCTCAATGTTGAATACTTTATCCGTTTTCAAACTTTTAAGCTTGACTACACCATGAGTAGAAATATCAGTAATAACAAATGGTCCAATCCAATTAAGCTCAGACTTACCAGATAATACTTTCCATCTTTTTCTGTGTTTGCGCAACACCTTTTGCCCAACCACAAATGATATCTCATGTTCTTGTTACAACTTGACATTTTCTTTCTTATCTTTTTGTGCCAACTTTGCTTGGTATTCAAACTTTGTTCCTGATTCATTTTGCACCAAAGTATCAATTTTTTCAACAAAAAAAAAATAGAATTTTCCTTGTCAGTTTCCTTCAGTATGTCAAAAATATTGAACTGTGCAATTTTTTCATCAAATTCCATTATGAGAGTGCCAGCATTCACATCAATCTTGGTCTTGGATGTCTTTAAAAATGGTCTTCCTAATAAAATAAAAGCAGTTAGGTCACTATTCTCTATATCAAGCACATAAAAATCAGCTGGAAAAATTAAATCATTTACTTGCACAAAAACATCCTCAACTATGCCCCTACGATAGGCATTCGATTTATCAGCTAGTTGCATCACAGCACCAGTTTCATTCAAAGGTCAAAGTTTCAAAGAAGCATATATTGAATATGACATGACATTAATTGAGGCTCCAAATCTAACATAGCTTTTTCCACCTTAAAATTGCCTATTACACATGGTATAGTAAACTTATCAGAGTGCTCACACTTTTGAGGTAACTTCCTTTAAATTATCACTGACGCATTCTCACCAACTTTGATTGTCTTATCAGTCGGCAACTTCTTTTTGTTAGTGCACAGCTCCTTGAGAAATTTGGCATATAAAGGCACTCGCTTGATTGCATCCAGCAGTGGTATGTTGATTTCAACATTTCTAAAAATCTCAAGAATTTTCTGCTCTGTCTCTTCTTTCTTTGATTTTGCCTACCTGCTAGGAAAATGAGGTGGAATCAGATTTTTTGGTTTTGGAAAAATTGGCTCATTACTTACCTTCTTAGTTGGTGCACTAGAAGTTGATGGTTTTAGGCTATCTTGCTCCTTTTTAAGTGCTGTCACTTTTTATGTGGTGGTTTGCACCTGTTTACCGCTTTGAAGGGCCACGACATTAACATGCTTTCTCGGGTTGATTTCAACTTGAGATGGTAGTCTCCTTTTTTTAGCTTCAATTTTTTTAAATGAGAATGCTAGTTGTGAAATTTGGTTCCCTAAGTCTTTAATGATAGCCCTTGTTTCCTGTTCAAATATTTGGGTGTTAGTGGCTAAAGCTTTCACAATATCCTCTAAAGTCATACCTAAACTTGGTGCTTGGTTCTATGGTGGAGGAGCTGGTTTGTTGGAACCGGCAGATGGATACGATGGCTGGTTGTTTGGCTGCCCATATCTCAAATTTGGGTGGTCTCTCCAATCAGGGTTGTATTGATTGGCATAGGGGTCATACCTTCTTGGTTGGTTAACAAACCCGCTTACCACATTCACTTGAGGTGTTGTATCCTCTTGCAGTTGTGGGCACGAGTCAGTAAGCTGTTTTTGAGTATAGCAAATACCACAAACTCTAGAATTTTGGACCTGTCCCAAGGTAACTTGTCTAACAAGAGAGCTTAGTTTAGAAAGTTGAGCTTCAATACTAGAAGTTCCTACCTCATTCACCTTCTTCAGCACATGGTCTACCCGTGTCCCAAACTACTGCAAGTTGGTTGCCATTTTAGAAATCAGGCCTTTTGCTTCTTTGGGCGTCTTTTCTACAAGTACTCCTCCACTTGCAGCATCCAACATACTTTGATCTATGAACAATAGCCATTCATAGAAGTATTGCAGCAATAGTTGATCAGAAATTTGTTGATGTGGGCAGCTCGCATATAGCTGGTTGAATTTCTCCCAGTACTCGTAGAGACTTTCTTCGTTGTGTTGCCGAATCTGGCCGATTTTCTTTCTAATCGTTCCAGCCCTTGAAGCTGGAACTTCTCCAAAAATTTTCTTTTCAGGTCATTCCAAGTTTTGATCGAACGAGAGGGAAGGTAGTACAGGCAGTTCTTTGCCTTGTCCGCCAAACAGAATGGGAAAGATCTTAGCTTAGATTGTTCATCTATAACTCTTTGTGTTTTCATGGTCAAGCAAACTACATGAAATTCCTTCAAGTGTTTGTGGCGGTCCTCGCCTGCGAGACCACGAAAAGTAGGCAATAAATGAATTAATCGAGATTTTAATTCAAATGCTACCTCAATATCAGGAAAATTGATGCATAAGGTTTGTTGGACAATGTCGGGACTTGCCAACTCCCTTAGTGTTCTTTGTGCCGCCATCTCTACAGTAATAACTGCTCTTCGCTTTCTAAGTTGCTGTTTGCAGGTGTTGAAGCTATAAAATTGACCGCTTGCCTCTTTGTTTTCTTGTTTGCCTTTGCTGTCTTCATGATAGCTGGTCAACCACTAATTCACCTGTACTAGAAGATCTTGACATAAGTCAGTTTACTGAGAAAGAAAGAAAGGAAAATAAATAAATAAGTAAAAAGAAAACTTTAACAGAAAAAGAAATTTCCCCAGCAACATCGCCAAATTTTTGATCAGTCGTTGAAACTGCAAAAAATAATTCTGGTATCACAAACAACTCAAAATAAATAAATTTGTAGTATAGCAGTGAAAACCAGGTTGAATCCTAAAGAAAATTTTTATTTAAAAGCTTCCTTATAGAAAACTTAGAATAAAATATTGAGGGGATTGTTTGCAATAAAAAAAATGAAATAAAATAAACTAAATGATTAGAGAACAAAAATTAAGAAACCTATCAAATAAGAAACCAACAAAACAATTAAGAATTCAAACCTTGGCTTCAGTTAACATCCACCACCAAATCCCCACAACTGATTAACGATATATACATAGATCAATCAAAACTTTGAATATTCATTGTTTGAGCTATCTTCATACCCCTCCTTAGTCATAGTTGATCAAAAAATAAGCGATCTAATTAATCTTAATTGCTAAATAACCTAGGACAAACGCTTTTGATTTAATTTAACAATTGCGTTAAAAATTAAAGAGATCAATGAAACTAAATAACACAAACACAAGCGGCTGTATTTAATTTAGTTGAATGTTCTCCTTAAGACCTAATGATTTTTGATGCAGTAAATCACTAAAACTCAGTGGCTTCACAGATTAGAGAAACCAAACAATTACGAATTTGATTTCTAACCCAGCAGTAAATTGAATTCGAATAACAACTAGTAGTCCTCCTAGCATATAAACGAAACAATCATGAAATTAATCATAGAAGAACATCCAATACTCAAAATATTAATTAAATGAATAAAAACAACTTTGATCTCACAATGCTAAAGAATTCAAGGTTTCAGTCTCCTTTGACCAAGAATAAAAAGATCATTAAAAACAAAAAGAAAAAACAAACAAAGAAGAAAAGAGACAAATAGATTGGGAAAGAGAGAGAGAGAACGAGGGGGCATCCAGCGGCTAGAGAGAGAGAGAGCCACGAGCTGCTGTGCTCCAATTCTAATAAAGCTAACCTAGTGTGCTAAATTTACAAACTCTTCCTAAACTTTCTCTATTTTTACAAAAGTACCCTACACAAATAAAAAGATTCAAACTAACTAGAATGTTTCAAAGTTGTGAACCAAGAAATGCTCCATAACAGCAGCAGAAACTTCAAGCTGAAATTAGACCTTGATGAAGGCATTATCACTCAAAATGCAAAGCATGAAAGTCGTATATCTCTTTCTTAGCTTCAAAATGACATGTAAATTATATAAAACGGACATCTACAGTCAAAAATATGCCTAAAATACCACAACTTCTTTCGAACAAGCGATGACGCACAAATTGCGACTTCAAAGCTGAGTTTGACCCTCTTAACGTGCAAATTGGGTTTCATGGTCTGCATATGATTTGTAACTCCAGATGTTAGCTTTCTAATGAGTAATAACTAGCTAATTATAACCTAAGGGTAATCATAGTTCCCAAAGAGCCTGCCAGTGTTATTAAATCAGGGCATTAGGGCCCTGTTCTGCGACACTAACACCGGGCCTAACAACTAGCGGATAGTTGTGGGCTAAGTTTCCTGTTTTTGCCGGTACTTATTCTTTGAAATCCTTGAGATTCTAAGTTTACTTATGATTTAAGCTTTGTCCTAACTAAGGTTGTGCCTTTACAGTATAAGGCCTAAGTGGTGGGCAAGGATAAGGAAGAGCTTGCACTTGGAGCTTGATAACTCAAATGTGGGGTTCAGGTAAAGGATCTTAGTTAAGAATTTTGTCTTGAATGAATATAGTACCTTGCGTACTAAGATGTTTCTTCTATTAGGATACATTGCAGTGTTAAACCGTTAAGTTACTTTTAGGAGTATGCTAGTGATGTTAAGTGTGCACAAACTATTGCTTGAAGTTGAAGTAACTAGTATTTCATTGTCTTGGCATAGTTTAAGTATTTTTTAATGCAATGCTTGAGCGATGTTTTTGAAATGGTTTACTTAATTGTTTGCATTGCTAGGACAAACGCATGCATATCTCCTTGCAGGGTAGACTAAGAAACTAATTGCACATAAATTGTTTTAATTTACTCACAAGTAATGGTTAACCAATAGTAACTAAGTGGGATTCAGAGTCCCTATGAGGCAACAAGTTAAGTAAGTCGGGGCATTGAGACCCCGCTTTGTGACAATATAAGCAACCCAATCAACTTGGGAACATTGAATAGTGCTAGCTCCTAAAATGTAAGACAAATGTCAAGTTTTTTAATAATTTTTTTTAAAAAAATACACTTATTTCTCATCCATTTTAGAAAACCCTAATCCATAACTTAAAACCCTAAACCCTAATCCCTAGGCCCTAAACCCTAACCCATAAGCCCTAAAACATAATCCTTAACCCTAAACCTAATCCCTAATCCCTAATCCTATTCATTATACCCTAACTCTAACCTTAGCCCTAACCCTAACCTTAGCTATAACCCTAATCCTATACCCTATACCCTAACCATAACCCTATACCATATACCCTAACCCTAATCCTATAGCCTATACCCTACTCCTAATCCCTAATCCTATGCCCTAACTGTAATTCTATACCATATACTCTAAACCCCAATCGTCATCCTATACCTTATACCTTAACCCTAACCATAATAGTTAACCTTAATCCTATACCCTATACCCTAACCTTAATCCTATACCCTACACCCTACACCTTAACCCTAATTCTGTATCCTATACCCTAATCATAATTCCTAACCTTCTACCCAATACCCTAATCTAAATACCTAACCCTAATTTTTTTTATTTGATTTTTGTTTATTTGTTGTTTTAGCCACAAATTAAGAGCCAATTTGTTTTCATTTAAATTAACTTAGTCTGATAACATATTTTTATTTTTATATTTTTTACCTATAACTAATTTTATTTAAAAACTAATATTATATAGGTGTAATAATGAATTGAATAATCATTTTTTTATAATTTTATTAAATTTTTATGATTTTTATTGCCTAAAATTATAAAAATTCATAAAATTTTAACAAAATTATGAAAATTTATTTTCAAATGGATTATCACATCTACTTAAATATTGACTTTTAGATGAATTTGGTTCCAAGAAAAAAATAGGTAAAAATAAAAATAAATTATTTTGGATTAAATTGACTTAAGTTAAAACAAATTGACCCTAATTTAATAAAGTTGATAATACAAAGAATTATAATTTTAGGCTAGTTATCCAATTATTTAAATAATTTAATTTGCTTAATATTTTTAAGAAGTCAAAAATTTCTTAGCCATATTATGTGAAATTCATTCACATAATAGTATAGTGTCATTAAACACAATGCATGATGCCATTCACCACAACACTGACATCATTCTATGTGAAAGAAAGCTAGTGGCCTATAGTTACAAGACTATCTTAGCCCCCAAGCATTAGTTTTGAAGCTATAGCACTAAGCCAAAGTCTATTCCCAGCTGGGGCATTATTTCGGTGATAGAGTATCACGACTTTGTAAGCGTCTTGGGCATCATAATTGTGCCCTAATATTAATCATCTACATGAGGAACATAACATTTGTGGCTTGACATCTCCTTGTACCATCTTATGGAGGGGTTCTATAAACCAAAGAATCTTGTTATGATAGGGGCATTGGAAGTGTGTAACAAATAAATAGAAGTGAGAATTGAGACATATAAGATTTATGTGGTTTAGCTCTGCAACTCACCTACATCTACGAGAAAGAAATAATCCTTAACATCAACAAAATAATAAAAATTACTAAAGACTTCTACTATAGCCCTTCACTTTTGGCATATGGTCTTATTCTCCATCTTTATTGATAACCCTCATATTTTATCCTTCATAAATTTGAATTTTCTCCGACATACATACATATCTGACATATATCTTTCGCATACAAACTAGACACAAGGCATATGCTTAAGTAATGTACCCCACTACATAGTACACACGCACTCCTTCCACCATTTAGTAACCGAAAATGCCATTTTACATAGTGCATATTCTTGACATAACCCACACTTCTCTCTTCTAGGTGATGTAAAATACAAATACATATACATGATGCATAAAACATCAAATCCACTACTTGGAGTCCAAACACACCCTTTTATTCAGTGTACATTCTTACACAATGAACATGCCTTTTCTGCAATTGGTGATGCCCAAGAACAAGTACACCTCAGTCTTTTGAACAAGCCAATGTATAGACTTCATTCTTGGCTAGCTCATCATGTGAAATTGCCTTAGCCTCTAAATGAATATTATATCAATCTTTTACTTTGAATTCTATTTTCTATGTGAACACAAGAATCAAATTTTAACTTTCCCCATATAACTTCTGGCTAACTCATGCAAAAGTCACGATCCACACATCTTACCCTTGTTTCTTCCATTAGTTCTTCTATTAAATCTAACAGAATCTTTGTAAAAGACGACAACTCTAGTTCTTGCAATTTTTTCATTATACTCACAATACCTTAAAACTTATGACTAAATAATGTTACTATTGGCCTGAGTCATCTGATTATCTTCACGCACCCATTTCACTACCAAACATAAAAAAACAAAGAAGTTTTCAAGAAAGACAAAGAAGCACACCTATCTTTTTCTTATACCCCTAAGAAAGAAAAAATTCTAAAGGCTTCTATCTTTCCCTTGCGACATTCACAAAGCCATGACCTTCCTACGTTGGAAATCCAGCAAATAAGACCCCATCCGGTCCACTTTTGCAACCTGTAAGCATCACCGCTAATCTTTGTCTTCATCTAGTGCCATCACTGACAACCCCAATACTTGTGGCCATAAGCCCCAATAAATAGTCCACCAGAATATAATTTGCCACCCTATAGTCCTTTACCACTAGCTTGAATACACTCACCCAGAAAATTCACAACTCCAAGAAAGGGGGGAAATTGAAGGGAAAAAAACTATGAAAGATATTGAGATCAAACCATCAATTCTAGTCCCTAGCTCTTTGTCTTGGGCAAAAATTTCCTAAAAAAGCCAGGTTTCAGAAATTAATTGTTTATGGATGAGGTTACAATTGGGTAAAAAATATTCCCTTCACCCATATTCTTTGAAATGTTTGACTTTTTCAAATAGTTTAACTTGAATTTATTTATATTATTATTTTTTATAAAGAGCTTTTAAAAATTATTTAAAAACTCTAGGTCTTTATTTATTATTTCTGTATAAAGGTTTTTCATTTATACACTAATGTTCAGTTCGTTTTAACTTAAGTCAATTAACTTTAAAATGACTTATTTTTATTCTTAAGTCATTTTTATCTGGAACTCATTTTAATTTAAAACCAATATTATGTAGTTACAATAATCCATTGAAAATACAATTTATGTAATCTTTCTAAATTTTTATGAATTTTTCTAATTTAATGAATTAAAAATAAAAATTCATGAATATTTAACAACATCATGAAAATTTATTTTCAAATGGATTATTACGTCTACATAATATTGGATTTTAAATGAAATTGGTTTCAAGTAAAAAAGATATAAAAGTAAAAATAAGTTAGTTGACTTAAGTTAAAATGAATTGGCCGTAAAATATTGAAAATACAAAAAAAATCATAAATTAATTTCTCAATAGTGAACTTTTCAAAGAAATTTGGACAGAGGAAGTAGCAGTTAAGGTATTCAATCCACAAGCTTCAAGATGCTATGAGCAGCACAAAAAAAATTATATGAATTAAATTTGGTATTTTCTACTAAGATTCCGTCAAACTTGGTAATAAAAATGAGGAGAATATTATAATTAGGACACATTATAGAAGGTAAGGGATTTTATAAGCACACAAAATAAAATAAGGAACTCGGAGGGGACTACTAATGAATTTTACTCATTTATTAAGTAAATCACTTCCATAAATTTTTATTTATTTATAAGATTTTGTTTCTTTTTTGTTTTGTACTCTATTTAAACTGTTTATATTTGCCAGTTAGAAATTAGATGTCTAAAAGAATTTGCAAATGGAAGGGTAATTTTCCTTCAAATTGCCACTCTAAGGTTTTAGAAACTTATAATTTTAATGGTTAATGGTTCCCAAATTGTAATTTAGTGGCATACAAGGTATGTGGAGATCTGTGCGTTGCGTAAGGAACATTCTGTAGTAACATTAGCTATAATAAAATCCAACTATAAATAATTATAAACACACAGAAGGGTTAACTGAAGATATGTTTATATATTGTCAAAAGAACATTAAAGATAGCAAACAAAAAATGATTAAAGCAATTTTTTTAACCAATTCAAATAAAACCATTAAGAGAAAGAAAAACTTTTGGTGCTTGTAGTGTTTGATAACATTGCATAATATATATGCATAAGGTTTTCCAGATTTTTACTCACTAACAAATTAGTGATAAAATGAAACCTTTTAAGAATTGTGCACTCATGCATAATACAAATTATCCACTTATTTCAACTAATTAAAACTCTAAATCAAACCTATGTAAAGTGCTATTGCATTATGAAAAGTGTGCGTTTATTTCAACTAATGAAAACTTTGAATCAAACTTATCTAATTAAAACTCTAAATTAATCTATGTAAAGGAAAATTTTTTTGATATTTAATATGGTTAATAAAACATGTCTCTCATTTCCATTTAAGGCTCTATCATTTTAAATTTAAATGAACCATCCAAAATTTCTTTCCCTTAAAAGTTTATGACAGGCCTTTGAACACTCAATGAAATGGTATGGGCTTTAACCTATCACATCCGTGACTAGGGTTGGAGACACCCCTTTCATTTTTCTTAAAATCCTTTGACTTTTGGTGTATACAAATATTCTGATTAGTACAAGAAAAAAAACGTTTATGACAGATCTGAAAGTTGGGGACCATTATGGCAGAGGTATTATATTGACGGACCAAAAGAGAGATTTGGCCATTATCTTCCGAGGAATACTGTTCATGCAACTTTAAAACGATGTCGTTTCCTATGGTGTCTTGGTGTGGTTGCTGTCTCGATTCCAAGTGGCGTCGTTCACCCTGCTGCACTGGTGTTATAGCTGTCTTCCTTGGTCCCATCGAAGAAATCCTCGAATCCCTCTCTCGCTTCTGAATCGCCGAGGCGCCAATCCCAATCTCAAATCGGCCACCATCCTCAGCTTTGGCTCTCAGTCAGAAGGCACGTTGCTCGGATATAGCTCCCGGCGCCCGATCGTCCGCATTCTTTGCCCACCAAAGTTTGCTCTTCGATTTAATCAGCGCCTGGAGGCGTGGAATGCAATTTCACAGTGGCCCCAGTTCCTTGCCGCTTTAGTAGTCGGCGCTCAATACTCGACCCACGTGGAGGATGAAGAGTATGCAGAAACCATGGTGACTTTCACGATGATGAACGAGATATAGGAGATGGCGTCGCGCATCGCCGATCTGTCGTCGATTTCCCCCAAGTCGACTTTGATTCCATCCACCTTCCTCCTGATGAGGACTTCGGCATATCAATCGGTTTGTTTGACTCTGTAGGCCCTAGAAATTTTGGAATGGATCGAATAGTTTGATTCATAATTGGGTAGAGTATCCAGGACAAAAAAATAAGTAGGGTACTCCCACTGCCATATTTAAACTCTGTATACGTTGTTCATTGGGTTGAGTTTGTTAACTTCACTGAGATAGTGTCAAAGCAGGCATCTGAACCAGGGAAGGGAACAACATTTGCGCTCACTGCCCTTAATGGAGATCCAGTTCCAGTATAAAGCAGCCATTGAGCTTGGATTACTTGGGTGCAGTTTTTCTCTTTAAAGAAAAACATGTTTCAAGTCAGTCTCTAGATGGTAGTGCGACCTCCCCCAATTCCTTGACCACATGGTCCACTTTTAGAGTTTGCAGTAAGCAGTGTGCCTTCACCGGAACTGAGCAGTGACCAAAACCAGGTGTCACTGCATATCGGCACATGTACATACATATAAATGTGTGGAAGGGCCGACAACAATAGGTAGCCTCTAGGTTTAGAAGTTCGTTCTTTAAAGTATTGCTCTTGTACTCGATGCAGGCTTGCCGAATCTGTCTGATCAATGGGAAGAACTTGGCCTTAGGCTGTGGGCATATGGTGAGTACATATCTGTATTTTGCTTCATTTAGTCAAAGATTTCAAATAAATGGTTTCTTGATGAGAATTATGGATTTCGAATTTAGACTTGTACAGCATGCGGATCAAGAGTTTCAAACTGTCCGATATGCCGTTAAACAATAACCAGTCGTCTCAGGTTGTAAGCTTAACTAACCAAATACGTTCTCGGAGGGTGAAGTTAATGGTGTTTCTTGGCCCCCGAGTCAATAGAAGACAACAGGGCCTTTGTCTGTTTGGTTTGAAATAAAACCAAATGTGCGTGAAATATTATGTCTCCTAATCTCACATACGAAATTACTAGTACTATATATCAAGGAGCATAGGCCAAAATACCGTTCATGAAAAAGTAAGGTCTTGCCTCTTGTTTTGTTTTTTTTTGTTTTTGGCTTTTCCCCTGTTTATGGTTAGACTTCTATTTCTGTCCCAAGTTATGTTATTTCTAAACTTTTGGTTCCCAAACTCCTCCATATGATAATCGGGGTCCAGTATGGTCCATTGTTATAGAGATGTCAACGTGCCTGGTTTGAGCTTCCCAATAAGCAATCGAGTTTGTAGTAACTGCCTCGCAGATAGGCGGGTACTACTCGCCAACTCATTTAAGATATATGTTTAATTTTATAGACTTCTTTTTTATGTGTTTATGCATATTTTCCAAAGAATGTGTATATTTACAATTTGTAATTAAAAAAAATTAAAAACTATATATGTTAATTTATGTTACTATAATTTTATTTTGAAATAAAGTCATATTTTAACTATAAATATTAATTTTGCGTGATATGAGTACGATCAGATAAGATTGATAAAACATGTACCCTCATTATAGATATACGAGTAGGGGCAGGCTTGGGGTTAAGCAGCCAAGTTTGGGAGGGTTGGGTATAGAGTGTATTTGTTAATATCCTTGTTCTGTGGTCACTGAAACCAAGGTCCTGATCATTAGATGAAGTAGTTTAGTGATTAAAGAGCACAAATAATGGACTTAGGAATTGGATGAGCAATTAACCATTCATCAGAAAAAAAAAAAAAAAGACTCAAAGCAGTATGAAACTTTTACCCGCTACAACGCATGGGGCTCGTTAACCTAGTATTAGTATCAAATTGGGATGGTAAACATTGATAGCATATTCCGTTGCTACCGTGAACCTCAACGGCAAATTTGATACTTGTTCCGCAAGCAAATAAGCACATGTCAGACACCCTGGGTTGAAACTGACTAAATTAGACCATTACTTTGCCTTGTTAACTGCTGAACTTAGGTCGGCGTTTGTCTGCGGCATGACTTTGAACTAGGTTAATACTTTTAAACTTGTATATAAAGGAATCAAATTTTAGGTGACAAGTTTGTAATATTCTTGATTCTTATTCTTTACATGTTGTTCAAGGGAAGTAGCATAGCCTAACTTAGAGGAAAACCATCTTCCTAAACTTTGTAAAATTCCTTTACTGAAGTAAAATTGTTGGGAAGCTCTTTTATTTTAATAAATGACTTCTTTAAGTCTTAAAAACTAAGGTGATGTAAATAAAGTATTTTATATTAAACTTGAAACTAAAATCATGTGTTCTATAACAAAAAAAAATTGAATGAGCTTAAATTACGTGAAAATCTAATCTAAAATCTAAAGTCTATAATATGCCTATATATAATAAAAATATAAAATTGGGCATAATCTATAATAAATTTAGAAGTAATTTTGCATTTGTAATAAGTTTACTCTTGAGTGACTCTTCTTGTAAATGATAAAATATTTAAATTTCACGTTACATTAAGCCCAAAAGGGGAAGTTTCTAGCTATAGATCTCTTCATATAAAAATCTATGCATATATATATTGTCATTCGTGGAGGGAAAATTTGCAGACATACTAGAAATGAGGGGATTTTTTTTTCAAGTTTTTATAATATGGAGGGCGACTGTTTTTTAGGTCTTTAAGAATAAACAGAGTAACAGTTTTGCCATCAATTTGAACTTCTAGAAAGTTGGTAACTTTCAGTATGTATATTCTCCATTAACAATGTTATGAAGGATTTTAATATTGACGCTTTCCCTTTATATAAAATCTTGCCTAAGCAACAAAATTCAACTTCATTGAGTTTGGGGGAAGCTCAAGACCAGTATTTAGAAATTGTTGGAGGGATCTTCATCAGGCCTCAAATTTGCAATATCTTCCAATTTCTCCTCAAACCAATGCCCGATTCACTTATAAAAAGGGAAATATGCTAATAAAAAATGCATAGTTTAATAGTTGCACCACTTTAATTTTTAATGGACCCTTTATTCTTCATAACATATATTCGAACAAAAAGATCTTAGAGTGAGTTCCTGCGGCCTCAAAAGACAAAAAGTTGATCACTATCTTCTTTTTTTGAATAAATTTTTATTGGCAAAACCTTCTCTTCTTTTTTTTTTTTTTAAATCTCTAAGCTTTCATGTTTCTTCCCAGTTAGATCTTAATTTTTTTTCCTACTCTCATTTCTCTTCGAACAACATAGGGTGAGGTGGGCTAAAAAAAAAGTTAAGTGGGCAAGTTGCTAAAACTTACACAACTTAAGGTGCTAGAACGAGACTTTGCCTTTATATATTTTATGTATATCACTTCCCGTCGATCTCCACAATTCCTTTTTTTTTTTTAATTTATAGAATCCCCACAATTCCTAATCTCATAAATCACATTCAAGTCATTCTACAAAGACTAGACAAATAAACACCACATTAAACAACTGTAGTTGTGTGTGATTTTGAATCAATATTTGTAAAATTAATTAATTTGTTTGTGGTATCTTATGTCACACAAAATGTCTCGAAAGCCGGATCAAGGACCGGGTGTGATAGAGGGAAAGCATCAATTTTTTAAACTTTAAAAAAATTAAAATGTTGTAAAAATCACCACTAAAAAAATTGAGTTTTCGAACGACCGTTTCCAACGCGCAATTGTTGGAAAGTTTGAAATTACCAACGTCTGTGCGTTGGTAAACAATCGTTGGTAAATCGATCATTGAAAAAATTTTATCAACGGTCTAACCTTGAGCCGTTGGTAAATTGCTACGTTTGCACGTTGGTAATTTAGCCGTTGGCAAATTTCCAACGGTTTAAAAGTTCACCAACGCCTGTTTGTTGGAAATTTACCAATGCGTTAGGCTATTGGTAAATGGTATACACCTAGCCTCATATTACCAACGGGATAAATTGTTCGAAAATTTACCAACGAGCTAATGCGTTTGTAAATTTTCCAACGGGTTGGCCTGTTGGTAAATTTACCAATGGGTTTAGACGTTAGTAATTTTAGAGACTACTATGAATTCAATGATTCTGTTATTTTCCAAATTCAGTATAACATATTACATATTAATGATCCAATTGTGTAATGCGCAAAAGAAATGTAAAACCAACATCAATACTGTGTATCCCAAGTTAATGCATACATCATAAAAAAATAGTTATATGTCTGATACATATCATAGAAGCATTCATAATGAAAGATCTCAAATTTCAGTTCTAAGTCTCTAAAAGCTCATATAAGTCTTAAGTCTCTAAAAGCTCATATTTTCGTCCTGAGACACAAGGAGCACATGGTGATGTACCTTTCTTGAGATGGCAATCAAGCCTACTCAGTCTCCGAGTTTGAATCATCCATATATTGTGGAGGTGCTTGAGGTTGGGGCAGGGAAGGTTGAGTGAACGACAAATTAACTTCAACTATGCTCAATTAGCCTCCAATGTGGCTCTATTCGCGTCCATCTCAACTTTCTGTCTCCTTTGAAGCCGTTGTAGCTTCTTCTCATACTCGATGTCCCTTCGCGCAATCTCCTTTGCCATCATCTGCTGTACTTGTTCATTCAACTCTGATATCTGAGTGAGGTCAATAGGTGGGAGCGCTGCAGCCATTCAACGTCATGGGATGAGAGCAATGACTTAAAATAAAAGGATTATGTGATTTAGGTGGTATCATGACAAATTTGCTATCATACTATCACTGCACAATAAGTGCGATATATGATTCAAAATTGAGAAAACATACCAAGAACGGCACATTTTGCAATTTACCATGAAATATTGTGTAGGATCATAATATTTTGCACAATATTTCAACATTTTACAACTTTGTAATGCATGCCGTAGTCATACTAAAAAACATTACCTATGATAACACATATAATTACAGCCATCTATGAACCCCTCTAGAAAAATTCCTGGATCTGCCAGTGCTTGAAACTTACTAGCCAAATGTAAAAATTCTTAGTTATTAACAATTTTTTTAATTTTATTTGTTAATAATATTTCACAAGATTGAGTGCAATAACTACCCGAGAATCACAACTAAAAAGCTTTTTGGTAATTTAACGTACGTGAAAATAAATTTAACATACAAGAAAAGGTACTTATGATTAAGTTTTTCCATGTGTGTATTTAAGAGGTACAAAACCATCCCGTCTGATGGATAGATTAATCATCTATTGTGGCAATAAATTTACGATAGACGCTAGTTTGTATAAAAGCTAGCTATTCCTTGCGTGTTTGCGACCATCACTTGGAAGCTATTCTTTGCTTGACCTCGAACCCTTCATGGATGCCTTTTCTCTGCTTGATTCGTGCCACTAATTAATGGGTTCCGCTAGCTCTATATATAGAGCAAGCTGATTGGGACAACTTCAAGCTGTTACAGAAACAATAAGTTCCCAAACTATGGTCCTCTTTTCTAAATTCAACACCTTTTGTTCAACAATTGCTCTTGTTTTACTATAGAGATCAGCCAAAAAAAAAAAAATCCGTAGCTACGCAAACATGGCCGAGGCAGCTGTTTCCAACATTTTGCAATTACTTGCCACCTTGGTAACCGAAGAAGCAACATTTTTATGGGGCGTGGAGGGCCTAGTGAAGGAAATGCAAAGCGAACTGGAATGGATCCAATGCTTCTTAAGTGATGCAGAGGCTCGACAAGCCGACGACCGACGTGTTCATAAATGGGTTCTTGAAATCAGAGACATTGCCTACGACATCGAGGATGTGATAGACACTTTCAGAGTCAAAATTGTATCCAGGAGAAAAGAAGGCTGCGCGAATGCAATTAAACGATACACTTGCATCTTCAAAGAAGCTACCTTGCTCCACAAGGTAAGGTCTGAAATGGAGGACATCAGAAATAGGATAAAGAACTTGAACCAGCAACTAGATAATTATGGTGTAAAGCACGTTAGGTTGGACAGAGAAACCTCAAGTAATTCTCGGGTTCTACTTCAGAGACAGCCATATCCGCATCTCATAGACAACGTTGTGGGATTGGAGACGCTGATTGAAGAGTTAGTATGTGCTTTAGAAGATAAAGATGTTCAGGTTGTTTCTCTACATGGCATGGGTGGAATTGGAAAGACCACTCTCGCTAAGAAAGTTTACCAACACCAAAGAGTCAAGAGTTATTTCCAACACTCTGTCTGGATCAATGTTTCCCAACAATGCAATCAAAGAGCTGTGTGGGGTAAGATATTGTCTTCCCTTGAACCTGGATTCGATTTTCAGAAGAAAGATATTCAAGAACTCGCAGCACGACTACATGAGCTTTTGCAAGAAAGAAGATGCCTGGTAATTCTTGATGATGTATGGAGGACTCGAGATTTAGAGAGCTTAAAACCGGGCTTTCCGTTGGATTTGGAAGATACCCAAAGCAAGTTCATTCTTACTTCTCGTAACAAAGAGGTGGCATTGAGAATCACCCGAAGAGTTCGTGTTCATGAACTACAATGCTTAAATGATGAAGATAGTTGGAAGTTATTTCAAAAGGTTGCTTTTTCACAAAGAAAATTTACAGGTAATGTGCCTTGTTTCCACTCTTTATCAACTATTGTGGTAATTACTTTTTGCTACCATATTTTGAAGTTAACACTTTCAACTCGCTGGTATATATATATGCCCAAAACTATTTAGTATTAAGTAAGTCAAATCAAAAGAAACCAACTAGTGTCTCAAAATTTAGGCTTGTAGTAGAGCCTTCTGAACCAACTCAAGCTTTACAGCACCTTGGCCCCATTACACCCTCTTTAACGATTATGTTTTGGTATGGTTTGATTTTATTTCATAGACAGTATACCAAGTTTTTCTACTATTTTCTTATGGAATCATTAACCCCTAAACATATATTTTTTATTAATCTTAACTGAGTATTCAAAAATACATGTAATAATATTGTTCCTGATGAAATCCAACATCACTTGGGGAACTAAGGTTATTACAGACCTTGGATTTGGAGTCAGCTGATGAAATCCAAGTGCCGAATGTGATATGGAGGATGGAGAAACTGCGACATTTGTATCTTCCTGAAGTTTGCATTATCAAAACCAAGTTGAGGTTGAGCAACCTTAGAAATTTACAGACGTTGATCAATTTCCCCATCGGTAAGTGTGACGTGGAACAACTCTTCACACTCACAAATCTTAGGGAGCTTAGCATGATACTCCTTCAGGATCCTGTTAGCGATTATCCGTGTATCGGAAAATGCCTTTGTTGTTGTTGCCGTTGTGTAATCTCACGTGAAGCCAATCAAGTGCCCTTGGGAATTGATCAGGAATCAATATCCAAGCTGGGAGAGTTACCCAAATTACGTATTCTGAAACTTAAGAGACGTGCTTTCCAAGGAAACAAATTGGTTTTCTCGAGTGCAAGTTTTCAACAACTAGAGTCTTTGACTCTGGAATCATTACCAGAATTGCAGGAGTTGGAAGTGGAACAAGGAGCCTTACCAAGTCTAGGCCATCTCCGGATTGATAAATGTGACAAAATGCAAACGGTTCCAGCTGTATTGAGCTCCAACTCCAATTTGTCCCTCGAACTTGGATAGATGCCAAATTTCAATCATTCAATGACATGAAGCTTCATCCATAACCAAAAAACACTAGAAATAATTTGTTGTATACTGTAAGTACCTATTCCTAGTTTCTGTGTGTATGTGTGTGTATAGAAGTTGACCTTATGTTAACTGTTGGATCACAGAGATTCATGGCACTTGTGACACTATTGCATGTTGGAAGAAATTAAACTTTGTCTACGAAGGAAGTCTGAACCCCATCATGGTAAACAAAACAAGAGAGGAGCTTTCCTAGCCATCATCTTGAAAAATTGTAAATAATCAATTTTTTGTTGTGCACTTCTAGAAGTAACTCAGGATTATTTAAAGTGAGAAAAATCAGCTTTGTGGCTCGATGTAATATTTCAATAGGGCAAATGTGCGTACCAAATGCAAGATTTTCTTGGAAGCATTCCAATTATGTCGCACGCTGTGGGGAACTTCTCCAATCATTTTGCTGCTTTATCTTCCATGGCGTTCTGCAGCCCATCTCTTCTTACTTTTTAAAGATAAGGCTTGAGGCATATTACCATATCCGAAGAACCAAGACTGCACTTAAGACATCTTTGTTTTGAGCTGTATTTATCCTTGGTCCACTATCAACAACATAATCATTAATACTAGAAAATTTTGAGTCAGGACCTAGAAATTTGTTAGAATAGAATAAGAGCTCAGCATTTGTATAGAATCTGTATCTTCCAGAAGTTTCCAACTGCTAGATGTAATGTATGAAAATATAGACAACTCATTTCCTTCTTCCCAGAATGAAAGAATCTAGCATCAGCGGCTAAGAAATGGTGGACCCATCAGGATTTAGAAGAAAGGATAGAAACGGATTGACGTACGTGTGACCTCGGATCTCCATTTCCGGCATGGCAAGCCCCAAATGCATTATGTTTCTGCACTAATTCGCTAAATTGAGTGAATTCCTCAAACTTGGTAGCCCATAGCGTCTTAGTCCAACCTTTGGCTGCCGTTGGCGTGTTACCCTCGGTTGGACCAAAGCTCGACACAGGCTTGTCTTCCTTCCTTCTTACTCATATCGTAATTGCTCTGTTTCCGATTGCTACTTTTAATTTCAACACCAATTTGGTGTAACTCCAAAAGTCACTACATCTTTTATCCCATTTCACTTGAATCCCAATAATGTTACTTCGCTAACTGGGCCACTGAAATTCTTTATTATTGATAGCTAAACCCCAAATTAAACTCAATTATCACTCAGTTATCAGTTCCTAGACCTAATTAATAAATAAAGGCCCAATAAAGCCAATCATACTTAGAAACTAAGGCACAGGCCCACTAAGCCCACCTGTCGGCTATATATACAAGGTTTATCTCTCTCACTTCCTGGCGCTGATGGAAAAATTTACCCTTTTGTTATTTTATTGTAATTTTCATAATTGTTTTTAAGGGTATTTTAATTCCTTAGTTTAAGAGTTATTTTTTTGTTTCTTAGGTTAATTAGAGTCAATTTTTTGGTTTCTAAGGTTAATTAGAGTCCTTATCTATTAGGGTATCAAATAGGATTTTTCTAGAGATCTTTTCTTAGAAAAAGATATCAATTAAGATTAGATATTTTAGCTAGAGTTAATTTTGATTTTTCCTATTTTAGTTGGTTTATCACTTTAATATTTGCCTATATAAAGGCTTGTGCATGTGTGCAAGAGAGATTACTTTTAATTAGTAGAATTGTTGGAATTTTCTCTCTAAATTTTGTGTTTCTGGATTGAAAATTATTTTTTTATTTTCAGGGTATATGTGTTCTACTTCAATTCACACATCTTGCTACATCAGGTAATATCAAAACGGGTGGAATCGCCGCTTTCTCTTGGCGATTGACACGGCCGAAGAATCGGTGGTTTTTACAATGTTGATTAGGGGATTGAAACCCTAAGGTCAAAATATTATAGGTACATCGAGATCTTGGGAGCAACAGATTAATAGTAGATATCAACATTTCGATGAACACTTTGTAAATCGCTTCGATGCTTGAAGTTTTCACGCAAACAAGAAATGGAGTAATGATAAGTTATGAGTTCGGGAGGATGTCACCCTCAACCAGCCTATTGGAAGATCCCTTCATGCCTATCAGCATAGGCGTCAGACTTACGTGGAGGAAGAGTCCTCAGATGAGGATGACTATCCTATCAAATCAAGGCTGTACATGGAGGATTTTGAGTCAGACGATAATGACTATCTTGTTGAGTGTAAGTGACATGCCAAACATGGGTGGCGGATAGTGAGTTATTGAAGATAGGCATCCCTTTTTATGAATATTTTAATATAGAAGATTTTCTAGAATGGATTGTCAAAGTTAAAATTTTTTTTTGTGTATAATATGGTGCCTGAAAGTAAAAAGGTGCAGTTTGTTGCTTGGAGATTAAAGAGATAAGCTTTAGCTTGGTGGGAGACATTATAGGTCAGGAGGTATTGTTAAGGGAAACATCCAATTGAAACATAACATCAAAAATAGTTGATACAGGAATATTTTCTTCCTTTAGAATATGAGGAGATCTTGTGCCAAAAATATCACCATGTTGGATACTATAGTTGTGAGAATTACTGTCGCGGAACGGGGCCCCAGTGCCCCTAATCTCGTAGGCCCTTAGGGATTATGAATCCCACTAGTTACTATTGGCTAACTATTACTTGTCAATATAAATTAAACAATTTATATGCAACTAGTTTCTTAGCCTACTCAGTTTAAGTTATGCATGCTTCTGTCCTGGCAATGCAAACGAATTTTATAAGTCGTGGATTAAAAACATTGCTCGAGCATTTTATTAAAACATATATAAAATGTGCCAAGACCTTGAAAATACTAGTTGCTTTAACTACAAGTAACAGTTTGTGCATACATTACACCTCTAGCATGCACCCAAAAGTAACAAGATGGATTTACATCACAATGTATCCTATTAGAGGCAACTTACTTAGTACACAAGGTACTATGTACAAGAGACAAAAACTACTAACTAAGATCAACTACTTGAGTCCCACCTTGAGCTATACCAAGCTCCAAGTGTAAACCCTTCACTAGATCTTGTTCTTGTGTACTCTTAGCCTCTACACTGTAAAGGCACAACTTGGTTAGCACATAACTTATACCACAAGTAACTTAGAATCACTAGGATTCTCAAGAGAAATACCTGCAAAACAGAAAGCTTAGGCCTTAGCTATCACCTAGTGATTAGGCCCGGAGTTAGAACCTGCACAATAAAACTTAAGGGAATGAGTACTTGAAAGTACTCAGTAAGGATCCCTTGAATACCTGCAAGGAAAAATGCAGCAACACTATGCAAATATGGCAACCAAGCAACCAAACAAGCAATTCAATCAACAAACAACTCAAACAATCAACAAAATATAAGATATGCAATGTATGGATGTATGGTATGAAATGTACACAATATATGCACTTGGGACTTTCTGCACTCTAGGTGCCTTAAAACTTTGCCGTGAGCTCAAACGGCGGAGGTACTTGAGATACTGGCCCTCGTATCCCGGATACTTTACCTCACTTAAGTCCCACTTACGGGTTCTAGAGTAGGTCGTCACCTATCTCAAACTTACCCGCCTTTACCCTTAACTTATTGTACAGGGTAGTCTTCCTATGTGGTTTAACTAGCCAAACCCTCAAGGTTTAACTCAGAACACTACTAGTGGCTTGCTTACCAAACCAATGGTTCGGTTGGGACCGACTTAGGTTTTTTTTTCTCTTCATTGACCATATGTAAATGACGCTCTATACGGCCAATAAAGAGTCTAAAAACCCACTTAAATCCCATTAATGCTCATCTAAAAGCTTAAGCACTATGAATAACTTAGCCACCAAGTCACACTTTTGTTCTTAACCACACAACTTGACTACCTCTTAAATAATGCACAATTCCCGCTCTAGGAATCAATTCTAGGCCCAACCGAGGCTATGGAACGTCTTAGAATAGCCTAGGAATAGAAACCGAGAGTCTAAGTTGCTCTTAGGATGGCCGGAAAAATGGCCCAAAATTTCTTAAGGTCACCTCTGGCGCTGCGGCGCCAAAGAGCAAAAGCTCAGCGCCGGCGAACAAAACTTCCTGAGTGAAAAATCGCCCCCTGGCGGCGCGGCGCCAGTCACTTACTTCCGACGCTGCGGTGCCAACGCCGTTTTCTGCGGGGCGCTGCGGCGCCAGTACACTTATTCCTGGCGCTGCGGCGCCAACGCCGTTTTCTGCGTTGTGCGACAGCTGCGTTCTTGCACTTAAACTACTCAAACTCTCTCATTTCTAATCCAAATGATTTGGGTCTTGTTCCTAACTCATTCCCACACACAAAACTATCAAACCATGCATTATTTGAGCTTAATTACTTGAACCCTTACCTCAATTCAGCCACAAAAGCAAGCATTGATACACAATCATCCTTAGCTCAATCAATCTTCTTTGAGTTCCACACCTAAAACCAATGCAATTTGGAATCCAACCCAATCAAACTAAGACCATTTCTAGCTCTAGAAACAACCTAGAATCAATCCAAATGATCCCAAGAAGCTTACCCACAAATTTGAATCCAAACTAGCACCAAAGAGCAAACTTGAGCTAGAACAACAACAAATGAGCTTGAGGATTCCTACCAACACCTTGGGCTTCTTTAAATTGATGGAAATTTGCAAGAAAATGAAGCTTTGGGCTGTGAATTTGGTGTAGAAAGAGGAGCCACGAAAATGGTGCTTGGGAAACAAATGGCTAAGGAAGAAGACTTAGCAAACTTATACTTTCTTTCCCCCTTCACTTAAGAACTTCTTCCTCTCTTGCACTTAAGTCCACAAGCTCTCAAATGCTTTAATTGGGTCACTAACTCACACTTAAAACCAACTTTCCTTTGCTCTGAAAGATGCTAAAAGCTTCTCAAACTTGATTCCTTGGACACTTTAGCCACTTAAGATTTAAATGGCCCAAAAACACACTTAGTGCCACAAGTTCTCAAAACTCACAAGGATGGTTCTAAAAGCTAGAATAACTAATGGTCTTGATTTAACTATGCCAAATCATACTTAGGAACTCACTTACTTAACTAAGCTTACCTTACTTGCTTATCAAAGTGCTAACTTGAGGTACTTAATTTAATAAACACTTAATCAAAGTAAAATAAACACTTACTTGATTAATCAACTAGGAGAGCCATCACAATTACAACGGGAAAATTTATAAAGTTTATGTTGACAAGAGGAATTTAATTTTCAATGACTTTACATGTTGTGGTTCATGTAAAGAGGAGCAAGAAAATATTATTCGTGAGCCAGATGGAGAAGATGAAAATTATGAAAAAAGAATGGAGTAAAATGCGAAAATCATTAATCATGAGCATTACAAGTCATGGAAATATCATGCGAGTGACACAATTGAAGATATGGCTAAAGAAAAGAAGGAAATCAAAAAGCGGATGATGGAGAAGCAAAATTTGAATTTTCCAACAAGGAAAAAAAGCAATTGAAAGTGAAGAAATTGGGGGGCAATTGAATTAGTGGTTGATGAAGATCTTTTTAAGCCAAAATTCCTATTTGTACATTTTTTTGGTGTTGAAGATTTTTCTTAAGCCAAAGCAACTTGATTTGTGTTTGGATAAGTTAGCAAGTTGAAAAATATTCACATTATGTGGCGCATGTGAAAGTGGGAGGAGGTTTACTTCATTCCAACTATCATTTCATGTGGAATGAAAGGATTCAATTTCAACCAAGGAACTCAAGGGTGAGTTTTTTTCAAGGGGAGGAGAATGACGCAGACAACAAAATTTACCCGTTTATATTTTATGGGTAAATTACAATTTACCCCTGAGGTTTAGGTGAAATTACACTTTACCCCATGTTGTTTAAAAAATATACACTTTGGCCTCTATCCTTTTAATACAGTTTAACAATAACTTTTATAATCTTAATTTAGACTATACGGTTGTCATCTTTAAGCAATTTCAATCTATATGGTATTTTTTTTATAAGTAATTGACCTTTAAATGACCGTGTTTTCAAAATTGAAAGAAATACAGAAAGAAAAAAATGATAATTTAAAATATCCATTAATCGTTAAAAAAAATAACATACAGATTGAAATTACTGGAACATGACTACTATAATATCTAAATTAAGATTTCAGAAGTTACTGTCAGATTGTATTAAAAAGGCATGGCAAGGTGTATATTTCTGAAACAGGAGAGGACAAAGTGTAATTTCACCTAAGCCTCAGGAGGAAAATTGTAATTATCCCTTATTTTATTGTAATTTTCATAATTATTTTTAGGGGTATTTTATTTTCTTAGTTTAAAAGTTATTTTTGGTTTATTAAGTTAATTAGAGTCTTTATCAATTATGGTATCAAATAAGATTTTTCTAGAGATCTTTTCTTAGAAAAAGAAATCAATTAAGATTATATTTCCTAACTAGAGTTAATTTAATAGTTGTTTATATAAAGACTTGTGCATGTGTGCAAGAGAAATAACTTTTAATTAGTAGAATTGTTGTGGTTTTCTATCTAAATTTTGAGTTTTTGGATAGAAACTTCTTATTTTATTTTGAGGTAAATGTGTTCTACCCTAATTCATGCATCTCACTACACCACTTTCTACTATGTTCTGCACTCCAACTATACTAGCTTTAGTGTTAGAGGCGTCTCCTTCAGAAGATACCCGGAGCCCTTCTACATCCCTCTTTATGTCTTTGTATACAAGCACAGCCATACAGACCCATGATTAAGAGTCTCCACTGTCTATCTTGTAACACTAAGTAGTTTGACTATTAAATGGCGTCATTTGTGAGAATAAAGCGGTCTCCTGATCATCTGTAACCACAACATTTTCATTGTTCATTGATTACTGCCTACATGACGGCGACGGCCAATTCCAATTAGGGAGACAGCGGCTTCCTAGAGGCAGATCACGCAACGCTCCACTCCAAATCGGGCAGACCTTGTTTTGCTAAATGGCCATATTCTCCAACTTTGATTTCCATTTTTGCTAAAATTGTGGGACAAGAATTTTGCTCTTTTGCTGGCTTTGATTGACAGGAGCTCATTCTGTTGCCAACCTCTCCCTCGGGATGCTTCTTGTGCTAGCGATGGGTTTTCACCCAGTCGCCACCATCCTCAGCAGATCCGATCGATCTCCTTCCTCTTAGTATGATGCAGTAGCCAGCGGCCAGGGGGAAAAACGGCTCCGCTGACCCAGATGGCCCCCAATCAATAGCACTGCCAACAGCAATGTACCCTGTTATATCGGGTATGACTTGCTGCACTCAAAGACTTCATTGACATCTCTTCCAGAAGCATTCCTGGTCTGCTACTAATTATCGATGTGATCCCAGATTGGCTTGGTAAAAATATAACGTACCAAACTATGATCCACCTCTTCAATTGCTTCATTGTACAGTGGGCACACAATGCTGGTAACTGGAATTCCCCTTCGAAATAGATTAAATTTTGTCGGTATCTTTTGCTGCAATGCCTTCCACACGAAGACATTAACTTTTTGAGGTACGAGCTTGTTCAACCTTGTTGGCTGAGAACCATCTATTGAGGAGCAACAGGCATCGTTGATCAACCGAGCCAAAACTTTCACAATATGTCTCCCATGTTGATCCAACTCCCATTTCCATGCGTCTTTTCCATCAATGTTGACCTGCAAATTGTTAGTTGTATTTTTCAAAGTTTCTAGTTCACCTAATTATCTCGCCCTTAATTGTCTAACCCAACTCCAATCCCATGACCAAACACATCTCCCTGCAAAACCCCATGCTCCCTCACCGAACACTTGCCCTTTTCATTTAAATAAAACAAACAGGAACACAAACTCTTTCAAACTTTTTTCTCTAGCACAAATGTCCTTCCAGAAACTAATATTCTCCCCATTTCCAACTACCGATTTGAAGGATCTAGTGAAAGGTACACCCAATCCATCTATTTTAAGCCTAGCCTTAAAAATATTACCCCAAACACCACCTGGACAACTATATTCATCACTCACATCTAGACAGCAACTCTCTCCATATATACTTTTGATCACTTTTCACTACAAGGATGAGGATTATTTGTTACGACAATTTCCTACGAAAAAAAGCGTATGAAAATTATTCGCAGGAAAACCGTCGGACAAAATATTATGTCTGACGGTTTTCATTCAATAAATTTCTAATACAAAAAAGCGTAGGACAAATGTCACAGTAAGATGGCGGGAAATAATGGCGCCAATTCGTCTGACGGTTTTGATGCAAATTAAATGGGTAGAGACCACATATGTAGGAAAAGTGTCGGATACATTATCCGACGCTTTTCCTGCATTTTTTTTCCTACGGTTTTGAGACAAAAAAAAAAAAGAGTGGGTGTCTTAAAAATGTAGGAATTTTAATCCTTCAATTTTCCTATAGTTTCTTTTTCCTACAATGTTTTGACGTTAGTTACTACAAATTTCCTACACTATTCTCGCAATTTAACTTTTCATATATACCTACGATATTGTTACAGATTTTGCTTATAAATAGCTCCCACCCCCTCTTCTCCAGCTCATCCCAGCCACAATTTCTATATCAATTTGCACTTCCGTTTCAACATCTTCTTCAGCTCAATGGAGGTATTTAAAATTAATTTATAGATTAGTGATTTAACTGTTAATTATTTATTTGTTATAAAATACTTATGTTGTTTTAGGTAGCTGACTTTAGAGGTTAGTGATTTAAATGGTAATTATTTATTTTTTATAAGACATACTTATGTTGTTTTAGGTAGCTGACTTATCACAGCATGTAGTTGCATAATAAATATTTATTTATTATACCTTAGATTCTCCATCCATGATTGTGTTGATGACAAATATAATATTGGTCCGATTCAGATTGTTGGCAAACAAAATGTATTGGATTAAGTTATATTTGTAATTAACATAATCATGGATTGTCCAAGTTGGACAGTTGAAACTTGTATAAGCAGTATTTTAGTTAATGTGTTCCTGTCGTAGTAGTAGTTTGTGAAATTTGGTAGAGTATTTACCAAATTGTTCCCGTCATGTGTTTCTCAATAAGTTGATATTATTGAGAAACACCGTGAACGGGAACCGAAGGGAAATGCTGCCAAAATTTACATAAAATATTACTAACATGGAACAGTTAAAATGATTTACTGCTTATACAACTTTCAATGGAGTAGAGCCCTTACCTTAGTGGAGTAGGTAGTTCAATTTATGGAAGGTTGACATGTATGCAAGACATATATAAGTAATTCATTTACATTTTCATTATATTTATATTATATGAAATGTAATAAAATATATTACGTATTTATGTTGAGGGTTTTTACTGTCCATTTTACAAGGGAACCAAAATGGCTACTAATGGACGTGAGTGGATGTACCAGAGGATAGATACAGATGGATATATGAATTCTGCATTTATGGATGGTGTTAATGAGTTTTTACAGTTTGCATTTCGTGGGAAGAAGTCAGAAATGATTAAATGCCCTTGTCGTAAATGTAATAACAAATTTTATAGAATAGAGTTGAAAGTGAAGGAGCATTTGTTTCGATATGGATTTACGCCAAACTATCACATATGACACTGTCACAATGAACAACATGATAGCAATCTGTACAATTTCAATATGGCCCATAGCTATTTTCCATCGCAGTTATATGGAGGGATAAGTGGAGAATCAAGTAGTGTAAACAGATGGTATGTGAATCAATGGGTCCGTTATCATCGAATTTAGGATCTGAAAATAGTGAAAGAATGTTGGTGGATGAAGAGTTTATCGATGCTAATGTCGAAGAAGCTGATAATGGCAGTGATAATAATGATAATGTGTTCGATGTGTCTGAAATGAGAAAGGGGTTACCTAATCCGACCGCACAACAATTTTATAATTTCTTGGATGATGCAAATGCACCGTTGTGGGATGGGTGCACTAAACAAACACGATTTGTCTGCAATGACCCAATTGTTAAGTTGCAAAAGTGAGTTTAATATGACAAATCGTTGTTTCGATAGAGTACTGGAGCTTATAAAAGAAATGTTGCCTGAAAGTAATAGACTCTCATCCACCCTATATGATGCGAAACAACTTACAAAAGGACTTGGGTTGCCATATATAAAAATTCATGCATGTGAGAATAACTGTATGCTATTCTATCGAAAAGATGAGAAATTAACACGTTGTCGTGCATCTGGAAGCAGTAGATATAAAGAAAGAGTAACCTCCGGAAGAAAGACGTTGATTCCTAAAAAATTGTAACGGTATCTACCAATAACAAGCAGGTTGAAGCGCTTGTACATGTCATCAAAACAGCGACTCACATGACTTGGCATGCTTATAATAAATCATGCAATGATGGAAGTATGGGTCATCCATGTCAGTCTGAAGCGTGGCGTTATGTAGATCGAACATTCCCATCATTCGCTGATGAAATTAGAAATCTTAGGCTCGGATTGTGTACCGATGGATTTAACCCGAATAATGTTGTTGGTGGAACATACACGATATGGCCAATCTTTGTAGTTGTTTACAATCTTCCGCTAAAACTGTGTATGAAAGAACCCTTCATCTTTATGACTCTCCTAATTCCTGGTCCTAGAGCACCAGGACGCAACATTGATATATTTTTACGACCATTGATTGAGGAGCTCAAAACTTTATGGTCGGAAGGGGTTGTTATATGGGACAGTTATTGACAACAAAATTTTCTTATAAAGGCATGTTTATTATGGACAGTTAATGATTTTCCTGCACTAGGAAACCTTTTAGGTTGGAGTACCTATGGTAAGCTTGCGTGCCCATATTGCATGGATGAAATTGACACATTTATGTTGAAGAAATGCAGAAAGCCATGTTGGTTTGATTGTCACAGGGTTTTTTTACCGCATAATCACACATTCCGTTCGAATGTAACATCGTTCATCCCGAGGAAGAAGGTTAGTGGTGTCGCTAGTCCATATAAGTTAGGTGAGGAAATACATGCTATGTTGGTTGGCTATTGTTTTCCTCTGTTTGGCTCTTCATATGATAAACACCGAGTTGCAGGGTTTGGAGAGTGGTATAATTGGTTAAAGCGGAGTATATTCTGGGAGTTACCGTACTGGAAGCATTTGCTAGTTCGCCATAATTTGGACGTCATGCATATTGAAAAAAATTGTTTCAAGAATATTTTTAATATTGTTATGGATATACATGGGAAAACAAAAGGTAACTCCAATTCTTGCCTTTCGCTTTAGGAGTTAAAAAATATGCGGCGTGAACTACATTTACGAAATATTAGGGGGAAATGTGTAAAACCAAAAGCATCTTATACGTTGAGTCGGGAACATATAAGAGATATTACTCTGTGGCGGAGAACGATAAAGATGCCTGATGGGTATGCCTCGAACTTGGGCCGTACGGTTAACTTGAGTGATGGTACATTCTATAACTTCAAGAGTCACGATTGTCATGTGTTAATGCAGAGGTTACTTCCTATTGCATTACGTGGGTATATGCCAGGTCTTATATGGGAGACGATTTCTGAGTTTTGCTCATTTTTTAGAACCTTATGCACAAGTAGGATTCGATTTGATGACATACAACAGTTGGAGTGGAATATAGTGGTTACTATATGTAAGCTAGAAAAGATATTCCCTCCTGCCTTTTTTGATTCGATGGAACATCTTGTTATCCACCTCCCTCATGAGGCAAAGTTGTGTGGTCCAATTCAATTTTGATGGATGTATCCATTTGAAAGGTAATTTTTTAATATGCATTCATATTTCTATCAATAATTTTCATATATTATATGTCAATAATTTTTGCATATTATATGTCATTAATTGTTATATTTTTTTAACTTGGCAGACTAATGCGGTCATTGAAGCGAAAGGCTAGAAATAAAGCTGCAATTGAAGGATCATTTGTGGAAGCGTACTTGGTCCAAGAAATGTCTACATTCTGTAGCCATTACTTTGAAGTAAATATTCCTACACGGTTAAACAGGGTCCCACGAAATGATGATATTGCTATTCCTGTGGCTGATGTCGAGGGTCAATTGTTATCTATCTTCAATACAAGATGTCGTAACATACCCAACTGCGGGCGACAACGCTTACTTGATGCCACTGAGAAACATCAAATGCATATCTACACTTTGCATAACTGTAATGAGATTATACCGATTGTCATGTGACATATTTGTAAACAACTGTGAGGGTTTTATATCAATCTGATTGCGTTAATTCATTATTGACTAGTTATCATTTCAGGCACTTTGACTCTTATATATCAACAAGATTTCCCCAATTAGGTGAAAGTGAATTACAAAGTTATCGAGATCAACATTTGACCGAATGGTTCTCATCATACATGAGTTTCATGGCGTCATAATTTTTATGTTCCTAATTGTGTTCTGTTTGAATATACTGTGCAATTATGTTATTATATTAACTTTATATTTTCAGGTTAACTGTTTTAAGGATAAATTAGATCCTCGTAATGTACAATTAGCCCGTGGTCCTATTCGAATGGCCGTTTCATACAATGGATGTATTGTGAATGGGTTTCATTTCCACACACAATCCTACAGCAAAGAAAAAATGACACAGAATTATGGTGTTTGCGTGAAAGGTGAGACATGGGGATCCAGTGGGTATGATTTTTATGGCCTTATTGATGAGATTATATGTCTTGAGTACCACGGGAGTGGGTATGAAGTCATGACGCTGTTCAAATGTACTTGGTTTGATCCGACACGTGGTGTTCAAAGTTGCGCACGTACTGGTGTTGGTGACATTAAATGGAAGTCAAGATTATCACCACCTGAGCCGTTTATCTTTGCAACACAGGCTCAATAAGTTTACTACTGTGAGTACCCTAACAAGACTCTTCATCAGTGGTGGCCGGTGGTTAAGACGAAGCCACGAGCTTTCATCGATTGTTCATCGAATAATTTTAGTATTCGATTTGATGACAATGAGGAAATGTCTGATGAGCAAACATGTCAGTTAGGAACCACAAATGAGCCGTTCCAAGAAGTGATTTCAAGTGAAGTACCAATGGTAACAACTGATGGCATTGCCCTTGATGAGATTAACATACTTGCCGATAGAACGTGTTATCCTGAAATCGTGCAACACATGGATGAGAACATCAAGGTCACACAAGCTGATGGGGATACATCAGATGATGAAGCATCGCTCGATAGTTTAGAGTCAGATGAAGGCGAGGATATTTGATTAAGTGTAATTGTTCCAAACATCTGCATGTTTTATTTGAAATCGTAATATAACTTTGAATGCATTTATGTTTTGGACAGAAAAGAAAAAAAATTTATGAAATTTAATGATCACATATCTAATTACCTGTGTCGTTGAAATGAAAATATACATTTTTTTTCTTATAAAAAATTATTGCATGCTATTAAAAAAATAATAATAATGTTAATAAATTTGGGAGATTCAATCTGACTATATACATTAAATCCATATATTTAATTTCTAAATATAAATATGTTCATTTATTCATCAACAAAAAAAAGTTAAATAATTAACTTCCAACCATATATATATAGTAATTAGTTCATACACACACACACACACACACACAGATATATATATATACATACATATACATACATATTTATATTCCCTCTGTCCGACGGTTTTAAGTTAGTAATTAAAAATCATAGAAAAGGTGTAGGAATATATCACCTAGGGAATTGTGATGTGCGACGGTTTTGAGTTAATATTTAAAGTATGTAGAAAAAGTGTAAGAAAGGACCGACGGTTTTCACACATTTAAAAAATCGCAGGAAAGATGTAGGACCATAATCACTTAGGGTAGCGCTCTATCCGACGGTTTTGAGTCAACATTTCAATTAAGTAGCAAAACTGTAGGACAGGGTAGATGTCATAAAACCGTAGGAAAATTAAGTAGCAAAATCGTAGGACGATCCATAGGAAGGAAGGCGGGAAACCAATTACTGGCGGGAAGGTTAATTTTTTAGTTTCCTACGCTTTTCATGCATTTAATATTTTTTGTAAGAAAACTGTAGGAAGGTTTGCTATGGTTTTCCTACAGTTTTAAAAAGTGTAGGAAAATCGTAGGTCGAATTGGTAGCTGAATCGCCAGACCTTCCCTTTAAATTTGTGGGAGTTTTTCAGTTTTCACCACTCCATTCCTTCTATTCTGCGACGCCCTCTTCCAAACCCACTCCTAAAATCCCATCCAGAGCTATTTAAACTAGGTATTTTTAATCTTTAAGTACTTTTTCATATATAATTAATGTTTTTTTATTACATATAGTTGTTGTTTACATATATAATGCATGTATTGCATGTTATATTTTTCAAAGCCAGTTTTTATATTATATGTTTTAGGTAATTTTATATATGGTGATAGTAATATGTATGTGGTTAGTTATAAATAATTTTTTAAGTAATAATGGTTAGTTCTATTTGTACAAAAGCATGTTACTATATATGTGGTTAATATAAAAAACTGTTACGTCAATAAAGTTAGAGTAATATTGTTATCACTTCAATAATGTTAGTGTAAGCTGTTCAAGTTAGAACAATAATGTTACTTCAGTAATGTTAGTATAATCAGCTAATGGTAGTTTAATAATTTTATTTCATAAATAAGTATATATCGAATAACTGGCAATTTTTAAAAGTGTTACTGCACAAATGGTATTGAAATGATGGCAATTTAAAAATTAATGAGTTTACTAAAATAATGAAATTTAATATGTAAATATTAGTGTAGTAATGGTCATTTATAAATAATAGACTATGACGTAATGGTAATTTAGTATTACATATATATGTAATAAACATGTTAAACTTTAATTTTAGGATGGTTCGCCCCAGACAGTCTGGCTTGGGCAAAGGCCCGGCCAAGGACGTACATGATCTACGACGTAGTCGGGGTCAACAACACCTTGCTGTGACACCTACACAGGTGTCACAGACTAAGACTCAGACCCAAGTGCCAGATACCCAGGCTCCGACATCGGTGCCACAGACCCAGCTGCCATATACTGTGGTGCCACAACCTTATGTGCCCCAGACGTTTGGCGCATCGAGCTTCGCATTTCAGCAGTTTTGAGACACGCAAACTGATGCATATTACCCGGATATGAGCGGAATATCCGGGTCATATCAGTTCCAGCATACAGGGATCGGGCAGCCCACATGGGATGTCGATCCTAATTCATTCCTTGATCCAGATGAGCTCGGTATATCCACTCATCATCTACCTGGCCTACACCCGAGTCAGCGTCAGCAGCAACCGCCTCAGCAGTAGCCGCCTTAGCAAGGCCCGACCATTGGCGGCCCAATGGTCGTACCTGATGCGCAGTTAGCTGATGGGGCCCCATTACCTAAAGGGCGAGGCCAACGGGTAGTTGACTTACCACCACCTCCACCTCCGTAGGACCGTCCGCTGATCGTCCCTCGAGAGTAAGTGTTACTGACTCTTACAAAATTAATTGTGATATAATTATACGTTGTTCTTAGTTACATCAGTTTATATATATATCTTACTATAATCATCATTTGTTACAGCTTACTCACTGATGACTCCATTCGTTCCACCGTAGCCTTTATTCATGTGAGGTTGTGGGATGAAAGTTCTATAGCTTGGTCACATGCATCTTGAGCTGCACGAGAGGAGCACGTAACCACGTTAGAGGTAATTGGTTGTTATACATTTTTAAACAATACTTTGTATATGGACTAAATCATAATTTTTTTTCTTCTTTATGAAATTGCAGAACTACTATAGATGGGACCCTAAAGACTTCGGTGCCATTCGCCGAATTGTCTTTGATTACTGTTCACGGTCCGTACGAAACCGCATCTATCATTGGAGGTCCGTCGTGATTCAGAAGATCCCGCCTTCTTCAACAACCCTAACTACAATTTACTGCGGCCAAATATTCCACCTTGCTACAGTCAGCAGGTATGGAATCAGTTGTGTAACCAGTGGGAACAAGAGCGATGGAAGAAGCTATCGGAGGCTGGTTCCCATGCCAATCACATAGCGGATAGCTCAGGCCTTGTTCCGAAGCACATGATGGGCTCAATCCAAGGCGAGATGCACTGGGATCGTATGGTACAAACTTGGAACTTCCATACATTATAATTTTTTTTTATTTATTAATTACTTAAATTTTTAATGATATCTAAAATTATGCAGACAAAAGAAAATGATGGAGTTGAGCCATCATTTGATGAGTGGTGGTCTCATACTCAAAGACGGAAGAAGACCGGTCAGCCCATCGATCTGATTTCACAGCAGCTGCAGGTAATAAATGTTCATTTACCACTATAAACAATGTTTTAAAAATATAATATTTGTCTTACTAACTCTAATTTCTTTTTCTTGTAGGATGGATATGTCCAGTGGATTCAAGAAAAATACCAGAATCCGGATGACCACCCACAGTTCGATGTAGAGGTATGGAGCGAGGTACGAGGCCCACCAAAAAAAGGCCGACTACCGAGTGTTCCGCGCCGACTCGCTGATCCCCAGACTTTTGGACCAAATCGGGTATTTTTCATTCGTATTTAATTTTATTAATTATTTTTATCACTTTTCCATTGCTAATTGTTACTTACAAAATTTTTTAGGCTCCACGTGCTGATTCGGATGAGATTGCTCAGCTGAGGGGTAAGAACACCCAGCTACGGACTGATTTTACGCGGTTATAGGCAGACGTTCGCACTCAGATTCAGCAAGAGACCGAGGCTGCAATGAGTGCCATGCTTAACAGGTTTATCCAGCAGGGGATTATACCTGCATCGGCGTTCTCAAACGACCTACGGACCGGATCCTCCACTCAGTATCATGACAACGATCGTAGCCAGCGAGATGACGATGATCAGCCCGGCACTGCATCCCATTGATTTTATATTAGACCTTCAATTCTTTGTAATTAACTTTTTCCTGTAAAATTTGATTACTTTTATGTCTAGTAAATTTATTGACTACTTTGATCAATTGTTATATAATAATAATAATAATAATAATAATAATAATATTTTTTGTTTTATTATTATTATTATTATATAATGCAATATAATATGTTTTTAATTTGTGTATAAATTAATTTAGTAAAATCTTTAAATTGTCACAAAATCGTAGGAACAATATTCCTGACAGAAAACCGTAGGAGATAGTAAAGTCACAAAACCGTAGGACATGAGGGGTCACAAAACGTAAGACAATGGGGTCACAAAAACGTAGGACGAAGGAGTCAGAAAACCGTAGGACAGTGAGGTCACAAAACCGTAGGAAAAAGGGGTCACAAAACCGTAGGAAATAGTTATGTCAGAAAACTGTAGGAGTTAATGCATCTCAAAACCGTCGGATAAAATGGGGTCCACGGACATCACAAAAGCGTAGGAGTGTTTTACGGTAATCCGGTAGTTTTTATTTCTGACACTACTTTTTCCTACAATTTTGTCCGACGATTTTAATTGTAGGAAATAACTATTTCCTACGCTTTCCCTACATGTTTTCCCGACTCAAATACTTTGTTTTCTTGTAGTGTTTACCCAAAGTGACTCCTCCTCATCCTAAATCCCCACCACCACTTACTTAACAACAACTAATTCTTCCCTTTTAAACTTCCTATACTCAATCCCCCAAACTCCTTTTGTGACACTATTTTATCCCAAGCCACCCATGCCAAACATTTTCCCTCCCCATTACCTTCCAAAAGAATTGCAACCTTTAACTCTCAAGTGCTTTCATAATGTTCACCGGCACACGAAACATTGAGAAAAAATAGGAAGAAATATCAAATTTGTCATTAATGTTTTGGGTTAGGAGCAAATATGTCACTATAGTTTTTTTAGGCTCAATCTCCCACAAATGTTTTAAAATGGGCCGGATATGCTATTAAAGTTTCAAATTAAAAGTGGATATGCAACTGTCTGCTAAAAGACTAACGGAAAACATTAAAAAGCTAACAAAAAATGTTAAAAACAACAAGTTTTGAAATTTTAGAATGGTAATGTAATTTTTAACAAATTTCAAATACATTTTGTAATTAGACTATCTCTCTCTCTCGAATGCCAGTGAGAAGATTAGACAGCAGAGACTGAGGGAGGGTAGTGACAGGGTTGGGGCATTGGTGACGGAGGCAGTGTTAGGGCTGAAATGCTGATGGCAGATATTAGACTTTCTTTTGACAAAAATATCAAAGGTCCTGATATTTTTTGAAAGATGCATAATAATCTCAAGATTTCAAAATTTGCCATTTTTACCATTTTCCTTTATTTTCTAATTAGCAGTGACATATTCAAACCATTTTAAAACATTAGTATGAGATTGGGAAAAAAACTATAGCTATATATCCACTCCTTACCCTAAACATTTGTGATATATTTGATATTTCTGCTGAAGAAATATAGGGGCAAGCTTCCAAGGACAAATTTTATCAATGTCAGTTTTCCACATACTGACAACTTCCTTGCCTTGGAAGCACTAAACCCTAAACCCTTGGAAGCACTAAGCTTTGTATTGAACCTTTTTATAACCTCCTTCCAAGAATTGATGATGTTCATATTGGAACCAACCGGCAAGCTAAGATAAGTGAACAGACATTTACAAGCACAATAATTAATGCAATAGACCGAATTATCTACTGCCTCATGACTTTGAACTAGGTTAATTCTTTTAAACTTGCATATAAAGCAATTAAAGCTTAGGTGACATAAGTTTGTAATATCCTTGATTCTTATTCTTTACATGTTCAAGGGAAGTAGCATAGCGTAACTTAGAGGAAAACCACCTTCCTAAACTTTGTAGAACTCCTTTACTAAAGTAAAAATGTTTGGAAGCTCTTTTATTTTAACAAATGACTTCTTTAAGTCTTAAAAATGAAGGTGATTTAGATAAAGTATTTTATATTAAACTTGAAACTAAAATCACGTGGTCTATAACAAAAAATTAGAATGAGCTTAATTACGTGAAAAAGCTAATCTAAAATCTAAAGTCTATAATATGTCTATAATACATATATAGAATTGGGCATTATCTATAATAAATTTAGAAGTAATTTTGCATTTTTAATAAGTTTACTCTTCAGTGACTCTTCTTGTAAATGATAAAATATTGAATATTTAATCAGCTAGTTGCATTTTTAAAATATTGCATTTTTAATCAGCTAGTTGCATCACAACACCAGTTTCATTCAAAGGTCCAAGTTTCAAAGAAGCATATATTGAATATGACATGACATTAATTGAGGCTCCTAAATCTAACATAGCTTTTTCCACCTTAAAATTGCCTATTACACATGGTATAGTAAACTTACCGGAGTCCTCACACTTTTGAGGTAACTTCCTTTGAATTATCGCTGACACATTCTTACCAACTTTGATTGTCTCATCAGTTGGCAACTTCTTTTTGATAGTGCACAGCTCCTAGAAAAATTTGGCATACAGAGGTACTCGCTTGATTACATCCAACAGTGGTATGCTGATTTCAACCTTTCTAAAAATTTCAAGAATTTCCTGCTCTGTCTTTTCTTTCTTGGATTTTGCCTACCTGCTAGGAAAACGAGGTGGAATCAGATTTTTTGGTTTTGGAAAAATTGGCTCATTACTTACCTCCTTAGTTGGTGCACCAGAAGTTGATGGTTTTAGGCTATCTTGCTTCTTTTTAAGTGCTGCCATTTTTTATGTAGTGGTTTGCATCTCTTTGCCACTTTGAAGGGCCATGACATTAACATGCTTTCTTGGCTTGATTTCAACTTGAGATGGTAGTCTCCTTTTTTCAGCTTCAATTTTGTTAAATGAGAATGCTAGTTGTGAAATTTGGTTCCCTAAGTCTTTAATGATAGCCCTTGTTTCCTATTGAAATATTTGGGTGCTAGTGTCTAAAGCTTTCACAATATCCTTTAAAGTCATACCTGAACTTGGTGCTTGGTTCTATGGTGGAGGAGCTGGTTTGTTGGAACCGGCAAATGGATACGATGGCTGGTTGTTTGGCTGCCCATATCTCAGATTTGGGTGGTCTCTCCAATCAGGGTTGTATTGATTGACATAGGGGTCATACCTTCTTGGTTGGTTAACAAACCCGCTTACTACATTCACTTGAGGTGTTGTATCCTTTTGCAGTTGTGGGCACGAGTCAGTAAGCTGTCCTTGAGTAGAGCAAATGCCACAAACTCTAGAATTTTGGACTTGTCTCAATGCAACTTGTCTAACAGGAGAGCTTAGTTTAGAAAGTTGAGCTTTAATACTCGAAGTTCCTACCTCATTCACCTTCTTCGGCACATGGTCTACTTGTGTCCCAAACTATTACGAGTTGGCTGCCATATTAGAAATCAGGCCTTTCGCTTCCTCGGGCGTCTTTTCTACAAGTACTCCTCCACTTGCAGCATCCAACATACTTCGATCTATGAACAATAGCCATTCATAAAAGTACTGCAGCAACAATTGATCAGAAATTTGTTGATGTGGGTAGCTCGCATATAGCTGGTTGAATCTCTTCCAGTACCTGTAGAGATTTTCTCCGTTGTGTTGCCGAATCTGGCCGATTTTCTTCCTAATTGTTCCAGCCCTCGAAGCTGGAACTTCTCCAAAAATTTTCTTTTCAGGTCATTCCAGGTTTTGATTGAACCAGAGGGAAGGTAGTACAGCCAGTCCTTTGCCTTGTTCGCCAAACAGAATGGGAAAGATCTTAGCTTAATTTGTTCCTCTGTAACTCCCTGTGTTTTCATGGTCAAGCAAACTACATGAAATTCCTTCAAGTGTTTGTGGGGGTCCTCGCCTACGAGACCACGAAAAGTAGGCAATAAATGAATTAATCGAGATTTTAATTCAAATGCTACCTCAATATCAGGAAAATTGATGCATAAGGGTTGTTGGACAATGTCGACAGTTGCCAACTCCCATAGTGTTCTTTGTACCGCCATCTCTACAGTAATAACTGCTTCTTCTTCGCTTTCTAAGTTGCTGTTTGCAGATGTTGAAGCTATAAAATTGACCGCTTGCTTCTTTGTTTTTTTGTTTGCCTTTGCTGTCTTCTCGATATTTGGATCAACCACTAATTCACCTGTACTATAAGATCTTGACATAAGTTAGTTTACTAAGAAAGAAAGAAAGGAAAATAAATAAATAAATAAAAAGAAAACTTTAACAGAAGAAAAATCTCCCCAGCAACGTTGCCAAGTTTTTGATCGGTTGTCGAAACCGCCAAAAATAATTCTAGTATCACTAACAACTCAAAATAAATAAATTTGTAGTATAGCAGTGGAAACCAGGTTGAATCCAAAAGAAAATTTTTATCTGAAAGCTTCTTTATAGAAAACTTAGAATAAAAAATTGAGGGGATTGTTTGCAATAAAAAAATGAAATAAAATAAAATAAATGATTAGACAACAAAAATTAAGAAACCTATCAAATAAGAAACCAACAAAACAATTAAGAATTCAAACCTTGGCATCAGTCAACATCCACCACTGAATCCCTACAACTGATCAACGATACATACATAGATCAATCAAAACTTTGAATATTCATTGTTTGAGCTATCTTCATACCTTTCCTTAGTCGTAGTTAATCAAAAAACAAGCGATCTAATTAACCTTAATTGCTAAACAACCTAGGACAAGCGCTTTTGATTTAATTTAACAATTGCGTTAAAAATTAAATAGATCAATGACACTAAATAACACAAACACAAGCGGCTGCATTTAATTTAGTTGAATGTTCTCCCTAAGACCTAATGATTTTTAACGTAGTAAATAACTAAAACTCAGTGGCTTTACAGATTAGAGAAACCAAACAATTACGAATTTGATTTCTAACCCAGCAGTAAATTGAATTCGAACAACAACTAGTAGGCCTCCTAGCATATAAACAAAACAATCATGAAATTAATCATAGAAGAACATCTAATACTCAAAATATTAATTAAATGAATAAAAACAACGTTGATCTCACAGTGCTGAAGAATTCAGGGTTTCAGTCTCCTTTGACCAAGAATAAAAAGATCATTAAAAACAAAAAGAAAAACAAACAAACAAGAAAATAGACAAAAAAGATTGGGAAAGAGAGAGGAAGAACGAAGGGGCGTCCAGCTACTAGAGAGAGAGAGAGCCACGAGCTGCTGTGCTCTTATAAAGCTAACCTAGTGTGCTAAATTTACAAACTCTTCCTAAACTTTTTCTATTTTTGCAAAATTACCCCACACAAATAAAAAGATTCAAACTAACTAGAAGGTTTCAAAGTTGTGAACCAATAAATGCTCCATAACAGCAGCAGAATCTTCAAGATGAAATTAGACCTTGATGAAGGCATTATCACTCAAAATGCGAAGCAAGAAAGTTGTATATCTCTTTCTTAGCTTCAAAATGACATGTAAATCGTATAAAGCGGACATCTATAGCCAAAGATATGCCTAAAATACCACAACTGCTTCCGAACAAGCGATGACGCACAAATCGCGACTTCGAAGCTGAGTTTGACCTTCTTAATGTGCAAACTAGGTTTCATGGTCTGCATATGATTTGTAGCTCCAGATGTTAGCTTTCTAATGAGTAATAACTAGCTAATTATAACCTAAGTGCAATCATAGTTCTCAAAGAGCCTGCCAGTGTTATTAAATCAAGGCATTGGGGCCCTGTTCTACGACACTAACACCTGGCCTAACAGCTAGTGGATAGTTGTAGGCTAAGTTTCCTATTTTTCCAGGTACTTATTCTTCTGAATTCTTGAGATTCTAAGTTTACTTATGATTTAAGCTTTGTCCTAACTAAGGTTGTGCCTTTACACTATAAAGCCTAAGTGGTGGGCAAGGATAAGGAAGGACTTGCACTTGGAGCTTGATAACTCAAAGGTGGGGCTCAAGTAAAGGATCTTAGTTAAGAATTTTGTCTTGAATGTATATAGTACCTTGCGTACTAAGATGTTTCTTCTATTAGGATACATTGTAGTGTTAAACCATTAAGTTAATTTTGGGTGTATGCTAATGATGTTAAGTGTGCACAAACTATTGCTTGAAGTAGAAGTAACTAGTATTTCATTGTCTTGGCACAGTTTAAGTATTTTTTAATGTAATGCTTGAGCGATGTTTTTGAAATGGTTTACTTAATTGTTTGCACTGCCAGGACAAATGCATGCATATCTCCTTGCAGGGTAGACTAAGAAACTAGTTGCACATAAATTGTTTTAATTTACCCACAAGTAATGGTTAACCAATAGTAACTAAGTGGGATTCAAAGTCCCTATGAGGCTACAAGTTAAGTAAGTCGGGGCACTGAGACCTCGCTCTATGACAATATAAGTGACCCAATCAACTTGGGAACATTAAATAATGCTAGCTCCTGAAATGTAAGACAAATGTCAAGTTTTTTAATATTTTTTTTACAAAAATACACTTATTTCTCATCCATTTTAGAAAACCCTAATCCATAACTTAAAACCCTAAACCCTAATCCCTACGCCCTAAACCTTAACCCATAAGCCCTAAAACCTAATCCTTAACCCTAAACCTAATCCCTAATCTCTAATCCTATTCATTATACCCTAACTCCAACCATAGCCCTAATCCTAACCATAGTTATAACCCTAATCCTATACCCTATACCCTAACCATAACCCTATACCATATACCCTAACCCTAATCCTATAGCCTATACCCTACTCCTAATCCCTAATCCTATGCCCTAACTGTAATTCTATACCATATACCCTAAACCCCAAACGTCATCCTATACCTTATACCTTAACCCTAACCAAAATAGTTAACCCTAATCCAATACCCTATACCCTAACCCTAATCCTATACCCTACACCCTACACCTTAACCCTAATTCTGTATCCTATACCCTAATCATAATTCCTAACCTTCTACCCAATACCCTAATTTAAATACCTAACCCTAATTTGTTTTTTTTTTATTTGATTTTTGTTTATTTGTTGTTTTAGCCACAAATTAAGAGCCAATTTGTTTTCATTTAAATTAACTTAGTTTGATAACATATTTTTATTTTTATATTTTTTACCTATAACTAATTTTATTTAAAAACTAATATTATATAGGTATAATAATGCATTGAATAATCATTTTTTATAATTTTATTAAAATTTTATGATTTTTATTGCCTAAAATTATAAAAATTCATAAAAATTTAACAAAATTATGAAAATTTATTTTCAAATGGATTATCACATCTACATAAATATTGACTTTTAGATGAATTTGGTTCCAAGAAAAAAAAAGAGGTAAAAATAAAAATAAATTATTTTGGATTAAATTGACTTAAGTTAAAACCAATTGACCCTAATTTAATAAAGTTGATAATACAAAGAATTATAATTTTAGGCTAGTTATCCAATTATTTAAATAATTTAATTTGCTTAATCTTTTTAAGAAGTCAAAAATTTCTTAGCCATATTATGTGAAATTCATTCACATAATAATATAGTGTCATTAAACACAATGCATGACGCCATTCACCACAACACTGACATCATTCTATGTGAAAGAAAGGTAGTGACCTATAGTTACAAGACTATCTTAGCCCCCAAGCATTAGTTTTGAAGCTGTAGCACCAAGCCAAAGTCTATTCCCAGCTGGGGCATTATTTTGGCGATAGAGTATCATGACTTTGTAAGCGTCTTGGGCCTCATAATTGTGCCATAATATTAATCATCTACATGAGGAACATAACATTTGTGGCTTGACATCTCCTTGTACCATCCTATGGAGGGGTTCTATAAACCAAAGAATCTTGTTATGACAGGGGCATTGGAAGTGTGTAACAAATAAATGGAAGTGAGAATTGAGACACATAAGATTTATGTGGTTTAGCTCTTCAGCTCACCTACATCTACGAGAGAGAAATAATCATTAACATCAAAAAAATAATAAAAATTACTAAAGACTTCTACTATAGCCCTTCACTTTTGGCATATGGTCTTATTCTCCATCTTTATTGATAACCCTCATATTTTATCCTTCATAAATTTGAATTTTCTCCCACATACGTATATATCTGACATATATCTTTCGCATACAAACTAGACACAAGGCATATGCTTAAGTAATGTACCCCACTACATAGTACACACGCACTCCTTCCACCATTTAGAAACCGAAAATGCCATTTTACATAGTGCATGTTCTTAACATAACCCATACTTCTCATTTGTAGGTGATGTAAAATACAAATACATATACATGATGCATAAAACATCAAATCCACTACTTGGCGTCCAAACACACCCTTCTATTCAGTGCACATTCTCACACAATGAACATGACTTTTCTGCAATTGGTGATGCCCAAGAACAAGTACACCTCGGTCTTTTGAACAAGCCAATGTATAGACTTCATTCTTGACTAGCTCATCATGTGAAATTGCCTTAGCCTCTAAATGAATATTATATCAATCTTTTACTTTGAATTCTATTTTCTATGTGAACACAAGAATCAAAATTTAACTTTCCCCATATAACTTCTGGCTAACTCATGCAAAAGTCATGATCCACTCATCTTAACCTTGGTACTTCCATTAGTTCTTCTATTAAATCTAACAGAATCTTTGTAAAAGACGACAACTCTAGTTCTTGCAATTTTTTCATCATACTCACAATACCTTAAAACTTCTGACTAAATAATGTTGCTATTGGCCTGAGTCATCTGATTATCTTCACGCACCCATTTCACTACCAAACATAAAAAAACAAAGAAGTTTTCAAGAAAGACAAAGAAGCACACCTATCTTTTTCTAGTACCCCTAAGAAAGAAAAAAATTCTAAAGGCTTCTATCTTTCCCTTGCGACCTTCACAAATCCATGACCTTCCTACGTTGGAAATCCAGCAAATAAGACCCCATCCGGTCCACTTTTGCAGCCTGCAAGCATCACCGTTAATCTTTGTCTTCATCTAGTGCCATCACTGACAACCCTAATGCTTGTGGCCATAAGCTCCAATAAATAGTCCACCAGAATATAATTCGCCACCCTATAGTCCTTTACCACTAGCCTGAATACACTCACCCAAAAAATTCACAGCTCCAAGAAAGGGGGGAAATTGAAGAGGAAAAAACTATGAAAGATATTGAGATCAAACCATCAATTCTATTCCCTTGCTCTTTGTCTTGGGAAAAAATTTCCTAAAAAAGCCAGGTTTCAGAAATTAATTGTTTATGGATGAGGTTACAATTGGGTAAAAAATATTCCCTTCACCTATATTCTTTGAAATGTTTGACTTTTTCAAATAATTTGACTTGAATTTATTTATATTATTATTTTTTATAAAAAACTTTTAAAAAATATTTAAAAACTATAGGTCTTTATTTATCATTTGTGTATAAAATTTTTTCATTTATACACTAATGTCTGGTTCGTTTTAACTTAAGTTAATTGACTTTAAAATGACTTATTTTTATTCTTGCATCATTTTTATCTGGAACTAATTTTAATTAAAAACCAATATTATGTAGTTACAATAATCCATTGAAAATACAATTTATGTAATCTTCCTAAATTTTTATGAATTTTTCTAGTTTAATGAATTAAAAAATAAAAATTCATGAAAATTTAACAACATCATGAAAATTTATTTTCAAATGGATTATTACATCTACATAATATTGGCTTTTAAATGAAATTACTTTCAGGTAAAAAACATATAAAAGTAAAAATAAGTCAATTAACTTAAGTTAAAATGAATTGGCCGTAAAATATTGAAAATACAAAAAAAATCATAAATTAATTTATCAATAGTGAACTTTTCAAAGAAATTTGGACAGAGGAAGTAGCAGTAAGGTATTCAATCCACAAGCTTCAAGATGCTATGAGCAGCACAAAAAAAAATTATATGAATTAAATTTGATATTTTCTACTAAGATTCCATCAAACTTGATAGTAAAAATGAGGAGAAGATTATAATTAGGACACATTATAGAAGGTAAGGGATTTTATAAGCACACAAAATAAAATAAGGAACTCAGAGGGGACTACTAATGAATTTTACTCTTTTATTAAGTAAATCACTTCTATAAAATTTTTTTTATTTATAAGATTTTGTTTCTTTTTTGTTTTGTACTCTATTTAAACTGTTTATATTTGCCAGTTTAGAAATTAGATGTCTAAAATAATTTGCAAATGGAAGGGTAATTTTCCTTCAAATTGTCACTCTAATTAAGGTTTTAGAAACTTTTCACTTTCATTAGAATTTTAATGGTTAATGGTTCCCAAATTGTAATTTAGTGGCATACGAGGTATGTGGAGATCTGTGCGTTGCGTAAGGAACATTCTGTAGTAACATTAGCTATAATAAAATCCAACTATAAATAATTATAAACACACAGAAGGGTTAACTGAAGATATGTTTATATATTGTCAAAAGAACATTAAAGATAGCACACAAAAAATGATTAAAACAATTTTGTTAACCAATTCAAATAAAACCATTAAGAGAAAGAAAAACTTTTGGTGCTTATAGTATTTGATAACATTGCATAATATACATGCATAAGGTTTTCCAGATTTTTACTCGCTAATAAATTAGTGATAAAATGAAACCTTTTAAGAATTGTGCACTCATGCGTAATACAAATTATCCACTTATTTCAACTAATTAAAACTCTAAATCAAACCTATGTAAAGTACTATTGCATTATGAAAAGTGTGCGTTTGTTTCAACTAATGAAAACTTTGAATCAAACTTATCTAATTAAAACTCTAAATCAATCTATGTAAAAGAAATTTTTTTTGGTATTTAATATGGTTAATATTGTTATAGGGATGTCAACGTGCCTGGTTTGAGCTTCCCAATAAGCAATCGAGTTTGTTAATACCTGTCCCACAGATAGGCGAGTACTACTCACAAACTCATTTAAGACATATGTTTAATTTTTTAGACTTTTTTTTTATGTATTTGTACATATTTTCCAACAAATATATATATTTACAATTTGTAACTAAAAAAATTAAAAACTAAAGTAATAATGGTAATTTATGTTATTATAATTTTATTTTGAAATAAAGTCATGTTTTAAATATAAATATTAATTTTGAAGTGATACGAGTATGATCAGATAAGATTAATTAAACATGTACCCTCATTATGGATATACGAGTAAGGGCAGGCTTGGGGTTAAGCAGCCAAGTTTGGGAGGGTGGGGTATATAGTGTATTTGTTAATATCCTTTAGGTCAAATATACGAGTAAGGGCAGGCTTGTATTGTGGTCACTGAAACCAAGGTCCTGATCATTAGATGAAGGAGTTTAGTGATTAAAGAGCACAAATAATAGACTTAGGAGTTGGATGAGCAATCTAACCATTCATCAGGAAAAAAAAAAGATTCAAAACAAACTTTAAGTATGAAACTTTTACCAGCTACAACGCGTGGGCCTAGTTAACCTAGAGTTAGTATCAAATTGGGATAGTAAACATTAATAGCATATTCGATTGCAACCGTGAACTTCAACGGCAAATTTGATACTTGTTCCACAGGCAAATAAACACATGTCAGACACCCGGGGTTGAAAATGACTCAATTAGACCATTACTTTCCCTCGTTAACTGTTGAACTTAGGTCGGCGTTTATATGCTGCATGACTTTGAACTAGGTTAATACTTTTAAACTTGTATATAAAGCAATCAAATTTTAGGTGACGTAAGTTTGTAATATTCTTGATTCTTATTCTTTACATGTTGTTCAAGGGAAGTAGCATAGCCTAACTTAGAGGAAAACCATCTTCCTAAACTTTGTAAAATTCCTTTACTGAAGTAAAATTGTTGGGAAGCTCTTTTATTTTAATAAATGACTTCTTTAAGTCTTAAAAACTAAGGTGATGTAAATAAAGTATTTTATATTAAACTTGAAACTAAAATCATGTGTTATATAACAAAAAAAAATTTTGAATTAGCTTAAATTACGTGAAAATCTAATCTAAAATCTAAAGTCTATAATATGCCTATATATAATACAAATATAAAATTGGGCATAATCTATAATAAATTTAGAAGTAATTTTGCATTTGTAATAAGTTTACTCCTGGGTGACTCTTCTTGTAAATGATAAAATATTTAAATTTCACGTTACATTAAGCCCAAAAGGGGAAGTTTCTAGCTATAGATCTCTTCATATAAAAATCTATGCATATATATATTGTCATTCGTGGACGGAAAATTTGCAGACATACATGCACCAGAAATGAGGGGATTTTTTTTCCAGGTCTTTTATAATATGGAGGGCCACAATTTTTCAGGTCTTTTATAATATGGAGGGCCACATGTTCGGCCGTTGGTAAACGATATACACTTAACCTCATATTACCAACAGGATAAACCGTTGGAAATTTACCAACAAGCTAATGCGTTAGTAAATTCTCATTGGTAAATTTCCAACAGGTTGGCTTGTTAGTAAATTTATCAATGTGTTAAGCCGTTGAAAAATTTACCAACGTGTTTGCTCGTTAGTAAATTTTCCAACGAGTTGGCCTGTTGGTAAATTTACCAACATGTTAAGCCGTTGGAAAATTTACCAACAGGTTTAGATGTTGGTAATTTTAAAGACTACTATGGATTCAATGATTCTGTTATTTTTCAAATTCAGTACACCATATTACATGTTAATGATCCAATTGTTGAATGCGCAAAAGAAATGTAAAACCAACATCAATAGTGTGTATCCGAAGTTAATTCATACATCATAAAAAAAGAGTTATACGTTTGATACATATCATAGAAGCATTCATAATGCAAGATCTCAAATTTCAGTTCTAAGTCTCTAAAAGCTCATATAAGTCTCAAGTCTCTAAAAGCTCATATTTTCGTCCTGAAACACAAGGAGCACAAGATTATGTACCTTTCTCGAGATGGCAATCAAGCCTACTCAGTCTCCAAGTCTGAATCATCCACATACTATGGAGGCGCTTGAGGTGGGGAATAGGGAAGGTTGAGTGAACGACAAATTAACTCCAACTATACTCGATTAACCTCCAATGCGGCTCTATTCGTAACCATCTCAGCTTTTTGTCTCCTTTGAAGCCGTTGTAGCTTCTTCTCATACTCGACATCCCTTCACGCAAGCTACTCTGCTATCATCTGCTGTACTTGTTCATTCAACTCTGGTGTCTGAGTGAGGTCAACAGGTGGGAGCACTGCAGCCATTCGACGTCGTGGGGTAAGAGCAGCGACTTAAAATAAAAGGATTATGTGATTTAGGTGGTATCATGATAAATTTGCTATCATACTATCATTGCACAATAAGTGCGATATATGATTCAAAATTGAGAAAACATACCAAGAACAGCACATTTTGCAATTTACCATGAAATATTATGTAGGATCATAATATTTTGCACAATATTTCAACATTTTACAACTTTGTAACGCATGCTGTAGTCATACTAAAAAACATTACTTATGATACCACATATAATTACAGCCATATAGGAATCCCTTTAAAAAAATTCCTGAATCTGCCACTACTTGAAACTTACTTGTAAAATGTAAAAATTCTTAGTTATTAAAAATTTGTTTAATTTTATTTATTAAGAATATTTCACAAGATTGAGTGCAATAACTACCCGAGAATCACAACTAAAAAGCTTTTTGGTAATTTAACGTACGTGAAAATAAATTTAACATACATGAAAAGGTACTTATAATTAAGTTTTTCCATATGTGTATTTAAGAGGCACAAAACCATCCCGTATGAAGGATAGATTAATCATCTATTGTGGCAATAAATTTACGATAGACGCTAGTGATGCCCTTCGGCATCATTGTCTTGCGACATGGTGAATTCCGAGGGAGCTTCCGAGGAGGGAGAACGTCTGACGGAGATGTTCCCCAGGTGGGAAAGTACCTGAAAGACTCCGAAAAAAGGTTAGGAGGTCCCCGGGATGATTTTCCGGGGAGGAGCCTCCGACGCCCAAGTCAGTTTCTTGAGAAGGTGAAAGGGGACACTTAGAGAGTCTTGCGGACTTGCCTGTTTGTGTTTTTTCAGGAGAGAGGAGTCCAATTGCCTGCCAGGACGTGTTTCTTGTGTATTTATAGGGAAGCCTGGCCCGTTTAGATCATGACACGTGTTCGGTCAGATCTTTTCTGTACCTTCGGACGTAGGGGACAAGTAGCCAGTGGCAGGCTCCTTGAGCCTTGAACCGAGTCAAGTCGTGACAAGACCCGGACGGCTTCGGCGCGTCAGGCCGCTATTTTAGGTAGCGTATGGGCGATCTGTCAGAGGCTCCTTAAATGCCCATTAAATGCTCATGCCGTACTCCCGAGGTCCTTTGGGCGAGGTCATCTTTTGGTACGGACGCCTTTCTTCGGGAATCACGTTGGTGGCTCGGGGAGTTCTCTAGCTCGGGAGTTCCGCCTTCGGGGAGAATCTCTCCTGCTTTCAGTAGCTGGTTCTTTTCTCCCGAAGGCGATATGTTCGGTTCCCCGAGAGAGTCAACGACACATTTAGATAACCTGGCGTTTCAGCCGAAGTGCTTACTTCGTCATGCTCGATCTCGCTTCTGCCGAGGTCTGTGGCAATGCTTCTTTCCGAGCTACGTCAGGCTCCCCGGTCAAACCTTCGGGGAAATTGATGCTGGGGGAGGCGATAGCCTTTTGGCTATCACAGGCCCCCCTCGAAAAAAGCCGAAGTGGAGACTTCGGTTTGTTCGCTTCCTGAGGGCCCCTCTTTGGGCCTTGAGTGCAGAACTTGTTCCGAAGACAGACCTTCCGTCCGAAGACGTAGGCTTTTCTTCCAAAGCCTGTCTGTTGGTGTCTTCGAAGTAACCTGCTTTCCAGCTTTTTTAGGCCTTCCTCGAAGAGGCCGAAGTGGAGACTTCGGTTTGCTGCCTTTCCTAGGATGCTTCTCGGGAGTTTCTAGGGAGTGCACTCTATGCCGAAGATACACCTTTTTGTCCGAAGATACGGACTGTTCGGCCATAGCCCGTCTTTTGGTGTCCTCGAGGTAACCTACTTCTTTATTTTTGTAGGTTAGTGAACCGTCGCGTCTCGTAACCAGACGTGTCAGTCTGGAGCGGCGCGACGTCTGTCAGAGGGCGTGTTCCTCTTTTGGTGCGATGGCTGACACGTGTCGGCTTTTTGTTGGCTGGGGTTGCATCGGTTACAGCGGGCGCGCCTTTTTAGGTGCAGAAGGGCATTTATGGCGGCGTTTCACCTTCGCAGAGTACTTATGACGCCGGTTCGCCTACCCCCCTCGGCCTATATATATGCTCATTTCGTCATTTGTTTCTTTTGCTTTTGCTTTTGCTCTGGTTTTCCTTCTGCTCTCTTCTACCTTTCGCGGCGGTTCTTTCACCTGAGCTTTTTTCCGGTCATCTTTCACGACGGCGTCTTCACACCCAGATTTCGGCAAAAGATTTGGTGGGTTTTGATTTCTAGAACTCTTTATTTTTCAAAGTTTTTCCCGAAGTCCATTTTTGCCTTTTTCCGAACTTGTTTTCCAGCCAAAAAATGCCTATTCCTGAGAGTTGGCAGCCTCTTCTTTCTCACCCTTGTTGCACTACTCCTGCAAAATTAGCGAAGTGGAAGAAAAAAATTTTCCTTCCCTCGTATGCTGTTACAAGGTTGCCCCGTCCTGACCACTATGGCTTTTCAAACCATAGTAACGAGATCACCGTTTTCCGAGCTCAGCTGAAAGCCAAACTTCAGTTCCCCCCTCCGAAGTTGATTTGCGACTTTTGCCAATTTCATGGCATTGCCGTAAATCAACTTCCTCCGAACTCATACTGCTACTTCAACGCCTTCCTCTGTATGTGTGGCATTTTCAAAATAGAACCCCACTTCGTTATTTTTATGCAATACTACAAGCTCTACGTGGTCCCGAAGGGTGGCTTTTATTTCATGCTACCTCGGGGATCCGGGAGCAAAAAGTATATGTTCACCTTCGCCACCAAGGATAACTGGCGAGGGTGGCAAAAAAAGTTTTTCTTTCTGAAGAGGGAGGAGGCCTGGTCGCATGTTCCGACCAAGTGGGCTCAGGGACGGTTAGAGGACGACGTTGTAGATCCGAGGATACTGCTGACTCCCGAGTTGGCTTCCATATTCGCGGATTTCGACGGTCACATCCGAGCCGTCGCCGACTGGGGTCACGAGGTCCCTTCGCGTCCTTTTTACCCTTTTCCCATCAATTGGAGGTTGATGACCGAGGAGGTCCTTCGGGAGCTCGAGGTGGTAAAGGAGCACAAGACGGACCTCGGGATGCCGGCTCCTGCCATCGCCGGGGAAGACTCCTGGCTAGTGCAGCTCCTTCGGGAGGAAGTTTCTTTTGAAACTTTTTATGAGAGTAAGTTACTTTCTAATCTTTTTGTTATAACTTCGTTCCGGACTCACACTGATGTCTTTCTTCTTTTTCAAAAATGGGGGAGGACACTGCTGCTTTCTACAAAGCCCTTTTCACCGGTCAGCCCGCGAAGGGTGATCAGACTAAGAAAGCTGCCTCCCGAAGACGGAAAACGTCCGGGGCTGGGCCGTCTGCTTCTAAACGGGCGAAGAAGGATGTGCCCCCTCCCCTTCCGGAGATTTCCGAAGAGGTGGGCGAGGAGCCCGAGGCTACTACTGCCCCTCAGCCCGAGGTTGCTGCTGAGGTCCCTCCTCAAAGTCCTACCCCGTCGCAGGCTCTCCTGGACGCCGTGGTAGAGGCGCCTTCTGCCGAAGAGCGGCGCCGAATAAAAAGCAAGGGGATTTCTGCCGAAGAGGCTCCGGCTTCCGACGAGGACGTCGTCGAGGTGCCAGCAGGTTTGTTCTTCTAACAAACTGTGGCACTTCTCTTTTTTGATGATCTTTGAGATTTTCTTTTCTTGACCAACTTTTGTTTTATTTGTGTAGAAGAGTTGCTCACTCCGGGTTGGGTAGCTGAGCATGCCAAGAGGAGAGCCCTTCGGGACGCCCACATCCCGAAGGGAAAAATCCCGAATGAGCCTTTCTGGACGTTTACGGAGGACATGAATTTGTACTCCGGAGACTGCCAGCAAATGGCTACGAAGATCTCGAAAGGGGTCCTCACCGATGCCTCATTCAAGGCCATTGCCGCGGCTCACCCGGGCGACGATTTTCTTGCCGCGAAGCTTTCCGAACACGCCGCTCAGGTACACTTTTTGTCTATCTTCCTCCTTTGAATTTTTTCTAAGTGTTTGGTTTTCTTTTTGTCTTAACGACCTCGCCTTTATCCTTTTGCAGCTTCTGGGGTACGCTGGCTTTCTTCGAGTTCGGGTGGCGAGGCGGACTGAGTTCCGAGCGAAGGCCCTAGAAGCCATAGAAAAAACAAAGGCCATGTGCTCGGAACTGGCTGTCAAGAACCTGTAGCTGGCCCAAGCTGCGGAGAAGGAAGTTGCCGCCCTTCGGGAGGAGTTCCAGAAAGAAAAAGATGAACTTTTGAGGGACTCCTCCCAGAAAATTTCTGACCTCGGCTCCCAAGTGGCGGAGCTGATCTCGGCAAATGAGGCGCATCAGAAAGAAAAGTCAGAAGTCGAAGGTCTTCTGGCGAAGGCGCTTGCTGAGAAGGCTGCGCTCCAAGCCGAGGTCGATGCTATGAAGAAGGAGCCGGAAAAGAAGAAAGTGAAGGAGCTGAAGAAGAAGGTCTCAGATTTGAAGAAGGACTTCGAGGAGCTTGAGGTTGAGAAAGACAAGTCTGACCAGATGACCAAGGTTGGTTTTCAGGACGGATTCTGTCTTGTTCGGCACCAAGTCCTTCAGAGGTTTCCAGATCTGGATCTCTTTTTTCTGGAGGCCCTGGACATTCCCGAGGGACCTCGGTGGACCTGGTCTAAGATTGACCATCTGAACTTGCCTCCTCGTATTCCGGCGCCGAAGGTGGTGCAAAAGGACGTAGGAGCCGAAGACTCCCGGGACGCCGAGAAGCCTTAGTTTGTTCTAGGGTCATTGTCCTTTTTTCTCTTCTTTTTTGTACTTCTTCTTTTGGCTATCTTTTTTGTAAGCACATTTATCTCAATAAAGACCTTGAAAATTTGGCTAAGTCTTTTCCTGAGATTTTTTGTTTTCCTTTGTCCCAAACTTTATTCGTTCAAGAGACTTCGGAAGATTTTGTCTGCGCTTATCATGGTGACCTCTTTCGCGAAATCCTGACTTTGTTCAACTTATGCCCAAAATTTTGGCTAAGTCTTTCGCCAGATTTTCTCTGTTGTCCCGAACAAGTTTGCTCTAGAGACTTCGGAAAATAATACCTTCGCTTATTTTAGCCGGCCACCTTTGCGGAACTCGCACCACTCATGCTAAGAAACTTTTTGGCTAAGAAACTTTTTATACTTTTAGAGAAAATTTTCCTTTCTTTGTACAGCACGGTCTTCCTTGCCGAGATTCTAAGCGTAAAATTTCCTCAAGGCGTCCGAATGCCACGTATTTTTTAATTCTACGCCTTCGGAATCGCCGAGCTTGTAGACCCCTTTTCGTACTTCGGCAAGAACCAGGTAAGGGCCTTCCCAGTTGGCGCGAAATACTCCGTGGGATGGCTTTCGAGGTGCGAATTCATTCTTTCGGAGAACGAGGTCTCCTCTCTTTATTCCTTTTGGCCTTGCGCGCAAGTTTATGGCCGCGGCCACTCTTTGCTGAAAAGCTTTTCTTCTTAGTTCGGCTATTTCTCTGTGCTCGCCGACGAGGTCGAGCTTGGTTCTTAGGCCGAGGTCATTTCCATTTTCATCAAAAACTTGCACTCGAATTGATGGTTGCACTACCTCGATTGGGATGATGGCTTCTGTACCGAAGATGAGTGAAAAAGGCGTTTCCCCAGTGGCTCTTCGGGGTGTTGTTCGGTAGCTCCACAGTACACTCTGGAGTTCGCCTGGCCATTTCCCTTTTGCTTCCCCCAGCCTCTTTTTCAGACCATCTTTTATGGTCCTATTAGATACCTCTACTTGGCCATTGCTTTGAGGATGGGCTACTGGGGCGAAGTGCATCTTTATTCCGAGGTCGTTGACAAAGTCCTGGAACCCTTTGTCAATAAACTGGGATCCATTGTCGGCTACCAGTATCCTCGGTATGCCAAATCTGCATACAATGTTCTTCCATACGAACTTCTGCACTTCTTTAGCTGAGATAGTTGCTAATGGTTCTGCCTCAACCCATTTAGAGAAGTAGTCTACTGCGACTACGCAGAATTTTACGCCTCCGGGGGCTGTTGGGAGCGGCCCAATGAGGTCTATGCCCCAAACTGCGAAGGGCCAGGGATAGTCAGCCGAAGTCACCATTTCCGAGGGTGTCCTCTGGATTTTTGCATGTTTCTGGCATCTGTCACATTTTCGGACGAACTGTCGGGCATCCTTTCTTAGGGTAGGCCAAAAATATCCTTGGCGAAGTACCACTGCGGCGAGGGCGTCCGTTCCAATATGTGAACCACAAGCGCCTTCGTGGACTTCTTCGAGGATCATTTCAGTATCCTCTTCGCCAACACACCTCTGTAAAGGATTTGCATATCCCTGCCGATACAGTTCTTCGCCTATTAGGAAGAATCGCCCAGAGCGTCTTCGCACTTTTGCGGCTTCGACGGGGTCTTCGGGGAGCGCGTTGTCCGCAAGATACCTCTTTATTGGATCTTTCCAGCCCTTTTCCGAAGTTACTATGCTCAGTACTTCAATGCTCGGGTGGTTTAGTACCTCGGTGTATGTTTTTGCCTTTGCCAAGCAATCTGCTTCGGTGTTTTCCCGACGAGGTACATTTTCGATGCGTATGGTGTCGAACTCTCGAATGAGCTTCGTCACCAGTTCGTGGTATTTTGCCAAAATTGGGTCTTTCGCGCCGTAGTCCCCTGCCGTTTGCCGAACTACCAGCTGGGAGTCACTGTGAGCCTTCAAGTTTCTTATTCCAATTTTTCTGGCCAGGCGCAACCCTGCTATCAGAGCTTCATACTCAGCCACATTATTGGTGGCGCTGAAGCTGAACTTGATGGCCTTTATCACCTCTAGACCTTCGGGTCCTCTGATGATTACCCCGGCTCCTTGGTGTTCGGAACCTGAGGCTCCATCCACATGCAGCGTCCATTCTGGCTCACCTTCGCCAGGATCCGGGTGGCTATCTTCGGTGGTAGGTACTTCGGCGATGAAGTCAGCCAGTGCTTGAGCTTTTATGGCTTTCCGAGGTTCATAAACAATGTCGTGTTCGCCAAGCTCTATACACCATTTGGAAAGCCTTCCCGAATGATCAACTTTTTTCATAACATCCCGTAGAGGCAGACTACTTCGGACGATGATGGGGTGAGCCTGAAAGTATGGCCGCAATCTTCTTCCTGCCAGCACCAAGGCATATATGGCTTTTTGGAGTAATGGATACCTGACCTCGGCGCCGTGCAGGGATTTGCTTACGTAATAAACTGGCCATTGCTTCGACCCTTCCTCTTTCACAAGGACCGAGCTCACTGCTTTTTCTGAAACAGCGAGGTACAGGATGAGGGGCTCTCCTTCGCGAGGTTGTCGCAGAGTAGGCAGTCGAGACAAATAGATTTTAAGTTCTTCCCAGGCTTTTTGGCAATCCTCATCCCAAGGATGGTTATCATCCCCGAGGTCATTTTCTCTTTTTGCTGCCTTAGTAAGGACTTTGAAGAATGCCCGACACCGATCTCCGTACCTGGAGATAAACCTGCTAAGAGAGGTTATCCTTCCAGTGAGTCTCTGCACGTCTTTCACTGTGACAGGAGTTTGGAATTCGAGCAGAGCCTTAATTTTTTCTGGGTTAGCATCAATGCCCCTTTCTGATACCATGTAGCCCAGAAATTTTCCCGAGGTCACGCCGAAGACGCATTTTTCGGGGTTAAGTCGAATTCCGAATATTCTGAGTTGCTGGAAGGTTTCCTCTAGGTCTGTGACATGGTCTTTAGGCATCTTACTTTTGACTATCATGTCATCAACGTAGACTTCCATGTTCCTCCCTATTTGGTCATGAAAGACTTTGCTCATCAGCCTTTGGTAGGTGGCTCCTGCATTTTTGAGCCCGAAGGGCATCCTAGTGTAACAATATGTTCCACCTTCGGTGATGAAAGCAGTTTTTTCTTCATCTTCGGGATCCATCCTTATTTGATGATACCCACTGAAGGCGTCGAGGAAGCTTAGGAGCCCATATTCGGCAGTTGAGTCGACCAACTGGTCTATCGGTGGGAGAGGATAGGAATCTTTTGGGCAGGCATCGTTCAAGTTTCTGAAGTCGATGCACATCCGGAGCTTACTACTCCCTTCTTTTGTAGCAATGACCACATTGCTTAGCCATTCGGGGTACTTGACCTCCCTAATTACATTTGCGTCCATCAAGCGCTGTACTTCGGTTTTGACGAATTTACTTTTGTGGACCGAGATGCCTCGCTTCTTTTGCCGGACAGGTTTTGCTTCCGGACTTACCTTAAGGCTATGTTGTATTATGCGAGGGTCTACCCCTGGCATATCCTTTGGCGAGTAGGCGAACAGTCCTTTATTCATCAGTAGAAAGGATACAAGGTTTTTCTTGTCACCTTCGGCCAAGTTTTTCCCTATTCGGGTGATTTGGCCGGGGACAAGTTCTATTTCTTCCGTTTATACTTTTGCGAACTTTTCTGCCCCGCCCGTATTTGGTTCTTCGGTCTGTAGTGTCCCTCCTGCTGAGGTTTGTGCGAAGTTGGCTGCTGGGGCCTTTCGGGCTTTGACAAACACCTTCCTGACCTTGGCTTGGTCGATGAAAATTTCGGCGTCTCCGCCCTTGGTGGCGAAGGCGACTGTTAAGTACTTCACGTCTGGGCGAATGTGCAAATTTCCTTGTGTTTGCCTTCCAAGGATGGCGTTGTACGATGAAGGGACATCCATGACAATGAACCTTGTCATCGTGGAGGCAAAAATTTCTCCTTTTCCGTTGATCGAGCTCCCTCTCATCATCAGGGGAAGGTCGATCCAGCCGAGGACGGGCAGCTCTGAGGGTCCTATTCCAAAGGTTGGTGAAGTAACAGGCTTGAGGTCGATGCTAGATATTCCCAAGCTTGGGAGCAGATGCGAGAATAGGACGTCGGCGTTTGATCCATCGTCAAGCAATACCCTTTTGACGTCCCAATTCCCTATTCTTGCCATGACCAACAATGGGTCGTCATGAGGGAAAATGACAGAGGAACCATCTCTTCGGATGAGTTTTTTCGATGGGCTTTAGTACTCCATCGTTGCTATTTCCCTGGCTTTCCTCTTTCTCCCCGAGGATGGCAGTTCAGTGGTGATGGTTTGTATTACCCCCGCCGAAGGTGGGAGGCGCCTTTTTGGACTTCGGTTCCTTCTTCTGTCGGAGTCATACTCATCTTCATCAGCCTTTCCTTCCTCCTCTCTTCTTGCCTTCGGCAAGGGCATTCACAGATAGCACCGAAGTTGGCCTTGCTTAATCAACGACTCGATATACTTCTTCAACTGGAAGCAATCTTCGGTGTCGTGACCGTGGTCGCGATGAAACTGACAGAACTTCTTCATATTCTTTTTGTTGTCAGCGGTCATCGCCTTCGGTCGCTGAATCTGGGACCCCTGTTTCTCCATTGTCATGAGGATGTTGGTCCTTGTGGTGTTCAGGGGTGTAAAGTTCGGAGGAGGCTTCCTTCCCCTGATCCTCCGAGGTCGTCCTGTTTGCTCTATCGGATACTTGGCTTGCTCGCTTGATCCTTCGGGACGGGAATGATCATTTTTTGGCCCCCCCATTCTTAGCTCTTCGGCTGTCATATGCTGCTCGGCTCTTCGGAAGAATTTACCGAGCGTGTCCGGGGGGTCTTTGGAAACCTCATAAAATAGCTGCGAGTCCCTCCGAAGGCCCCGTATCATGGCGAGGATGCGTATTTCTGGCCGGAACTCTGGAACACTTAGGACCTCTCGGTTAAATCTTTTGACATAGTCACAGATGGTTTCCCCGTTCCTCTGTGCTATGTCGAACATCTGTACCGGCATCTTCGCCATAGGACGACTTCCAATAAACTGCTGGGTGAAGGCAGTGGACAGCTCCTGGAACTCTCTGATGGTTCCTAGGGCCAGAGAGTTGTACCATGCTGTAGCAGGGCCGGCAAGGGTGACCTCGAAACATTTGCATAGAGTGGCATCGTCAGCCCCGTGCAACATCATGCTCCGTTTGTACTTCATCAGATGGGCCTGTGGATCTGTTCGGCCATCAAACGTCTCTAGTCGAGGTACCCGGAAATCACTGGGCATGGCTGCCTCGACTAATGTTCGGGTGAACGGTGACTCATCGCCACAAAAAGTTTCAGATAGTCTGGCCCAAACAGGTCTGCGGGCTACCTGTTTTTCCACCCTTTCCAACCTCGCCAATATTTTCTCCATAAGGAGTGTGGCGCTGGGCTCTTCTTCGGGGAAAGGGGATTGTCGGCATCTCTTCGGGGATGGGGACCTCGCCTCAGGTGACGAGCTCTTTTGGTGCGGGATTTTGGGTCGCTTGGACTCCGTCCGTCCCACAAGCCGTGCCCCGAGGGGCGTGTTTTCTGTTGAAGATTCCTCTCGTGGGTCTCCACTTCCCGAAGTACGATGACCTGATTTAGAACTTCTCTCTCGAGGGCGCGCTGGCGAAGGAGGCCTCTGGGCCTGAGTCTGTTGTGGCCACCTTCTGTCTATCTGCTTTGCCATTTCAGCCACAATAGAACGCTGGAACTCGCGTAGAAAACTCATGGTGATGACCAGAGGACGTTCTTCCTCAGGCAAGGAAGTCCCTGGAAGGGTTTGCTCAGTAGCCGATTGGACTTCAAGCACGGACGGGGACCTCGGAAGTCCCTTATCCTTAGAACGCCGAGTTTCAACGACGGCAACCTGAGGGCGGGTTCCCACAGACGGCGCCAAATGATGCCCTTCGGCATCATTGTCTTGCGACATGGTGAATTCCGAGGGAGCTTCCGAGGAGGGAGAACGTCTGACGGAGATGATCCCTAGGTGGGAAAGTACCTGAAAGACTCCGAAAAAAGGTTAGGAGGTCCCCGGGATGATTTTCCGGGGAGGAGCCTCTGACGCCCAAGTCAGTTTCCTGAGAAGGTGAAAGGGGACACTTAGAGAGTCTTGCGGACTTGCCTGTTTGTGTTTTTTCAGGAGAGAGGAGTCCAATTGCCTGCCAGGACGTGTTTCTTGTGTACTTATAGGGAAGCCTGGCCCGTTTAGATCATGACACGTGTTCGGTCAGATCTTTTCTGTACCTTCGGACGTAGGGGACAAGTAGCCAGTGGCAGGCTCGTTGAGCCTTGAACCGAGTCAAGTCGTGACAAGACCCGGACGGCTTCGGCGCGTCAGGCCGCCATTTTAGGCAGCATATGGGCGATCTGTCAGAGGCTCCTTAAATGCCCATTAAATGCTCATGCCGTACTCCCGAGGTCTTTTGGGCAAGGTCATCTTTTGGTACGGACGCCTTTCTTCGGGAATCACATTGGTGGTTCGGGGAGTTCTCTAGCTCGGGAGTTCCGCCTTCGGGAAGAATCCCTCCTGCTTTCAGTAGCTGGTTCTTTTCTCCCGAAGGCGATATGTTCGGTTCCCCGAGATAGTCAACGACACATTTAGATAATCTGGCGTTTCAGCCAAAGAGCTTACTTCGTCATGCTCGATCTCGCTTCTGCCGAGGTCTGTGGCAATGCTTCTTTCTGAGCTACGTCAGGCTCCCCGGTCAAACCTTCGGGGAAATTGATGCTGGGGGAGGCGATAGCCTTTTAGCTATCAGCTAGTTTGTATAAAAGCTAGCTATTCCTTACGTGTTTGCGACCATCACTTGGAAGCTATTCTTTGCTTGACCTCGAACCCTTCATGGATGCCTATTCTTTGCTTGATTCGTGCCACTAATTAATGGGTTCCCCTAGCTCTATATATAGAGCAAGCTGATTGGGACAACTTCAAGCTGTTACAGAAACAATAAGTTCCCAAACTATGATCCTCTTTTCTAAATTCAACACCTTTTGTTCAATTTTTGCTCTTGTTTTACTATAGAGATCAGGGGGGAAAAAAATCCGAAGCTACGCAAACATGGCCGAGGCAGCTGTTTCCAACATTTTGCAATTACTTGCCACCTTGGTAACCGAAGAAGCAACATTTTTATGGGGTGTGGAGGGCCTAGTGAAGGAAATGCAAAGCGAACTGGAATGGATCCAATGCTTCTTAAGTGATGCAGAGGCTCGACAAGCCAATGACCGACGTGTTCATAAATGGGTTCTTGAAATCAGAGACATTGCCTACGACATCGAGGATGTGATAGACACTTTCAGAGTCAAAATTGTATCCAGGAGAAAAGAAGGCTGTGCGAATGCAATTAAACGTTACACTTGCATCTTCAAAGAAGCTACCTTGCTCCACAAGGTAAGGTCTGAAATGGAGGACATCAGAAATAGGATAAAGAACTTGAACCAGCAACTAGATAATTATGGTGTAAAGCACGTTAGGTTGGATAGAGAAAGCTCAAGTACTTCTCGTGTTATACTTCAGAGACAGCCATATCCGCATCTCATAGACGACGTTGTGGGATTGGAGACGCTGATTGAAGAGTTAGTATGTGCTTTAGAAGATAAATATGTTCAAGTTGTTTCTCTACATGGCATGGGTGGAATTGGAAAGACCACTCTCGCTAAGAAAGTTTACCAACACCAAAGAGTCAAGAGTTATTTCCAACACTCCGTCTGGATCAATGTTTCCCAACAATGTGATCAGAGAGCTGTGTGGGGTAAGATATTGTCTTCCCTTGAACCTGGATTATTCGATTTTCAGAAGAAAGATATTCAAGAACTCGCAGCACGACTACATGAGCTTTTGCAAGAAAGAAGATGCCTGGTAATTCTTGATGATGTATGGAGGACTAGAGATTTAGAGAGCTTAAAACTGGGATTTCCGTTGGATTTGGAAGATACCCAAAGCAAGTTCATTCTTACTTCTCGTAACAAAGAGGTGGCACTGAGAATCACCCGAAGAGTTCGTGTTCATGAACTACAATGCTTAAATGATGAAGATAGTTGGAAGTTATTTCAAAAGGTTGCTTTTTCACAAAGAAAATTTACAGGTAATGTGCCTTGTTTCCACTCTTTATCAACTATTGTGGTAATTACTTTTTGCTATCATATTTTGAAGTTAACACTTTCAACTCGCTGGTATATATATATGCCCAAAACTATTTAGTATTACGTAAGTCAAATCAAAAGAAACCAACTAGTGTCTCAAAATTTAGGCTTGTAGTAAAGCCTTATGAACCAACTCAAGCTTTACAACACCTTGGCCCCATTACACCCTCTTTAACGATTATGTTTTGGTATGGTTTGATTTTATTTCATAGACAGTATACCAAGTTTTTCTACTATTTTCTTATGGAATCATTAACCCCTAAACATCTTTTTTTTTTACTAATCTTAACTGAGTATTCAAAAATACATGTAATGATATTGTTCTAAACTATCGAATAATTACTATGGCCATCACATAATCTTTATTACTTTTGGAATTTTTAAACTTGCGTTTTACCATATATCTTTTCATAATGAAACAAAAACATATAAATTTAGATGCAAATGATATATCAAATCTTGTTCATAAATAGTTTTTTGAAAAAAAATTCAACAATAATTAATGTAAGATGTAATCAGTAAAATTCAATTTTAAAAGTCAAAAAGTGACAAAGATTATGGAACAAGAGATTATAAACTAAACTGATGTAACAAAGTACCACTAATAAAAAAATTGCATATCATGTTATCAATACCTTTTAGTTTTTGGAATATTAATCAAACCTGAAGAAAAATAACTCATGCATTCTTAAAGTTTTGTCCTATCATAATATAATGTTATTGTCTGTTAATAAGCAATTGTATGCGTCCAGTAATCTGTTTTGCACACAAAATTTTAATTTTACAGATTAAATACAATCACATTTTTGGGTAATTTTTTTTCCTTCTTTTTCTAATACACAATTCCCAAATCCCATGATGATCATATAAAAAGTTGGTCAAATAATTAGTTATATAAATAGTCTGGTTACCTAAAAAAAAAATTAATAGCATGCATGGTTTATATATGAAATCATCTATAATAGAGAAGAATATGTACTTGCTGCATAAGAAAAATATGAAAGCTTGTGGAAATTGGAGTATTTTTAGATACAAGTCTAGAACGCGCAAGATACATCTTTTAAAAGGTTTTTTTTTCTGCAAAAAAAATTGCAAAAAAAATCATATGTAGATGAAACAGTGGATGGAAGAATAGAAGAAGTAGGGAAGAAAATTGTGAAATATGGTAAGGGGTTGCCACTGGCTATCATCGCAATAGCAGGAACTTTAGCGGGAAAGAATTACACGTATCAGGATTGGAAGAAAGTACATGATAACATAAAATCATACTTCAGGAGGGGCAAAATGAATACAGTTTCGGATGCGATGGCCTTAAGCTATAATGATTTGCCTTCCCATCTGAAACCTTGCTTTCTGTATCTGGCTCTTTTTCCTGAAGACTATGAGATTCTAGTAGGAAAGTTAATCCGCATGTATGTGGCTGAAGGGTTCATTCCGCCTGAAGTTGAAGATCAGGCTGGAACAGAAACAATGGAGGACGTAGCAGAAAGTTACTTGATTGAACTGATAAACAGGTGCATGGTTCAAGCATGGAAAATAGGAGCAAACTCTAAAGTTGTAACCTGTCGGATGCATGATATTGTGAGAGAACACTATTTGTTGAAAGTGAAGGAAGAAAATTTTGCATGTTTGTTGAAGGACATGGGCACCAACTATGGTTTTAATGCAGTAGTGGCTGACGGGACTATCCGGAGACTTGGCATAAATGCCTCCAACAATATTATTGGACCTATAAAGCATCCTCACATTAGGTCTCTCTTATTCTTCTGCCCACTATTTTATCTACATAAAGTCGTTGAAGAATCCTGTTTGATGAAGTCTGTCCAACAGGTGAAGAATAACTGTATACTTTATTTAAGGCCTAGATTGATCATCTTGTGCCTGGCTTTATGTGAAAAGCATCTGTCAATGTCACACTTGTTTGAAAATTGCAAGCAACTTAGAGTTTTGGAGTTGGAAGATGATGACTTCATAACATGCAGCATACCGAGAAAAATTGAAAACCTCATTCATCTCAGGTACCTTTCTTTCAATAGGCCAGGTGCATGTTGCAAACTGCCAACATCACTTGGGGAACTAAGGTTATTACAGACCTTGGATTTGGAGTCAGCTGATGAAATCCAAGTGCCAAATGTGATATGGAGGATGGAGAAACTGCGACATTTGTATCTTCTTAAAGTTTGCATTGTCAAAACCAAGTTGAGGTTGAGCAACCTTAGAAATTTACAGACGTTGATGAACTTCCCCATTGGTAAGTGTGACGTGGAACAACTCTTCGTGCTAAAAAATCTCAAGGAGCTTAGCATGAAGCTCTTTCAGGATCATAGTATCGAATATACTCGTTTCAGAAAATTCCTTTGTTGTTGTTGCCGTTGTGTAATCTTACGTGAAGCCGAGCAAGTGTTCTTGGGAATTGATCAGGAATCGATATCGAAGCTAGGAGAGTTACCCAACTTACATATTCTGAAACTTAAGCAAGCCGCTTTCCAAGGAAACAAATTGGTTTTCTTGAGAGGAAGTTTTCAACAACTAGAGTCTCTGACTCTAGAATCATTACCAGAACTGGAGGAGTTGGAAGTGGAACAGGGAGCCTTACCAAGTCTAGGCCATCTCCGAATTGATCATTGTGTCAAAATGCGAATGCTTCCAGCTATATTGAGCTCCAACTCCAACTTGTCCCTCGAACTTGAACATATGCCAAATTTTAGTCACTCAACGGCATGAAGCTTCACCCATCACCAAAAAACACTGGAAATAATATGTTCTATACTGTAAGTACCTATTTCTAGTTTGTGTGTATGTATGTGTATAGAAGTTGACCTCATGTTAACTCTTAGATCACAGAGATTCATGGCATATGTGATGCTATTGCATGTTGGACGAAACTAGACTCTGCATAGTAAGGAAGTCTGAACCCATTGTGGTTGACAAAATAAGGGAGGAGCTTTTCTTGCCATCGTCTTGAAAAATTGTAAATAATCAATTTCTTGTTGTCCACTTCTAGAGGTAACTCATGATTATTTCGGGTGAGAAAAGTTATCTTTGTGACTCGATGTAACATTTCGAGAAGGACAAATGTGCTTACCTATTAGAATATAGCTTAGTTATTGTTTTTATTCACACGTGCATGCATGTTCTGGTTTAGTCTCACTAGTCTTTTATTGTTACTTGTACTCTAATCCAAGTTATCTTCTAAAGCAAGCTAACTACAAACTCTTGTATATATGCCGATTACATCAATATAGAAAGCATGGAAAATATTTTCCACCAAATCTTTTCATGGTATCAGAGCAGGATTGCCTGACACCTTGAAGCAAACCTTTAAACACCAACCTAACCCTAAGAGAAAATGGCTAATGATGGGAAGAGAGTCTCAAGTGCAACACCATCATCTCCAAAGCTCCCAAATCCACGCAATGATCCTAACTCTCCCTTTCGTCTGGGCCCTTCTGATACCCCAAGAGCAACGCTCGTCAACTGCTTGTTAAAAGGGGAGAATTACCCCACCTAGCGTAGGGCAATACTCAATGTGCTGCATGCAAAGAATAAGGTTGCATTCATCAATGGAACCTTACAGAAACCCCAAGATGATGATCCTCAGTTAAAAAATTGAGAAAAATGCAATTCCATGATTATCTCAAGGATTTTTAACTCTCTTTCTCCTAAGTTGGCGTGGCTTATTTTGAGACCATAAGAGAGATGTGGCTTAAGTTCCAAGATAGGTTTTCTCAAGGTAATGTACCTTATATACTTGAGGTAAAGAGAGAAGTTGCCCTCATGCAACAAAAATAATTATTTATGGTTGCATATTATACAAAACTAGAAGGACTGTGGGATAAACTTGCTACCTATAACAATGTTCCTCCATCCACATATGGAAGAGATAAGGAGATTTTGGTAGAAAGAGAAAGTGAGAAACTTCATCAGTTTCTCATGGGATTGAATGAACAATTCAGTGTCATTCGATTTCTAATCATGACTATAGAACTAATTCCATCTTTCAACAAGGCATGTGCATTAATCAACAAGGAAGAAAAGCAACAAAGCTGGGTTACTCCTTACATTCCAGTACCTGAAGCAGCTGCATTTGTTGCAAATAAACCATAATGCACAAAAGGCATGGGCATATAGTGCGAGCATTGTGGAAAAATTAGACATGAAGCAAAAAAGTGCTTCAAAATTATTGGTTATCATGACTAGTGGCCAGGCAAGGCAAAAGAATTAAACAATTCCAAAGGTGCTCGAAAAACTGGACAATCAAGTATGAACAAAAGTCTCTATGACCAAGGGAGTGGAATCTCCAATCTCACAAGAGCAGATTGAATAACTCATGGCCATGCTATCGAGTCAAAAACAGGATACATGTGCTTCCAACTATATTGAGCTCCAACTCCAACTTGTCCCTTGAACTTGAACATATGCCAAATTTCAATGGTTCAATGGCATGAGGCTTCACCCATCACCAAAAAGCACTAGAAATAATATGTTGTATATTCTAAGTACCTATTCCTAGTTTGTGTGTATGTGTGTGTATAGAAGTTGACCTCATGTTAACTCTTAGATCACAGAGATTTATGGCACATATGACGTTATTGCATGTTGGAAGAAACTAAACTCTGCATAAACTAGGAAATTCAAACCCATTATGGTAGACAAAACAAGGGAGGAGCTTTGCCTACCTTCATCTTGAAAAATTGTAAATAAACAATTTCTCGTTCTCCTTTTCCAAGAGTAAGTCATGATTATTTTGAGTGAGAAAAATCAGCTTTATGACTTGAAGTAATATTTCAATGGGTACAAATCTGCATAACAGATCCAAGATGATGCTCCAGGACTTATTCTATGTAAGATATTGATACTTTAGCCACAGGTACGAGTGAAGACTGTTAGTGTTGTGCCCAAAAACCAATCATGAGATAATTGTATTTTTGCACATTAAGCCATGATATTTTATTAAGGCATTAATCCAATAATTATGTTTGTTATTTTGTTTTTTAGTCGGTCGTCGAAACCGCCAAAAATAATTCTGGTATCCCTAACAACTCAGAATAAATAATTAACTAATACTAAAAACGCTCAGTTCAGGGTTGATTATCCATTCCAATCACGCAGTTGATCATCAAAAGAAAATATTTCTTCAATTCAAGCAAATAAACAAGACTCTCTTTAAAGCTAAAAAGAATCCTAAGAATTCAGCAGTAAAATTAACCAGAAAAAGCTTCAGATTAATTTCTTAATTTTGATTAACCAGATATTGAAAAGCAATTTCTAATTATCTCAAAATCAACATTAAGATCAATGAACCAAAAAGTTTATTCCAGGCAACAATCCAAAAGCTTGAACAATTTAACCTGTCTTACTTCTTCGTATGAACTAACCAGAAATAAAAGCAATCTCTAATCAATTCACTTGCTTCTAATTGAATTCTTCACCTAAGCGGTTGAAAGAAAATCAAGCAGATTTGCAATTGCAGAACCAATTCAACAAGCGAGAACAGAAAAATTAATTGCAATAAATCTGAACAACAAAGAAGTAAATACTTGAAATTAAAGAAAGTTTAAGCAAGAAAAATCAATCCTGACAACCAGTGTTGGCGATGAAAATCGTCCCTAGAACTGAACCAGAAAATTACTCGGCCATCATAAAAAAAAAAATTAAAGAAGAATAAAAGAAACTAAAACTAGAAATAAAAAACTGGCGAGCTCCCCATGTGCGGGCCGTGCGGCAGCTTTTAAAAACCAAAGAAACCTAAAACCTATAGCTAAACTCATAAAAACTCTATAAACTTTCTATCTTATTATAAAAGTATCCCAAACAAATAAAAAGATTCAAAGTAACTATAAGGTTTCAAAGTTGTCAGCCAAGCAATACTCCAAAACATCAGTAGCAACTTCAAGCTGATATTTGACCTTGATGCAACCAGTATTTCTCAAAACTCAAAGCATAAAAGTTGTATATCTCGTTCTTATCTTCACAACGACACATGAATCGCATAAAACGGACATCTACAGCCAAAGATATGCCCAAAATACCGCAACTGCTTCTGAACCAGCGGTGACTCGTAAATCGCGAATTTGAAGCTGAATTTGACCCTCTTAACGTGAAAACTGGGTTTCATGGTATGAATGTGATTTGTAGCTCCAGATGTTAGCTTTCCAATGAATCAAGAATCACTTAATGCCGATCTCTGTAGCTCAAGATATAATTTTTCTACCGAAACATCACCAATCTGTCAACATCCTGAAAGAGCACAACCAAATTAAAACTTGTAAAATGGAAAATTAAATTCACTTTCAATCAATTAAGTCCAGTTATGCTCTAAGCTACAAAACATACTCAAAATATATATTTAAGGTTCAAAACATATTAAAACATACTAAATATGAGAGAAATAAATATAATAAATATAAGCTTATCAAATTCCCCCACACTTAGCTTTTGCTCGTCCCGAGCAAAACTCAAAATAAAAACATACTTTTGAGCTAAAATAAGTAAGATAATTTCATATCCAAGGGTCTCGAAAAACTTAGCGAGAGGAATTAAGTACGCAATCTAATCGGCAATAGCAACTCAAAACTAAATAAGTTGTTGAAAACAATTTCTTCTCAAGCTAGCAACAATCACCGTTAAAAATCTGAGAAAAACATCAAACTTTTGCACAAAGTAAAGAGAACAAACCAGGTAGATAAGAACTCAAAAAGCACCACCGGTCTTACCACAAACCCATGAAAAATAAGAGATCAAATGAGAATTTACTTTTTTTTTTATTTGACTTGATTTTTTCACTTTTTCTTTTGTTTTGTCTTTTTCTTGTGTTCCGCCGTTTAGCGAGTGTATAATAGGGGCTCTATCATACCCAAGCTACTAACTTGACACAACTCCAAAATGGTCTTTGACCATACTCATATTCCTAGTACCTTTCTAGCAGTGATCGACTCTTGTCTTAGGAGAAGAACCCAACCTACTTCAATACCCAGAACAGCAGAGTAGCATTTTTTTTTTTTTTTTTTTTTGTAGAATGCAACAAGTCAAACAATTTTTACTTTTATTTATTTTTTTCTCAAGTGATTCAAATCATCTATCAACCTAACAAACCGCATATCCAACTTAATAAGCTCATATCTCACAAGGTTTAAATCAATGTACTAAGTACACAAATTTGATAGAAAAATCAGCTTCTTAAGATAACCATCAACTAGCTTGATAAAAAATTGCAACAACAACAATTTAAAAATAAAATTTGGGAGTTGCATAAAGACTACTAAATTACTAACTTAACACTCAAGCTAAGCATTCAAGAACAAAAAAAGTGAAATCATCTAACAATTCAGATCGTTGCTCAAAAGTATGAATCAAAAAATTTTCGTTCAAAATTTTGACAACAGAAAATTATGGCTCAAGCTACCCACTCCCCCACACTTAAATCAAGCATTGTCCTCAATGTTTACAATAAAAGCACAGATGGGGAAAAGAAAAGGTACCGCCCTAAAAGGTGAATTCAAAATGATCTATTGCCCAGAATTTGACTTCAGCTTGCTGCCCCATATGGTTTAGTTCACCTCCAGCTTGAAAGAGATATTGCCTGACCAAGAAAATTAGTTGTGAGAATAAAAAAACCTAAAAAATAAAAGCTGAAAAATAAAAATAAAAATAAAAGAAAAAAAATTCTAATTGTTCGTGGCACAAAACCATGCTTAGGTTGCCTCCCAAAAGCGCCTTTCTTTATTGTCTTTGGCTAGACAGTTCCTTCCTGCATCAACCAGGGTGCTTTGAAAATCCCTCATGAAAAGGCTTCAACTTATTCATCTCAGTGTTGAACACTTTATCCGTTTTCAAACTTTTAAGCTCAACTGCATCATGAGTAGAAATATCAGTAATGACGAATGGTCCAATCCAATTCAGCTCAGACTTACCAGATAACTCTTTCCATCTTTTGCTGTGTTTGCGAAACACCTTTTGTCCAACCACAAATGACATCTCATGTTCTTGGTGCAACTTGACATTTTTTTTCTTACCTTTTTGTGCAAACCTTACTTGGTTTTCAACCTTTGTTCCTGATTCATTCTGCACCAAAGTATCAATTTTTTCAACAAAAGAAACAAAATTATCCTTGTCAGTTTCCTTCAATGTGTCAAAAATATTAAACTGTGCAATTTTTCCATCAAATTCCATTGTGAGAGTGCCAGTATCCACATCAATCTTGGTCTTGGATGTCTTTAAAAATAGTCTTCCTAACAAAATAGGAGCAGTTAAGTCATCATTCTCCATATCAAGCACATAAACATCAGCAAGAAAAATTAAATCATTTACTTGCACAAGAACATCCTCAACCATGCCCCTAGGATAGGCATTGGATTTATCAGCTAATTGAATCACAACACTAGTTTCATTCAAAGGTCCAAGTTTCAAAGAAGCATATATTAAATATGGCATGACATTCATTGAGGCTCCCAAATCTAACATAGCTTTTTTCACATTAAAATTGCCTACTACACATGGTATAGTAAACATACCAGGGTCCTTACACTTCTCAGGCAACTTTCTTTGGATTATTGCTGACACATTCTCCCCAACTTTCATTGTCTCATCAACCTTCAGCTTTTTTTTATTGGTGCACAACTCCTTCAGAAACTTGGCATACCGTGGCACTTGCTTAATTGCATCCAGCAAGGGTATGTTGATTTCGACCTTTCTAAAAGTTTCAAGAATTTCCTGCTCGGTCTTCTCTTTCTTTGATTTAGCCAACCTGCCAGGAAAATGATGTGGGATTAGAATTTTTGATTTTGGAAAAATTGGCTTGTTGCTTACCTCCTCAGTTTGTGCATCAGAAATTGATGGTTTTAGGCTATTTTGTTCCTTTTTAAGTGCTGCCATTTTTTATGAGGTGGTTTGCACCTCTTTGCCACTTCTAAGGGTTATGGCATTAGCGTGCTCTCTTGGGTTGATTTCAGCTTGAGATGGCAGCCTCCCTTTTTCAGCTTCAATTTTATTCAACGAGGATGCCAGCTGTGAAATTTGATTCCCCAAGTCTTTGATGCTAGCCCTTGTTTCCTGCTGAAACATTTGAGTGTTAGTGGCTAAAGCTTTTACAATATCTTCTAAAGCCATACCTGAGCTAGGTGCTTGGTTCTTTGGTGGAGGTGCTGGTTTGTTATAACTGGCAGATGGGTACTGCTGTTGATTACTTGGCTGCCCATATCTCAAATTCGGGTGATGTCTCCAACCAGGGTTGTATTGATTGGCATAGGGATCATACCTTCTTGGTTGGTTAACAAACCCACTTACCGCATTCACTTGAGGTGTTGTATCCTCTTGCAATTGTGGGCACGAGTCAGTAAGGTGTCCTTGAACAAAGCAAATCCCACAAACTCTAGAATTTTGAACCTATCTCAAAGCCACTTGTCTAACAAGAGAGGTTAGTTCAGAAAGTTGAGCTTCAAGACTAGATGTTCCTACCTCATTTACCTTCTTCAGCGCATGGTCTACCCTTATCCCAAACTGCTGCGAGTTGGCTGCCATTTTAGAAATCAAGCCCTTTGCTTCTTCGGGTGTTTTTTCTACAAGTGCTCCTCCACTTACAGCATCTAACATGCTCCGATCCATGAACAACAGCCCTTCGTAGAAGTACTGCAGCAACAACTGGTCGGAAATATGGTGGTGTGGATAGCTCGCACATAGCTGGTTGAACCTCTCCCAGTACTCATATAGGCTTTCTCCACTGTACTGTCGAATCCCACTGATTTCCTTTCGAATTGTTCCGGCTCTCGATACTGGAAAGAACTTCTCCAGAAATTTTCTTTTCAGGTCATTCCAGGTTCTGATAGAACCGGAGGGAAGGTAGTACAGCCAATCCTTCGCCTTGTCCGCCAACGAAAATGGAAAAGCTCTCAGCTTAATCTGTTCTTCTGTAACCCCTTGTGGTTTCATGGTTGAGCAGACAACATGAAATTCCTTCAGGTGTTTGTAGGGGTCCTCACCTGCAAGACCACGAAAAGTAGGTAATAAGTAAATTAATCCATATTTTAATTCAAATACAACCTCAATATCAGGAAAATCGATGCACAGGGGTTGCTGGACAACATCAGGAGTTGCCAACTCCTTTAGTGTTCTTTGGGCTGCCATCTCTACAATAACAACTGGTTCTTCTTCACTTTCTGAGTTGCTGTTCGCAGAAGTCGAAGCTGAAAAATTGACTGCTTGTCTTTTCACTTTCTTGTTTGCCTTTGCTATCTTCTCAATCTCTGGATCAAACACTAATTCACCTGTACGAAAAGATCTGGGCATAAGTCAGTTAACTGAGAAAGAAAGAAAATAAAGAAAATAAATAAATAAATAAATAAATGAAAAGGAAACTTTAACAGAAAAAGAAATCTCCCCGGCAACGGCTCCAAATTTTTGGTCGGTCGTCGAAACCGCCAAAAATAATTTTGGTATCCCTAACAACTTAGAATAAATAATTTTATAGTCTAGCAGTGAAAATCAGGTCGAATCCCAAAGGAGATTTTTTTACTGAAAGCTTCCTATTAGAAAACTAAAATAAAAGATTGGGGGGTTTCTTCAATTAAAAGCTGAAATAAATTAACTGTAGAATCAAAACGAAATTAACCAATACTAAAAACGCTCAGTTCAGGGTTGATTATCCATTCCAATAACGCAGTTGATCATCGAAAAAAAATATTTCTTTAATTCAAGCAAATAAACAAGACTCTCTTTAAAGCTAAAAAGAACCCTAAGAATTCAGCAGTAAAATTAACCAGAAAAAACTTTAGATTAATTTCTTAATTTTGATTAACCAGATATTGAAAGCAATTTCTAATTATCTCAAAATCAGCATTAAGATCAATGAACCAAAAAGTTTATTCCAGGCAACAATCCAAAAGCTTAAACAATTTAACCTATTTTACTTCTTCGTATGAACTAACCAGAAATAAAAGCAATCTCCAATCAATTCACTTGCTTCTAATTGAATTCTTCACCTAAGCGGTTGAAAGAAAATCAAGCAGATTTGCAATTGCAGAACCAATTCAACACGCGAGAACAGAAAAATTAATTGCAATAAATCTGAACAACAAAGAAGTAAATACTTGAAATTAAAGAAAGTTTAAGCAAGAAAAATCAATCCTCACAACCGGTGTTGGCGATAGAAATCGTCCCTAGAACTGAACCAGAAAATTACTTAATCATCATAAAAAAAAAAAACAAAGAAGAATAAAAGAAACTAAAACTAGAAATAAAAAACCGGCGAGCTCCCCATGTCCGGAAGCTTTTAAAAACTAAAGAAACCTAAAATCTATGGCTAAACTCATAAAAGCTCCATAAAATTTTTATATTATTATAAAAGTATCCCAAACAAATAAAAAGATTCAAAGTAACTATAAGGTTTCAAAGTTGTCAGCCAAGCAATACTCCAGAACATTAATAGCAACTTCAAGCTGATATTCAACCTTGATGCAGCCATTATTTCTCAAAACGCGAAGCATAAACGTTGTAGATCTCTTTCTTATCTTTGAAATGACACCTGAATCGCATAAAACGGACATCTACAGCCAAAGATATGCCCAAAATACCTCAACTGCTTCTGAACCAGCGGTGACTCGTAAATCGCGACTTTGAAGCTGAATTTGACCCTCTTAACGTGAAAACTGGGTTTCATGGTATGAATGTGATTTGTAGCTCCAGATGTTAGCTTTCCAATAAATCAAGAATCCCTTCATTCAGATCTCTGTAGCTCAATATATAATTTTTCTACCGAAACATCACCAATCTGTCAACATCCTGAAAGAGCACAACCAAATTAAAACTTGTAAAATGGCAAATTAAATTCACTTTCAATCAATTAAGTCCATATATGCTCTAAGCTACAAAACATACTCAAAATATATATTTAAGGTTCAAAACATATTAAAACATACTAAATATGAGAGAAATAAATATAATAAATATAAGCTTATCATTTTTACGTAACATAATAAACATAATTATAACCCTAGAACAATGATAATCTTAAGTGTCCCTTATCTAGTATTATCGTGGAGTGGGTTATGATAATACATAATGACTAGCAAATGTGAAGACTAACATGAGATATGTAGTCTACATATGGGTACAGGTTAGAGAACTTACGTACTGGACCGACCTACCATGAGAACGCTACATGAATCATTATATGAGTGACATAAGTGATTCTCATATTGATCATGGTATATATAGTCCTTTGAAATAAGATCATCAAGGTTCCCTACATGTGAGTCACATACTTTGATACTTCCCTTTGTTGCTCGTAACTGAGTGAACTTGAAGGAGGTCATTGAGTATTTCACATATCATGCGAAGGAGTTTTGTATGATCAAGATGGGATTTGTCCCTCCTATGTAACGGGAGTGATATCTTCGAGCCCCTTAATAGAGTGAGACTAAGAAAATGCATGGCTATACTCGGATGAGTTGATATACGATATCAATGTCATCAGTTTAAGTTAGTCTACTTGGTAATCAAGAAACCAAAGATTGGGCTATACTAGAGTGATACATTTCATGTCTCGTGCTTAGTCTTGATATTTTGGACAAAGGACAATGGCATATACGGATAATGATCATAAAGGTTTGGTCGAATCACCAACAATCTTGTCACTTGGGTAGCAACGATGTGTTGCTAGGCACCGCTCATTGTTTATGATCATAAATGTGATTTATGATAATTGCCAACGTGGTAAGACCAATTGGGTCGCACACATAAAGCTCTTGCCCTAGCCTCCCAAAAGTGACAGCCGCACTCTTCTCTTGCAATTCCTTAGATGACGTAAGCTAGCACTGTAGGCGCAAGAGAAACACATCTGCCGGGACATGGTGAAAGCGTGGTGATCCCGAGAGGCTCGTGTGAATATCATATAGAGCTTGAACACGTCAACTGTTTAGGTTTTGTAATTCGACTCTACAGTTGGGTGAGAGATCTCAACTGAAATTAGGTATGAAAATTTTCGAACACTCGGTTTACCCCATTTCACTTGGATCCTGGGGGATTTTGGTTAAATTTTACTGTGCTTCTTTGGCTCCAAAAACCCTACAAAGACATCAAAGGAAAAGGGCTCTGCAAGACAAAGGAAGAATAGGGCTAAAGGGGGTTCCCCATAGTGTTTTTTAGGGAGGGTGCCTCCAATGCCAAAGTTAGGCTTAGGGTTTTTAAAAAGAGTATGAGTGTGTAGAATGGGGTTTCGGATCCTCTACCTGACTAGGCTCATAGGAGTATTTATAAGAGGGAGAGCCAGGCAGCTGCTTAGCTCGGCACGAGGATAGCCGAACATGTGATTGGCCAGATCAATGGTTTTAAGCTCCTTTCTCCCCAAAGAATGATCCTTGCCAGCTGGGCTATATAAGCAGGCAAAATGATGCTCTAACATGATTTGGGTGATGAGGTGATAACTGCCTACTTGGTGGTCTCAAATGCCACATATGGATGTGGCCAAAGAGGGTCAGGCCTTCGGGCACCCTATTGGCTATTCAGAACAAGGTTGATGCTCTTTGTCTAAAGGTGCTTTAGCTCAAAGGTATTCTCAGCTAGCCTTTCCAAAGGTGTTTCATCTCGAGGGTGTTCTTTATCCAAATGAGGCCATCTTCGGTTGCATGAATTATTCATTAACTAACTAAGGTACCAACCCTTCGGTTATCACATGCCTTCCACCCCTCCCCCCCAAAAAAGCTAAGAGGTGACTTCGACTACATCAATGTAGGGTGTTTGAGGTATGATTCATTTATTCCTTCTTTCATCTATTTTGGGGTTTTCTTGAGCGAGGGAAATTAGTGGTGTTTTCCCACTAGGTTTTTCAACTACACGGGGAAGATTTTTTAAAGGCACGAGATTCTTTATTTTGCGTGATCTCGTTCCTGTCCATAAGGGGCCACGTGTTGCCCTAGTAATTGCTGTCTTTTAGCGGGAGTGTCACTTCGGCATGAAAGCTTTCGATCCTATCTTGGAGGTGTCATGCGTCACCTTCTTACTCATTTTTTCCACACAAGGAGGTCACTTCGGCGTAAGGGGTCTGTATAGTTATTTAATGTTGCAACCCTTCACTTCCTTTATTTAGGCATATATTATCCTTTACTCGAGCAGAAGTTCTTCATTTTTCATTCTGTTCTTTTCTTGCTCTTTGGCTCTTCTCTAGTTTTTCTCCTTTTCATCAGCGGTTTTCATGGTGGAGCAATTTCTGGCTATCTTTCACGGTGGTCCTTCAGTTTTCAAAGCACTTTTAAGTAGGTGACTTGCCCAATGTAGTTCTCCTTCTTTTTTCCTTGTTCCAAAGTAGAATTTTAAGCTTCCTAGGTAGGAGAAATGGAAATCATGGTGCTAAGATCCAAGCTGCCAAGGAGAGCTGGAGTTCGTTGAATGCTTCTCTCAGTTGTGCTACCTTGGAAAAACTGGAGAAGTGGTAGGCAAAATTCTTCCTGCCTTTATATGCCAAGGTTAGGGTTCCTGAACGAAACAAATTAGTCTATCATCCTAGGAAGGGAGAAATAACTATTTTCATGTCCCATATTATGGTAGGTCTCTAATATCCCCCCATCCCTGAAGGTGATTTTAGATTTTTATAACTTTCACAGAATAACCGTCAATCAATTGCCCCCAAATTCCTATTCATATTTTAATGTGGTTTTATGCATGTGCAGGGTCTTTAAGATAGATCCCTACTTTATCTTCTTCATGCAATACTATAAATTGAATCCTGCCCCAAAGGGCTTAGTTTAATTCTTACTACCACGGGGAACTGGTAGCAAGAAGTACACCTTTACCTTTGCTGCCAAAGATAGCTAGTGTGGTTGGCAGAGGAAGTATTTTTTCATAAAGAAGCCAAACTCATGGAAGGATATGCCAATGGGATCGGTCTCTAGGACATTAGTGATCAACGTGGGCGATCTTTCAAAGCTTCTAATTGAAGATCTTGAAGCCAAGTTGAAGGAATTCAATAGCCGCATTAGGCAAATGGCTGATTAGGATGAACTGCCTCCTTCACAAGAACCATACCCTTTTCCTACCCGATGAAACTTATGACTAAAGAGGTTTCCGGGAGTTAGGTGTTGTGAAAGAACACCTGACTGATCTCAAAATGCCTAAATTGGGCATTCATGGGAAAGAGTCTATAATAGTCAAGCTCTTTCAAAAGCAACTCACTAACCAGAGTCTTTTGGAGAGCAAGTTTGCTCCTTCTGCCTTATACTCGATCATCTTATGCTTACATTAATGTTCTTCAATTTTTACAAAGATGGGTGACAAGTCTGCCAACTTCTACAAAATTTTGTTCATCGGCCAAGCCAAGAAAAAGGAGCAAATGAAGAAAGGAAATTATAAGAAGGCCCCAAAATGAAAAAGGCGAAAGAGTTTGGCTGAACAGAGCTTTAAGAAAGCCAAGGATGGTTCTTCCCCCTTTCACCTACTCCTGAAGTCATCTAAGAGGTGGCTAAACAACTGAAAGTCGTAATTCACTCCACTCTTATCTATCCTTCCTTAGTGAACAATACCCTGGGCAAAACTTTAGCCGTTTATAGTGCTGCATAGGTCGAGGAGCGAAAGAAAGCAAAAGGGAAAACCATCCCCTTAGAGGGTCTTGACATCAGCAATTTTAAGGGGGAGGCCATTTACATCACTGGTGAGGTGCCTCCAACAGGTTTGGTCCTTAACTTTAGGTCTATGAATTTTGGGTACTTTGTAATTTTGGATTTTATAGATGATTGGGTAAAGATTGATGTTGTAACTGAGCTTCATCAAGATCATGCAGGAGAGGCCATCTTCCCTAACTAGGTGACCAAGCATGAGAGGAAGGGTCAAATCTATGATTTGAAGATCCATCTAGGCAAGGTGTCAAGGAAGCCATTTTGGCAGTTCACTGAGGACATGGACCTGTTCTCTAAGGACTACCAAAAGATGGTGCCTCAAATGGCCAAGTGCATTATAATGAATGCCACTGTTCAATCTTTGAAAGAGTCATGCCTAGATGAGGAGATTCTTGCTACTCAAATTACTAAGCATGAAGCACAGGTGACTTTTTATTTTCTCTATTACTTAGAAAAACTTTTCCACTTCTTAAGATTCTAACTTCATTTGTTCAATCTTTACTTCTCAGTTGCTTGCATATAGGGGCTATTTCCGAGCATGGTCTACCAAGCAGACCATGATTGGCTCCCAGATGAAAAAGGCCTTGGCAAAGACCAAGGATGCTTTGGTGAACACCTGTTGCAAGTTTAGGCAGCTAAAGAAAGGGCTACAAAGAATGTGTAAGGGGTTCGCCGAGAAATTTCAAAGGTTACTCAGCATTAGATGTTGGGCCACTATCCTGATTTGGACTTGTCCTTTCTTCGGCCTCTTGGCATTCCTTCTAGGCTTTCTTCAACTTGGTCCAAAAGAAAGTTCTTTAGGACTTCCTCAACAAGCCCCCCTAGAAAAGCTGACTTCCGAAAAAGATGCTGCTAAAGATTGTTCCCCTGAAAAGTCTTATAAAGCAGAAGCTTAGACATATCTTTTGTTACCCTTTTGTCAATTGTTTGCCCGGTTGACTGTACGTGTATTTATTAAGTAATGAAATATGTTTCCTTCCTTTAGGCGTTTATCCTATTTCTTTCTATTTTCTCCAAATTTTGTCAAAGATTTTGATCATACTTCTTACCCCCCCTTTTGGGGAGCTTCCTAAAATGTACTTTGAATGTGCAATTAGAACTTTTTTAGATTCCCCTAGGTTTCACCTTGGTACTTACCGCAGCTATGACTTTCTGCTGGAAGGCCCTTTGTCTTAGTTCAGTGGTTTCTCTATGCTCTTCAGTCATGTCCAGGTTAACCTTTAAACTGAGGTTATTTTGATTTTGATCAAAAAACTTGGACTCGAATAGAGGGACTTGCTATTGCAATGGTAGGAATGCCTTTGTTCTAAATGCCATTGAAAATGGGGTCTTTATGGCTGCCCTTCTAGGAGTTGTTTGGTAACTCTACAAGACATAAGGGAGTTCGGCATACCATCCCTTTTGCTACCCCTAACCTTTTCTTCAGTCCATTTTCAAAGTCTTATTGGTCACTTCGACCTATCCATTGCTTTGTGGATAAGCTATTGAAGCAAAGTGCAATTTTATGGTGAAGTTGGCCACGAATTCCTGGAAGCCCTTGTCTATGAATTGGGTTCCATTGTCACTAACTAGCACCCTCGAGCAACCAAACCGGAAAATAATGTTTTTCCAAACTAACTTCTATACTTCTTTTATCAATATGGTGGCCAAAGGTTCTACTTTGATCCATTTGATAACATAATAGATTGCTACCATGTAGTGTTTGACTCTACTTGGGGCCATATGCAATGGTCCTATGAGATCAATACCCCAAACTGAAAATGGACAAGGATAGCTTGCCAAAAGTTATGACTTCGGATGGCACATGCTGTATCAGAGAATGATATTGACACTCATTGCAATTTTTAACCAAGATATCCCCTTCCTTTGGTTGTCAAAGTGTGGGCAGCTTTGCCAGATATTATTTCAAGTTATTCCATGCTTCCTGAAATTTTTTATTCCATAGGGATTTATCCTTGTCTTGATCAGACACTTCTTCAATGGCCTTGGTCAGTGCCTTGAAAAAGGGTCAACATTAGTCCCTATAGCATGATATAAACCTACTAAGCGCAATTATTTTGCCCGTAAGTCTTTGTATGTCATTAAGTCTTTTCAACGTTCGGGCATCAAGCAAGGTTTTAACCTTACAAGATTAGCGTCAATTCGCCATAACATCAAGGAATTTTCCAGCCTTAACATCGAATATGCATTTCCTTGGGTTTAGCCATTTGCCAAATTTTCTAAGTTGTTGGAAAGTTTCTCTTAGGTCTTCAATGTGATGCTTCAGCAACTTGCTTTTAACAATAATATCATCTACATACACTTCCATAGTTTGCCCAATTTGGTTAACGAACACTTTGTCCATGAGTTGTTGGTAGGTTGCCTTAGCGTTCTTTAGTTTGAAAGGTGTTCGGATTAATTATTTGACTGCAAAGTCTACAAGCCTATCAATTGAAGGCATAGAATATGAGTCCTTCAAGCAAGCGTCGTTTATCCTTACGAAGTCTATACACATCCAAAGTTTATCACTTCCTCTTTGGTTGCAATAAAGATATTGCCAAGCCAGTCTAGATATTTCACTTCTCTAATTATACCCACCTTCAGGAGTCGATGTATTTCTTTTTTGACAAAGTCCCTTTTCTTTGGGGCGATGTTACTTTTTTTTTTCCGAATGGGTCTAGCATCAAGACTTACGTTAAGACTATGTTGAATTATATCTAGATCTCTCCTGAGCATGTCCTTCGGCGAGCAGGCAAATAAGTCTTTATCTAAAAGCAAAAAAGTTACAAGGTTCGCCTTTTAATCTTGTGATATGTTTTTTCTCATATGAGTACTTCAGCTGGAATCAATTCTAGATCCTTAGTTTTTACTTTCTCCTCCCCATTCTTATAGTCCTTCTGAAGGTCACCCTTCTTTGCCCGAAGTCCTTCCATATCATAAGTGTAAATTTTAGAGAGGGATCTTTTAGCTTTGATGAATACCTTCTAAACTTCTACTTGACCAATGAAGATTTTGGCACCCTAATCAGCTGTTGTGAAGGTCAAGGTTAGGTATTTCAAGTCCAATCTCATGTAAAGATTACCCAACACTTGCCTGCCAAGGATGGCAGTGTATGCAGAAGGGACATTAATGACTATAAACCTTGACATGGTGGATGCGAAAAGTTTAGATCCATCCATGACCGAGGTCCCTCTTACCATTAATGGCAAATCAATCCATCCAAGGACAAGGAACTCCTCTAAACCTATTTCGAATGTGGGTGATGTCATCGACTTGAGCTTGTCCTGAGGAATTCCTAAATACGACAATAGATGGGTAAACATGACATTGGCATTTAAGCCATCGCCGCTTAGGACCCTCTTTACATCCCAATTTCTAATACGGACCGTGATCAATAAAAGATCATCATGGGGAGAATTAACTGAGGACCCATCGTGACTTATTAAGTTGTTTGCAGGATTTTTGAAATCTGTCAGGGCAATTTCATGCTCCTTTCTTTTCTTCTCTGCCGAGGGTATACCTCTGGTGATGGTTTGAATTACTATCGATGGAAAGGGTTGTCTTCATGGGCTCCTGTTGGTTTGGAATTTATCAAAGTCATATTTTTCATCTTCTATCCTTTTTTCCTTATCCCTTCTATCATGAGCCTTTGGGGATGAGAGTCGAAGATAATGTCGAAGTTCCCTTTGCTTGATTAAGCATTCTATGTATTTTTTGAGCTGGAAGCAATCTTCGAGTCTTGGCCGGGATCTCAGTTAAACTAACAATACTTCTTCATATATTTCTTATTGTATAAATTCATGGCTCTCAATTGTTGGATTGTTACTTCTTGCTTTTCAAGGGCCATTAAGATATTTGACCTTGTGTTGTTTGAAGAGGTAAAGGTCAAGGGCTTTTTTCAGTTTTTTTGAAGTCAATTGCCCCCTCCCCCTAATACCGAGATTGGGTTGGGAAAGCCTCGATGCTCTGATTTTCATACTTTAGCCCACTTAGTTGAAGTTATTCGACAGTCATATGGTATTCGGCTCTTCTGTAAATCTAATGCAAGGTTTCTAAGGGGTTCTTTTAAAATTCGTAGAACAATTGAAAGTCCCTTTTGAGGCCTTTAGTCATCACCAAAATTTGGATTTTTTGCTGAAAATCTGGAATGCTTAGGGCTTCACTATTGAACCTCTCAACATAATCTCATATGGCCTCACCATTCTTCTGTGTTCTATCAAACATTTAGATGGGCATCTTCCCCATCGGACAACTTCTGATAAACTGCTAGTTGAAGGCTATGGAAAACTCCTTGAAGCATGAAATATGTCATGCCTGTGACTTGTATAAACCATTGGCTATAATAAGAATGTACATAAATTGTACCCAAGGTGTATATATGTAATACAAGTCATAGATATGATTAAAAGAAGTATATGAAGTCAGGTATTCAATGGGGTGCCCTAAGGTGCCTTAGGTGCACATAAAGGATGCATGGGTGAAAGTGTTATGCCCTAAAATCCAAAAGTGGCTAAAATTAAGTACTAATGCGAGGTTTGAGAAAATGGTTTGAAATGAGAAAATAGTTGGCTAAAAACCCCAAGAGCACTAGGGTGCACCAAGGAAGGGGCACAAGGTGGCTCACGGGCATACCTTTGTGTGCATCTGTGTGATTGATAAGGTTTTGGACCAAATGCTCGTAATGAAAACTGTGCAAGATTGATGCCTAAGTTTAAAATGAAGCTTAGGATTATAATATGGGATAAAAAGAATTAAAAAGCACATAAGAAGGGCAAGGTGAATCATCAGGTGCACTAAGAGGCTCTTAGGTAGCTTTAAAAGGTTTGCATGTTTACTTGAAAGTTTAGTGCCTTAGATGGCCGAATTAGAACACAAAGTGAGTGTCATGCCCAACTTAGCCCCTAGCTCATTTTAGGCCCAATTAGTTAATCATGCAGCAGAATTTCCTAGAAGGGACATTTATTCATTTCTAAAACATATGGGCATGTTCCAAGGACATTACTAGTACTAGCTCATTAAGTATTTACTTAAAGGTTTATATTGTGCTCTCTGAAACAAGTTAGTACTTATGTGAAATTTGTGTGTTCATTCAAGCTCGTTATCCAGCATAGTCAAGTACATGCATGGCAACCAAAACACCATATTCAAGTTTTGAAAAAAAAAGAAACTTGTTTATGATGTATACTTCTTGCATACTCATATGTGTCTTGGTAACCCACTATTGCACATAAACACATGCATGTCTTTAATTTCATTGGTTACCATTTTAGCTCGTTATAAGCATGCATTTCCTTTCTAGTTCATGTTTACTTAATATTCATCTTTAAACATACATATAAGGCCGAGACATACTTGATTCCATATTTCAACATAAGTTTAGAAAACATAATCATGCACATCCATCAACTTTTTACTTCGGCCCAAAGATGACTACCAACCAGAATGTCTAAGAGTTCATATATATGCCATAGACATACTACATGGCTGAATATACTTATAATTGAATTTAGCATGCCATTTTACTTAAGTACCGTAAAGGGTCCATAAACACTTAAATTCACAAATTTGGTTTTTAAGATAAACCAAAATACATAGCACATGATTATACATGGCAAATCACACATATAACACATTTCCACCTTAGAGACTTTGTTCCCACAATCTAGACACCAAGTCCTGCACATAAAGTCCACACTTATTAGCTTGTTACACAAGCAACTCATAACACTTAGAATATTTAGAATATTGAGCAAATTCCACACATATGCATAATAACTTTACCACAGAAAGAGTATAAAATACTCTTGACCTTAGTGCCTTTCAAGTACTCCTTTTCCTACATAAAGTAGAGAAGGGCGGGTAAGTAAAACTCAGTAAGGATTCTGGATGGCTCCCAGAGCCTAACATATGGCTTCCAAAGCCTAACATAGCCAAGAATAACATGGAAACAAATATTCCATGCTTCTGCAAAGAAAACACTAAGACAAAGAAGATACGGGTACATGCATATAACAATAATAATAATAATCGGGGGTTAGCATGCACAACCAAACATAGAAGCATACAACACACACACACCACTTAACATCTTATCCCCTTGAAGGGCAGAGCAAGCATGATCTATATTTCTTATTTCTTAGGTTAACCATTTTATTAATCCATTTTAAAATCTGAGCTCTTTATGCTTGGGAATTAAGTTGGCCGACTCAATTCCTAGCCGTAATGCTTGCACGGAGCTAGCTAGCACGAAGTTGCCTAAGCAACAAAACATAGCCCTCTATAGCCTTCTTAGGATCACATGGCATCCAATATCCATCACCCAAAGGCCCGAATACTCAAAGAGTTTAAGAATCCTTACCAAAACCGTTAGCAACTTTTGTTGCCCGAAAGCTTTAGAAGTTCGGCTCTTTGTTTTTCCTTGCTTGTTGTAACTAGAACTTGCATTCTAGCTTAAAATCCTACAAGGGTAGAAAGTTAGCAAGCCATTTTCTTGCTTGGAATAACTTCAAAACATAGGAAATACCAAGGATGCTTGGTAGAACACACAATACCTCAACCAAATGAGGTATGGCCAAATCCTTCGGGTTGATTTCCTTAGAGCTTCTGCTCATCTTTTCTTGAATCCACCACTTGTTTCCTTGCCTTGAAAGGCCTTAGAAGCTTATGTGTATCAAGAACACAAGCTTCAAACACAAGAATGCCAAGAACAAGGCTTGGCCGAAACTCCTCCTGGTTGATGACTTCCAAAAACGTCTCTTTTCTTCAATCTGCTTCTTGATTCTTGTTCGAGGTGTTCTTAAGAGTTTGTAGACACCAAGAACACTTGGTGAAATCTCAAGGATGCTCAAGAATGAGTCTTGGCCAAATTTAGGAGGAAGAAGAAGTTTGGAAAAGTGTTTTAGAGTTTAAGGCAAAATTTGAGAGAGAAAATGAAGGAGTTTTAGTGAGAGATTGTAGAGAGAGATGGAGAAGATTTAAATGAAGTAATTAGAGTGTTTTTGGGCATGTAATGGTCGTCCATATAGAGGGGAGAGTAAGGGAAATCATGTGATTCACATGGGGTGAGTGGGAGACAAAGTGGGAGACAAATTGGAAGACTTTGGTGAAAGTTGGGTGAATTTTGTCAAAAGTGGGGGACAAGTAGGTGGAGGAAGGAATCCTAAGTGATGAGTTGGATGGGAGGTGAAATAAAATAATGGGAAATGGAGGGAGGTGGCAGCCATGGCATCCAATGCCTTTAAAATTGACTAATCCCCCCCTTAGTCCCTCAATTCCTTGTATTTGGGCAATTGAGCCCAACCACCAAAAGTCCCCTTTGTCCAATTGAGTCCCTCGCCTTATATTTTCATCATTTTGCTTGGCCTAAGCCAGGATTAAATTTTTGAGAGTGTCCAACACTCATCATACTCCCTAGTCCCACTTAATTTAGTGTCTCCCGAGCTTAATGAGCTCAATTCCCAAATTGGGAAAAAATTCTCTTCATAGCCCAAGGCTTAAATCACTTAGGAATTTGTGGGCATTACAGTGAGTGCTAAAAATGCCCCACACTTTAAGATGAAAAGGTTGAGCAAAAAACTTAAATTAAACAAAGGCTATGTTATGAGGTTAAGGCCTAAACTGCTCAAAACCTTGGTCACCAAGTACAACCAACACAGACTCCTCCCCACCACTTGGGCTTAGGCTAAATTAATACAGCTTCTTAGGTGTTTTATACAACTGCCACACTAAGAAATTTTGGGAAAAAATCCTACAAATAACCAAGAGAAGCTCTAAGAGTGAAGAAACCCAAAACCAAGCATGACGACTTAAGGGTAGGCTTACGGGGGCACGTTGAGGCACAACCAACTAGCTACAAATTCAAAAGGGGTAAGGGTTCAAATATGCTCCTTCACAAAAATTTTTAGAGGAAAGAGGCTACCCTAGATGATGGCTAAGGCCAAAGGATCCTATAAGCTAAGAAAAGGGGCTAAGTATGCTACATACACTATGGTAAGCTAGCTAGCCTTTGTAAGGCAAGCATTAATGTTGATCAAACTTGGCTGAACTTGTTCAATCACATAGAGCTCTATGTTAACTTGACCAAATTAAGTTATCACATGTTTAATTAAATGAAAGAAATGCTTGTTAGGCCCTAAAGTAGAGAGAAGTGTGTGTGGAGTGTATGTTTGCGTGTGGGTGTGCAAACCCCAAATTATGGATTTAGATATGTTTGTATTATATTGTTCCATGTTTCTTTTGTGTTTTCTTTGTCTTCTTCATCTTTGCTTACAGGTACTTGAAGGAGTAATCATATGTTTATGAATATGACAATGTTTTGAACATTGTTGGCACTAGGTGCTGTATTGAACCCTTATTGAGTACTAAAGTGTTCACACCCTGTTTCTTCATATTTCAGGGAAGGAAATAGAGGAATAGGTGCTTGTGAACCTTCTTTGTGGTATATGAATAAACAAGGATTGTTTCGATTATATTGGTTTATTGAAAGATTTAAGAAGTTCATACTATAAACTAATAATTTGTGAATTGTCGGCTATAATGGCTATTGTGGGATTAGCTGCCTTTGGTTCTATCCTAGTTTTTGTAAAAACCAAAAGGTTCATAAGACAATTGCTACCTAAATGTACAATAAAAATGGTGGTCTGTGTAAGTATGGGCATTGAAACTGTGTAGACTACCTCTTGTAGCATGAATGACACCTAGGTAGCTCAACTTTTAGTACATATATTTTGGCCATGTAATCCCTAGAATGCCCAATTTTGAACTTATAAATGTGTGTATATAGTGTTGGCATAGAGACCTAGAGGAACATAGTGGCTTGTGTCTCAGTAAGATACAGTAGGCTTACAGGTAAGCCTCCCTAGGCACAATACGTGGTAATCAAAATGGTACATGCATGGTGATTATGTTTTGTACTAAAAAGAGCCTGATAAGTTGTTTGGTGAATGCATGTATATATGGAGAATTTGATGAGCACATGAGTAGGCCTTCTTGGGCACACATACATGCATAGATGTATACACGTCCGTTAGTGCACCCGGTAGGCCTTTAAGGTGCCCCAATGCCCAGTGCAAGCACACGTCTTGCCTACACTCTCAGCATACCAAAGGTAAACCCATCAGGCACGAATGTACGACACCCTTTTAGTGCATACTCTCATGCACACCTGGTAAGTTCTAAGGTAGGCGTACTTGGACACATCTACATAGTTAACTCACTAATATCTAAATTTAATTAACTATGGTAGAAAGGTTTAATTAGCAACCTACACTCACGATTTTGCTAATGAAACCTAAAATTTGGCTAAGCATCCTAATTGTCATGCTTTACTTCACCAAATGAAACCTAAAATTTGGCTTAACCTTTTATGCATAATAGGGTATGGGTGGTTTGGGGTGCGACAGAGTTGATATCAAAGCTATGGTTGTATATGACCGTAATGGTCTGTTAGGCTAATTCTTGCTCAGATGAGTATGGACTAATGTTTTGGAGGAATGATGACCAGAGGTAGAGAAAGAGAAAGTCAAGGTCAACTAAACACTAGGGCCGATCAATTAAATGATTAATAGCTTGAGAATAAAGAGCTGGCTAAAAGCAGGATTGGGCCATATAATAGGGCTAGAGAGCTTGGATGTAGTGTGCCAAGGCAACAGAAAATGGAACAGATGATGGAGGCAATGCAAGTTGCTATTGCACAATTTGTGGTAGGCATGTAGGCCTTCACTAAGGGCCAGGCCCAAGCACCTAGAGGTGCCATGGCTGAGGAAGGGTAGGAAGAAGAAAGAATGGAAAGAAGATTTGGAAAGGAACTAATAATAGAAAAGCAAGTTAGCAAATGAAGTAGATGATGAACATGAACAAGATGATGGGAGAAGAAACCCAAATGGTAGAAAATTGAGATAAAAAATTAGAAAAAGTGATGAGAATAAAGAATATGAGCATTTAGGCACTAATGCTGAAAGAGTTAAACCAGCTTCTGAAAGTTCAAATAAGCTAGTTTCCATAAGAAAGTCAAGAACTCCGGAAAGAGGGAAAGAAAGACCAAAATAGGAAGGTTTAAGGGAAGGCCAACTAGAAGGCTTTCCAGCACTTAAACCCCTGGTATTCAAGAGCAGTGATGACATAAATAAAGTAGAATTTTGGATCTACTAGATAAAAAAAGTGCTTGAGAGAATGAAGGTTATATCCACCTAGAAACTACTCCTAGCTACCTTCAAGCTAGAAGGCAGTGTAGAACTTTGGTATAGGACAGTGCAAAGGGCTCATCCGAGTAAGAATGAGAAAAAACCCATAAGGAAAATGGAACACATGGGATGGGCAAAATTTCTTCAATTGTTCCAGCAACAATATGTTAGTAAAGTTTTTACAGATCAAAAGCAAGTGGAGTTTGATCTCTTGGAACAAGGAAATATGTTTGTAGGGGAATATGAGTATAAGTTCAGTAGCCTCCTCAAGTATGCTCCTCAATATGATGGACAAGAAGAATTGAGCACTAAGAGGCTCATAAGAGGGTTAAGGCCTAAATTGAGACAAATACTCAAAGCCATTGGTATTAAGAACTATTATGAGGCTGTTCAAAAAGCTCTGACATTGGAGTAAGAATTCCATCATCCAGCAATAAAAAACATTGGAGGAACTCCCATGGGACACAAAAGTGGCAAGAACAAAGTAAAAAAAAAGCTAGGAGGAGTTGAGTTTGGAAGAAAGAAGAAGAGACCTAAGGAGCCTCAAAGGTTTAGGCCTTAATGCCAGACTTGTGGAAAGTATCATGGTTTTAAACCATGTTATAGGCTTACATAAGGGTGCCTAAAATGTGTCTCCCAAGAACATTGGGTCAAAGATTACCCAATTAAGAAAGAAGAAAGGAAAGTGTTGGGCAAATTTGGAGTTTCTCGGCCAAAAGGCTAGCATGGTAAAAGAAGGGGAGTAGTAGCACCCCTGCCAGCCAAGTTAGTACAGGCAAGACCAAGCCAACCCATACCAGCTAAAGTATAGCCACAAGATGGAAGAATGCATCAAATTAAGGGATCAAAAATGAAGGTGGAGCCCAGCATTGAAGAAGAAGCCATAAGTCAAAACAAGCTGAAGAAAGAAGGGTTGAAAGGTAACCTTTATCTTTATGATAAACTTATTTTTATGCTTTATGATATTGGTGCATCCATATCCATTATCTCAGCTAGATTGGTAAGAGAGTTAACCTTAGAGGTTACAAAATCACATCAAACGTATATGATCAGGACAACTGGATATGAAATAATGTTCTCACATCACATAGTCAAAAACTGTGTGATTAGGCTAAATAAACTGGAACTAAAGGCTAATCTGACATTCTAGAAACTACTAGATATGATATAATATTAGGCATGAACTGGTTAGTTGAAAATAATGTTATTATAGATTGCCAAGGTAGAAGATTAATATTGTCAGGATCAATAGAACATTCTTTAAATGACTCAATAAAGTGTGATGTTGGACAAGTAAAAGTAATGGATTATATGCCTATAGTTTTTGAAGAAGAGTACATAAGGTTAAATGAAAAAAAAAACTAAAGATGAACTAGATAAGATTCCTGTTGTAAAAGAATTTTCAAAAGTATTTCCTTCTGAGTTACCAGGCTTACCATCCTTAAGGGAGATAGAATTTGAAATCAAATTGACTCCAGGTACTACTCCTATATCTGCTACATCTTACAAAATAGCAATTCTTGAAATGAATGAATTGAAGAAGTAATTAGATGAACTCCTTGGAAAAGAATTTATCAGGCCTAATGTGTCTCCCTTGGGAGCACCAGTGTTGTTTATGTAGAAAAAAGATGGGATACTTAGGTTGTGCATTGACTATAGAAAACGCAATGCTATGACTGTAAAAAATAAGTATCCTCTCCTAGAATTGATGATTTATTTCGCCAACTTAAGAGAGCTACAGTTTTCTTAAAGATTGATCTTAGATCTAGATACTTCCAACTAAGTGTTAAGAAAAGAGATATTCCTAAAACTGCTTTCAGGACAAGATATGGACACTTTGAATATACAGTAATGCCTTTTGGGCTTACTAATGCTCCAGCATTTTTCATGGACTTGATGCAGAGGAAATTCAGACCATATCTAAACCACTTTGTGGTGTTCTTCATAGATGATATCTTAGTATATTCAAAGAATAAGAAGGAGCATGAGAAGCACTTAAAAATGGTGCTAGACTTGCTAAGAAAACACCAATTGTATGGAAAATTGAGTAAATTCCATTTCTAGATAAATCAGATTGAATTCTTAGGCCATGTGATAAATGGGCGAGGAATGGCTGTGGACCCAAACCAAAATTGAAGCTATATTACAATGGAAGAAACGTGAAAATGTCATAGAAATAAGAAGCCTCCTAGGGCTAACTGGCTATTATAGAAGATTTGTACCTAAGTTTTCAATAATGGCAGCCCCTTTAACCAAGTTGACCAAGAAGGAGCAGAAGTTTGAATGGTTTGAGGAATGTGAAAAAAGCTTCCAAGAGATTAAAGATAAGCTCACTTCAACACCTGTTTTAATATTTCCTAATCCTAATAAACCTTTTGAGGTTTATACAGATGCATCTATTGTGGGATTAGGATGTATATTAATCCAAGAAAAGCAAGCCATTGCTTATGGTTTAAGATAGTTAAGATCACATAAGAAGAATTATCTAGTGCATGACCTAAAACTTGTGATTGTAATCTTTGCCTTGAAATAGTGAAGACATTACTTATTAGGTAATAAATTTCAAATCTTCACTGATCACAAAAGCCTAAAATACCTCTTTACTCAGAAAGAGTTGAATATGAGAAAAGATTTTGATTGTATCATTGAGTACACAGAAGGTAAAGCCAATAGAGTGGCTGATGCCCTGAGTAGAAAATATATGTATTTTAAGACATGGAGGAGAAGAAGAAAAAAATGAGCTTAAGAGCATATCTTGTTTAGCTAATAAATGGCTAGAATGGGAAAAAGCTCAATTGAATGTGGCAACCATTCAATCAACATGGAAAAAAAAATACCGAGGGCACAGCAGCAACTCTGAAGATGTATCAAAATTTGAGGGAACATTTTTTTGTGGCCAAACATGAAATAAGAAATTGGCACATTTGTGTCCAAATGTGTTGTGTCCCAACAAGTAAAGGTAGAACCTCAAAAACCAAGGGTAAATTACAGAGTTTACCTATACCAAAGGAAATGGGGATCCATAGCCATGGATTTCTTAGTGATTATGCCTATGAAAAAAAAGAAAACATGATACCATTTGCATGATTGTGGATAGACTTACAAAGTCAGCCCACTTTTTACCCATTAATCTCACTGATCCATTGGATAGGCTAGCACAGCTGTATATTAAAGAAATAGTGAGATTACATGATATCCCAAATGATATAGTTTTAGATAGAAACCCAAGGTTTGTATCAAATTTTTGGAGGCCATTACCTCAAGCATTGGGTACTCAATTGAAACTAAGGTCAGCCTATCATCCTTAAACAGATGGGCAGACAAAAAGAACTATATAAGTTCTTGATGATATACTAAGGTGTTGTGTCTTGGACTTTAAAGGAGAATGGGATTAACTTTTACCTTTAATAGAGTTCTCATATAATAATAATTATTACTTAGTGATAAAGATATCACATTATGAAGCTTTGTATGGAAGAAGGATCATTACTCCCTATTGTTGGCAGGACTCTAAAGACAAGATTGAAGTAGGACCAGAACTAGTTCATGAAACTACTGAAAAGATTAAAATGATCCAAAAAAGAATCAAAGTTGCCAACAATCAATAATAAGAATATGCTAACCAAAAGAGAATGAGAGATTTGGAATTTCAAGTAGGAGATTATGTGTGGATCAAAGTATACCCAATGAAAAGAGTTATGAGATTTGGCACGAAAGGTAAATTAGCTCCCAGATACATTAAGCCATTCTAGATACTGACCAAAATTGGTAATACTTAGCTCCAGAATTAGGTCATGTTCATGATACCTTTCATGTCAGTATGCTTAGGAGATATTTATCTAATCTACATAAAGCAGTACCAACTTATAACATCCCAGTTAACCCTAATCTTACCTATGAGGGTCTTAACTAGGGATGTAAGAAAGTTAAGAAGCCGGTTGATAAGTATAGTGAAGATTCAGTTGACTCACCATTCTGGGTAGGAGGCCACGTGGGAAACTAAAGCTGATTTGGTCAGGAGATACCCAGAGTTATTTCTTAAACTGCTTGAGAATTTGGAAGACAAAATTCTTTAAAGATAAGAGAATGTCATGCCTGTGACTTGTATAGGCCATGGGCTATGATTATAATATATATAAATTGTACCTAAAGTGTACATATGTGATACAAGTCATAGATGTGGTTACAAAAAGTATATGAAGTCAGGTATTCAATGGGGTGCACTAAGGTGCCTTAAGTGCACATAAAAAGGTTTGGGTGGAAGTGCTATGCCATAAAAGCCAAAAGTAGTTGAAATTAAGTATCAAAGTGGGGTTTGAGATAAGGGTTTGAAATGAGAAAAGAGTTGGCTAAGAAACCCAAGAGCACTAGGGTGCACTAAAGGAAGGGCACAAGGTGGCTCACAGGCACACCTTCGTGTACATCCATGTGATTGAGAAGGTTTGGACCAAATGCCCTTAAAGAAAATTGTGCAAGATTGATGCCTAAGTTTAAAATGAAGCTTAGGATTGTAATATGGGCTAAAAAGAAGTAAAGAGTGCATAAGAAGGGCAAGGTGCACCAGGTGGCTCTTGGGTAGCCTTAAAAAATTTGCATGTTTACTTGAAAGTTTAGTGCCTTAAATGGCCAAATTAAAAGACAAAGTGGATGCTGAAAATGCCCCACAAATTGAGATGAACAGGTTGACCAAATAACTTAAATTAAACAAAGGCTTTGTTAGGATGTTAAGGCCAAAATTGGTCAAAACCTTGGTTACCAAGTACAACCGGCATGAACTCCTCCCCGCCGCTTGGACTTAAGTTGAATTAATACAGCTTCTTAGGTGTTTCTTACAGCTGCTATACTGAAAAAATTTGGGAAAAAATCCTACAAATAACCGAGAGAAGCTCTTGGAGTAAAGAAAGCCAAAACCGAGCATGAGGGCTTAAAGGTAGGCTTATAAGGGTGCATTGGAAGGAACGGCCAACTAGCTGTGAATCTGAAAGAGGTAAGGATTCAATTATGCTCCTTCACCTAATTTTTTATATGAATGAGGTCACCCTAGGTGATGGCTAAGGCTGAAGGATCCTAGGAGCTAAGAAAAAGGGCCAAGTGTGATACATGCACTATGGTAAGCTAGCTAGCCTATGTAAGAGCATTAAGGTGTTGATCAAGCATGGCCGAACTTGTTCAATCGCATGGAGCTCTATGTTACGCTGACTAAATAAAGTGATCACATGTTTAATTAAATGAAAGAAATGCTTGCTAGGCATGTGTGTGAAGTGTGTGTTTGCATGCTTCTTTGTTGGATGTGTGTGCAAACCACAAATTATGTATATAGATATGTTTGTATTATATTTTTTCATGTTTTTTTTTGTTTCTTCATTATCTTCTTTGTCTTTGTCTGTAGTTACTTGAAGGAGTAATCATCTGTTTATGAATATGAGAATGTAACATTGTAGGCACTAGGTGCTGTATTGAACCCTTATTGACTACTAAAGTGTTCATGCCCTATTTCTTCAGATTTCAGGGAAGGAAGTGGAAGAATAGATGCTTGTGAACCTTCTTTGAGGTATATGAATAAATAGGTATTGTCTTAATTATATTAGGTTACTAAAAGATTTAAAAAGTTCATACTATGAACTAATAATTTTCAAATTGTAGGCTATAATGGCTACCGTGGGATTAGCTGTCTTTGGTTCTATCCTATTTTTGGTAAAAACTAGGAGGTTCATAAAACAATTGCTACCTAAATGTCAAATAAAAATGAAGGTCCGTGTAAGTGTGGGCATTGAAATTGTGTAGCCCAACTCGTGTAGCATGAATGACACCTAGCTAGCTTAACTTTTAGTACATATAATTTGGCCATGTAATCCATAGATGTTCAATTTTGAACTAGTAAATGTATGTATGTAGTGTTGGCATAAAGACTTAGAGGAACATAGTGGCCTGCATCAGTAAGACAAAGTTGGCTTAGAGGTATGCCTCCCTAGGGACAATACATGTTAAGCAAAATGGTGCATGCATAGTGATTATGTTTTGTACTAAAAAAGGCCTAAGAACTTGTTTGGTGAATGCATGTTTATATGGAGAATTTCGCAAGCACATGAGGAGGGCCAAAGGTAAGCCCTCTTGGGCACACAAGGGCACACACACATGCAAAAATGCATACACATTCGTTAGTGCACCCGATAAGCCCCTAGGGTGTCCCAGCGCCCAGTGCAATTACACGTCCTGCCTACACTCTCAGCATACTAAAGGTAGCCCACCAGGCATGAGTGCACACACCCCTTTAGTGCTTATTCTTATACATACCCGATAGGCTCTAAGGTAGGCCCACTTGGACACATATGCATACTTAACTTACTAATATCTAAATTTAATTAACTATGGTATAAAGGTCTAATTAGCAACCTCCACTCACAATTTTGCTAATGAAACCTAAAATTTGGCTAACCATCCTGGTGGTCATGTTTGACTTCACCTAATGGAACCTAAAATTTGGCTTAACCTCTTGTCCATAATGGGGTATGGTTGGTTTGGCGTGTGACAAAATGGACCTTGGCACTAAAGAGTTGTACCAAGCTATGGCTGGTCTTGAAAGTGTTCCTTCGAAGCATTTGCAGATGGCAACGTCATCGACGCCATATAGCATCATGCTTCGATAGTATTTTATCACGTGCACTTTTGGATTACTTCTATCATCATAGTTTTCGAATATTGGCATCAAAAAGTTAGTTGACATTGGTGCCTTAGCAACATCATGGATAAATGGGGACTCCTCACCCTTAAAGGCTTTTGAGAGTCGTGACCATACTGGTTTTTGAGACACCTGCCTTTCCACTCGATACAACCTTTCCAGTAGTTTTTCTATCAGGATCATAGTAGATCCCTCTTCTCCTTGACAGCAATCCTTCAATCATGGAGAATAACACCTTTTTTTTTTTTAGGCACTTCACCCGTAAGGAGAGAGGCTTTATTCCAATGGAGAAGGGTTTCCCTCTTTGTCTTCATGGAAGAATCTCCCCAACTAAGGAGTCAGTAGGTAAACTGGGGTTGGTGGTGCTTTGATGGGTGATTTGTGGCCCGTATCCTCAGGCTTCTTAGGAAGGTTCGTTTAGCTAATGGGCTTCTCTTGAGCCAAACATTGGTCCAAGTGTTGAGTCACCACATCCACCATTGAGCACTGGAACTCACACAAAAATCCTGACCATCAAAGGACATTCTTCCTCTGGTTGTGAAGCCTCTAGAGGGGGAGGAGGAGAAGGTGTGCTCACAGTGTTTCCGTGCTCCGTCATGGACTGTGGGTTCATAATCCCCTTTTCCTTAGAGTGACACATATCTACGACTACGACGAGGGACTAAATTCCCATAAACAACCCTAAGTGATTCTCCAAGACATCTTCTATGTAAGACATTGGTACTTCAGCATCAGGTACAGGGGAAGACGTCAAAGGAATAGGGCTCTACAAGACAAAGGAAAAAGGGCGCTAAAAAAGGCTCCCTTGAGTGTTTTCTAGGGAGGGGGCCTCTAATGCCAAAGTTAGGCTTAGGGTTTTCAGAAAAAGTATGAGAGTTTAGAATAAGGTTTTGGATCCTCTACCTAAATGGGCTCATAGGAGTATTTATAGGAGGGGGAGCCAAACGACTACTTAGCTTGGCACAAAGATAGCCGAACAGGTGTATGCCCAGATTAATGGTTCTAAGCTGTTTGCTCCCCAAGGAATGATCCCTACCAACTAGGCTATATGAGCGGGAAAAATAATGCTTTGACATGATTTGGGGACAAGGTGATAACTGCTTGCCTGATGATCCCGAATGCCAAGTATGGATATAGCTAAAGAGGGTCAGGCCCTCAAGCAACCCTGTTTGAAATGAGGTTAGTGCTCTTTGTCCGAAGGTGCTATCGTCCAAAGGCATTCTTGCCTAGCCTTTCCAAATGTGTTTCATTCAGAGAGCGCTCTTTATCCAAAGGGGGCCATCTTCGATTGAGCAAGCTGTTCATCAACTGGCTAGGCTGCTAGCCCTTCGACTATCATAAGATTTACACAGTGGGGAACTTTCCCAACCATTTTCTGCTTTATCTTGCATAATATTTTGCGCATAATATTTTGCAACCCATCTTTTCTTGCTCTTTGTAGATAAGGCTTAAGGCATATTACCAAATCGGAAGAACTTGAAATGCCCTTACAACATCTTTACCTACTTTGTTCCAAGCTTTTTGAAAAAATTTGGCTATGAAACTAGGACTATTTCATAGACATAGCAAAAAAATAGCTACCTTAATTTCATCTTCATTGATTAGTCTTTTAAGCTCAATGTTCTAAGCTTCATTCATCCTAGGTCCATTATCAACAAAATATCATTAGTACCAGAATATTTTGGGTCAGAACCTAGTAATTTGCTAAAATAGGACAAGAACTTAGCTTTTATGTATAATTTGTATATTTGAGAAGCTTCCCATTGATGTATTACATACTAAAACATCATATTGTAACATATTACCCCTCATACTAAATCTATTCAAAGGGTTGAGTTGGGCTTGACCTAGCTTGGGACCAACTTGGGTCAAACCCGGCCAGAGACCGACCAAAGCCCAGCTTCATGGGCCTGGGATAGGCAGCCAATAGGAAAAGGAAGGTGTGGGCCTAAGAGAAGAAAGAATCATGCTTGGGACCGACAAGGCCCAATTCGAGACTAGGCCCAGCACGGCTCAGACCAAGCTGGGCCAGTCCGATCCCAATGGTCAGCAACATTCAAATTTTCAAAATTTGGCAAAATTGCATTTTTAGTCCGTCCAACGGCCCGTAGTTTTTGGGGGCCCCCCCCCCCCCCCCCACCAAACAACTATATTGTGTGGGCTTTTGGATAAAAAAAAAAATCTTCCCCTATAAATAGGGAGGTCATTTCCACCATTTCTTCACACCAATCTTAACAATCTCTCCCTCTCTTCTAATACATTCTCTCATTTTCTTAAAGCTCTTAACTTTATTTCCTTTATTTTTTCTTAATCATTCCTTAATTACTTGCAAATTTCTTCATCTTTTCAATTTATTCTTACACAAATGGCATCAAAGGAAATGGGAAATGCCTCTAGCTCTTCATCCTGCACTGGTTTGAGGTCATTTTTCCGTGTGGTTTTCCAATCGAAAGCTTGTGGGGTTCATATCCAACAAACCAACAATGACAACCAATTTAATATGGCTCAATACGACTTGGGGCTCGATGATCAACTTTCTAATGATGACATTGAAGAGGTGGAGGCCATGCTGGCAGAGAATGTTGGTGGAGGAGACAGTTCCCAACCCATCCTGATAAGCCATCAACCCAAAGTTAAAAGACAAGGTTGATGTCGAGGCTCACTGCATAGGTTTGGGTGCATTTTGACCAAGTTTTTTAGAAAGATGGTCATGGCAATGATCTAAGGTTTGCAAATTGCAAACATTGCAAGACAAAGCTCACACATAATAAGAACTTTGGCACGTGAACACTTAAATGGCACATGGAACATAAGCATCCAAATCTTTGTCGAGAGGCAGCTGTTAGTACCAGTGGTCAAACACAACTTGGAAGTACCACTGGCGAATCAGGTATTTTTAGATTTAATCAACAAAATTGTAGAGAATGCATGGTAGAATGGATGATGTTCACTAAAAAACCATTTAGACAAGCTAAAAATAGGCACATAGAAAATTAGATTAAATCATAATTAGACCCCATTTTTAAAAAAACATCAAAGAGTACTACTAGGATGGGGTATTTAAAATTTATGAAGCCGATAAATCAAACCTATAAGGATACTTCTTTGCTCTTGTTCATTCTGTCTCATTTACTACTGACATATGGACTTCACCATTAAGACAAGATTATTATTGTATCACTGCATAATGGATTGATGATAATTAGGTCGTTCAAAAGCGTATCATTGCATTTAAATGGATAAAGGTCAATCATACTAGTTGGAACATATTCCAAGTTATTTAAAAAAAAATTAAAGAGGTTTTTTTTTCATAACAAGGTTTTTAGCATAACATTTGATAATACATCCAACAACGATGTCACTACTAAGACATTGGTGAAATCATTAGAACCCGTCTGGGACGCCGCATTTTGTCACATTAGATGTGTATGTCATATTTTAAACTTAGCTGTCCAAAAAGGTTTTCAAGTTTTGAGCATTGAAATTAATTTCATTCAATGGGCAATTCATTATTTAAAGTCAAGGAATAAATTTTTCAAGGATTTTAAGGCATATTGTCTTGAAATGGCCTCGAGTTTAGCTAGAAATGTTTAAACTTGATTGCCCCCACCCTATGGAACTTGACTTATGAGATGTTGATGGATGCGATACCATTTACTGCACACATGACATGTTTTATAAATGTGAAAGAAAAGAAAATGATTTTGAAATAAGAAATGTAGGATAAACTGTCAAAAGTAGCCGTTGTGCTACAATATTTTTATGAAGCCACTATATTTTGCTCTGGTGTATACTATCCCACATCTCACAAGGTTTTAATGCATTTGGTCAATATTGCATAGGTTTTGAACCAATATAAGAATGACAAATTCTTAAAAGATACGGTTAATGCCATGAAAGACAAATGGATTTTATATTTCACATAAATACCCCCAATCTATTTACTTGCATCTGCACTAGACCCGACTATCAAAATCATAGGCACATAGCAACTACTTGAGGGTTATTATAGTTTTTTAGAAATACCGCATATTTTTGTTCATGCTATAACTGCCACTATTCATGAGCACTTACGAGAGTTATTTAAGATTTATGCCAACCGACATAAGGATAAGGTAGGGAACACTACTTCCTCTATGGTCGGGTGTTCATCATCGTCAGCCTCATTAAAATTCAATCCGGCCAACTAACTCCTTAAACAGCTTTAAGCTACAGCCTCTAATCTTGATAGCCGAAGGCCTTTCGCCTCTCCCAGTACATACTTCCCGCCAAAATTATGTTCGGGAAGCCTGGCGTAGCCCGAAAAGAAGCACTGTCATTGACCTCGGCAGGAGCGAAGTCAAGCACCACAAAGTCAGGACTTCGGCTAATACGCCAGGAAATCCAAAGGTATTGCCGGCTCATTCGGGGGACCAAACGGATCATCTTCGGGACAGAGGCCTAGCCCTTACAAGCAGGAGAGAATCCTCCGAAGGCAGAACCACCGAACTAAAGGACTCCCCGAACTACGAGCATAACTCCCGAAGAAGGGCATCCATACCAAAGGGCGACCTCACCCAGAGGACTTCGGGAGTACGGCATGAGCATTTAAGGAGCCTCTGACATGTCGCCCACAGACGTTACATGCCGCTCCAAACGGCGGTCTAACACGCCGATGCCGTCCAGGTCTTGTCACGACTTGTCTCGGTTCAAGGCTCAAGGAGCCTACCACCGGCTACTTGTCCCCTACGCCCAGAAACTCAGAGAACATCCGATCGAACACGTGTCGTCATCTGAACGGGCTGGGCACTCCTATAAATACCAGGGAACAGACCCTGGCAAACGGTTCGACTCCTCCTCCTTGAGAAAACACAAACAGGCAAGGCCACTAAACTTCCTAGTGCTCCCCCTTTTTCACCTTTCAGGACATTGACTAGGGCGTCGGAGGCTCCTCCCCGGAAAAACACCCCGGGGACCTCCTAACCCTCTTTTTTGAGTATTTTCAGGCACACTCCCCTGGGAAATTTGAGCTCCAGACGTTCTCCCCCTCAGGAAGTCCCTCCCGGAGTCACAATGTCTTCCGACGAAGATGCCGCCGGGCATCAAATCTTAGTGAAGTAAATGCATACCTCAACTTGGTTTGAGAGAATAGTAAGATCGACATTCTACAATGGTGGAAAGTAAGAAGTAACAAATTTCCGATACTCTCCATTATTGCCAAAGAAGTTCTAGTTATTCCCGTCTCAACCATTGCATCTAAGTTGGCTTTCAGCTCCAGAAAATGTGTAAAGATGAGCAAGGCTATCATTGGATGCAGTTGAGGTTTGTATCTGCAACCATGATTGGGGTCTTGGGGTCTTGCAGCATTACGAATGCAAGACCACAAGAGTTTTGACGATGAAGACCCCGATGAGGTAAACGCTTAGATATTAGGTTTCCTCATTATCTTCCTAGTTTGTATTCGATCTGATTATACTGTTGAGCACAGATCCTACGTTTTCTTTTAAGTTTGATTTTATGGAATGTTGGGCCATTGACTCATGTAAGGCCCATTCCAACTTATGAAGTGTCGTTTGGCATTAAAATTAATAAAATTTTGTACCAATGATGGTGTTTCACTCTTAAAACAAATAGTCTTCAAAAAAATTGTGCGAAAATCAAATTAGAAAAATATATATAAATTTTTATTAAAAAATGGGCCTACGCCCAGCACCAACCCAGCACGTCATTTCTTGGGCCGAGTTGGATCAACGAACACCCCTACCTTATATCATGTATCATAGAAATTAGTATATTCCATATCCATGTTTGTAACATAAGCTCTACCATACCCCATAATAGGTAACAATATATGGAGGAAACTCTAGAAAGAGCACGTTATTGTCATCAAACAACACTAGTTCCCAAGGTACCTATATATGAATGAAAGTGAACAAAAAAAAATGAACAAAAGTAAAGCTAATCTATAAAAAAGGTGAAACTAGCGTCTCCACATATCAAGCTACTTTGTATCCATGTCTATAGTGATAAAGGAGGTCAGCTTTGGTTTCAGCTCATTTCTTGCCAAATTGAAAAAAACCAACGTAGATTTGTCCATTTCCATAAGTACCTCCTAATCATTTTCCATTGAGCAAAGCGGCTTTAAGAATTGAAGTGCATGATCGGTAATGGTAAACAGCTTGGACCAAGAGTTTTTAACTCTATACTCCTTCATCACCCATACTTGAGAACACCTTTCAGCAACAATTCTAAGTATAGCACATAAGTGCCCGCCCAGAGCACACACCTCAATTGATGATTGCTCATGCTCCTCAAGCAATGATTTCTTCTGACGATATCTCTGTGGCGAACACATCTTCTTTAACTTGTCTTTCACTAGATCAAACACCATGATTTTGTCGATCCTGATTTTAGTGCCCTCTATTACTTTGTAGCATTCATAGGTATACTCCCATAAAATCCAATGGAACACACCATTCAACAAAGTACCACAACTATTGCCTTTGAAAAGGTAATAAGGATCGAAATATTTGCTATAACCAAAGGGAATAATTGTTTGGCAAGCACCATTCTTGAAGCCATAGCACTTTGCTCCAAAGCTTTCGAATCTAGGAGTACACAAGCCCAGAATTCATATAACAGCCAGTTTAGCTACAATCAAATGATGCCTTCTTGTGCTCCCTGGTGAACGGATTCCACAGAACTAAACATGTGTCATCAATCAATACCAATAGCAACCTATCACAGGAACCCATGATTCTGGTTTCACTGGGCAAAAGTTGTGCAACTCAGAAGTGGTAAGAACTTGGGAAAAGGATTTGAAGCGATAAGAGACTTGAAAATTCGAGGGTGGATGAGAAGGAAGCCTGTTGATTTTTTAGAAATGGTTTAGTTGGTGTTTAATAAAGTTGGGATAGTTAGAAAATAGGTTTACAATAGTTGAAGAATTGGTTGTTTAATTTAAAATAAAGACTAAACTTAGTTGAAAGTTTTGTTTATTGAAAGTGAAATAGAACACAAGCCTTTTCTTATGGCTTGCATGAATATTTGGCCCTAAAGCCTATTTATAGACATTGGAGAATTGGCTACTCCAACCAACTTATTTTTTGTTTAATTTATACATCATTCTGGATTCTAATATTTTAATTGGTTCTTATAATTTTTTAGTTACAACAACATGTTAGATTCTTCTAAATTTTTTTTGGCTCCAAGTAATTTTAGAGTTTTCTTACTTTTTTTCAAATATGCATCATTTAATACTCCTCCTTCATATAAATTTGTCTATTTATTTGGCTCTCATGCTCAATTACTTAATTGAGAGAGAATTAATTCTTATATATTCTATACTTTTTCTATTTTCCATATAATGAGCCTATCCTCTCTTGCCGAGCTTGGTCCATAGGTACTTGAACTTTACTCTTGGTAATGTCTTCTTAAAGATATCGGCAACTTGCTCCTCCATTGTGCAATATTCTAGCTTGATTTGATTATTCGCCAATCTCTCCCTAATTGAGTGCTATTTTATTAATATATGTTTGGTGTAACTGTGGCACACCGGATTCTTTGTTATGCATATGACTGACTTGTTGTCATAAAAGACCTATGTTGGCTCTTTTTGTGGCTTACACATATCTAATCGAATCCATTGTAGCCATATAGCTTGATTTGTGGTTCCTGCAGCTACTATATGTTATGTTTCTGCAGATGATTATGCCACGAAGTCTTGCTTCTTTGATGACCATGAGAAAAATCCTGATCTGTGTGTGAATCCACAGCCAAATGTACTTTTTAAATCATCCACTAGTCCTCCCCAATCATTATCTGTGTACCCGAATAGTGCCGTGTTGGTAATGGATTCAAAGCAGATTTTGAAATCTTTAGTTCCTTGGAGATAATTCTAATCAGACTTCTATAGTAAGAGATCTCTGCTTTTCCAGAGTTATCTTCTTTTCTTAGTTTTTGACTTACAACCAGAGGAATAGTGACGAACTTGCAACAATTCATCTTGAACTTTTTCAGGAGGCTTTTTGCGTATTTCTTTTGTTATATGAATATTCATTCTTCTTGTTGACTTACCTCAATCCCAAGGAAGTTGTGTATCAAACCCAAGTCACTCATTTTGAATGTCTTCATCATGTCTTCTTTGAAGTCTTGAATCATACTCTGGTTGTTCCCTGTGTAGATTAAACATCTACATATAGATAAACAATAAGAGTTTTTTTACCTTGGGTCTTCATGTAAAGTGTTGGCTTGCTCATGCTCCTCTTGAATCCTTCATTGGTGAAGTATCTGTCAATGCGGTTGTACCAAGCTCGTGGTGCTTGTTTTAACCTGCATAAGGCCTTATTTATTTTAAGGACTTTTTCTTTATGTCCCTTGACCATGAATCTCGATGGTTGTTCCATGTAGATTTCTTCTTCAAGGATTCCATTAAGGAATGATGATTTCACATCTAGTTGATATATTTTCATATTTTTTTGTGCAGCTAGAGCAATTAATGCTCAAATTGTACCTAGACTTGTGACCGGAGCAAAGATTTCAATAGTTAATACTTGATTGTTACAATTAGCCCTCAGTGACTAACCTTGCTTTCTGTTTTTGTAATGTTTCATTAGGGTTGAGTTTTGTTTTGTATACCTAGACCAGGTCGTCCTATTGGCCACCATTACCTGGCAGAGGTACAATTTGGTTATTTTTTAAGGTACACATTGATATATTCTTCTTCTTTTTATGAATAGTCAATTAAATGACTAGACGAGGCTCCGGGCCGTGTCTAACCCAAGCCTAAGCTGGGCCAGACCTAATCCGGGCCCATGCTGGGGCAGGTCATCCCACTAGCCACCATTACCTGGTAGCGATACAAGTTGGTTTATTTTTCAGGTAAGCATTGATGTATTCTTTTCTTTTTTTATGAACGGTCAATTAAATGACCAGACAAGGCTCAATTACCATTGTTAATTTTTAGTATTTGTTTAGTTGGTGTTAAGATAGTTAGAACAGTTGAGAAATAGTTTGGAAATAGTTGAATAATTGGATTTTGTAATTTGGAGTAAGGACATAGTTGAAAGGCTTGTATTGAAATGTGTCAATAAGGGAAACAAGTGCTTTTTTGGGTGGCTTGGTTTTCCCTTACATTAGCATTAGCCATGTTGCTTATTTATAGGCTTGACACCATGAGTTTCTAGTTTCTCTACAATGGTGTTAAATGTTCTGCTCAATTCTTTTCACTTTAGCCTATACTTTTTCTTGGGCTATTCTAGAATTTACTACCTAACATAGATTTTTCTTCTTTACAAATATCTCACCCATGTTTTTCTAGAACTACTATTTTTGAATTTACAGTAATATTTCAACAAATACTAAATAATCATTCACCAGCCCACATATTCAAAAAGGATCTAGCTAGAACTAATTAAACAAGTTTTAAAAATGAAAATATAGTCATACCTTAACTTTGGAGCTTCATATCCTACAAGAACATCGGTATCATATATAAGAAAGTCAAACTAATAGCAACCAATAAGTAAATTAAGAATCATCGAATTACAGTTATTAGGAATACTAGAACATATAGAATTAGGAAGATGGGAAGTGAAAAATCAAAATTAAGAGAGAGAGAGAAGGAAGACTGTACTAAAAATATCAGAAAGGACAAGAAGGCTGAAGGTTGAGTGAGGAAAGACAAAAACATAAGCCTTAAGGCTAGAGAGGTCATGTCCGCCTCTACTGCTTAAGCTCAATGTTTGTGGGTTTAAACAGAACTGGGAACTCAACATTTTAGATTCCTCCCTTCTCTTCTCGACCAGCTAGATAGACATAGAGAGTTTGTAAATAGGGCTGTAAGCAAACCAAATGAACACGAACAAGCCCTGTTCATGTTCTTTCATTTAGCTTTTAATGCACACGAACACAAATACGAACAATAAATGAACACATTTTCCTTGTTCATGTTCATTCGTTTAGTTTTAATAGGTGTTCGTGTTCATTTGTTTATATGAGCTAAAATGAACATACATGAACTAACACATTTATGAACATGAAAAAACATAAAGCAACCATAAAACGAACAAGCATGTTCATGAACATGAATGGAACTGTTCGCGAACAACATAAATGAACACAAACAAACACAATCAGACTAAAGAGTTCATGAACTATTTATATAAAGATAAATGATCATGGACAACCAAACCAACAATCCATGACTTAAATGTGGAAGTGAAAGTCGAAGTAATAGAAATAAAGTCCAACAAATAACATAAGTTCCTACAACAATCCAACAAAATACCAACAGATATATAGATAGCTTCCCATAGACAACAACAAGCTTTATAAAACCTTGTCTTGTGTGTTCTCCACACAAACATTTGTGACACCAAACAAGTGCAAGGCCACTGCATCTATTGAAAAAAAAATGGGCAACAAGAATAAGTCATTGTTTCTAAAGCAAAAAGAAAAAAAAAGTTAGAACATGCTTTATATAAATATTTTTAATCATTACTTAATTAGTTAGAAAATTTGAAAAATGATTTACATTTACAAATTAAGAACAAAGAATACTTAGAATACTTGGAATAAAGCAATTGTTTAGTTGGAACAAACCATATCTCATAATAGAGAAATGAACAACACAGATTTATCCCCAAGGAACTGGAATAGAAACAACCTCTTCTTTTTTTCTATGACATAACCAGCAACATAATTAGATATTATTATAGAACTTATAAATTTATGCAAAATAATTAAAAATAGATAATTACCTTCAATTTCTTCTTTATCCCATAGTGGTGACGATACCAATCACCACCACAAATCAACACCTCTACAGTCTTAGTTCCTAAAGAGGAACAGTATGGATCATTCATCACTGCAACACTTGCTGGCCCATTGTCTATAGCTATTACAGCATTGGCTTCATCAACAGGAATAGGATCCATGGAAACTGTCGCACTTATTAATGATTCAGTTGACTCGAGTTGCATATGTAACTCTAAAAATCTATCAGGGGACACTAAGGGTAGAGCATCGAACAAAGGATCTGACATTGTCAATTTCAAAACTATGACAATATGCTTTGAAATTGACACACTTAATCTAAAATATATCAGATGGTATGCAAATAAAATAGTTGTTAGTAGAGCAATAAATTAAATAAAGAGACTTAGAAATCCCAATGAATTTGTAAATTAAGTGACCAAAGTAGGGACTTAACTATGCACTATAATGGTACTTCTAATTCTAACAGTAGGGATTTCATAGGATATATATTCTAATTTCAAGCTAATGAAATTGAATTCTCCTTTAATTTCAAGCATTTCCTCATTTAATTGCTAAATCGAATACTAAAGCATCAAATTTCAAGCATTTCCTCATTTAATGGCTAAATCGAATACTAGAGCATCAAATGCTTCCACACAAAAACAAACAGAGAAAATAGCACATCATCGCAAAGAAAATAATAAAGAAAATAGTATACCATTACAAACAAACAACCTAGGCAGTCCCACCAGTGGTGAAGTGAGAAATAAAGCTTTTTGTTAACCAATAGCTCGCTGCTGGTCCCAAATAGCTGACGATGGCTAGTGCAGTAGCAACAGAAGCCAATCCCCAAATAACCTTTGAACACTAGTGAAAGGTGGGACAAGCGAGGAGGATAGACGGCATCTATCTGAAACCAGATGTCCTGAGGCCAGAAGACTCGACGTGAGTAAAACGGTGGGGCGGCCGCCAATCATGAGTCTAGCGATGTTGTCACAGTGGGGCTTGGCGTGCGGTGGGCCGACGACAAGACACTAACAAGAACAAAGAGTCAAAGACAAAGAGCTAGGTCTACTAAGGTCTATCTATGGGAAGAGCCGAATCGCAGAAAGAAAAACTAATTTGGGGTGGTATAATCTTGTGTGTAGGGTGTAGGTAGGTAATAATAAAGATATATGATAACAAATAATAATAAATATATATGATATATAAAATATATATAATAATAATTGAATAACTAGTATATAGATAAATAGACAAATGAATAAAAATGAACAAGTAAATAAACGAACATAAACAAATACTAACCGAACAGTTCGTGCACATAAATGAACAAATGGGACTTCGTTCGTGCCCATTCATTTAACTAAATGAACATAAATGAACTCCTGCCAAACCATTCATAAACGGTTTACCAAACTTTCTATTTATTTGCACCTCTACTTTCAATGATATATTATTGCATTGTTATAATTATTATAATAACAATGAAATAGTTAAACATATTGACTAAATAATTGGAAGTTGTTGGCCCAAAATACAACCAAAAGGGGGTGAATTGGTTGTATTAAAAAATTTAGCAAAATCAAATTTTACAACTAAATTTACTTAACCAAAAATCAACAACAAATCAAGTAATGCAAATCACAAATAAAACAAGTAAATAAATGAGGATAAAGAAAAAAAGTGCACCAAAATTTATAGAGGTTCAACTCCACCAACAGGAGTCTACGTCCTCTTCTCAAGCTTGCCCACTTGAGATTTCCTTCACTATCTCTTGAACAAGATTACAATGGTGTTTTCTTCAAGGTTCACACCCAACCAATTTCTAGTTTTCTCCAAGGCTCACTAGAAACCACTCTCTAGTTTTCTTCAAGGATCATTAGAAATCACTCTCTAGTTTTCTTCAAGGTTCACTAGAAACCACTCCACACTCAAGAGATTCTAAGACTTGAAATTTTTACAAACTCACAAGCTCACACAATAGTGCTTTTGATAGATATACAAGTGAAAGTACAAGAACACTAATGATTTTCTCAAGGTAAGCTCTTTCTCTTAGATTTGATGATGAATCTTCACTTCTAATGGCCAAGAATTCCTTCCAAGGTGTTTCTCCATGTATTTATACTCATTTGGGGGCTAAATAGATGTTGAAGAACCATTAAGAAGATCAGAAAAGTTTCCAAGAAAGTAGGTGACCATTGCTATCAAATTTGACAGCTTTTTGCTTCTGCCGCCCAGTTTCACCCAAGTGAAAAAATTTCACTCGGTTGAAATTCAAGTCTTGTATCGTTACCCAAGGTTTGAACTCCAATGGCTATATTCATCATTAATGACATGTCAGCACCTAATCTACGTGGCTGGCTGAGTTGGCATGATTTCAAAAAGATTTTTCAAAGAAATTTCAAACCGGAAAATCACGCTTAAGTCTAGAATCAACGTTTCACCCGGTTGAAAAATTTTCACTCAAGTGTTTTCCTGTTCCATAACCAAAATGCTCTCGGGTTTGAAAAATCGCTTCAATTTCACCCGATTGAAAAAATTTCACTCGAGTGTTTTTCTGTTCCAGAACCAAAATGCTCTCGGGTTTAAAAAAAATGCCCCAGTTCAAACACGTTGAAATATTTTCACTCTGCTGAAACTGTAGCTCTAGGTTTTTCTCACTTCCAACTTCCAAACTTCAATGAATTTTTCACCAAAAAGATTTCTTCCTTCATAAGCATTGCTTGAATCATCATAAATACTTCAAATATACTTAAGAAACAATTTCCTTCCAAAGATCAAAACTTTATCAACAAGAGACCAATGTATAAATCTTTAGGTAGAGCTTTGAAACACATAAAACAAATATGTTTTGTTATCATCAAAATCAAATAAATATTTACCATGAATAAAACAAATCCAACAATCTCTCCTTTTTTTATGATGACAAAACAACCTTTCAAAAGACATATATAATATTTAAACAACAAGCATGAACAATGATTCTTCCTATTCATTAAATATTCTTCAATTTTTTCTCTCCCCCTTTTTGTCATAATCAAAAAGATATATAAATCATCAAAACAAATCATGAAAAATTCTTAATATTACAACATGCAATAAGCTCCCCCTTAATCAAAGCATATAAAAAATTTCTGCCCCTTTCTAAATCAACAAAATAGCCAAGTATCAACTAATAAGATAACAACATGATTAACATAAGATCCTATCATCTAAACTATTGGAACAAATCCACAATGATCATGGTAATATCTAGCATGTCATATATCTTCTAAGAACAATGAATAACTCATATATATACTCGTCAAACAACATTTCACAACCAAATAACACAATGTATCAATAGTCACCATTAACTAATAAAAATCAACAATACTACCAAAATTTGAGCTTTAATCTCAAGCACTGCTCATTGTGCTCCAAATCCCCAATTTCTTTGTGCATAGAGCTTTATATATAAGCTTCTAATTTTTGCTCCATGCTCTAGCACCCTACAATGCTCTAGTACCCAAATTTCTTTTGGTCCATGAGGGTTAGCTCCAATAATTTTGATTTCTTTAGGAACCCACACCAATTTGTAGCCAAAAGAAACTTTTTCTCTCTTGAATATGCATTCATAAGAATAATGTCCTTTTTTACCACAAGCATAACATGTTACAAAAGAACTAGATGAGGATGTAGATGCATCAACAAATCTATTTCCAAATTTTCTTTCCTTCATCAATGGATTAAAACCAATTCCCGCTTTGTCATAAACTCCTTTTTGAGCACCAAGTAACAAATCAAGGTTTTCTTTATCTTTAACAAATTTAGACAAATATTGGATGAGATCAAGTTTATCCTTTTTTAATTCATCTATTTCTTATCTCAAGGATAAACTAATGTCCACATTCTCTTTCTTCAAGTCATTTATTTCTTTTATTAGAGAGGCATTTAAAACTTTCAATTCATCAACCTTTTTGGCAAGTCTTTTTGAATTTTTGAAAAGCTCATAAAATGCATCTAATAATTATTCATATGAAAAACTAGATGAGCATGATAAAGATGATGATGTGTCACTAGAATAAATACATGTTACCTCATTTTCCTCTTTTGCCAAGTGACATAAGTTGGGGTAGCTTTGATTTGAAGAGGCTTCATCTTCTTCAATCATCAAGCAAAGATTGGCTTGATCACTTGTGTCATTTGATGATGATGAGCTTTCACTATAGGATGAGCAACTCCAAGCCACCATAGCATTAAGTTTCTTCTTTCTTCTCTTGTGCTTTTTGTGCCTTTTTGACTTGTTCAATGGACAATCAAATTGTAGATGTTCAGGCTCCTTACACTTGTAGTAAATGATTTCATTCTTTTTTTCCGTTAGAACTCTTATTCTTTGACCTCTTGAGAATTTTCTTGAACTTCTTGGTCATGATTGCTACATCATCCAAATCATTTTCATTTGAAGAAGATCAAGATGAATCTTCTTCTTTAACTTTGAAGGCCATTGACTTGTTCTTGTTTGTTGAGCCTTCTTCCCCATGCTCCTTCATTTCATATGTCAATAACTTCCCAAATAACTCATCAATATGCATGGTTTTTATGCTTCCACCTTCATTAATGGCTTTAACTATACTTTTCCAAGAAAAAGGCAAGCTTCACAAGATTTTTCTCACCTACTCTTCATTCGTATACTCTTTTCCAAGCAACTTGAGTGGTGTAAAGATTTCATTGAACCTTTTGAACATATATTGAATGCTCGCTCTTGGCTCCATGGTGAAAAGTTCATATGCTCTAACTAGCATGTGCATCTTGGTATCCTTGACTTGTGAAGTTCCTTCATATGTCACCAACAACTTTCTCCATATCTCTCTAGCATCTTTACAAGAAGAGACTAAATTGAACACATCGGGGGTTAGTGCACAATATATAATATTCATGGCCCTAGCATTCATGGTGTACATAGCATCATCCTCCGATTTAAATTCTTTTGAATCTTTTTGTACTTGTTTACCATCAACTTCCTTCAAAGGAATAGTAGGACCATCTTTTATAATTCTCCATAAAGCATAATCAATAGCTTTAATATGAATCTCCATCCTAGTTTTCCACCAATTAAAATTTGTATAATCAAACAATGGTGGCCTAGATGGGCTTTGCCCCTTAAGATGCATAAAACTAGTGGTTGCCATGGATCTTTCTATTTTAAAACCGCAAGGTTTTAAACATAAAAGTCACTAAACTCTGATACCAATTGTTGGCCCAAAGTGCAATCAAGAGAGGGGTGAACTGGTTGTATTAAAAACTTTAGCAAAATCAAATTTTACAACTAAATTTACTTAACGGAAAATTAACAATAAATCAAGTAATGCTAATCACAGATAAAGCAAGTAAATAAAGAAGGATAAAAAAAAAGAGTGCACCGAGATTTATAAAGGTTCAACTCCACCACCGGAGTTTACATCCTCTCCTCAAGCTTGCCCACTTGAGATTTCCTCTACTATCTCTTGATCAAGATTACAATGGTGTTTTTTTCAAGGTTCATACCCAACCAATCTCTAGTTTTCTCTAAGGCTCACTAGAAACCACTCTTTAGTTTTCTTCAAGGCTCATTAGAAACCACTCTCTAGTTTTCTTCAAGGTTTACTAGAAACCACTCCACACTCAAGAGATTCTAAGACTTGAAATTTTTCCAAACTCACTTGCTTACATAATAGCACTCTTGCTAGATATACAAGTGAAAGTACAAGAACACTAATGATTTTCTCAAGGTATGCTATTTCTCTTGGATTTGGTGATGAATCTTCACTTCTAATGGCCAATAGTTCCTTCCAAGGTGTTTCTCCATGTATTTATACTCATTTGAAGGTCAAAGAGACATTGAAGAACCGTTGAGAAGATCAGAAAAGTCTCCAAGAAAGCAGGTGACCGTTGCCGTCAAATTTAATAGCTTTTTGCTTCTGTCCCCCAGTTTCACCCGGTTGAAAAAATATTACTTGGTTGAAATTCCAGTCTTGTATCGTCACCTAAGGTTTGAACTCCAACAACTATATTGCTCATTAATGACTTGTCAGCACCTAGTCTACGTGGCTAGCTGAGTTGGCATGATTTTAAAAAGATTTTTTAAAGAATTTTCAAACCAGAAAATCACGCGCAAGTCTAGAATCAACGTTTCACCCAGTTGAAAAATTTTCACTCGAGTGTTTTCCTGTTCCATAACCAAAATGCTCTTGGGTTCGAAAAATCGCTTAAGTTTCACCCGGTTCCAATTTCAACAAGTTGAAATATTTTCACCCTGCTGAAACTGTAGCTCCAAGTTTTTCTCACTTCCAACTTCCAAACTTCAATGAATTTTTCACCAAAAAGATTTCTTCCTTCACAAGCATTGCTTAAATCACCATAAATACTTCAAATATACTTAAGAAACAATTTTCCTTCCAAAGATCAAAACTTTATCAACAAGAGACCAATGTATAAATCTTTAGGTAGAGCTTTGAAACACATGAAACAAATATGTTTTGTTATCATCAAAATCAAATAAATATGAGCCATGAATGGAACAAATCCAACAGAAGTTATTTACCTCAGTTAGGAGGAGGAAAGCTAGGATTGTAAAACATAAGGATATTGTTGGTTGGAAATTGGATCAAATTTTAAATCTTATACCAGATGTTGTACCTTTTTTCTAACAGTACGGTACAATATCGGTGCCCTATTATATTTTTTTCGAATTTACCAGTTTTAAATAATTTAGAAATATATACATAAATGAAAATAGAATATATATATATATATATATCTATATATATATATATATATATATATATATATATATATATATATCTATATATATAACGTATATACATATAGAACATACCAAATTTTGATATTGTAACAGTGTGAAATGTATATGATATGTATTTATATTAATTAAAAAAATTTCTCATATAAATATTCTACTATGTATAATGAAGCCATAATTTTTAAATTATAAAAAAATAAAAGCACAAATTTTCTTTCAAATATTGGTAAATGTTTGTTATATAATTAATTAATTACACATACTTATCATATAGTTTACCTAAAAATATCAAAAAAAATTGAAAAAAAGTAATAAAAAATTATTTAGCCGGCATCAAGACGGTACGACACAAAACCATTGGTACAGTTTAGTACAGGGTATCGCCTTTGTCTTGGCTGTCTCCTACAGTTTCTGCACCGGTACAAGAACATACCGCCTGTTCTAGCCAATACGATACGATATTCAAATCCATGAATTGGATAGACTCTCCAAAGGAGGTTGTAAACCATATTATGAGCCATTTCTCTGATCTCTTCGCTACCTTCCACCAAGAAGTTAACTGGTGTCCTCAATTGGTTGTTACGGCAAACCTCAAAACCCCAAGGAATTTTGAAATGTTAGCTCACATCCTTACCTCGGAGAAAATCTGTGAAGCTCCTTAGGATATTAAACCATTCAAAGCCCTTGGCCTGATGGTTACCGTCGTCTATTTTTTCAAAAATTCTGGGCTATCAGAAAAGACTCCTGTGGTGGATGTCTCTGAGATTTCCTCTTCCAAAGTTATCCCTGTGGAGTGAAACAAATGCCTTGTGGTGGATGTCTCTGAGATTTCCTCTTCCAAATTTAGGATGTCTCTGAGATTTCTTCTTCCAAAGTTATCCCTATGGAGTGAAACAATGCCTCGTGGTGGATGTCTCTGAGATTTCCTCTTCCAAAGTTATCCCTGTGGAGTGAAACAAATGCCTTGTTTCTCTCATTCCTAAAATTGACAATCTTGAGTCTTTGAAGCACTTCTGACCCACACATTTGTCCAACACTAGGTATAAGATCATTTCTAAATCTTGGTTAAGAGAATAAGGAGTAACATATCTAGAATTATGGATCCATGGCAAACTACTTTTATTCCTAGAAGGCCTATGGGTTCAGCAGGTTGAGTTGAGGCTGGAGAATGCAGCCTGCCACGACAAAATTCAGGTCAGAAATGCATAAGGCCTCTATAGAAGATCGGACACTGGTCTTTCGAGGTTCTTCCTCAGGTCTTTATCAGGGTTGATGGCCCGGTTGATGGAAGAACAAGGCCCCAGAGGCAATTTGCTTTTGATGTGTTTTCCGAGCTACACCTTTACTTATCACCAAAAAGCTGATGAGGATTCAATGCTAATAATCACTCTCTCAACCAGAACAATCATTTACTGATTTACTTCGCTTGTAATACTGCCTCAAAACTCTCTACAGGGTTTGGAGTTTCACACAACCTTTTTAGAAATTGAATCAATACAAGAATTGTGGGCAAAACTAAGCATCAGCAGCACATACACAAGTAGATATATTCAACATAAGTCATGACACAACAACTCTTTCCAACACAAAGTACACTATTTGGACCACATAGGGCTGCGAATGTCTGGTTTCAAGTAATCCACCTAGAGGCTCTAGGCGAGGCAGACACTGGAATTTCCTCCACAAATTCCTAGCCACAGTTCGCATACAAAATGAAGAAAAAAAGACCGACGTTAATAATGAATTGGTCTATAAAGAGATGCAAAGAGCCAGACAATCCATGTAATCCTTTTGGTCTTTCTCCAACTTTTATTCTTTGCAGGCACACAAACAAAACATATGCAACATTTATTATTGAGAAAATATTTTCACTTAACATACTTGGTAAACCACTCTAACATGTCTTCATGAGCCTCTCCTGCAATCTTCACAGCTGATTCATCATTGACATCATATCTCACTGTCCAGCCATGAGCTACTTTGGGAAATATCTTCACAAATCTATTGACCTACAACAACAGATAGTGAGTATTGTATGCCGAGCTCAAAAAACATAATCAACAACAACAAAGGGAAAATTAATTTATAGAGAGACTACATCTCCTGTGGCTTAGGGAAAAAAATAAGTCCCAATCACCCTAAGGGCCCATAACTTGGCTGATTCATACGAGCTAGTACCTTAACTTGAATTCAATATCTGTTGATCCTCCCACTCTACAACTTATCATGAGTTAGTCCAGTCACCTAATTTACCATAACACTATTACCCTTTTATGAATGTTAAGTAGCATTGTGAACTGAAATGCACGATAAGAGAAATAATGTGAATTCCTAAAGCATTTTTTCTTTTTCTTTTTTCTCTAGGAGGTATTTTTTTTATTTTTTTATTTTTTTTCTTTTTACTGGAGAGGATTTTTTGCTTAAAATATGTACCTTTTTTGTCAAAAAATCAAATTTAAAATTGTTCATTAGCACTGCTTAATTACTTGTCAAAAAAATTGAAATATATAATTTAGGCAATTTGTTCTTATTAATATTTTTTACAGTAGTCATAATAATAATACTAAAATAATAATAAGTTGAATATGTATTTGGTAAAAAAATTATAATTAATTAATAGAATTACATTTAATGATATTCAATTTATTAAATATAATCATCACATATATAATTACATATCTTGAAACCAATAAATCATTTCTTTTTGGCCTAAAAATATATAATTATTAACTAATGATATGAATAATGTATATAATTATATAAAATAAATGTTGCTCCCTACATCTTGGTTGTTTGCATCATTTTCAAATAGAATGTAAATTAAAAAACATGAAAAAAATTATGTGTTATTTTCAATTTTTTCTTGTACTTTTACAAAAAAAAATAAAAAATAATAAAAATTGAAATGATAATTTAGTGATAATATGAAAATACTCCCTCTATCCTAGTATATATATTATATATATATATATATATATATATATATATATAGCTTTAGGTTAAAAAAATAAGGAAATTACATAATTAGGTATAAAAGTCTTATATTCAGATGCTATTGTAATTTTTTTCCTTTAGCTTGGATAAAAAAAAATCATTAACTAGGCCTATTGGATTTTTTTTTTTTGCTAAATGCTACACTAATCCCTATTATTTTTCTTATTTTGCAATTTAGTCCCCAAACATTCCAAAATGGGTAATGGTGTTATGACTATATGAGGTGACTGGACCAACTAGTAATGAGTTACAAAGTTAAACGACCAACTTAGGTTAAGTTGCGAGTTAAATGACCAACATAAAACGAGTTTACGTTGAGGGACTAACTTGTTCAAGTTAGCTAGTTTAAAGGGCCCTTAAGGTGATTAGACCAAAAAAAATTAGTTTTCTTCCCAAAATTAAGTGGAAAATGGTCAGGAGTGTGTATTACTTTCCAATTATACTATATTCTAAAGAACGAATGTATTTTACTGTTCATTTTTTTTCTAGGCTTTTGTCTTTTTTTTTTTTTTTTTGCCCTTTTTCGAATGCAATTTGCTCCTTTATTAATTTGATCCTTTTTTAGCAAAGCGCTTACCTTTGTAAGGGCTAATGTTTTAATGTTTGCAGTTTTAGGTCTATTTCACGTTTATTTCGGTAAAAAGACAGTTTCAGCCCCTAATTTTCTAAGTTTTCCATTTTAAGCCGTAAGTTACATCCGTGTTACATTTTGGTTCTTGAACTTTGTAACTATTTAAGTAAGACATTGGTGATCATAATTTATTTATTTTTTTAGTCAAACCATTTTTTATCTTTATTAAGTCAATTATTTCTCTCTTTGTATTTATAAAATTAAAAAAAAACTAAGGTTGTTTAAAAAAAAACAGAACTAGGTCAAAAGTAGGCAAATTATAATGATTAATGTAAACACATCTTTATTTAACTATTCTATACTTACAATTATCTATACTTTGATTTTTTTAATGTCAAAGTATGTTTTATCTTTTTATATTGTTCCATCAATGACTTGCATTGTTACACGGGTCTCCATATACCTCACTTGCTTCTAGAAGAGACCAGTGTTTGTACTATTAACCTATGATGAATTTCATTATACATTAACAGTATCTCTTTTTCTTCCCCTTTTCTTGGATGCTATTAACTCTTTTTTTCAATTTGATCCACTTTTCATAAGGCACTCGCCTTTTTGAGAACATGTGTTGCAATTTTCCATTTTTAGTCTGTTTCATGTTTTATTCTGGTTAAAACTCTATTTCAATCTCTGAATCTTCACTCTTTCTGAAGTTAGTCCCCAAGTTTTGTCCATGTGCCATTTTGGTCTCCAAATTTAACAAATATTGAACTAGATTTTTTCTATTTGCTCTATAGGTTACCAAACTATTTTTGTTGTTTTTTATATGCTATCTTTCAAACTAAGACATTAGTCAACATAATTTGTTTATTTTTTTTAAATCATTTTTTGACTTTATTAAATCAATTATTAAACCTTTAATGCATAAAATTTTGTCAGTTTTTATCTTGGTCCAAACTTTTTTTCTATTATCTTTCTTTATTATTGCTTTCTGAAATGAAACTTTAATCATTATAATTTTCCTACTTTTGACTATTGTTTTGGTTGATTTGGCTTAAATCAATTTTTTTATTTTCTTTTTATTTTTATTAAGTTAATAGTTAAACCATTAATTGATTAACATAAGTTAAATACAGTTTTATTTTTCGGTCATTTTTTTCATTATTGATGATTGAATTTTGATGCATCAATTATTTACTTTAAGGTCTATAGTTTAGTAAAATAATTTGGCCAATAATTGCTTAAATTTAAAGCAAAATTTTCTAGATAATTTTTTATTGATATTAAAAATTAGAGTTTGAATTTTTTATTGATATTAAAAATTAGAGTTTGAATTAATAGGAGATGAAAAATTTTAGTAAATTCTTTTTTAATAATAAAAAAAATATGTATAGACTCAAAGCACAGACAATTTTTTTTTTCACTGTATTATATTTTGATCATAACTAATCATTTTAATTATAAGAATATAATGTAAAGATAACCCAATTCAAAATTAAAATAAAGTAAAATTTTAGTTGATTAATGTAAATTTATAGGTGAACATTTTTTAATTACTTATAATAAAAATTTATTTTATTATAAAATTTATCAAATTAAGTCCCTGTAATAACATGCAGGTCATCAAAACCTTGTTTTTACTAAAACACTAAGGTTGATAACAACACTAGGAACAGTACTACCTTCTGCCACATTTTTTTTTTTGTTAAGACCAAACATTCCTCTCTTGGGTCAAAACATGTTCAAATTAAAAAATGGTAAAATTACACAATAGGTACTCATTGTATATGATAATATCTTTCAAGCCTCAAACTTTTAAATATGTTTTTTTTGTCACTCTATCCTAATATTCCAAATTTAAAAATGGTAAATTTACACAATATGTACTCTTTATATAAGATGATAACTTTTGGTCCTCGAACTTTAAAATCATATTTTTTTTGTTACTCTATCCTAATAAGCACAAAAGATATTCTTAATATTTGGTTTACGTTTTACACTCCCAAACTTTTGTGCCTCAATTCCAAAATAAATTTGTTACCAATAACTTTGAAACGTTTCAAGTTTTCAAAACCTTTAAATTGATCATGATTTCATTTTGAATTCATGACTATTTTAACATATTTTTTTCAATATAAATGTAATTAGTGTGAAAAATCTTTGTTCATCAACCTCCAACGAAGTATAAGCCTACTACTAGTATTATCTAAAGTGCTAAGCTTTAGATGGGATGTTAAGAACAGTAAACTTCTGCTACAGTACATCCTTTTTCTGGGCTGAACATGGACTTCTGGGATGAAATTGGACTCTTCTCCTATAGTATTTTTTTTCTCAGTCTGGTTTGTTTACCCCTTCCTAGCCTGCTACAGTACTCGGCCCGTTTTCCCTTGCTATCCTTCCACAGTAGATCTTTTAGTCTTAGGACTCTTGGCCCGTTTTCTACCTTGCTATTCTAGGATATTCATAAACTTGCTACAGTACACCCTTTTGCGCTCAGACCCCTTTTTTCTTCTTACTAGCCAAAGGAATGTGCAAAACTAGAAAAAGTAAAACTACACACAATAATCCTCAATTTTTGTTGATAATATTATATTTGGTCTCAAACTTTGAAACAAAACATTTCTCCACTATCCCAATAAGCACAAACTATGCACTAAATTTTTGGCTTCTGTGTTTTTTCCCCAGACTTCCATGAGTTACAGTGGAGACCTGAATTTGTGTTAAAATGCCAAAACCGCTACCTTGGTCTTATTCCATACATTTTCTATTTATCAAATTCGTCACAAACAACTTTGAAACAATTTGAATTTTTTAAATCATGTTAATTGATCATTACTTAGTTCTTATATAATCATTCATAACTTCTTTTAGCATTTTTTTCTGCAAATATAATCAACATGAATAATTTACATTTTCTTGAACAACTCACAACAAAATGTGGGCTGAATTCTATTCCACTCTATTTTTGCAACTATATTATCTTATTTTGTTCTTATGCTATACTCATTGAACACTGAACCGAAGAAAATATGGTTCAAATCTACAAGCCTAGTGTGCCATGCTTTGAGATAGCGAAACTCAGAATACCAAGATTTCATAATCTTGTGTTCATGGTTTGCCAACGAAGCTAATTTTCAATACACATTGATGCTTTAGAAATTGTATTTTTCCCATCTCTCCATACAGAATCATGCATGCAAAGATCATACCAGACATGCAAGTTTGTGTTTTTCCTGCCTCCCTTCTTCCACCCACATGTTCTTTATTCTTTTTCCTTTTCTTGTTTCACATGGTTCCTCTTTCACAGTTTTTTAAATAAATAGTTTAATGAATGAGGAGTAATCACGGGCAGAATGCAACATTACTGGTTGGCCTAACCACATTCTGTACATGAGAGGACCAGTTAGGCGTAGGAATAGGCTTTTTACCTTTAGTCTTGGATCAACTACTTAATAAATTTATATTCCACTGAGAAGAACAAAGTATCCAGATACCAATTTTTTATTTCATCAAAGGGTAGCTGCAAAAGGTAGAAGGTGAAAAGAAATGGAACTTTTAGTTAAAAATGGATCTTTTACAATACAAGACCGAAATTGTGGCCTTCATACCTCATTTTTAGCAGCCAAGGCCTCTTCAAACTGCTTCAAAAGAGCAAGTGGTGAGAATTGGTCCATTTCAGCTCCAAGAACAGCAATAGGAACTTTAACACCTACAAGAATTTCATAAAATCATGAAAACAGGGTAAAAATGCTTGAGGTTGTTGACGATATAACAATGAAACTGAATTCAGATTGCATGGAGCATTTAAATCTGTTGCCATAGAAGAGATCTTACCATTGATGTCACCTAGAGTGACAAATGAAGGATGTAATAAAACAGCTGCCTCGACAAGCCCTTGCTTTGCCAGTTCAACCACGACTTTGGCTGAAAAAAATCAACACAATTTGTTGTTTATGAAGATGAATGGAGGCCACAGCAGAAGTCTTGTTGACAAATCTACTCATATTACCAAGATGGAATTGCTTCAACTATTTGTGCTATTCTCCAAGTCACAGAAACAACATAACTTCCATGTAATTGCAGAATTGTCAGGGGATAAATTGTTCAACCTATAAAGCCATCAGACACAACCATGAAAACTATGATTAAGAACTAACCGCCCCAACAGAAGCCAGCAGCTCCAATAGCAGATATGCCTTTACTTTTTAAGGCATCAATAACTGTTTTTGCATCCTCAAAACCCTTATCCTGAAACAAAATATAAAAGCCTGAGCAACCCAGCTTTTGTAATCATGCATGACCAATGATCAAAATTTTAGGATTCATTCACAGAACAGGACTTACGGTCCCATGATCCTTCAACCAAGCAGCTACAGGCCTGCCAGAATTCTCAGGTGCATAGGGTTCTCCATAAAGGAAGTCAGGAACAACGACATAAAACCCAGCAGAGGCAACCTTGTCAGCAAGTTTCCTTTACGGAAGAAATTGGCTCATATCAACCTAGAGATCTTGTTAATAGTAGCCTCTATCCTGGAATTCGTTTCCATACGTTCTATAATAATACATTTAAATATGACTTTTCAAAATCAATCCAATATTTGCATTCAAGAAAACTGAAACAAGAAGATTCATTCGACTAATCAATGTCACAAAACAACCGAGCAGTACCGGTACATGGACAGTTAAAATGATACGATATACATGTAAGTCAAATTTTAGTTAAAGTTCAACCAATGCAGAAAATTCTCATATAGAAAAAAGCCTCATGTTATCAGCAGATTCAGATCTTAAAGCATTTCATGCCAAAGCATTATGTTGCCCTTTCTCTATTGGGGTTATTATTTTATCCAGAAGTTATTACCAACTATTGCATATACATGATGTTAGTGATGTACCCAAAAGTCAATCATGAGATGATTGTAATTTTGCACATTTAGTCATGATATTTTATTAAGGCATTAATCCAGCAATTATGTTTGTTGTTTTGTTTCTGCGTAACTTAACAAACATAATTGTAACCCTAGAATAATGATATTCTTAAACGTCCCTGGCCTAGTATTATTGTGGAGCGGGTTGTAATAATACATAACGACTAGCATATGTAGAGACTAATATGATATATGTAGTCTACATATGGGTACAAGTTGGAGAACTTGTGTACTGGACCGACCCACCATGAGAACACTACATGGATCGTTATATGAGTGTCATAAGTGATTCTCATAGTGATCATGGTATATGTAGTCCTTCGACCTAAGATCATCAAGGTTCCCTACATGTGAGTCACATACTTTGATACTTTCCTTTGTTGCTCGTAACTAAGTGAACTTGAAGGAGGTCATTGGGTATGTCACATATCATGCGGAGGGATTTGTATGATCAAGATGGGATTTGTCCCTCCTATGTAACGGGAGTGATATCTTCGGGCCCCTTGATAGAGTGAGACTTAGAAAATGCATGGCCATGCTCGGATGAGTTGATATACGATATCAATGTCATCAGTTTAAGTTGGTCTACTCGGTAATCAAGAAACCAAAGATTGGGCTATACGAGAGTGACACATTCCATGTCTCGTGCTTAGTCTTGATATCTTGGACAAAGGGACAATGGCATATATCGGTGATGATCATAAAGGTTTAGTCGAATCACCGACAATCTTGTCACTTGGGTAGCAATGATGTGTTGCTAGACACCGCTCATTGCTTATGATCATAAATGTGATTTATGATCATTGCCAACATGGCAAGAGCCTATTGGGTCGCACACATAGAGCTATTTGGATCATTAGAGTGCATGGGCTAATTATTTGGGTTATGGTTTCACTTTAATTTCGTATTAATAATGGGCCCAAGAGTTGAGCCATTATTAAGCCCGAAATTAAATCCTAATTGGATTAGGGCTTTGAAACCCATTAGGCCTGGAAGTTGAGTTTCACTATAAATACAACTTTTAAGTGAGAAATTCGCAGGTCTCCTTGCCCTAGCCTCCAAAAAGGACAGCCACACTCTTCTCTTGCAATTCCTTGGAGGACGCAAGCTAGCACTGCGAGCGCAAGAGAAACACATCTGTCGGACGTGGTGGAAGCGTGGTGATCCCGAGAGGCTCGTGTGGATACCATAGAGAGCCTGAACACGTCAACTGTTCAGGTTTTGTGATTCAACTCTACAGTTGAGTGAGAGATCTCAACCGAAAATTAGGTATGAAAATTTTCAAACACCCGGTTTACCCCGTTTCACTTGGATCCTAGAGGGTTTCGGTTAAATTCCACTGCACTGTTTGGCTCCCGAAACCCAACAGTGGTATCAGAGCTACTGGTGAAACCCTAAATCGGGATTGAGTGTTGAATCGCATGATGCTATGTGTTCGGTTGCTTTTCGGCCATGATTAATTAGATTGATTCAAGATGCATGAAACTGGAATTCGTAATGAACATATGAGATATATGAAGAAACGACACAAATTGGTTAATGAGATTAATCTCAAATTGAATGGTATGAGATACCTATATGGATTAGGATTCTTGCAATAGTTGCAAAAACCCTAGCTTGGTTCGGATTCAGCCTGTTCAGGCACTGAAAGTAAGGTATTTTTGGTGGCTCGAATAGAGGAGTCTCGGGTGCCTACTTTCTCAAAATACAAGATTTCGGGCTAAGCAATTGTAAGAAAATTTTTTGCGCAGGGGGGCGCTGCCCCCCACGCCCCCCGCAAGGGCGGCTCCCCTTGACCTCGTCCGCTGACCGGTCAGCGGAACCACCGCCCACTGACAGGCCAGCGGGACCGCCGTATGCGAAGCGCCACATAAATAAAAACTGGTTAATCAACGCGCGAAAATTGGCATGCATCTTTGTTGAATGAGATTTGACATGATATGCTGATTGGTGTTTGAAGCATGGTGCATGGTTATAGCCCTTGATTGGTTGTACTTGTAAATACGGCCTGCAAGTCGTGCCTTTTCTTATCACTCTCATTGTACATTCTCTTCTCACCTTACTCCCCTCGAATGTAACTCGAGGTTTCTATTATTGATGTAATGGTGCATTATGGGATCATCCAAGGTGGTATGTCCAAGGATCATCCAAGGTGGTATGTCCAAGGAGGTGACAACAAAAGGGCAACCAAGAAAGGAAGAGAAGGAGCTTGTGAAGACTCTTTTCTTTTCTTAGGCTTTTATGATATTCTCATTGGCTTGAGAATATCGCATAGTTTGGGCTATAACCATGTCACGTTTACTTTCTTGTACGCATGAGATGCATGTTTTATATTTGTATGTGATGCATGTATAAGACAACCGGAGATAACAAATTGGTGAGATCAAACGGAAAAAAATCCCTCAAACAAATATTAAGTCATTAAATGTGATGCCTTCCAAATGTTGGCACTCGTCAAGACTTTGATCAACATTAGGTGGGTTTGCCAAAGCAAAGCACCTATGTTCATCTTGGTAAGGCGCGATGGGATAATAGTGATATCCAAATTGCTAACTTTGGGTCTGACTTAACTAAGTCATCCTAATAGGATTAGGGACTTAGAGGCATAGAGTTGGGCTTAAGCTCATGAGATGAGCTTGGACAAGTGTTGTTCACCCAACTATCCAAGAGTTGCATAAGATGCAATTGGCAAAGAGTTGCCTACCTAAATAGCTGTAACTTGAGAGAAAAGCCAAAGCTGACTCAGGTTGTGGTCAAATATGGATCTTGGCCCACTAGAATACCTTAGCGCCGAGGTGTTCCGAAATAATATCGAGGGTTATTATTTTGAGGAAAATAGTGGGAGTATCGTTTAATAAAAGTCCTTATTAAATGAATTAAAATACATGACTCTTACACTGCATATTTACTGTTGTAGATAACCATGGCACAAAACACATCGACACTTTTGTTGCGATCGATCCTTGAGAAGGAAAAACTGAATGGGACCAACTTTCTCAAATGGTACCGAAACTTGAGGATAGTCCTCAAACAAGAGAGAAAGGCTTATGTCCTAGAGCAGCCCATTCCGAATGAGCCTGCTGCCACTGCTCCAAGAGCTGAAAGGGATGCTCACAAGAGGCATTCTGATGATGCTTTGGATGTTGCATGCCTCATGCTTATTACCATGGAATCTGAGCTTCAGAAGCAACATGAGAACATGGGGGCGTTCGATATGATCGAACATCTCAAAATGCTTTTCCAAGAGCAAGCTAGGCATGAGAGGTTTGAGACCTCTAAGGCATTGTTTCAGTGCAAGATGTCTGAGGGAAGTCCCGTGGGTCCTCATGTGCTCAAGATGATTGGGTACATTGAGAATCTTGAGAATTTGGGATTTGCTCTTCAGAAAGAGTTGGCTATCGATGTAGTCTTGCAATCGTTGCCTGAAAGCTACAGTCAGTTCGTCATGAACTATAACATGAACGACCTTGACAAGTCCCTTCCTGAATTGCTCAACATGTTGAGAACTGCTGAGCAAAACCTTAAGAAGGCTAAGCCCATTTTGATGGTTCAAAAGGGCAAGGGAAAGGGAAAAGCCAACAAGAAGAAGGATAAAGCTAATGGAAAGTCCAATGCTAGTTCTTCTTCAGCTGCACTGAAACCAAAGGGTGGTGTGGCAAAGGAAGGGGAGTGCTTCCATTGTAAGCAACCTGGACACTGGAAGCGCAATTGCAAGCTCTATCTTGAAGAACTTGCTAAGGAAAAGGGAAGTAAGACTTCCACTTCAGGTATTTTTGTTATAGAGGCTAACTTTTCTACTTCCTCATCTTGGGTATTGGATACTGGATGTGGATCTCACATTTGTGCAAATGTGCAGGATCTAAGTAGAAGTAGAAGATTGGCCCGAGGTGAAGTGGACCTACGTGTTGGAAATGGAGCAAGGGTTGCTGCCTTAGCCGTAGGGACTTATGTTCTCACTTTACCTAGTGGATTAGTTTTAGAATTAGACAACTGCTACTTTGTGCCTACTATTAGTAGAAATTTGATTTCTGTTTCTTGTTTGGACAAGAAAGGTTTTTCATTTATAATAAAGGACAAATGTTGTTCTATTTATTTGAATGAAATCTTTTATGGTAGTGCTCAACTTAGCAATGGGTTGTATGTTCTAGACCTCGAAGATCCAATCTATAATGTGAATACCAAGAAGGTCAGATTAAATGATTCAAACCCGACCTATCTCTGGCACTGTCGCTTGGGCCATATAAATGAGACCCGCATATCCAAGCTCCATAAGGATGGACTCTTGGACTCATTTGATTTTGAATCATATGAGACATGTGAGTCATGTTTGTTGGGCAAGATGACCAAAGCCCCATTCACAGGGCAAAGTGAAAGGGCTAATGACTTACTAGGACTCATACATAGTGATGTATGTGGCCCTATGTCTACACAAGCTAGAGGAGGTTTCCAATACTTCATTACTTTCACTGATGACTTTAGCAGATATGGCTATGTGTATCTTATGAGACACAAGTCAGAATCCTTTGAAAAGTTCAAAGAATTCAAGAATGAAGTAGAGAATCAACTCGAGAAGAGTATCAAAGTGCTTCGATCAGATCGAGGTGGAGAGTACTTGGATCGAGAATTCCTTGACTATCTGAAGGAGTGTGGTATAGTATCACAACTCACTCCACCAGGTACACCTCAATGGAATGGTGTATCTGAAAGGAGAAATCGAACTCTGTTAGACATGGTTCGCTCTATGATGAGTCAAGCTGACCTTCCAAACTCCTTTTGGGGACATGCTCTAGAGACAGCCGCTTTTACACTAAACCGAGTTCCATCTAAATCGGTTCAAAAGACACCATATGAGATATGGAGTGGGAGGCGTCCCAATTTGTCTTTTATGAAGATTTGGGGCTGTGATGCTTATGTGAAACGTCAATCCTCTGACAAACTAGGGCCCAAATCTCAAAAATGCCTTTTTGTTGGGTATCCCAAAGAAACAAAGGGTTACTATTTCTACAATCCTTCTGAGCAAAAAGTGTTTGTTGCTCGAACTGGTGTCTTTTTGGAGAAAGAGTTTATCTCTAAAGGAACTAGTGGGAGGAAAGTAGAACTTGAAGAAATTCAAGAACAACAAGGAGACATCGAACCTGAAATGGAACCTGAACAGACACCACAAGATGTTGTGGTTCAAGAGTCTGTTCCTGTAGCACAGAGCCCACGTAGGTCTGGTAGGATTCGGCGTGAGCCTGAGAGATATGGATTTCTCATGACTCACACTGGTGATGTGATGCTCATGGATCAGGATGAGCCCACAACCTACCAACAAGCTATGTCGGGGCCTGACTCTGAGAAGTGGCTAGTGGCCATGAAATCCGAGATGGAATCCATGTATGAAAACCAAGTATGGACTTTGGTTGACCCACCTGAAGGGGTAAAACCCATAGGGTGCAAATGGGTTTTCAAGAAGAAAACTGACATGGATGGTAATGTGATTACCTTTAAGGGACGATTGGTTGCAAAAGGTTTCAAGCAAATTCATGGTATTGACTATGATGAAACTTTTTCACCAGTTGCTATGCTTAAATCCATCCGAATTTTGTTCGCTATTGCTGCACACTATGATTATGAGATATGGCAAATGGATGTCAAAACTGCATTCCTAAATGGAAAGCTACTTGAGGATGTGTACATGACACAACCTGAGGGTTTTGTCACTCCTGAGAATGCCAATAAAGTGTGCAAGTTGCAAAGGTCCATTTATGGACTGAAGCAAGCTTCTCGAAGTTGGAATCTTCATTTTGATGATGCAATCAAAGAGTTTGGTTTTATCAAAAATGAAGATGAACCTTGTGTCTACAAGAAGGTTAGTGGGAGCACTATTGTCTTCTTGGTGTTGTATGTAGATGACATACTACTCATCGGGAATGACATTCCTGAGCTACAGTCTGTGAAGACTTGGCTAGGGAAATGTTTCTCTATGAAGGACTTGGGTGAAGCAGCCTATGTGTTAGGCATCAGGATCTATAGAGATAGATCTAGAAAGCTTCTTGGCCTAAGTCAAAGTACATATATTGACAAGGTGCTAAAGAGGTTTAGCATGCAAGATTCCAAGAAAGGATTCTTGCCCATGTCACATGGTATAACTCTTTCTAGATCTCAGTGTCCGAGTACACCCGAGGAGAGAGAGCGCATGAGTAAGATTCCATATGCCTCAGCAATTGGATCTATCATGTATGCCATGATATGTACTCATCCCGATGTCTCATATGCTTTGAGCATGACGAGTAGGTACCAATCAAACCCCAGTGAGAGTCACTAGACAGCTGTTAAGAACATCCTTAAGTACTTACGAAGGACTAAGGATGCATTCTTGGTCTTTGGAGGTGAAGATGAGCTCGTTGTAAGGGGTTACACCGATGCAAGCTTCCAATCCGATAAGGATGATTTTAGATCGCAATCTGGTTATGTGTTTTGTATTGGTGGTGGTGCTGTGAGCTGGAAGAGTTCAAAGCAAGAGACAGTAGCTGACTCTACAACAGAATCTGAGTACATTGCCGCCTCTGATGCTGCGAAGGAGGCAGTTTGGATCAAGAAGTTCATCACTGAACTTGGAGTGGTTCCAAGCATTGCCGACCCGATAGAGCTCTATTGTGACAACAATGGAGCAATCGCACAGGCTAAGGAACCTCGATCTCACCAGCGATCCAAACACATACTTCGACGCTATCATCTCATCAGGGAGATCATCGAGAGGGGTGATGTAAGGATATGCAGGACTTCAACAGATAGCAACATTGCTGATCCGCTGACAAAGCCCCTTACGCAGCAAAAGCATGATAGCCATTCTAGGTCCATCGGTATTAGATACATGGATGATTGGCTTTAGTGCAAGTGGGAGATTGTTAGTGTTGTGCCCAAAAGCCAATCATGAGATGATTGTATTTTTGCACATTGAGTCATGATATTTTATTAAGGCATTAATCCAGCAATTATGTTTGTTGTTTTGTTTCTGCGTAACTTAACAAACATAATTGTAACCCTAGAATAATGATATTCTTAAACGTCCCTGGTCTAGTATTATTGTGGAGCGGGTTGCAATAATACATAATGACTAGCATATGTGGAGACTAATATGAGATATGTAGTCTACATATGGGTACAAGTTGGAGAACTTGTGTACTGGACCGACCCACCATGAGAACACTACATGGATCGTTATATGAGTGTCATAAGTGATTCTCATAGTGATCATGGTATATGTAGTCCTTCGACCTAAGATCATCAAGGTTCCCTACATGTGAGTCACATACTTTGATACTTTCCTTTGTTGCTCGTAACTGAGTGAACTTGAAGGAGGTCATTGGGTATGTCACATATCATGCGGAGGGATTTGTATGATCAAGATGGGATTTGTCCCTCCTATGTAACGAGAGTGATATCTTCGGGCCCCTTGATAGAGTAAGACTTAGAAAAATGCATGGCCATGCTCGGATGAGTTGATATACGATATCAATGTCATCAGTTTAAGTTGGTCTACTCGGTAATCAAGAAACCAAAGATTGGGCTATACGAAAGTGACACATTCCATGTCTCGTGCTTAGTCTTGATATTTTGGACAAAGTGACAATGGCATATATCGGTGATGATCATAAAGGTTTAGTCGAATCACCGACAATCTCGTCACTTGGGTAGCAATGATGTGTTGCTAGACACCGCTCATTGCTTATGATCATAAATCACATCATAAATGTGATTTATGATCATTGCCAATATGGCAAGAGCCTATTGAGTCGCACACATAGAGCTATTTGGATCATTAGAGTGCATGGGCTAATTATTTGGGTTATGGTTTCACTTTAATTTCGTATTAATAATGGGCCAAAGAGTTGAGCCATTATTAAGCCCGAAATTAAATCCTAATTGAATTAGGGCTTTGAAACCCATTAGGCCTGGAAGTTGAGTCTCACTATAAATACAACTTTTAAGTGAGAAATTCGCAGGTCTCCTTGCCCTAGCCTCTAAAAAGGACAGCCACACTCTTCACTTGCAATTCCTTGGAAGACGCAAGCTAGCACTACGAGCGCAAGAGAAACGCATCTGCCGGGACGTGGTAGAAGCGTGGTGATCCCGAGAGGCTCGTGTGGATACCATAGAGAGCCTGAACACATCAACTGTTCAGGTTTTGTGATTCGACTCAACAGTTGAGTGAGAAATCTCAACCGAAAATTAGATATGAAATTTTCGAACACCCAGTTTACCCCGTTTCACTTGGATCCTGGAGGGTTTCGGTTAAATTTCGCTGCGCTGTTTGCCTTCCGAAACCTAACACATGAATAGGTACCAACTACCAATCACTAGTAATTTAGATGATAAAGAAACCATTCCAAACAAGGTTGTTAAGATCCAAATCTGGATCTTCTCATCCCACCATCTTATGATCCAACATTATGAAATTTTGTCAGAAAATAATAAAATTGATGATATGATATAATCGAATAAGATCCCAATTAAAATCTTAAGATCAATAGGATCTTTCGATTCTATCAATCCTACTTGATATTGATTTTTTTTTTATACTTGTATTTTACCCCAAATTAAAAAGTTTAAGTGATTGGGCCCTTATTGCCCAAGTTTGGTTATTTAAACTAGTAATTTTATTACTTGAATTGTGAAATAAACCAAAAATTTTTATTAAAAAAAAAATCGTCTCTTTCTCACTCAGAAGACAAAACTCGGCATCTCTATAAGTTCACTATTATTGTGTTAGTTATGCTTGTTTATAAATTTATTTTAAAGTTGTATTAGTTATTGTTTTTGTTATGTTGATGTATGCGTTACTAGGGCTCTACCTATATTTGTACTATGAGACTAGGTTTATCATCATTGTTATGATACTTAAACTTTATTAAGTTAAATGACACTAGTCGTCCTTAAACCATCCCAATGTTGCTTAATCGTCCCGAAACTATAAAATATTGCTTAATCGTCTAGAAACTGTACAACTTTTTTCCAACTTCCGTCACTTTTTAATTGTTAGTGTATGGTAGAATAACAGGTGCAACAATTGAGTAATTTGAGGACGATGCTTCAACAATTGAGTAGTTTGAGGACGATGGTGCAACAATTGGGTAGCTTGAGGATGATGATATAACAATTCATAGTTTCAGGACAATTAAACAATATTAGGTATAGTTTAGGGATAATTAATATCATTTACCTTAAATTTCCAATATAACTGATCTTTTATATGAATTATATTATTTATTACAAGTAATTTAATCTTTTAGCTGAATCTTATAATCAACGATCCGATATAACGATCTCGATCTTGTATCATGAAAAATGATCTTAGGTAGAATCTCGATCCTAACAACTTTGATTCCAAAATTCTAAAGCGGACTAAGAAACCAAAATGACCAACTTATAGGATTCGGCATAAAGAAAAAACCATCGATCAAACCATGACAAAACCATCTAGAACTGAGCAAGCTTCCTGAATAGCCATACCTCAGGTTTGGAGCTTCATATCCTGCAAGAAGATAACACCATAATGAAGCAAAAAAATGAACATTACAACAGCCATAAACAATACTCGGAGTATCGGAAAGGGGAACATGTAGAACCAGGCAGATAGACAATCGAAAGTAAAAATCAAGAGAAGAAGAGCTGAGAAGGGTACCAAAAACATCATAGACGAGAAGAATGGCGAGCTTGGAATCGGGAGAGCCAGAGAAATAAGTCTTGAGTCCTGCGAGTTCCTCAACATGTCCCCCTCCGCTGCTAGGATTAAGTGTTGGTGGGTTTAAGCAGCACTGAGGACCCGACATTCTCGATTCTTCCCTTCTCGACCAGGCATAGACGAGACTTGACAAATCCCTGGACGGAGCTGTTTGTGGAGTACATTCTTTCCCGATAAAGAAAGACGTAGAAGTAAAAATAATTAAAAGAAAAAAGAAAAATAAATAGAAGTAAAAATAATTAATTTTGAATTAAGGTGATTTAATTTATAATGATTTAGACACCAACTTTTTCTGATTTGGTCCATTTAACTGTGTCTTGTTTTTTTCCTCGTTATGGCACTCCAATTCGTGTTTCGCATGCCATGTTTTCTCTACTTCAACTCAGCTGAGTAATTAACAGTAAAAAGTGAATAAACAACTCGAGCTCGACTCGAGTTCAGTTCGGTTTAAAGCTCATTTATGACTCGTTTGAAAAATTTATCCAATCAAGCTTAAACAAAATTTAAAGCTTGATCTACAATTCAAATAAAACTCGATTTGACTTGATCTAATTTTAGATGTTTTTTTAATTTAATCAAACAACTCAAGCTCGACTCGAGCTCGATCAGATAAAAGCTCGTTCACAGCTCGTTCGTAATATTTTTCAATCCAAACATGAATAAAATATTGAGCTCAATAAATTATTCAAGCCGAACATGATCAGCTTGCTACTCGGCTCGCCTTGACTCGTTTTCAGCCCTATGATTAATGCATGTACATCTTAACTTTAAAGATTAAAAGTTGGAATAAGAGATTTACAATGAAACTAAATTCTTAATAATATAGCACGGATCCTAATTGAACCTCAATCCTAAATTCTACCTAACCAACTGTCTAACATCTTCTCTCTATTCAACCTTTACAATATATATACTTCATGTGTACAAAAATAAAAGCATGTCCCTCTTCCGGTCCCCCTTATTACCATGAGACTCATATTGATGAGAATGTCAGTTTTTTTTTTTATCCAGAAGACAAGTAAACTAGTTTTGTATAAGATTTTAAATAATGAAGTAAAAAGGCTAAAGTCAAATCCTTGACCTCCTCACAATATACCAAGTATTTTAACCATCAGCTTAAAGGTGTGAGGACCTGTTGTTACTATTAAGTATTAACCTTATATCTATAAAGTCCTATTTTTTTTTTCCTTTTCTCATTTACGACATGCTTAGGTTTTAATAAGAAGATTGAATAAATCTAATCAAATAAACTAAAATATAACTTAAATAGCTAAATTATGTCATAACATATAATTTCAATGACCGTCAAAAGAAAACATATAATTTAAATGATTCACACTTGTTTTGGTGATATCACAAACGAGTCGGAGGATTATCATATTCAGGTCAATTATAAATCAATCCCACAGAATTTTCACCCACTTAGGGTTAAATAGAATCGTAGATCTGTTCAAATTTTGACCCATTTACCATCCAAGTCCTAGATGTATAGAATTTGTTTGCAAGTCCTAAACCTTTGAATGATCATTCTGTTGATCATTCTGTCGGTTCCATACATGGCATCTTATCCCTTAAGCTATGGGAAAATTATGTAGACCCCCCAAGATATGTCCTAAATCCTACACTTGTGTTTTCCCTGATTCAAATTACCGTCCAAAGCTAACTCCGTTATTGGCCGTTAAGAAAAAAAAGGGCAAAATTCATTTTATTCTCCTAAACCTCTTCACTTGATAACTTTGTCCCCGGTTACACCGCGTCTCCTTCATCTTTCTCGTCTCCCAAAATCATTTCATCCCATTTCAACTCTTCCAATTTAGCTCTCACAACGCAACGGGCTCAGTTAGTCTTCAATTTTCAACTTAATCATGAGTTGTTGCATGTCTTCCTTTTTAGTTGAAACCCACCTAGAAAAGGGCTAGACCTAGCAGAACCAGCAAGCCAATCACCACCAATCACCGAAGTCTGAGCCAATTCTCCCTGGGTTTGCCAAAGTCGAAGCCGATTCACCCTGGGTTTGCCGAAGCCGGAGCCAATTCCCCATGGTTCTGCCAGAGTCGGACCTAGTTCCAACTGCCCATCAGCGAAACCACCCTTAAGGAGTTAATCGTCCATGCTGGCGCTGTCCTCAACGATACTGGCCACCAAGGTTGACAGGTCTGAAAAGGAGTAGAAGCCAGTCGCGATATCATCATCCGGTTCACTAATGGAGAAGGAGGGGAAGCGAAGGCACCTAGAAATAGTGGAGAAAAGTATTGAAAGGAGACACAAAATGATGCAGAAAAGGAATAACAAAACAACGGCTCGAAGGCAGTACTGGGAAGTCATGGAAAGGAGACTGGTGGTGGAAGCGAACCTGACAGCTTGGCAAACCTGGAGCCTGAGATGCTAAGTATCTGTCCACCGGAAGTTGAAGCTGTGGCTGTGAATATGGGTCAATCGAGGCAATAAATCCGAAGACCGAGTGAATTCAAAAATTGTTAGATGTATAAGTTGGTGAGGCAAAAGTTTAAGGGAAGAAAGTTAGGAGCTCAAAAGTAGGTATTTTTTCTCTTTATTGTTATAATGGTGATTAATAGAATTAAATTTTTATGGGAAAATTGTAAGTATTTGAAATAGAGATGCATTTTCAAGGATAAATTTAGTTATTTGAAATAGGTAAATTTAGGTATTTGAAATAGAGAAGATACAAATATAAATTATAAATTAGGTGATACATCAAGGAGATTTATGCGATCAAGAATGACATCATCTGTAGTAATGACATCATGGATAACATCACGAATAGAGTAGCCGGAGAAATTGAAGTGGTCACTACAGTGAGGATTTCTTACAATCCATGAGGTGTTAGGAAACTTTTTATGTAATTTTATGTAATTACATTTAAAGATTTTAAATAATTATCCAAATATGGATCCTATCGAATCAGTCGAATATGAATTTTGAAACTTATTGTAAATTACTATCTTAAATTCATCATAGCATTTTGTTAAACACACGCAAAATTAAATTTTTTCTAAGTATAATTTTTAAATGTATTATATGAATTAAATGAATTTTAAAATTATATTAGTTATTAAAAAAAACAAATGATCTAACCCAAAACCCAGAATCCCGCCTAATGTAAATAACCAAACTAAATCATGGCTCTAACAAAACAAAACAGGTAAACAAAGAAGAAAAATAAACAAAAAAAAATGCTGTCAGTAGGGGTGAGTATGGGTCGGGTTGGTTCGGTTTTATGGTGGAACCGAACCAATCCGAAATGGCCTCGGTTCCAAAATTTTTATACCCAACCCAGAACTGAGAACCGAACAGAACCAGAACCATGGTCTGGGTTTCTCGGTTCTGGTTCTCGGGTTTTTCGGTTTAGACCATATACATATAACAACACCAAAATTCAATAAATCTACATCCATAATCAGTTTTATAACATATTCAACATAATATACAATTAAATTAATATTTAAATATATGTACTTAGATACATTCAAAAGAGTTTAAAATGTTGTTCTTACAAAAATGGTTCAAAAGAGTTGCTTGTGGGGCATCTTTTATCTCAACTAGTTTACTTCATTCCGGTAATTCCAATATTGGTATGACATTCAATATGGAAAATTGAGCCTTTAAGACCATCTTCTTCAGTATCAAAACCTAAAATATGTTGATGTCATAAATTTTTAATTTTGCATGACTCAAATGAAAAAAATATCATAATTGTGTCGTAAAAAGTAGTCTGGAATGAAAGATCGAAAGCAAAATGACTTAGGAGTAGTGGGTTTATGAAGTAAAGTGATTTAAATAAATATGGAAAAATTTTGTAAATGATCCCACAACTTCCATACTATTTCAATTTGGAACATCAGTTTAAGAGTTTAATATAAAAACACAAAATAACCATCATAATAGTTCAAAGAAATATGTGTGTGTGTGTGTGTGTGGATATATTAGTAATACTATAATTTTTATTATATAATTATATATATATTTCGGGTTCGGTTCCATCTCGGGTTGGTTCCATATGGAACCAGAACCAACCCAAAAACCGTCGGTTCTCCTATATGTGGAACCAACCCGAGAACCATAATCAATTTTTACCCAACCCAACCCAATCCAATGGGAGTGGTTCGGTTTTAGTTTCGGGTTTACCCAACCCATGCTCACCCCTAGCTGTCAGTGACTAATTTGTCAAACAGAGAAGGAATAAGGATTGAAACGAACAAAAGAAGAAGATTATAGGCCTAGGTGCAAATTTTTACCAAAGTGGACTGGTTGACTGGGTTGAACGGACCTGGAAATGGACCGCGTCGCGGGGTTGTAATTCGGGTCGCGTCAGTTTTGGCCTCAATTCTATTTTCTCTGGCAGCAACAGGATCGTGACTCGCGGCTTCCTCCTTGTCGGTTTGTCTTGCTGGTGGCAGTGGGTACGTCGAGGCTAGGCGGCAAGGGGTCGAACAACGCAGGGGAGGCGAGCCTGGGTCGATCGCGACGGCGGGAGCAACGGCGATGGAGGTTAGAATGGTGTCAAGCAGAGAACGGCAAGGCTCCTGGCGTGATGGCGGTCTTGGGAAAAGTTCAGAGTTTTTGGGGAGGAGGTGGCCAGATAGGGGACTTAGGTTGTAGTTTTACGTTTTCTCGATAAAAACTTGAGTTTTCTGCAAATTTTTTTTAGCTTTTTTTTTCTCCTCAATAATGACCCATATTTATACTATGGGAGTTTTAGGTAAGATTAACCTGAATTTTAGAGGTTAAGCCTCATCCAAATCAAATTTGATGGAGTTTAAACCACGTAAGATGTTATCTGTTCAAAATATTTGTCTAAGTGCGAAAAATCTCTTGAGTTGCTGATTCTGCCCTAGACTTTATGAAAATTTCCAATTTCATCCAATACTTCGCTATTTTGTCAATTGGGCCAAAAAGCTTTATAAAATTTTCATATTTTCCTAAACCTTTATAAACTTGCCAGATTTGACTCAAACTTTTTTAGCTTGACAAATTTGACCTAAAATTTGCGTATTTGCCCAAAACTTTCTAAAAACTTTCAATTCATGCCCAAACTCCCCCTTCTTGCCTAAATTGACCCAAAAGAAATTTAGGACCTCTAAACTAGTACCTAAACTAAGTGAATTCTTCTTTGACCCTAAATGACCATTTTAAATTCCTAAAATTTCATAATATGAAATGACAACATAATCTAAATGAACATAATCCTATCAACTGCCAAACATCTAAAATGACCAAAGTGACACGAATGACTAAATTGCCCCCTAAAAATAAGAATGCTCATAAACTAATTTTTCTAACCTAAAACTAAACTAAAATTAGTGCTCAGACAAAATTAGGTGTCAACACTGTTTATTTGGGGTTTTAAAATCAATAGATTAATTACACCTTAAGATCTTAATTTTTAGTTTTTCTTTTTTTTTTCTTTAATATAAATAATTTTATAACTTGTCTTTGAAAATGACATAATATATCATTATGCTTTATTCAATTTATTTTTTTTAATTATTTTTGCTTTATAATTTAATTTTTATTTATTTTTTATTTTTGCACTCTTTTTATATTTATATTTTTAATTTTTTTAACTGCCTCTAATTAACAACATAGTTTTCATTTTCAAAATTGGAAATTAAAATTACAACCCCTCTACCCTCAGGGTTTGGTTGAACATACAATTTTGTCCTTACTACTTCAAATATCTACACTTCTCCCATGAAGTTAACACCACAATTTACCATTACCACAAAAATGAGAAGATCCCATACTTTGCCCCTTAGTTTCGAATGGTCTTACTTGCACTTCGCCACTTGGTCTGATCTTCAATACCAATCCTTCAAAACCAGTAGACCAAAGAAAAAATATAACTTTATCAAATTGAAGCCTGCCCATTTAATCCTCGCCCTTTCTCAAATCAAAACGCAAGAACGAAATTTGGCAAAATTTCTGTGTCAAATCACAAACAAAAAATGCAAAAATTGAATAATAACATAGTATCATACCAAATTCCTGGAGGACCATAGCACTTGTATTAGCTGATATGTTCTTGCTAAACACTAACCTCAAACAATTCCTGAATCTTTTTGTCACAATAAATCTCGGAAAGAAACAATCAAACTGGGAAAACAACCTTAGTACAAAAGGCACGAGACATTAACGCCAACCAAAAAACCCACAAGTACTAACTCCATCTTCAGCCAAAAGACAAGAAAGCATTCGGTTTCTAGGAATCCATCGACAAATAAATGCAAGCAAAACCATAACATTACTGCAACTCACACACAAAAGCACATGTCTAAGTAGTTCCTTTCCCATTCTTCCCCCACAGATTTTCTCAACAACCAAACAGAGCCAAAAGACAGGACAAATCAGCAGAAAAATTAGAACAAGACAATTGGCAGCCTCCTCTTGCACTCCCATCACCATCTACAGTTGGTGGAGGGGCTGGGCTAGGCTTAAAAGCCTCTTCATCCGATCCATTACCTGGTCTTGAAAGGAGAAAAGGGAGATGAATTTCTAGCACGTATTTCAACTAAGAGAGCAAAGATTGAGAGGAAGGAAAGAGCGAGGCCATGGGGGAGGATAGAAAGAGGAAGTGAGGAGTGCAAGCAGAAGACGAAGAGGATAACAAGGAGAGCATCCGTCACGGCGAACTCACCGCTGTCAATGAAGGGGATCGAAAACAGGGGTTTCTAGGTTCATTTCTGGGTTTTCCAAGAAACAAATGAATTGGGGTTTATAAGATCTGTCTAGGTTTTCCAAGAACTTTTTACATGATTCTGTCATGTTCGAGTGAGCTAGGGTTTCTGGGTTATTTTGAATCTTATCACACCAAGAACATGAGACATTGGAAGGAAGTCTTGGGTCTGTGGGTTATTTTTTAGGTGCTTTTTTTTTGTAGATTAATTGGTTTGATTAGAACTGGTTTTAGTAGTTGGGGGGCAAAGTTTCTACGGAAGAAAGCTAATAGGGTAAAGTCTGACATTTTGTTATTTTTGTGATAACGGTGAATCACGGTATTAACTAAGTAGGGGTAACTGTAGATATTTGAAACAGTGGGGACAAAACTATAGATTTGACCAAGCCTTAAGGGTATTTTGATAATTTTCCCATTCAAAATTGATTATTACTTTTGATCCCTCTTCATTTATTTCTTATAGTGACTAATAAAACTAAAATAACATAAATGATAAAGCTCATTTCTAAGGTTAACTACACATGTGGCCCCTGACCTTTTATTATTGTCCTATCTTAGACCCTAACCTCAAAACTTTATATGAAAAATCTTCAACCTTAATTTTTTATTTCAATTTAGACCTTTGGAGCACGGAAAATGCAAAAATTTATAGAATTGGCCACGTAGCATGCCAACATTGAGTGACTTGTCACATGGCACAATGAATCAATTACTTGTGATTATGTGGAAAAGGAAAAATAATAATAATAAAATAAATTCAAACCCAAAATCCAATGAATAAAATCCAAATCATCGACCTCCTCCCGCTCCTCTACCCATCCCTAGCAAATTCCCCACTCTCTCTATCTTAACTCAGCGGCCCTTCAACTACCCTCATCACATCCTCCGATGGCCCTTCAACTATGGGTGAAAAAAGGCCAGGCTTTTTTCGAGTAGCTCGAGCTCGAGCTCAAGTTAAGGCATTTCGAGTCGAGCTGAAAAATAGGCTCGAATGTTTTTAGGGCTCGAGCTCAAGCCTGAGCAAACCCGACACCAAAAGCTTGCGAGCCTATCAGGCCCCTTTCTTTTTATCTTTTCTTTTTTTTTTTTTTCCAATCAGGCCCTAAACTCTCTCTCTCTTTCTCTCTCTCTTCTCCCCATGGTATCGCCTCCTTCTTTGCTTCTCTCCTTCCCTTTTGCCATCGCTAATGACACCCATTTCTCCTCCCTCAACACCATCAGGCCTTAAACTCTCTTTCTCTCTCTTCTTCCCATGGCATCGCCTCCTCCTCCGCTTCTCTCCTTCCCCTTCGCCATCACTGACGCGCCCATTCCTCCTCTCTCGACAACATCAAGTCGCCATCGTTGCTCCAACTTCCACCACTATTTTCACCCAAGATCAACGACGCCACCATCGATGCTCTAACCAGGCATTGGAGACCCAAATCGGCAGCTCGAGGATGGACTATGATGGCTCGACTATTGAATTGAGGGAGATGATGCCTCATTTGTGAATTTCACAAACTCATGGTAGAGCCGCAAACAACTGGAAAGTTTGGGATATGCTATCTATTTCCCCTTCTTTAGTTATCATTGTAAGAAAAATTGCAGATTTAGTCCCCCATCTTTTATCTAAGTTTTAGTTGGGTATTAAAGATTTATTTGTCATTCGAGCTTTGCGGGTTTTCGAGCTGAGCTTGAGGCTAAAAAATTAGGTTTGAGCAATTCGAGCTCGAGTCCGAGTAGTACCGAATAGTGAATGAGTCGAGCTCGAGCTTAGTGGGCTCGAGCTCAGCTAGGCCCATTTTCACCCTTACCCTCAACTCCCCTGGCACAAAGACTTCCGCATCCTTCAATGGTGTCTCAACTCCCCCAGCACGCTTTAGCCCCTCTTCACTATAATTGGCACGCTTTAGCCTCATTGACTGGGCTGTTCTATGACTCGGACAATTTGGCACTCTTCAGCCTTATTGACTAGCAATTTTGTGACTTGGACGGCGTGCAGGAAGGTTAGTCGGACGACATGAGAAAATGGACAGTGATTTGATGATTCAGCGATTCAAACGGTGTGGAAGGACGGATGGTGATTTGAATGGATAGGTGTGAACAGACAGACAGTGATTTGGACAGACAGACAAACAGCGACATGAACAAATGAAATCTTTGTTCAAAGCTCTCCTTTTTTTGTGGTTTTTTTAATTATTATTTTCCCTTTTTATTAGTTTTGTTCTTTTCCACATCATCACCAATAGTTGATTATTATGCCACGTGGCAAGTTTCATTAATTTTAATATTTTCCATCCTCCAAAGATCTAAAATGGAATAAAAATTTGAGGTTGATGACTTACCATGCAAAGTTTTGAGTTTAGAGTCTAAAATAGGACTATAATAAAAGGTTATGGGCCACAAGTGCATTTAACCTCTCATTTCTATGAATATGAAAACTTTAAAATCTCTCTCGTTTAAAATATTAGATGATTGATCATTTTGTTTCGATTTTATATTTATGTGAACTCTAATATCTTTCTCGTTTAAATTAATGGATGATCGATCATCTTATTGCAACTTTATATTTATATACTTATTCGGAGATTAATTGTTTTCAAGAAATTCATATTGAATACATGGCCATTAATCTCCTTCAATAATAAATGAGCTAGAACAATTCTAGCTTATGGCAATTGTAGTTTAAAGAATAAATTGTTTTCATATTTTTTTAGTTTTTATCTTTTTAATGTTTAAGTATGAACCAAGATTTCTATGATATTTTATTTTAAATTCAAAAATGAGAAAAATATGGTTAATTGCTCAATCTTATTGAAATTAAATTAATGATAAAAATAAAAAATTATATAAAATTTGTTATAAGGTAAATACTAACACTGAAAAGGCAAGATTAGCAATAGTTAAATTTTCTATATTTGATGTTGTAATTGATCAATAACCATTTTGTTAAATAAGGCATTCTTAAAAATTGGTTAATTAATCAAAAAATACTCAAATCTAAATCTACAAAATTACCAATATTATATTATTTCAAATGAAAGAATTTTAAGATTTTTCATATTTTGTGGAAAAGGGCCTTACCTTTTGTTTAGTTTTCGCTTTAGGAAAATCTCATTGAGATGGACGTCGCACACTTCAATTGGACAAATGGTGACTCATTTATTTCGGAAACCCTCCATCCCTACATGATCCTCTTTAGGTTTAACAAGTTCTAAAATATGTGAGGAGGAAAAGAAAAGGAAAACGGCCAATTATTTTGAAAATGAAAATGGTGTTCTTAATTAGATGAAATTAAAAATTTGAAAATGAAAAAAAATGAAAAATAAGCATAGGCAATAAAAATTAAATAAAATGACAAGTAACTAAAGCAAAAATAATTGAAAATAAGTTAAATATAAAAATATATAAAGTATGTCATGTGAAAAATACAATTGAACCATCTTATATGTTAAGAAGAAAACTTAAAAAAATCTAAAAGTTAGGTCCCAATGTTTAATTATTAAGTCATTAGCTTTAATGTCCAAAATAAACGACATTGGACAATTATAAGTCTCTTAAACCTTAAGGGACTTTCAAAGGTTTCTAAAACATGGGGATAACTATAATTCCCATTATACCTCAAAAGATTATGTGTCATTCCCTTTTATATACTTTCTACTTTTCCAAAGAAGTAGGGGCGTAGTCAGAAATTCAGTTAGGAATGAGAGTGGGGGGTGTGGTGTGGGGCGTGGGGCAAGTTGTTAGTATATATAAATTTACAATCAATAATAGAAAACACTAAATAATATTATATATAAGCACATGAAATTTGAAAATTTATAATAATTAAGTTCATTTCAAAAGTTTACAACTTAAAATTCAGTAGACAGTTTACATATATAAACATATGGAATTCGAAAGTTTACAATAATTAAGTTCAATTGAAATTTCAATTTAAATTTAGTAGTCTTTTTCGTGAATGAAATAAGTTCAATTTATAGAGTAAAAATGGTTATTTTAATTTTCTATTAATTATAAAAAAAATTATTATACAAATTAAATTTATTATATAGCACTTACTTGATAGTTCAAATTATAATCTAAAAAATTATTATCAGACAAATACTTTGAGTTAACAAATTTCATGTAACATAACCAAAATAAAACATTTTTAATAGATTTAGGACTAAAACGAAATTGTCTTAATACATTTGGAACCAAAACAGAATGTTTAATAAGATAGCGACTAAAATGAAATAATAATTAAAGATTATGGACTATTACACAATTTACTCAATAAGACCTTAAAATGATAAAATATACTAGAGCCCCTTATTAATTACACAACTTACAAATAGGTACTAACTTTTGTTTTTCTACAACTATATCACATATCCAACAAGCCAATTAAAAATTTTAAAATTCTATGGGGGGCGGCTGCCCCTTCCCGCCCCTAAGATGCTACACCCCTACAAAGAAGTCTACTATATACCAACGTTTCACTCTCATCTGTATGAGCTACACTTAACGGATTTTCCAATGGCTGATGTAAGTTCTAACTTTATACTTAGCACTTGTTAGCTTTATGTTGCAGGGGACTATGCCCAAACTCAGTTTCACTTTTTTACTTATGAAAGGGCTAAGACTAAGCAACCTCTAAGGTTGTAAATGAACTGGATCAAAACAACGAGCTCTATTTTTTAACCAAACATGAACATGAATATAAACAAGTCATATTCATATTCATTCATTTGCTTGGTGGAAAATGAGATTCATGTTTGTTCATGTTCATTCGTCAATGGCAACAAAATGTATCAAACAAACAAACGCGCTCATAAACAAAAATAAAAGAATGCGCTCATAAACGATGTCGAAGACGTAGTCGAAGACGTGCTGAGAGAAACAGTGAAATATGGCTGTAATTTTGTCAAAAACAGAGGGCGCCTTTTTTTGCTTTTAATCCAAAACTGGTCGTTCGTAGCGTCTCCAACCTAACCCAACCCGATCGATAAATGGCATGGCATTAAAGCGAAGCCAAATTGGGCCCAAAAGTTCTCAGAAAACTTTCACACAAAAGAGATGGGCCATCATAATGAGCCGTGACAATCCGACTCGAGCAACAAAGAATCTTCGACAACGAAGCCTAAGTCACCTTAACTAATCAGTCACCTTTGTCGTTGGCCGGCAACATAGAGGTGGGAACAAATGAATAAAAATGTGGAAACGAAATAGTCCATTACGGTCCGGATCAGGCGTGATCAGTTAAGGTCCAAGTGGTGGCGGAGTCAAAGATTTTAGATTTGGGGCGGGAATTAGAAATTTTCAACATAAAATTTATATATAAAAATAATTTTATTTGAATTACAAGAAAAAAAAATTACGAAAATCTCTCTCTGAGCATATTTTATTTCATTGCCTCTTCACGCAAAAGGTACGAGCTTTCCTAAACGTAGAGACGCAATTTGTTCCAAATATATATGTTTATTACTGGTTCGCAGAAGGTAGTGATAAGTGGGGAATGCTTTTTATGGTTCTTCGTTATTGTCTTTGGTGGAATCAGAATAAAGTTGTGCTACACCCTAGGTAGAGTAGCGGAGGCTATTAAAATGTGGTGTGCAAACTAGGAAAATTTGTCCCTTCCTTCTCGCAAGGCACAAGTGGCTCACTCCCTGTTAGCGTGGTTTCCTCCTAATGATGGGTTTGTAAGGATTAATGTTGATACTGTCACCTCTTCCTTTTTGAAACGGAAGGCTATTGGACTTGTATTTTTAGATGCTAGGGCTTCACCCATTCATATCGTTTTAGTCTTCTTTTTTAAGTGGAGTGATCAGACGACCCTAGTGGAGACTTTAGCTATCTTATACGCTCTTCTAGAAACTAGGGAGCGTTGACTTCAGCAAATTATAGTTCAATCTGATGCACAAGTTTTGATCAAGGATCTACATTCTTCCAATTGTTCATCGCTTTTGCCTTTTGGAGTGGTTATGGATGATATTAGATAGCTAACTTCGTTTTTTGTTTCTTACTTTTTTATTTAAGTTTTGTTCTCTCTAAACTCAGTTGCTCATTCTATTGCCCGTGTTGGGCTATCAATTTGTTGGCCATGTTTGTTGGCCTTGACCACATCTATTGTGGTTGGACTTCTCTCTTTCTGAGTAATTAAATACAATTTATCTTTTGAAAATCTCTCTACAATCATTAGCAATCTGAAGCATCAAATGTCTATATCATTATGAGCTTTCTTATAAATTAAAAATAGTCAAAATTCAAGAAAGTAAAAATAATTTAATGTTATGCTTTAAAAAATCAAAGCTAACCATAATTTATGGAATCTAAGTGCCATAGAATGCCCAATGAGTAAGAGCAGGAAAATGTTAAGATAGGAAAACGTCACTTTTTAAAATTGAAATTAAAAAAGTTTATGAAATAAGAGTAGGAATGATAATTGAAGATGGAAAAGAGGTGAGAATGGGTGCGTCAACTCAAAATAAAATGATTATGTCATATAATACAAATTTGCAATTGTACTCGCCTTTTTTTCATCAAATAGAAATCATATATGATTTTGTCAGTAAAAAAACTTTCTACTATTTCTCTTTTAATGGAAACAACCAATAATTTTAGCATGGAATTCAAAAAATAAATAAAAAAACTGAAAGTAATTTTCAAGAATTGAGCAGTGGACCGAGTGGAGATTCTGGAGACCGGAGAAACTACAAAAAATAAAGAAATAACAAAAATTGAAAAAAAAAACTCACAGGAATTGGGCGGCAATGGAGAAAGCACGATTACAACTCCCAACTTGCAAAAATTGTTATGCCGGTGGGGAGCTGTTTTTTGTTGAGCACAGCAATATAAATTCTAATAACATGTGATTATGGGAAAGAGAGAAACGATAACGTAAAGGGTTAATTTTTTTATACATATTTTTAGATTTTTAGTTTTTTTTTTTTTAGGCAGAAGCGGAAATGAAGAGAAATAAGGGAAAAGAAAATCTGCCAGATGGTGAGCAGCGGACTCTGTGTCTGGAAATAATGGTTACGGTTCTACTGCAGCTGGCTTCAAAGTTTGCAATGATCAGCAAACTTTCTTACATGATTAAAAAAAAAAAAAGGGTTAAAAAGCAGTTACTTTTTTTTATTAACTTTTTTTTTTTGTTAAAAGGGAAGGACTTTATAACATTAAAAAAAAAAAAAGGAGACCAGTACACCGAAAAAGAAAGCGAAAAAAAACACGCAGTACAAAGGGACTATTCCTGGCGCCTACTACAGGCGTTGTATATACTTTCTTTACTACTTCCGTTGTTATATATACTTTCTTACTATATTTAATTTTCTAAAGTACTTTATAAAATATACATACCCCTGCATAATTGTAAAAAGTATGAGGGATGGGACGGCCCCAGCCCCTCCCATCTCCATCATTTGGTCCAAGCATGGAGGAACGCAGCTCGACGGAAATAATTCCAGTTCCAAACCAAAGATCCAACCGAATTAACACTTCTAGTTGTGAATATTGTGTTCCACATCTATTTTCGTATCTTTTCCTTTCGTATCGGTGGTCTTACCTAGGACTTCGGTACTTGGTCGTCTTCATTTACTAACAAATTCCAGTTTTTCTTCTTCTTGTTTTTTTTTTTTAAAAAAAAAATCATCTATTGTTATATTGCTACTTATTTCAGGCCAAATACCCTTAATGTGCTTAATAATTGGAACTTATATTTGACCTTGGAGTACCGAAAAAGACATTAACTTCTAGGCCCAACAAACTGGGCCTTGCGCAATTTTGATTAGAAAAATAAAATATGGGCCGAGAAAGCCTACCATTGCCTTGTCTGGTCCGCCCAACAAGCATACCGTTTGAATTCATAGACCCAAGTAGGCTTCAAGTTACACACCCGTTATGAAGTATTTTCTTTCGTTTTCGTTCACAAGGTTTAGGGATATGAAAAAATTAAAATATACGCATTTTTAATGTACACTACTCCATAGAAAACAAAAAATTTTTATTAATGAAAAAGAGTATATCTTTGTTAGAAAACTGTGTTCAACATAAGTAAAATCTTGTTCATTTAGTTAAATTAAGCATTTTTTTTTATTTTCTAACGTAAAAGAACATTTGTACATAAAAATGACGCTTCGGCTTCTCCACCTAAAAAATATAACACATTTTTTACTACCTGAAAAGAACTTAATTTATGATTAATACATTTGTCCTAATTTATGAAGAATACAACTTTTATGGTTTTACTTTAATTCAACAAATTAACACGTCAACTTGTTTTCCATTTGGCCGCCTATCATATTTTAAAAGGCTGGAGACAGTTGTTTGCTTGACCCTGCCGTCTTCGGTTAGGTGTTAAGAAACAGTTAAATATGGGCATAGTTCGACCAACCCATTAAATAAATAACATTGTAACAAACTATTCACCAAATCATAATATCAATTAATTGATTAATTAAAATAATGTAACATAACAACGTGAGATTAACTGCTGATGGTGCCGTTAACCTGGGATGAAAGATTCGTCTCACCTAATGTGAAGTCCCATAGACCATCATGCCAATCCACAGTCCTCTTTTTTTATTGGTTCACGACAACCTCCTAATTTTATGACGGATTAGGTGAGTCTCAATAAAAAATTTAAGCCCAGTTCAGTTTACACACTGATTAATTGCATAAAGTGATTGTTTATTCAAATTATATAATTATTAAAAATTTATATTTTGAGAAGCTAGAAAAATTCTTGTAAAATTATGTAAAAATACTTACTCTCTATAAAATTGTTTTACATTTAATTAAATGATTATTATGCCTATATAGTACTACTTTCAAATTATATTAATTCCACAATAAAACAAAAAATTTATTAAAAAAAAGCCAAATTTTAATAAAAGTTAAAATTTTCAATCAAGTAATTTAGATAAGTACAAAACATGCAAATCCGCGGAATTTCCACCTGCAAAGTTTGGACTTTGGAGGAAAATATCTTTTCACGTTAAAGCTGACTACTTCTATATGTTTTAGGAAACATAAGAGAGTGAGAAGGTTTTTCCTAATTGCACATGATGTTGACACTTGAGAGTGATTTTTCTTGGTGGGGTGGTGAACCAAAGTTGTTGGGACTTAGGATATTATGGCTCCAACAAATCACTTTCTCCTAACTAATTTAATAAAACTCTAGCTATGGTTACCTACCAAAGGAATCATTTTCTGAGGAAGCAGAAGCAAGCAATACGTCAGGGATAAATCTGTCAAACTGCCAAACTTCATATAAATATCAATGAAATGGTCCAAGAAAAAAAAAAAGAATTGCCAATCCACTAGTGGAATAAGTGGGACACACACACCCCCCTCCATCCATTCAAATGCCATGCCCATATAGGCTCTTAGGCACTACAGTATCATCACTATTGGGCCCTGCTTCCTCTTGGGTTGAGATGGACCAATTCTCACTCCCTGTCACAATCTCTACCTACCCTAACCACTACAATTTTTTTTTTGTGTTTTAGTTTAACTTATTTGTGTGAAGGAACTAGTATAGTAACTATAGTTATGAAAAGTAATTAAGCCGTGTTTATCTTCTATCCTTTCCCAATTAAGTGGATTAAGTGTTGTTTGGACTTAATGTTTACAACTAATTGAAACTATCATTAAACTCTTAAATGTTTTTTGTTCTATTCTCAAAAAGTAATTCGTGAAAAGTTGTTCTCATTTTCATTTATATCCTGATATTTATCCAATTCTAAAATGAGTTTCAATTGCTAACCAATTTTTTTTCTCATTCGAGTTCTAACACTTCAAAGCATAAGTGATTGGACCCCTTTGTAAAATGTTTTAGTGTATGACCAACACAGAAATGAAATATACAAAATTAATGAATTTCGATCAAGTACACCTAATAGGAGGCAATGGCAAAACTTCAAATTCTTAAGTACATAAAATAACTGGATAACAACTGATGTAGTGTTTTCAATTTTCTAATACTAATTTATTGCTTGTGGTTAGGTGATTTGAAAGGTTGACAAATATAAAACCATTAGCTTCCACCCTGCCATTTGACTAGGTAAATCTTAGATAAGAGTTAAACTGAAAATTTAAGTGTATAGCAAAGTCAGAGATTGATTATAGTGGTGAAAGTATAACACACAACCAAATTTTTTTAAGACTCAATTTGGACAAAAATGTGAAAAAAAAAAAGAAAGTAAAATATGCCTATCATTTACAAATATTAATTTGGTCAATTACGTTAATGTCACTGAACCATCTGAAATTGGTAACAACATGAATTTTGGTTGTAAGTGGAAATCAAGTTGGGAAACGTTTGAGACTGGTATGAGGAAAAATGGATAAGTTTTTGAACCAAAAACTGAAATTCCAAACAAAAAGTAAACAGGTACTAATGGAATATTGGTTATCCTTAAGTTAATTTGCAGGAGGGTTGGCTTTGATTGAAGCACTTGGGTTGGTGAATCATTTGTGGGACATCTGCAATGATGGGGCATGCCTTGACGATGTCCCTGGTACAGACCACAATGCCAGTTTATTCATGCCCTTTCATCTAACTCAGGATAAAAAGTATCACAGTCGGATTTGATCTCACATGGCCTACAAAATTATCCATCATGTACACAAAAAATAATAATAATAATTAGGTCTTAATTTAATTGGATGCATACTTTATAGTTGATTAAGATTTAAATCCTGTCTTGCGTAAGAAATTGTTTCTCTTTATAATTAATGGATGAATTTAAGTTGAGTGGCGTATAGTATAATATAGATTAAATTATAAAATTTCTCTTGTATCATGTGCTTTATAGCAAAGAACTCATGATTTATTACTGTCAGTTAATTTGATTCTTTTTTTATTTCTTTCTTAAACCTCAAACAAAGACTTTGAAAGTAAAAATTAAAACAAAAACAGGCATTTAATATAGAAAGTCAGGTTATATTTTTTTGATATAGAAAATAATCACGTTAGATAAGTGACAATGACATAACAATATGGTAATGACTAATGACGGAACAAGATAAACTGATTTAATTCAGCAAAGAATTTAATAGTGATGGACAAGTCACCGCGTTCGATTTAATATAAAAATAGATGTTTTACCATAAAACCTGAAAAAATAAAAATAAATAAAGGTGAAAGAGGTTACTGTTGATAATCAGTAAAACGTCTTTCATCTTTAAATTGTACATATAAATTTAGCACTATATTATATATATTCAAATATTTAGAGTGCTTAATTGAGTAAATAAAACGTAAATTTTATTACACCTTTTCTGACACGTAAGGAAGATGGAAGACATTCATCTTAAATTTTTCAAAATTGCACTATCGATCTAGCCTATAGTCCCTATACCACTGCTCGTAGTTGTAGTGCAAAATACAAAACCTAAAAGAAAAATATTTCCTTCCATAATGAGTTTCACATTTCAAAGTTATTGTATCCCAAATTGAATGTCACATTTTCATAATCATACAGTTTTTTTTACCAATTTGACACATATATCTAAGTTAGTACCCACTAAGAATATCTTTTTATTATAATTATGTGAACTAATTAAGGATAATCCTGAGATGAATATAAAATTGTGTGACACAACATTCTTAGTATTTATTTAGAAAAAGACTGTGTCAACCATTTTGAAAATAAATGAAAAATTCATTTTAAATTTATTTGTTTCTTCCGTCCATTTTTATTGTTGCATTTTACTTTTTTTAATTTAATTATAAATTTTCATATAATATATTTAAACATATATATATTAAAATGTTAAAAATAAAAATTACAAATTAATTATTATAAATAATAAATAGTACAATAAATTTGAGATGAGGGATGCCTAGTTTAGCCATGTATACAAGTTTGGCCCCTTTTTCATACAACCGAGGGTTCTCATTTCTTTTCGTGACCTTTACCAAAAACACGCGAACCTAGCATAACAAAATTTCTGATTGGACACACATCGTATTATCATCTAGCAACCGAATGAGCCCCCACATGGGTTTTGTCAGAGGATGACTATTAAGAACTTAAAATATTTGAATAGAACAAAGAAATTTTAAATATAATTAAATTTTATATAAGGCTTGGATGTGCATTTGTTCGCTCAAGTTTGCACACTCGCATAAGTTGGTCTTTAAAGATTGACTCATCGTGACTTAATCCTCTAAGTTAGATAAATATGTGACTTAGTTCGAAAAGTGTGGAAATGTGTTTGACTTAGCACCTTAAATGGTCATGGGCTATCACGTGACCATGATGCTGTTAGTCTCTTTTCCCTGCCACCACTTACTGGCTATCTTCTCTGTCAAAGCTAGCCCTATACCTCACCGTCGACCTCTTCTCCATGAAATCCAGCCTCTCTTATTACAATCGGCCTCTTCTTCTCCCTACCCTTCCAAAGTCAGCCTCTTCTCCTCCCCACTATCGTCATTGTTCAACCCACCATCGTCATTGTTCAACCCACCATCATGGTCTTTGTCATGGTCGTTGCCTAACGTGTTGCCCTAATGTTGTCCTCTTTGCTTTCACTTCTCATTCTCATCTTTATCCCACCTTCTTGCCTTTGTCACTCTATCCAAGGGGATGTTCAAGCTGGCCACGTTATCGGAGAATTTAATCAACAAACATGAATCTTGATCTTTAAATTTGCCAAGCACTTGATCGGTCATAACAAACGAATCTCTGTCTTTTGTCCTCCCCATGAAGTATCCCTTCACTTTTTCTCATTGATTCCTTCACCAAATTTGTTGTTGATTCCCAACCCAAAATTCGACTTCTCAATCTCCTCAATGTTGAAGGGAGAGGGCAAGAGAAAGGTAGTGATTTAAGAAAGATGAAGGAAGTGGTGGCAATAGAATATGAGGTGAGAGGGTGGCCGCATCTGAGAATAAGGATTGGTGGTGGCGGTCTTCAGCCCAGCCCCCTGTTAAGTGGGAAAATCCCACATGGCAAAAAAAAAAGGGTTAGTGAATGGTTTATATAGTGATAAGACATTTCCACTAATTGCCAACTAGTTTTAAGTGGAGAAGTTTCATCACTATATAAAACATTGGCTTGGCATTTTTTATTGCCCATGTGAAGTCCAATTGACTATGGATACAAATACAGTATAAGGGTTACCCCTTCCGTTCAGTAGGTAGGTCCATACATTAGAAAATTTTAAAAGGAATTCAAATTTTCACGAACATTTAATTAAATTTGTATTTTTCACATTTGATTACATACAGAACAAATTAATTAATTGATCTCAGTGTTTTAATTTCATTATGAGCCCAATATTATTTTATATAAATCTGTTAGCATGCTGAAATTGTACACATTTTGTTTTTGAAAAGAATGTGTTCAATCCTAAAAATTTAATCACTTTTTTATTCAAGTCTTAACGCTCTATGCAGTAAATTATATAAATGGTCTCTAACATTTAATATTATTTCCTTGTAGTCTCTAACTTATTGAATGTTCAATTTTGGCCCTAAACTTATTAAAAATGTTCCATTTTAGTCATAAATCTATTAGAAATAGTCATTTTGGTCCTTATTTGGTGATGTTTGTTAGCTCAAAGTATTTGTCTGATAATAATTTTTTAGATCATAATTTAAACTATTTAGCAAATGTTTTACAATAAATTTAATTTGCATAATAATTTTTTTATAGTTAATGAAAATTTCAAATCATCATTTTTTCTCTCTATAAATTGAACTTATTCCAAACAGGAAGAAAAAAACTATTAATTTAAAGTATCTATTTACTGTCAAAAAATATTAACTGTTTAAATTTATTGGAAGATAATTACTGAATATTTAAATTAGAATTTCAAAAGTTATATAAACATTTATTCCTAATTGATAAATTTCATGTAGTGAGAGACCAAAATGAAACAACTTTAATAGGTTTAGAACCCAAATAAAATATTTAATAGGTTAAGGACTAAAATGAAAATGATAATTAAAGGTTATTGATCATTTCTACAATTTACTCAACTTTGCGAGTTTCTTTTTCAGTCATAAGACTTTCAAAAACATGTAAATAGTTAGTTGTAAACCATTAGCCACCTGTTATAGGATTAATTTTAAGATTAGTTGTTTAAATGTTTTGCAAGTTTTAGGATTTAAATAGAAATTTGTAAATTTTTAGACTTGAATAGAAATTCATAAATTTTTATAGCTTAAATAGAAAAGGGAAAAAGATTTCGAACTCAAATACCAAGTTGTCTTTCACTTCTTTTTCTTCCAAATGATTTTCAAAATTGATCCTTATTTTCTTAAAGTGAGAAGAACAAATCTTTTCTTTTTCAATTTTTCCAAAGAAGATACAATATTTTTTTGTTTATGCATGATTAAAAATCACACTTTATAGAAGATTTCTTTGTTATTATCATTTAAATTAATGTGATGCTAGCTTAGCATAGAGTAAAACTACATAATTGCTTTTTGTTCAACAAGTCTCATTAATATTATTTTCCAGTTTGGGAAATTTTCAAACTCATTAATAAACTTCTTATTTCTACATCAATTTGGTGGAGATTACTTTTTTATGATTAAAAATATCTATTTTGAGATAGATTTTGTTCTTTGAAACTGCAAATCATCTTTAAGATTTTCAAAAGATATTTTTAATTTTTCTTTTTGAAAAAAATATATATCTTTTAGCTTTCTTGTTTTTTTTATAGTTTGAAAGACATAAAAAATCATAAACAAAAAACTACTCAAATTAAAATTAAAAAATTATAATAAATTATTACTCCTAAAAAATACTTTTTAAGTCAGATAAAGAAAAACCACTTTTGGTTAAGAATAAATGTGTTCTTTCTCTCAAATTTTTTTGACCTCACTTACTCCAACACGCCCATGCCTGCATATAACTCCGAATTTTGTTGAACATTTATTAAATGTTTTACCAAATGTAGTGGAATCAATTAGATTAAAAAAAAATTCATAAGTTTTATTCTTTTTATGACATTCTTAAGGTATATCCAATATATTTACTCTTACACATCTTCAAATTAGATATTTTTAAAATAATATTGGACACTTATAAAATAATATCTGAAAAAACCATACTAAATATTTTATTACATACTTAGAGAGTATATCGTGAATGAATATCTAGTTTTATTTCATGGGTGTCTATTTTATTTTATAAATATCTAAATCGTGAAATATTAAAGTATAAAAACCAGGTCGACGTTACTATTTTATTTTATAAATATCAAACTTAATGAAATATAAATCTGGGTAGGTGTTATAAAATATGGTTAACGGATATTATATAATACATTAATGGAGAATCGGATGATAAGGTTGTTCCATGAGGGTTTAATGTCAATTTTGGTCCTCACAGTTGGGTAGTTGGGGCGTAGTGGTTATTTCTTTGTGGAAGGTTGCATGTGCATCTTCATTCTGATGATGAAAAAAACACTATGTCGCTGTCCTAATTCTGGTGGGAGCATTGCATATGTGCTGCTTTCACATTTAGGCCATTGATCTTTTTCATGTTACAATTGTATTCGTGAGTGAAATCGTAGTATTGCGTCCTCTTTTACAGTTTTGTTGAGGAGTTATTGGATATTAGACGGTTGGTGTTGTAAATTAGGACCTTATGTTCGCAGTAGGTTGCTCACCATCATGTTTTCTTTTTCTTTTTTCTTTTTTTGGGATTTGACATGGCATTTATATGTTATGGTGCAAATTTCAGGGACAGAATTGATTTTAGAGTTGTGTACATTGGGTTACATCCAGTTAAAACCATTCATAAGTTAATTTCGTTGCAATGGAGGCTTGCAGTATTTTAACTTAACAATTTGTCATAATCTCCAACTTCAATGGTCTCACCTACAACATCAAAGTTCGCCGCAAAGATCAAGCTTCCTTCACTTTTACCTTGGCGGCGCCATCCGTAGCTCAGGCCCCCCCGCTATGCCCGAAGTCCATTCTTTAGGAAACAATGTCAAGGTCAGCGGCAAGATCAAGCTTCCTTCAAATTTTCCGGCAGCACCATTCGCAGTTCTTCCAGAAATGACAAAAACAGTTTCTTTTCCCACACGGAGACTCTCTTCAATGACATGTCTATTGAGCCCCGTAACAGAGAGATGAGGCACCGTGCTCGTTGATAGTAGTTTTACTGTGGAAATAATTACTCCCCTTGTTTTACATCAACTGGCCTTTTATCTGTCATAACTAAAGGTTTGACTACTTTTTTTTTTGTAATCTAAAATTTGACTACTTGAATATATTAATATCTCTTTTAATTTCAAATTATTTGTTCACTAGAAAACATTTCATTCAACAAGTTATTGTAAATGTAGTCTTTTATTAGACAAAAAAAATTGAGAAAGTGAACAACAAAATTGGGACATCTCAAAATAGAAATGTGGACAAATAATTTGGATGGAGGGAGTAATTTGTAATTGAAAAAATATCTAAAATATATTTAGAAACTCTAATCTTGAAGATACCATTTGCACATAAAAAGTTCATACTTCTGTAACAAATTTTGAAAAAAATAAAATCTATAATTTAATTATTATAAATAGTAACAACGTCAATTATTATGAGACAAAAATAGTATGTACTATTTTTTTAAAAAAAAATTCTGAAAAAAACAATAAAGAAGCACTCACCCAAACTAATAACAATGATAGTAGTACCCAGTGCCTTGGCAAAATGGGTAAGGTGTGAAGGGGGCATTATGAAGGTTTGTAGTTTAACTTCAGCCTCTCTACTCTTTACATCATGGTATAACTAGCTAAGTTGGTTGGCCTTTAAATTCCCAAAAGGCTGACATGCCCCTTCCGCTTAATTAGTGAAATTGTACATTTTTCCTTATATACTTATATGACTAATATGAGTAAAATAATAATAACAACAACAACAACAACACCACAAAAATATTAAAAAATCTTAATGTTTGTGATGCAACCCAATCCACCTACTAATGTGTTTTTTCGGTCCAAATAAACCACCAACATTTCTAAGTCAAACAGAGTTGCATACTACCATTAAAATAAAGCTAATGTGGCCTCCCCCCCTCTCCCCCCCCTCACTTTCTCTCTCCCGAAGCGCCATTTTTTTTTTCTTGTAACCATCACTCTAGTGACCATCACCATCAACTGAGCCTTCAACTCACCCACCCAACCCCCAAAGCCCCATGTCAAACCCTACCCTTTGTCCAAGGCAGCCATTCCAGATTTGCCCAGCGGGTGAATTGTCCTCTCATCCTCTATGTCACAGCCAATTGTCCAAGTCCCTTGGTAGATCGTAAAGAAAGTTACAATTGGATTGAGGCATCTAGCTGGGTGTGGCGAATTGGATGATAAAATCACTGCTAGGTAGCATATGGGCTACTTAGGGTTCATGGATGGGTAGCTCAGGGATGGATCTAGTGGCAAGCAGGGCAAGGCCAGGAATATGGCAAGCCAATTCAATTCATAATTTCCATCAATGCCAAGTGAAGAAGTTGCAACATCATCAATTACATATTCCAGATTTTGGGTTGATTCGTCGACCACAATTAATGAGGGGGTTGAAGAGGTGAATGAGAAAGAAGAAGAAGAAGTGCTCAATCATAGGAAGAAAGAATTTGGTAAAAACTCTAGAATTTGCTGACAAGGTGACTTTGTTAAGGACTCTGAAAGATACCAATGCGGTGCTGCTGGTAATGTTGGAGGCGAAGAATATGACATGAGAATTGGGATTATTTTTTTATTTTTGCCATATCACCCGATTAAATAAATTTTATTTTTCTCATATGATCATCTTTTAATGAAATATTCTCTACTGTCAAAGGTATATTCTCTTATTTAACCATCAATGGTTTATCTAGGTTGATTTTATAACATCGGTGGTTTATTTGGTAACAAAAAATATTAATAGTTCATTTGAGCCAATCCTAAAACATCAGTGATTTTTTTGTTATTTTTTTTCTAATAATGACAATAATAATAATAATAATAATAAAGAAAATCAACCACCTTGATGATATTAAATACAAAAATTCCCTCTTTTTCACTATCTCCCAAACACAAGCACTTCCCCGTCTCGACGTAAGGAAATAAAGGGGAAACCAGAGGCGTTGGAGATTCGACCCGGGAAATGGAGACGAGTCGCTTCTGGGACGGTATCGTGGAGCAGACCAAGTTAGCGCAAGAGAAGGGCGGTGACCCCTTGCTCTGGGCCGTTCACGTGTCGTCGACCTTGAGCTCGGCCGGAGTTTCTCTGCCGTTGCCGGAGCTGGCTCATTGGCTAGTGAACTACATTTGCTGGGAAAACAACGTTCCTATCCTCTGGAAGTTTTTAGAGAAAGCAATGGTGGTGAAGATCGTGCCTCCCCTGCTAGTCCTTGCAGTGCTCTCCGTCAGGTTTCTCTACTTCTTCTCTGTTTCTGGGTTTTACTGCTGTTTTGGTATATTTTCAGCATCTGGATCTTTGTTCAAGTGGACGTTTTCTGTTACTGGGTGCTTGAGGATTTGATCGAGCTTTGATGGCTCATTTTAAGCTGCTAGCTTTTTGTCTCGGCTACAATTCCTTTCTATAGAAACGATATCTGACTAGTTTCCGGAAAAAAATAAGAATTCCCGGTTAACCTTTCCAGTTCTTGAATTGGCTAGGTCAAGAAATTAGAATTTCTTCTATTTCTTGTGAATCTTGGTTTCTTCCTTCTGGAATCGTGATTTTAATAATCATTGTTTATTTATTTCTGTTCATATGTGTACTTTTGGTGCCTTTGAATTGCTGTTAACGTTGACATGATAGAGCTATTCAACTCTGGATTCGGTGTAACGCGTTAAGTCAGTGTTAATGACATTTTCTTCTTGAGTGAAAAAGTTGAGTCAACTAAGAAAGATCCCAGAAAATTTTCTATACTAGAAAATAATCTGTTGGAGTTGAGTGTTAACGGCATTTTCTTCTTTACTTGTCTGTGTTATTGTTTTTACATTGCAAGTTGCTGAATTTCACCGGATCAGTTGTGGGGACTTTCAGGGGATTTCCTTTGGTTTATGATCTTGCATTTGTTGTGTTGTTTCCTCATGTCATTATTTGTTCTTCCAACAGAGTAATTCCATGTCGAAGTTTTCAACCAGCAGCTTACAGGCTTTACATGGAACTCGTAAAAAGACATGCTTTTGCTCTGAAATATCAAATCAGAGGGCCAGATTATCAGAGGTATGTTGTTTTCCTTAAATTACTTTTCCAGGAAGAAGTTCATTTTTTGTGGCATTGTTTGCTTCACCTAGTGAATGCGTTTCAGCTTATAGCTTTACAGAGTGGGTTATATTCTGTACAGTAGGCATTTCGTTTTAGATTGTATTTTCTATACCCACAAGTCTCCATAACGCCTTTTTCCTGTCCTGAAGGATTTTCTAAATTATTGGAAAATTTTTTTATTTGATGTGGTAAAGTTTATTGACTTCTGACTATAGAGGTTCATAGTCATTCAATTGATTTCCTGGTCCTCTCATTTCCACAGAGTTCTGAACTCAATAGACACAGTTCTCCATCTTTCCGAGATTCTTGGTCTGCAATCAAAGGAACCTGGTGTTCTTCTGGTTGAATTCATGTATTCAATAGTGTCACAATTGCTAGATGCATCACTTGATGATGAAGCACTGCTAGAGCTTACACCAGAAGGCACATCCAGATGGACCATCAGACCTTCAGCAATAGATCTAGAGGGCCATGATAGATATGCTCCAAAGGCGGCTGAACATCAGGAAAGGATGAAGAAGTTTAATACCATGATGGCCATTGAAATAATTGAGCAATTTCTTGAGAACAAAATGATGTCAAAGATTCTTTGCCTGGCACGCCGAAACATGTGTGTGGTTTGAAACTCACTTACAGTTTGCTGTCCTACTCTCTGCATTTTACTTTTATCTGTTGTCTCAAAATAAGGGGATAAGGAGAACTATGTTTTCCTTTGCTTTCTCAATTAGTGGAAACTCTGTGTTTTATCCCTAGATTCTACAGTAAAAATTTTGTTCTAACTTGGTCATTGTTCTGCATATAAGTGACACATATTGATAAAATGCTTCTATGGGCAGACAGGTGGTGACCTAGATTGCTCTTCAATATCTCATTTTGTGACAAGTTATCAAATTTTATGTTTTGAAGATTTTTCGGTCAAACTCAAACTCACCATTGTTATCATTTTTAATCTATTTATTTGTTAAACTTCTTTGTCTGGTATACCAGGCCTTCTCGTTGGAAAGATTTCATTCAGAGGTTACAGCTTCTTGTAACAAATTCATCAGCATTGAAGACCTCAAAGACAGCAATACCAGAGTCTCTTCTACAACTAACATCAAATACTCAAAATGTCTTGCTTCAAGAATTCAAAACAAGTTCGCTACAAAGGTTCCATGCAGTTATGGCTTTCGGATCTCTATCATCTGCTGCTAGTCTGTATCCTGGAGCCAGTCGTTCTGCACTTTGGCTTCCACTTGATCTAGTTTTGGAAGATGCTATGGATGGCTATCAAGTTAGTACAACAAGTGCAGTTGAAATTATAACTGGTAAAAGAGATATTGCCTTTGTTGTCTTGCTTTATTAGTTTTACTGTTATAATTCATTCTGGAGATCATGAGAATAAACATCTTAACTCTTGGGAAACACAGGTCTGATTAAGACCCTTCAAGCAGTAAATGGCACCACCTGGCATGATACGTTTTTAGGCCTTTGGATTGCAGCTCTTCGGCTTGTTCAAAGGGTAAGACTTTGTAGATTCCTGATCTTGTTTTTTTTTTTTCCTGAAGTAAAAGCTCTATATTTTGATTCATAATGCATAACACTAGATTCCTTGTTCAAAATTCCAGAGACCAAATGAGTTTTCCCAATGTAGTCTCAAATTTTCATGGGTTAGACACATGAATTTGTTTCCAGAATTATTGAACTAAAACATACTTCGTTAGTGTGGCTGAAGGGAACTGAATATTGTCTACGGAGAATATATGTTCAGGAAAGAAAAAGGTTCATTTTTGTAATTTAAGTTTTCAGTATCTCAGACTCAACAGATTCACATCAGAAAAATGAAATATATCTTGTTCTGCACTCAGTTATTTCTTATGTACCCTTTTCTATCTTATTTCCCAATTTGTTATCAGGAAAGAGATCCAATTGAGGGCCCTGTTCCTCGCTTAGATAGCCGTTTATGCATGCTATTTTCCATTACCACTCTCGTGGTTGCTGATCTTATTGAGGAGGAAGAAAGTGCACCCACAGAGGAGATGGAATATGGCGCCACAAATCATTGGAAAGAAAAGCAGTTTCCCAGGACGCATCGCAGTGCTCTTATTTCTAGCTTACAAGTGCTCGGTGACTATCCGGGGTTGCTGACTCCACCTAGGTCTGTAATTTCTGCTGCAAATCAGGCTGCTGCAAAAGCAATGTTGTTTGTCTCAGGCATTGATACGGGAAGCACATACTTTGAGTGCATCAACATGAAAGACATGCCTATGAATTGTTGTAAGCATCTTTTCCCTAATTCCCAGCTCAGTTGACTCTGACCCTGCCTAAGTGCTAAGAAGCTCAAATCTTGCTACTCTTCCTGTCTTGATTTAGCTCTGTTGTAAGGTTCTCTAATTTATATTCTTGAACTGCAGCTGGAAACATGCGGCATCTAATTGTGGAGGCTTGTATTGCCAGAAATCTGTTGGATACATCAGTTTATCTCTTGCCAGGCTATGTGAATGGTCAGATAAATCAGCTACCTCAGTCCATGCCTTCTCAGGAACCTGGTTGGTCATCATTCATGAAGGGGGCTCCCCTAACTCCATTAATGGTCAATGCTCTGGTTTCAAATCCGGCCTCAAGGTACATATATTCCTTTTGAAGTCATATTTGTTTTCCTTGGCAATGGCATTGGAAATTTAGACTATCTCAATCAAGTCAAATTGGTGCCATACCAGTTGAACTTCTCCTATTAAAGGCTTCATTGGCTTATGGATCTAAAGATATCAACTCTTCTCCTGACTATCTTTTCCCTGCATCAACCAATATTTTTCTCACAAGTATGATTCATGTTAGAGTTACTTTTTGTGACTGTACATATATACATCTCTCATTCTCTGTTTCCATGTAAGAAGAGGAATTTGTAGGCCACCATTCTCTTGGTTCATATGACATCTCTTAAAAGCTTTTACTCGAACTGCATAGCTTGTAACTCATGTCTATACTTGGTCTCTGGCATGCGCGTAAACAAAAACATCGGACTCATGGGATGATGGGGTTCATCTAGTTGATACTGTTAACCATTCTTTCAAAATATTCAAAATTCGATAACTTTGCAATTTCCCACTTTTGGAAGTGTCAAATTTTACTAAATGCAGTATCCTCTCGGCCGTTTACTCACAATCAGTGATATTATAGAACTGAAAGATCTTCTAGAAAGGAAGGAAAAAATAAAAGAAATGGATGGTAATAACTGTATGAATATAATTCCAAATTGTCCAAGAGTTTCTTTGGTTTGGCCTGGCCTTCAGTTACTTCATTTCTTTCCTGAAGCCAGGTATATCAGTTGCTCTTTATTATAAATTTATCAAGGCTAAAGCAACTGAATTGAGCTCATGGATTTGATGGAAGTTTAGCGGAGCTGGAGAAAGTATTTGAGATTGCCGTCAAAGGATCAGAGAGTGAGAAGATTTATGCTGCTACAGTTCTTTGTGGGGCTTCTCTGATACGGGGTTGGAATATACAGGTAATATTGTGGAGTTCTTCATTGCATTTAACTCGTGTTTTCAACCCACATGCATAATGCAATGGTTCAGTGCATTTTCATTTAGGACTGTACTTTCTTTTCAGTAAGCGAAGACTATATCTCATTATCTCTGTGTCTCAACTTCTGCAACTCAAGAATCATATATTACAAATCCCTGCTATTTGAACAGCACTCAGTCCAATTCCATGTGCAGGAACATACTGTTTGTTATATCACAAGATTGCTCTCGCCGCCAGTTCCTGCTGATTATGTTGGGAAAGAGAGCCATTTGATAGCCTATGCTCCAATATTGAATGTACTGATTATTGGGATAGCATCTGTTGACTGTGTTCAGATTTTTTCCCTGCATGGCTGGGTATGTTCAACTCTTATCTGTGTAAAACCTGAGAAGATTATACAAGTTCAAAATCTGTTCGTCGTCTGAGTACATAGAATGTAGGGAATTTCATGGAAAAACAAAAAACAGAACAGAATGTTGGGGATTGCTTTGGGTTCTCTTAGGATGGGAGCCCATGTGATGATACACGGGATTGTTTTATTTTTTTCTTAACCTATTGATATTTATATGTTAGCTATAGTGAATTTTCATCTTCATATCGATTGTGCCAGGTTCCTCAACTTGCTTGCTCATTGATGCCAATCTGTGAGGTTTTTGGATCATGTGTACCAGCTGTTACCTGGACTCTCCCGACAGGGGAAGAATTTTCTGCCCATGCTGTTTTCTCCAGTGCTTTTGCTCTTCTGTTAAAGCTTTGGAGGTTTAATCATCCTCCAATTGACCATGGGTTTGGGGACGTACCAACTGTTGGGTCCCAGCTCACCCCTGAATTTCTATTGTTAGTACGAAATTCCCATCTTGTGTCTTTGGAAAGTATCTACAAGCATCGAAATAAAAGACGACTCCTGGAACTAGCAAGTGCATCCCCTCAACAACCAGTATTTCTGGACTCATTCCCAAAACTAACAGTATGGTATCGGCAGCATCAACAATGTCTGGCTGCAACACTTTCTGGTCTTGTTGATGGAACTACAGTCCATCAGACAGTTGATGCACTTCTTAACATGATGTTCTGGAAGATAAATAGAGGTAACCAGACGGTAACTACTGTTATTTCTGGAAGTAGCAGTTCCTCTGGACCTGGAAATGATGATCAGTCTCTGAAGCCAATGTTGCCTGCATGGGATATCCTTGAAGCAGTCCCTTATGTGGTTGATGCCGCATTGACAGCTTGTGCTTATGGAAGGCTCTCTCCTCGTGAATTGGCGACAGGTTAGTCTTGTATATATATCTACTCCTATCTCTGTCAACTGACATACTGGAATTTATATGGATTCAGTATACAGTACTTACTGAGAATGAAAGGATTTAAAATGAACTTGGAAAGGAGAAATGGGGATGAGTTTTTAAACCCAAATGCTGTATGCTTTCTCTTTCATCTTTTACATTAATAAATGCAGTCATGGCTTGAATTCCATATTTTGCAGTTAGGGACAATGTGGAAACCAAAAGTTCCTTATATGCTTATCCCAAATCCAAGACCAAATCCACTATATAGGATTTGCTAATCTTTGCTATATTCTTGCCACTATGAATTTTTTTTTTTTTTTTTCAATTCATCAATTTATGCTAATGAGTCCTAGATCCTTTTGCACAGGGCTAAAAGATTTGGCTGATTTCCTCCCTGCATCTTTAGCAACCATTGTGAGCTACTTCTCTGCTGAAGTAAGTCGTGGTGTCTGGAAGCCAGCTTTTATGAATGGCATGGACTGGCCTAGCCCTGCTGCAAACCTTTCCAATGTTGAAGAGCATATTAATAAAATCCTAGCTGCTACAGGGGTTGATGTCCCTAGCCTTGCTGCAGGTCTTCTTCAATGCTCTCGTATTCTTATTGGCTTTGGTTTATTTTTGAAGAAACATGCTTTCTCAACAATTCTACTTTGCTTATTTATAGTCTTATGCCCTGCTAAATGTTGCTGTGGTTGAACAGAGGATGGTTGAACCTTCTTCTTTTCAATATTGCCTTCAACAACATAAAGTAATAGCCTGATTGAAGATCATAGTTTTAGTTTTCAAATGAATGCTTTACTCTGTTGTGCAAAGGAGGAGCTCTCCAGTATTGTCTAACTCATCCTATCCTAACAGGAGGGACCTCTCCAGCTACTCTTCCATTACCCTTGGCTGCTTTCGTGAGTCTCACGATCACATATAAGATTGACAAAGCCTCAGAGAGATTTTTGAATTTGGCTGGACCAACTTTGGAATGCCTTGCAGCAGACTGTCCGTGGCCTTGCATGGCCATAGTGGCTTCCTTGTGGACACAAAAGGCAAAACGATGGTTTGACTTCCTTGTCTTTTCTGCATCACGTACTGTCTTCCTTCACAACAAAGATGCTGTGGTTCAGCTTCTTAAAAGCTGCTTTACTGCCACACTTGGTTTGAACCCAAAACATGTAACAAGCAGTGGTGGTGTTGGAGCTCTTCTTGGTCATGGATTTGGGTCTCATTTCTGTGGTGGGATGGCGCCTGTTGCTCCAGGAATTCTCTATCTACGTATGTATCGATCCATAAGAGACATCGGCTTTATAGCAGAAGAGGTAGTTTCACTGCTGATGCACTTTGTGAGAGACATAGCATCATCTGGCTTTCCAAGAGAGGAATTGAATAAATTAAAGACAACCAAGAATGGGATGAGATATGGACATGTTTCCCAAGCAGCAGCAATGGCCCGGGTGAAACTGGCAGCTTCATTAGCGGCGTCTTTAGTATGGTTGTCTGGTGGTTTCTATCTGATCCAGTCTTTGATAAAAGAGACTCTTCCTTCTTGGTTCATTTCTATTCATAGATCCGAATGCGATGAAGGATCAGGTGTGGTTGCATTGCTTGGGGGCTACGCACTTGCATATTTTACAATGCTGTGTCTAGCTTTTGCCTGGGGAATTGACAAGTTGTCATCAGCATCAAAGCGGCGTCCAAAGATCCTTGGGATACACATGGAATTTCTTGCAAGTGCAACTGATGGCAAGATATCACTTGGTTGTGACTGGGGGACATGGCGTGCCTATATATCTGGATTTGTGAGCTTGATGGTGGGGTGCGCACCAAATTGGGTGATAGAGGTGGATGTAAATGTTTTGAAGAGGCTGAGTAAGGGACTAAGACAATGGAAAGAAGAGGAGCTTGCTATGGCTTTGCTCGAGACCGGTGGGGTTGGCACAATGGGAATGGCAGCCGAACTGATGATTGATAAGGATTCATGATTCTCCCATTTTACTTTTTATCTTGCGTAGGATGTTTTGCTAGAACGTGATGTACAGTAGCTTTGAGCCTATCAGGAAAGCTGTATAGTGATTTTACCTTTAGTTGCAGCTCGAGCTTGAATTTTGGTCAGGTATCTTGTACATATAGCTAACTTCAGCTTGCGTAACAAGTGATGATTAACCTGTTCAATCAAATGCGAGTACTATAAATTTAATTTTGATGACACATTTGAGTTCACGGAATCTGTCCATCTGACCATGAAATGTTCTTAGACCTTGCTGAAAAAAAGTACCAAGAATAAATTGGGAATGAAAGTTACATTCTTGATTAATTTGCTCCCTGCTAATTTATCCTGTGCGACTGTAAAAAAACTGCTTGTTTGCCGAAACTAATGTGCCTGGAGGAAGCTCAAAACCATACAACACCACTGCAACCAGGCGCTTTCTCAATTCTATGATTCTGCATTGTTCTTCTTACAGAAATTACATCCTCCCACCTCCCAAAATCTGCGTATAAGTTGGACAAGAGAACTCTGCCCCCACCATGAGACAGTTGCAATCTAGCCAAATTTTCGGCCGCCCTTTCTCCTATATCCACATTTCCATGTGTTCTACACGCGGCCAACAAAGTACCCCAAATAACAATATCTGCCTTCATTGGCAAGGTTCTAATGATTTCTTCAGCTTCTGATAGCAGTCCAGCTCTTCCCAAGAGATCCACCATGCAGCCGTAATGCTTGATGTTGGGATTTATGTTGTAAACTGTCTTCATGCGCTTAAAATACTTCCTCGCTTGTTCTACCAAACCAGCATGGCAGCATGCACTGAGGACCCCTATGAATGTTATTGAATTCTGTTCAATATGGTCCCTTCTCTCCAAGTCGGAATATATTGTGAGAGACAAGTTAGCGTGTCCATGCATCGCCAAGCCACATATAATTGCATTCCATGGCGATACGTTACATGCCTTCTCTCGTATCTGACTGAACACTTCTAGGGCAGTATTGAGACTTCCACATTTGGCATACATGTCAATGATCGCTGCACTTAGGTTGTCATTGAGATCGATGGAATTCTTTTGGGCATATTCATGGGCCCATATCCCTTCAATTAATTTGCCTGCAGAGGCAATTGCAGAGAAAACACTCACCATTGTCATCGGGTTTGGCTGCAAACCAGTAGCTACCATTTCATGGAAGAGCTCGATAGCTGTGTTAGGCTGCTTACTCTGTGCATAACCAGATATGATAGTGCTCCAAGTAGTAACATCTCTTTCAAGCATCTCATTGAACAGCTTTCTTGCCTGTTCAATCATTCCATTTCTCATGAATCCTGCAAGTAGAGCATTTCTAGATGCAAGATGATCCTTAACGCCCACTTCATACTGCAAACAAGCGAGATCAATCCTCGCACAGGCAGCATAAAAATGAATCACTGTTGCTTGTACAAAATCATAACAGTCAAAACCAGCCTTTGCAATTGTACTGTGGAGCTGCAACCCTTCCCTAATTGACAATACACGTGCACAGGCGGAAACTAAACCAACAACCATAACATCACTGGGTCTTAACCCATCACGTAACATTCCACGATACAACGTCAGAGCTTTGCTTACCGAATCAACTTGCACGTAGCCATCAATCATTGTACCCCACGAAACCACATCTTTTGAAGGAATTTCCTCAAACAGATTCCTTGCCAATTCGATTAGTCCCGCTTTTGAGTAACCATTTAGCAGAACGTTCCAGGAAACTATGTTCCTTTCTGGCATCTCATTAAACAATTTTATGGCATCACTCAAACTAGAACAGACGCAGTACATGTTCAACATATTCGTCGAAACAAGAACCTGTTTATCAAGCAGCATTTTAGCCACCATCGCATGAAGCATTCTGCAAACCCTAATGCTACTGATGTGCAAGGAAGCAGAAATCAAACTCGCCAAAGTCACTTCATTAGGAACCACCCCAGTGCACCTCATATCCTTAAAGAACTCGAACGCCTCTCTCCAATAACCATTTTGAGCAAAACCCATTATCATCGTCGTGTACGATACGCATCCCTTTTTGGGCATTATGTCAAACAGATGGCGGGCATCATTTAATCGTTCCAATTTCACATACCCAGAAATCATAATGTTGAAAGAAACAGGGTCCAATCTAAGGCAAGAGTCAAAAAGACATCTTGCGTCCTCAATGAAGCCGCACTTAGCGTACATGTTGATCAAACTATTCTGGATAAACGAGTTGGAGACCATGCCCGCTCTCAGGACCAAGCCATGGACGAGGCGGCCAGGAACAATGGCCGAACAGGATGCGCATTGTTTCAGACAAGAGACCAGAGCAAGCTCGTAGTCGGGGTTTTGCTGGTGGAGTTTGTGGGTCGGAATTGGGGTTCTGGGTGCTAAGGAAGTAGAGAAGCATTGGAGGGTGGAAGGAGAAGAGATGAGAAAGCGCTGTATGGATTTTGGTCTGATAGAGAAGATCATGAGTCGAGACCATAACAACCATTTCTGTCCAACTTCCCTCCTCTTCTTCGTCGTCTTCCTTTGATGATCAATCTTCAACTTCGTACAATGAGCGACATGAATCAGTTTTGAAGAGAAAGAAGGCCTAAATCTATGTTTTGTCCCCAAACTTTGTTCACTCAGACACTAAATCCTCTTAACTATAAATCGGGACAACTCAGCCCCAAAACTTTGTAAAGTAGGACGACACATAACATAGCCCCTCTACTGAACTGATGGAAAGTCATCAGGTGCTGAAATTCTGTCAATGTTCTTTTGGGTTTCCAAGGGAAATAAATGACAATAAAATTAAATATGAGGGCTGAACTCGGTGTTTTAACATAGTGGTTGGTGGAAAATAGATTAACGTTGTTGCCTATAGAGGCGAAGGGGGTGGTCAAGCAGGTGCTGCCGGACGAAGCCCCGCCTGAGATCGAACCCATGAAGGCTTTCAAATGGTAACCCCACGTTAGAGTAATTTCCTGAGTTTGAGGAGAGACTTGCATATGATTGGATTGGTACTTAGAGTTTTGGCTTCTGCATGTGTTGTTTCTGAAGTGATAGTAACAAGAGCTCACATTTGCAGGTATGCGGGTTAAAAAAGGATACAACTCGACTAAAGTTGTTTCCACTTGACGGCACTGCTGCTGCTTTAAGAACATTATCTTCCCTCCTTGGAGTTTCAGGTCGCGGTTTTGAACCATAGAATCTGTAGCTGTATATTGAACGAAAACGTGTTTGAATAAGTCAAGGCATGGTCGCAATTTTTGACTCTTATTTGCCCATAAAATGCATCTTCTTGTTGTAGTAGTGTTAATGAAATGTCTTTTGCTTTGTTGTGCCTGTAACTGGTGTAACTGGTACAATTGCAGCAATGTAATTATTCTTTTGAAGGCTGGCTTTCTTCATTTTTGCCTGCTCAATCCAGGCGAAGACATATTTTTTCTAATCGTAAACGATGTAAAAAGCATTTACAATAAATTTTGTTATTATTCTAATAATGCAAAATTACACACACTATTACTAGTTAAATTGTGCCAATAACCTCCATTTCTTGTTGTAAATCTATCTCAAATATATTTTTTGTATGCTTAATGATCCTCAACTTCTACTAAGACTTGTAAATTGACTTTTTCATTCTATTTCACTAAATTTTTGAAAAATTTCATCATTGTCCTATACTTTGCTAATTTCTTTACATATTTAATTATTACTTCTTATTTCTATATAAATAAGACCTCTATATGGTTAACTTAAATATGATGAAAATTTTATTAAAATTTTCATTAGACCTTGTGGTTAAAGATGATAAAAAAACTTAACAAAGGTCGAAAATAGACTATCAAGTGATGAACAACAAATTAAGGACCAATTCCGCACCCCAATCCCAAACTCCTGACCATGCTACTACGAGCAATTGGTGGGACGATTCAATGGTTGTTTGATAATTGGAGCAAAGCGCATGAGACAGACGACCATGAATGTGTAGGTTCTCTGTAATGGGAAAGCCATTTCCAAAGAAAGAACTTGAATTTTTCCATAATGTTGTATGCTCACACTTGTTCCATGATCCTGGAGAACTTTGAACGTGGAGAGAAACTTGATTGTAGAAGAGGCCCTATTTTAGAAATGAGTGTAGACTGTGTGATCACTTATGAACCTCGGCTTGCCCATATCTAAGGGGTCAATGGTTTGGGAGTTAATCTGTCAACCAATCACCTGAGGAGGACTTAATACACTTACATGTAATCCATCAAGCAAATGTGCTTACAGACAGATTAAGTATGTCGCAAACACAAATTAGCAACTGAATCAAAATTGCTAATAATTAGTTAATACACTTAATGTTACAAGATAATTCCTTGATAAACTATAAGTGTCAATATTGAGCTGAGGTCAGAGCGTGTTTTTGCCGCGATGTTAATGCTACAAAAAGTTAACTAATCACAAATATATTTCCAAAAAGTGCAAGAATTATTGTCACACTTTATAAAAACAAGAGCCCTTGCCTAGAAATACTAATAGAAAGGACATCGATGGGTCTTCCTCTCTTATGCCAACATTTTGACAATGGGTAAATTCCTTTAGGGGTCTTTTGTTTGTTTTCGTGTCCTAAATTGATATTATATCTTAAGGTTATCCTATCGAAGTCCATTGTGCTCCAATTAAGTTATTTCCGTCAATTTCACTATTAAATTTGATGGAAAATATTGACGTGACATTAAGAATAAAGTATATTTCAAATATCAATTTTAGCCCTCAAACTTTTCTAATCAACTATTCTAAACCTTAAAATTCTAAAACTAATGTTTACACCCTAATCTCATCCATTCTTCTTCCAAATCGGCTATTTGGCTCTCCGACAAGATGAGCGGTTCATCATGAAAATAGAAATCTCGCATCATGGAGTGACTCAATCATAAGGGAAGTTCCTAGAGGCTAATTGAGCTCGCCCATAATCGCAACAAATAAAATGAAAAGGAAAATCAGTTAAACAGAAAAATAGTATATGCAATTCACGCTATACGCATCTAAACTTGAGAGTTGAATACGGAACCGAAGCGCCAGAAACTGCTTAAAAAATGCAGGAATCCAGAAGAGAAAATCCAAAGAATGCAAGTGCTAGTGTGAAGAAAAAAAGAGAAATCAATTAAAACCTAAAAAAAAAAATCAAATGATTAAGCAGAAGAAGAAAGAGATTTACAGGAAACCGATGACGGCGAACGGGAGGAAATATGGAACGGAGGAATTCTGGTGATTCGAGATCTGGGTAGCCAACATGTAGTTCGTACCCAATGGCGAGCTGCAAGACGAAGCTGTTGCCAGCAGCCCACAAGCAAGATGGATCCCGGCAATGGCAGCACCATTGTTGCGGCAGTGGAAGCGTCTGGGATTCACTTTGGTTGAACTGCTGGGATTCACTTCGCATTGATTTTGCAGATGGGCCATCGATTTCACCGAGCCTGGGATTCACTCTACTTGAACTGGTGGGAAGAAGGCGGAGATCCAGGTGTTAACGAGGCTGGCGAGAGGAGGAACACTTTGTGACCAAGGGCGGTGACGATCTGCATGAAGATCTGGAAGAGTCGGAGAGAGATGAAGACGATGGTAGAGTCTTTCTTCATGAGACTCTCCGACCCATTTTCGGCTAAATCGGAACCTATCTAGTTTATGAAGAAGAACCTAGATCTGGTTGCAAAACCCAGATCTTCTTCACGGTCTCGTTCTCTCTTCATGAAGGAGAACCCATATCTGGTTGCAAAACCCAGATTCTTTGCTTGTTTGGAGTTAATTGTTTCCTAATTTAGATTGGTTCTTGATGTTTTTGTAGCCGGAAGGACAAATTTTATTGAGTTCGGTATTAATGTTTAATAAGTTTGGAAGCTTTAAATCAATAATTGAAAAAAATTAAGAATCAAAATTGTTCTTAACTAAATCTGACAGAAGAATGTTCCTCCAGCTCTAGTTCTCAAGGCATCAAGCTGAAAGGGGAAGGTGTTCCACAAGTAAGTTTGGATAGTACCAAAGATAATATAAACAGTTCGGCTTTGCACGGCGAGAGTAAATAATGTTAATAATGTCATGTCATTAATCTTCATGTTGAAATTGATAAAAAAAAAAAATCAATTGAGATATGAAAATGAGGTAGAAAACTTCAATAGTATAAATTAAGATAAATTGAACGTAAAGCACCATTTTAGGATATGAAAATAACTTAAGAGATCCTTTGAGAAATTTATCATTTTGACAATTAAAGACTACATGAATGAAAATAACGACAAAATTATAAACAGTTAATTTATATTAGGAAAGTTATGATAAATTTAATCAGTGTACGTATAAAAAGAATAAAAAAAAAACTATATCAGATATTTTTTATCTCAAAATAATATTTTAACATTCTTTACAAAATCTATAATTGTATGCGTTGCAGTGCAATATATTAATGCTGACGATAAAGATTGGCTATGAAGCGTAATAAGCCTCTTCAAGAAGGATTTCATAAATCAATCAAGCTGCCCGTCCACTCACGTCGTGTAGAGCCTAACTGTTTATATTATCTTTAGTACTATCCAAACTTGTTTGTGGAACACCTTCCCCCCTTCAGCTTGATGCCTTGAGAATTAGAGCTGGAGGAACATTCTTCTGTCAACATTATGCTAAAGAAAAGGATACCCAATTGCTTCGTAGATAGTTTGAACTTTTAGCTTGGCTGTTGGAACATCGTAGCTAATGGTAAGAAGCAAGGGAGATTGTTTAAAAAGGCCATGCGTGTTTTGGAATTAAGCAATTCCATGTACATTATGCTAAAGAGGTTAACTAAGATGACCATCCGTCACAATAACAGACAGGCTATACGCACAGACTATGGAAAACATGCTCTTCATAGTCTCTATCATGTTGTCGCTGGCTACATGAACCATCAACAACCACCCACCTCCTACAGCGAGGAAATTTTTCTCGTCTCTGCCTTCTTTTTCAAATCCAATATCCAATCCCAATTACATGACGTTCAACACTCAAACGCTCTCGTCCCCAGCGGAAACGTCGAGGGATTGGGACAAGATAAATGGACATAATCTAAATATCAGTTAAAAATTAATTTTAACAAAAAAAAAGGTATTACCTATCTCGGGTTCCATCTCCGGTTCTCAAAACTGAAGACGACCCCTTCAATTTTTGATGTCATTGGGCATGGTTCGCCTGTTCTGTTGCTGGGTGACTTCATCGATCATGTAAGTGTCTTCTAGTCCACCCACTGACCTGACCAAGGATAGATGACATCACCACACCCGAAGTCCAACCTCGTGATCACAGGCCAGCCGGCAAATACCTTGCCGCAGAGGCATGAACTTCGCCATCGAGAAATGGGGTCAAACCAAATAAAAAAAATTTCCCTGAAATTTTCCCCCTTTCTGTAATCTAGAAACACAAAATACAAGGAGAGCAAGATTTTCAGAAACAAAAGGCATCAAGTGATTAAATGAATGTTCAATCGAACAGGACTTACCCAACCATGTTCTTTCCCCAAAAAAAAAAAGAAAAAAAGAAAAAAAACACATAACTAAACAGCATCCTGAGGTGATGACAACCAAGAGCCAGCAAAACCCAAAGCAAGAGTTTAACAGCTCATGTGAAATATATCTACTCTGCTCCGTATATTTTATTCAGCATTGGAATGTTGCTCCAGAAATGAGAACATCCTAATGTAATGTGGCTACAATTAAAATGAAGATTGTTTTCAAATGTCCAAGCCACTGAGTTTTGGGTAAAATGTTTCTTTTCTTATTACTTGGAAGTTAATGTCTTCCAGAATGAAACTTAAGGCATCTAGTATCTAAACATTAGAAATAATTTAGACGGGCAAAGCCGTCCAACTGACAGGAAAACCATTAATCATCGGCGATGATCTTTGTTGTGAGCGACATTTGCCAGAGCCCTGCAAGTGGCAACAAGCATTTGAATCACTTCAGAGAAAATTGAAGGACATGAAGATAATCTGTAGCACACACATGAGGATGAAAAACTTATAATCGCATCCACAAAATAATTAACCAGTAAGACCAGTTTTTTTTCAGGCTTAATTGACAAATATGACAATAACTGTTACGTTGCTGGTTACTAACATTTGGGGAAACAACATGTGGCAGACATTTGCCCAGCAATGCGTAAGAGTCTGAAGCTCAAATTGCCAGCTGATAAGCTTTGATGACCTAATACTCCCGTCCAAAGATAGCAAATGACAACAAAACTGATGGATAATTTGTTGTACTAATCTGTCTAACTGACATAAAATACAATTCAACTTCATGGCACAGGGAGAGGAAAAAAAAAAAAGAAAAGGTATTGCTCACTGAGCATCGTTATGTCCAAAAATGCCTACTGCAACATTTTTGCTAACCCGAAATCTTCAAATGAATGAGTATACTACAACAACAACAACAAATTACAGAGATCACGGACGGCGAGGCTAAGATACTGAGAAATTCAACTTGCACCCTGACATTGACTATAACAAACAGCACAACCATTTTCACACAAGTAAATGTCTTTCTTCAATGGGTATATGGCATTTCCTCTGCCCATTCTATATGGCAAACAGAGGTTGATCTTCAATAAATGGACAAACAATTAAGGAGAGTTCAATAGCTATTGTAGTTTACACTAGCTCACCAAACAAACCAGCTCTTTAAGATGCATTAGCAACATCATTTCTAAGTCAACAGGTTTCTAAAGCATGAAACTTAATGTAACACAAAACAGCAACAGAGTAGGACCAAAGATTCATGATGGTTGCTATAGAAGAATGCTTCTAATTTTTTCTGGACAGAGAGCTGCAAATTCTAAAAGCAGACCTTCAGTCCACTTTGGAATTAACCACATGCTTAAAGCAACTGAAACAAAAATTCCTTCTTTGATCACAAGCTGATTGGCTGTTTTTAACGCTGATCTTGGTACCACAGTTTCTCCAGAAACGAAGCTTATGCTTCCATGACATGAAACTGGCATCAGTCATAACTCGGTTATCAATTTTGTTTGGGCAACGAGCATCCTCCTAAGACAATTCCCATCAACCTATGAAGATTTGAATCCTGAAGACCTACATCACGTCAATCTATCCAGTTCCACTCACCTGGAAAACATGGAAAAATCTTGGCAGTTCTTAGGTTGTGTGGCCAGCTTATATCAATGATTGAGTGGAGAAGCATCGCTTGACTGGATTAGAAAATTGTTGCAACAGCATTTTTATTGTTTTGCAGGCTACACATTGTATCTGGTACTCATATTCTATTTCTCCTGAACTTCAGTTAACAGAAGCCATTCAAAGAAAGAAAAATATCGCTACAATCTAGGCAATACAAACTATGTACTCGGCAAATAAGCAGCAGAAAATTGGCTCAAAAGCAGAAGTAGATACTATTTCAGCCATATAACTAAGAACCCATTCAGCAACAAACGAAAATCAACAAGATTTACAGAATAAACCAATCACTGAAAACTTTGATTGCAGAGACTTACTTTTTATGGCGCCTCCCGCGTTTGGGACCCCACCCCTCGAGCTTGGCCACAGGGCAGCCGCAGCGAGCCCGAAACAGCAGCAGAGCGCGACCACTAGGCGGCGCCATCTTCCTCAACTCAGCCCTCAAGCACTCATAATCTGGGTTAGCCTCGCTCCCTCCTTTCCACGGCAACCTGTCGATCTCCGGCGATCCCTTCTTGACGCAGTCCTCAGTCTGCAACTGCAAATCAAACTCCAAGGCCTTCTTCACCCCTTTGCAGCCGGGTCGGTGGCATTTCCGGGAGCGGGAGCCGCCGCAGAAGAGCACCGAGATTAGGGTTGCGGCGAAGAAGAGAGAGCAGCCAAGAACGTAGGAGAGGAAGGGGAGGGATAGTGGAAAGGCGGGAGAGGAAGAGAGAAGGTGGGAGAAGAGGAGGGAGAGGGAGTTGAAGATGTAGGAGAAGTAAGAGGAAAGGAGAAAAGCGCCGGAGAAGAGGACGAGGAGGAGGATCAGGAGGTCTAGGGTGGCCGAGGGCGAGTGATTGCAGAAAACGAGAGAAGTCCGGTGGTGGTGGGTGGCTGCGCCGGACGTGATGGGTTTTGAAGGGGGCATGACGGAGGCGGTGATGATGGGGAGGATGAGGAGGTGGAGCATGATAAATCAATGCTAGAGAGAAAAAGAGTTGAGGGAGAGAGAGAGGAGGGCCGGAGGGAGGGAGGTAACGGCAGGGCAGAGGCGTGTTTATTATTATGTGAATATAGCTAGCTGTTTGAGAAGGGAAAGGAGTTCTTCTTCTTCTTCTTCAGCAGACCAAGAGGAAAAGAAGTTGAATTTTGAAGCCTTCAACAGGCAACACTAAGTGCATTATTTTCATTGTAATTTGTTTAAGTAATGTGATTCGGAAGTAGATATGCCAATCAGCGGGATTTGGATAGGGTGAGCATCCTCCCCACTACATTCAGTGTTCTACTAACATTCCATTTATTATCGGTCAGATAAATAATTTTTACATTTATATTTTACAAATTTATAAACGGGCTATATTTAATAAAACTTATTCACCCACCAAACATCCACAACTACAATCAACCATGTCATGCCCAATAATACATTTGTTAACATTGAAAACATCCACTATTACCTTATCTATTAAAACAATTGTTATTTATTTTTAATTTCATATAACTTATCTATTATATTTTTATTTTCATCATTAACTAATACTAATATGTTACACAAACACATATGAATTATATGTGGGCAGGGTAAACCCTCAAACCCGCCAGCAAATGGAGAAAGAAAAACCACATTCAACCCAAACTAGATCAATTGTAAAAAAAAAAAATCCGACCCATCAAATAAGATCCAATCAGATGTTCATTGACATTCATATGCGGAAGTTAATATTATATATATCTATCTATTGATCACTTTATACATATAGAAATTTTATTTTATTTTTACATACGTATGTCGAATATGACATGAATTAAAATGGTATATTGACGAGTCATGAAACCAAAAAGAGAAACAGAATGTATAGTATAGAGGATAATATTAGTAGATTTGTAGAATCTGCAATTCATTTCACCAAAAAATTACCTGCGTTAAACAAAAGACGTAAAGTGTTTTTCGAACTTATTGGGAGTAAGACTGGACAAATTTTTACTGTATTCTATTACTTTTATTTCTTTGTTCAAAGTTTGTGGTCAAGTTGATGGACAGGGACAAAATATTCTTTGGTTTGGAGGCTCCATTTCCACACTTCCAATTTTGAGAGTTGAAAAAGAGAAAAAGACGTTGCTTGCTCGAAATTTCCACTTTCCTTGCACAGCACCCTTCGACGTCCTTTTCCTTGCTCTGCACTGTTCTTATGTTCTTTCCCTTTTTTGGTGTCACATTTTATTCTTCCGCTTTTGTTAATGTCGATATTTCACGGTTGTGTCCTGTCCTTTTCCGATCAGTTCAATATATAAGATGTTCAAAACAAACAATTCCATGAAAAGCTGTTTTAAGGGAAATAATGAGATAAAATTTTTTAAACAATTATCATAAATTTTCTTCACTTGCTTTAAAAAATAAGATGCTTATCACAATGAATTTTCCTCAAGAAACAAAACATGGGTGTTTTAAGAATAGAAATATAAAAATTCCAAATTCAAGCAGCAATCCAACATAGATGTAGAGTGGGAATTCGGACTACCATGCTGTCGCAGAAACTGCCAGTTGCTACAAGAAATGACGAGGGGGGGGGGGAACAGAAGCACAAGGAATTCCTCCTACAGAGTAACAAGCAGAACCATCTGACAGCAATTTTCTTCTTTACATATATTTTACATACCCTTCCACTCTAGTTTATTCGATCACAACAACATCGACATGAGTCCTAACCCATTTCCCTAACCTGCAAATCCCTTTTTATAAGAAAATTAAAATCTTCTTGCTACTATACAGAATTACAAGCAGTTTCGGGGATATAAAACTTGCATGAATCCTAGGCGAACTCACGGTCAGGGAATATCAGAGAGGCAATGAGAGTCCACATGTAGAGACCAGCAGTGACCCATTCTGTGCAGATACGGACCCAAACCGATGTCCAACCAACATCAATGAGGTCAGAGCTCTCAGAGGAGCTGGTCCATCCTGAAAGAAGCATAGCAGCGTACATGCTTGCCAAGGCAAATATCAGGTGAAAGAAGGAATAAGAATAGCTAACTGGCCGAGCCTCTGTTTCTTTCTTCTTTTCTTTCCCTTCTTCTATCCCTTCCTCTTCCAGAAGTGGTTTCTTTGCACCTTCAACACAAGGTTGGAATGGTTCGTACTTTAGACATTAATTTTTTAATGCTTTCTTGGCAGCTTTGACTCAGGGTTCAAACGGAGATCTAGTTACAACAACTCTCAACATCTCCTCCATGGCCAAAATAAGTGAACATATGTAGCTGAGTAATGATTTGAGAGAAACATCAACAAAGTCTCAGACCCCTAAAAGAAATATAGTCCGCAACACCCCCTCTACTTCAAGGTCTATAAATCTTTCCCAATAGTCCAGAAGATAAAAAGTAACAATCAAAACAAATAAATTAGGAGGCAATGAGAGGAAAAAAACAATAGCTTTGGTAATCTGACAGTGGAAATGCAATTTGAAGAATTAATAATGTTACATATCTTCCGATATTTCCATTTTGAGATTGAAGTCTAATGCTGAAGAAAATCAAGCTGATTAAGTACCTGACTTGGGGGAAGAAGGTGGTGACAAAAATGTTGTTGAAGAACCTGCCCGTAGAGCTGAGTAGAGCACTGAGAGTACTGTTGTGAGCATCCCAAGAATAAGAGTGCTAAGAGAAACTGCTTTTGAATGGTTCAGACCATTGCAAACATAATCCCTTGGTTCACTTGAGAGGCCGGTGTAGCAAACATAAGCACAATAAACTGATATCACAGAAGCAGGCAAGAGGCTGCCATTAACCTGTTTGAAGCTCCAAGGGTCAATTATACCATCATCAAAATTTTACTATGCCTTAAAACAAGTTTCTAAAGGTCCAAGCTATAATAAGATGAATTGTCAATACTGCCGTAGTTCATGGAAAAATAGAATATAGCTTGACCAGTATATGCCAACTGCTGCAAAGGTAAATTTCTTGAATGACTGTTGCACGCTTAATGTTGCAGTGTTTTGAGTCTTAGGAAATCAAGACAAAACAGACCAGGAAGTTGCAGCTTGAAAGGTCAAAATACAAATTCCAGACATATGGAGAAACTAGAAAAAGGGTAAAAAAGCATGCTTCTAGTTGCATACAGTACATTTATAAAGCCCATTAAACTATTTTAGAAGGAGTTCATGATACTAAAAAACTACATCATATGAAGAAAATATAAAGGGAATAGCCATTCAGCTTCCACCATATACAAGAATGAATAGCAATGAAAAGAAAAAGATTAAACGTACCACAGGATGCAAAGCTATTATTCCAAAAGCGAATGCAAGAATCATGGTCATTACGATAAAGAAGACATTGAGACCACAGTCATGTCCAGATGGATTGAACCATATGAAGAGAATTCCAGAGAACGTAAAAGCTGCCAGGTAGCAAACAATTGACACAACAAGCAGAGCAACATACCTACAACATACCACATAAAGCAAAACCAACAATAAATTAGTAATGGAAAGTAATTGTTGAAGTAAGCAATGAAAGCCTGGAAGGTCAGTATTCAATTATGAGAAATTTTAACAACCATTTATGTTCATCTTTTTCAACCCATGCATCATTCCAGCAGTGTGTGAAGTCCAGTAACATGATCACTTGAATCAGTAAAAAGAACCCCGCACCAAACTTTGATATAGTTCCTGCAAGTAAACATGTGCTCATGGTTAATACTACAATCATCATATCAGTAAAAACGTAAGCCAGTGTGATTATTAAGATACTTTCAGGGGATAAATAAAGTGGAATAAGAAACTAACCGTATATTGAGATGACCACATTAGGAAGGAAGAACATGAGAATGACAAGCAAAAGCCAAATCACCATCTTTCCAACCCAACAACCGTGTTGCCAAGAATCTCGTTTATCATTTTGGTCCTTCACACCAATCATGATCAAGGCGAGTATCCCAAAAAATAAAAAATTTCCCAAGCTGACACGAAGAACTGCTTCTTGTTGAAACCATTCCTTATTCTGAGTGGAAGTATTTATCCCTGTGAAAAAAAATATAAGGAACACTCATGCCAAGTCAAAAAGAGTCTTCCCCTTGAGAAAATACTGGTAGCTAGGAAACTTGAATCCGCAAAGACATGTCATTGAACTTTTTGTTGCCTTCCATAGTAAGTAACAGTAACTAAGATAATATGAAGCAACGTCAATAAGTACAATATCAAATATCCAAGAAGCACGAACACTACATTGATAGTTCCAGAACACCCAATTTCAGATAAAATCAGTTGCTCAAGGGCCAACCCTTGTTAAGAAACCACATGGTTCACGATTTCGCAAGATAACTACATTTCTTAAATGAATCAGGTTAAGAAAAAAGCCACATCCAACAACCCAAGTCTTGGCCATGGTTAAGACTTGATGTTGTTACCAAGAGGTCCAAGGTTTAATCCCCTACTCCCCTTGGCCTCTCTCCTGTGTACCAGAAAAAAAAAACACATTCAAAGTCTTCAATTCAGGTTGCCAAGGCCGGGAACAATTGAAATCAAAGCATAATCCAATCAAGGAAGAAACGATCCAGGAGTTATTGCGTCACGCCCAAAATCGTCATGGCCAAGAAATTTTCAACATTAATCGCATTATACGAACAATAAATCGAATTGAACCTATAACCTATCGCCTCAATCTATGGAAAGGAGAGATTTCAATAAAAAGGGCAAAACCACACGGAAATTCACAAGAAAAAAGAAGGGCAAAAGAAAGGAAATTTACAAGGGAGTTTCTCCAGAAGAGGGGCGGCAACTTCTCTGAGAACCCAGGAGACGATAAGGGAGAGACCAAAGAGTCCACAGTAGGCGAGCCTCGCTGATTTCTTCGAAATCCCAGATGCCACCGACGTGCACAAACCGCAGGTCGCCGCCGCGCAGCAAGACGCCAGACAAGACATCGCTTCCCACTCTCTCGATCGAACAAGGAGATCAGAGTTCAGAAGATAACACTAGAAAGAAGCAGACGCACTCGACATAAATTGATCCATGCTGAGAGAAAGAGATGTTGACTGTTAGCTGCGGAGAAGACGCATCGTAAACACCGTAGCAGAATCGATATGTGGCAACCGAATTTGCGTGCGAAATTTGAACCGCGCAGGGCCGACTCAATTCTTTGGTCCGTGAGTTGGGCTTGTTCCGGAGGCCTATCCAGTCAGAATTTTTTTGGGCACAAACTGAAATCCAACAAAACATGGTAAATGCATGAAATGTCTCCCAAGCATAATGTTCATTTCTTTTTTCATTCTCTCTTTTTGGGTAGGTATGAAGCTAGGGGTTACTGTGCAAATAGGATATTGAATCTTTTTTTTTTTTTTATAATGATAGCCAAGCTAATGTCTAATCACGGAATGATGACCTGAAGCGTCAGAAGGCTTTCACGTGATAGAGCGTTAGATGCCTTAGGATATGAGTTACTAGAAAGGGCCTTAACACTCAAGTTAATCAAATTTTCAAAGAGAGTGTTGGTAGTGTGAAAGAGGAAGTGAGATATGTCATATTACCTTCTTCAAGGCATGTGATGACTTTTTTTTTTTATAAAAGATATGGCCTGTTGCATGATGGCCGCAGGTGAAGATCATGGAAGAACTGATGATTGTAGAATTGGATCTCCTTATCCATTGTAAGATGCCTTCATAAAGACTTTGTCCATACCTGGAGAGTGTTTGACTTGGTTCGGTAAACTATAATATCAATTTGGGATAGAAAAGATTTCCTATACCTAATAGTTTGGAACCATGTCCAAGTTGACATGTGGACTTATTAGATCAATTGGAATTGCTTAAATCCATTATAATATAGATAACAACCATAAAGCAATGATTTTTATAGTCTAAAATTGTAACTTTTTCTTTTTAAAAAAAATTTGCAAATGATTTAGTAACATTTTCTAGTATGAGGACTAAGTAGTAACATAATGCCTAGTTTAAAGGGATATTTTTCAAAAACCAAATGACATTTGGTCGAACATGTAATTACTCCCTCCACTTTTTGAAATCTATTATGTCCTCTTTAAGTTTTATGAAACCTATAGTTACCTCAACTATTAATATTAGACGTAAAAATCTGATAACTAGTGAGTGAAATATCAAATAAAAATACAAGCAGTGAAAAACAAAATTACCCAAATACAATATTGATTTGATGTTTTTTTTTCACTAAAGTTAGAAAATATAATAATCTTTAGTAAATTGTCATATTCAATCATTTCTACTTTGTAAATAATCATATTTAATTATGTGTTTGGCCTACAACAAGAATCAGTAAGGCACTTCCTGCTTGACTGTCCTTTTGTTAAGTGGGTACTGCATGAGTTGGGAATAACACTTCCTTATGACCCAAACACATGGAAGGAGAACATGAAGCAATTTATGGATCAAATCAAGGAACGGAAACCGTTGATTCTAGTGTCTAGTTGGATGACATGGTATAATAGAAATAAAGTGGTTGATGATTTTATGTGCCAAACTCCCACACAAGTTACTCGATCAATTGATTCGTGGATTAAGAGTTGGGTCTCTTTTAGGATACAGTGGGTGTTCTACACCACTATTGGTAAAGACAAAGCTGATCATTGGTGCTCTCCAACCAGGGAAAGAATTCAAGGTTAATGTTGACATAGCTACTTCCAAAGTTGAGAAGCACTGGGCAATCGACATCATTTGCATCGATAGAGCAAGTGAAGTTTAGTTTACAATTCCTTATGGGCTCTTTTATAATAGGAGGAGAGGGAGGGGACGCCTTATATAAAGAAGCATTGGTCACCAGTTAGGGCATGCTGGAGGCTCAAAGGGATAATATAAGAAACTTCCCTCTTTAGATGGATTCGTTGTAACTTGTCTTGGAGCTTCAAAATGGCTCTTCTTATTCCTTATTTTAATTTAATGTGTTATTAGTCAAGGCTAGAACCTATGCTAGTTTTTTTTTATTGTTGTTCATTTTTTTTGTTAGGCATTGTGCAAACAATGTAGCTCACATCCTTACTAACAAGGGCCTCCATTCATTGGGTCAAACTTCATGGTAATCATCATCCCCATACATCTTTGCTAGAAAAGGCCTTCATTCTTTAGGTTGAACTTCATAGGAATCATTGTTCCTATATTGGTTGTCTTATACTTTAGTTTGAGTTAATTTAATTCAAGAATTCCTTAAAGAAAACAATTATATGTTTGGCTAGATCCTTGTTCAAATTGACAATGTTTAAGAATATTTGACATTCCAGTAATTAGCTATCAAGTTTTAAATATCTATTGAATTTTGCGGCCAACATTTGCTTACAGACAGTCATTATATTCACTGATTGTGTCCAAGCATTTCATAAGATTACTCCAACTAACGTAATTGGCATTGAGACACAAAGGATCATGATAGCCATTTCATTCCCCATATCTATTATAAGATATCTTTATATCATGGTTTTTCTTAGAGGTAATGTTCAACTTGCCTATGACTTAACATTTTCTCTTTCTTCATAATTTGACCTTTTTTATTGAATCTACCTAGTAGAATGAGGGCCCATGTGTGAATAAACCCTATACCAAGAATAAAGCCTACAATAAGGTGTGAAGGGCCTAGCTCAAACTAGACCAAAAAGTAAGCTCCTGGGGATGGAATCAAAATCCCGAAATTATCGGATAAATAGGATGATTTCCATTCAGAAGCAATCATCTTGAATCTTTTTTCCCAACTATATAAATAGATTAGCCACACCGATCGGGAGGTACGAGATTTCACCTTACATTGCACTATTCCTACTTCATTAATCTTAAGCTGACTTGAACATCGGAGGGTTTTCCCAAGGAAAACATTCCCGAGGCTCTGACTTTTTTTTTGGTTGCAGGATTTCCAAGTTCATCATTCATAAAGCTACTAGGCTTGGCCCATACGACCTTATTTTGACTATCAATTTATCATCGTTTGTGGGAAACATAATGAACACCTAAAGATCTCACATGGACAACCAAGACCATTTGGGGAATAAGCATGAAAGCCAAATTTAGGAACAGACCAATCGCCCAAGGGGTCCGTGGAACCCCAAGATAAGGGGACCACCTATGAAGTTGAAGAAGAAGAATTCCAAGTGCCGCCTAGAGAACCTTAAAAAGGGAAAGGACTTATTTTTTTAAACGATGACATATTTCAATCTTTTCAGCACACCTTTTTTGAATAATTAAAAGTGACTATTCAGTAGAAAATCCAAAGAGCACTGCCAAAAGTGCTCAAAGAGCCTGCTAAAAGCTACCTAGCCCCTAATAAGCCCTGACGGGCCTCACCTCTAGATCCTTCCCCAATGACCCCCTACATTGTTGGGGCTGTCTAACAGCCCTGCTAGCTGTGATATAAGTGTCATTCTTCAAATATTAGACCAGATAGAGCAGCGTATGAAGATGGCCCAGCCCCCTACGATAGGATCTGGCTTTACCATCGATATTGAGTATATGTGGCTTTAGCCCTTTATGAACAAGATTATCAATGCTTTAGCTCCTGATGGCTTCTGGATGCCTTAGATTGACCAATACGATGGCCTCGCAGATCCTGTCAATCATCTACAAAGGTATATCACTTCTATGAGGCTAAAGAGGACCTCAGATGCCATTATGTGTAAAGCATTGAGCTATTCATTCATAAGGGCAGCGACTTGGTGGTTCAAAACCAATAGGGGATGATGTTTCTATTCCTTCAAAGACCTCTCTCAGGCATTTCTTTGCCACTTCTTGGGGAGTATGTTGACCTCTAAAATGGTGGCTCACCTATTAAAGGTATGGCAAGGTCAAGATAAGTCTTTAAGGGACTATGTATGGATATTCAATGCCGAAGTAATACAAGTGTAGGACTTGTCCCCAGAGTTACATTCGGCAACCATAACCCAGGGACTGCCAAGGGACTTTAGATTGGCCTAGGACTTTTATGAAAACCCTATCAGGAGCATAGAAGAGTTTCTTGACCATGTTACTTAGTACATGCATGTACAATAGCTCAATCGGCCTACGATGCCTAAGGTGCAGCCAAAGGCTAAAGAAGGAAGACCTGCCCCCAAGAAAAAGGGTTAAGAAACAAACTTGACACAACTAGATCCATTTTTGCTGCTACTAAGGGAAACAAGGACAGACATTCTCTATGCTCTGGAAAAAAGGAACCAAATGCCCAGATGGCCTCTGCCCATGCATCATTTGAATAAAAAAAGATTTAAATGAGTACTGTTGATACCATAAAGATAATGGCCATGATAAGGAAGATTGCTGGTAGTTGAAGAGACTCATTGAGAAAATAATCTAAGCTGGAAAACTAAAAAAAATACTTTAGTTAGGCCACTATCCTCCTACCGAAGGTAAGAAGAGAGGCCATGAATAAGAGATGATGAAGATGATCACGATAGAGGACAATGATGGAAGAAGCAACTATCCCCCCTAAAAGACCATAAGAACCAGGGCCCTACATGGGTCATACACATGATCACCAAAGAAGAATCCTCAACGGCCCGGAAGAGGCAAAAGCATAATATTGCCTAGTTAGAAGTAGTTGATGCCAACAATGTCCTAATGAGGTCTGATGGGTCCCGAGTTCTCATCCTTTATGTGGATGAGATTATCATTACAATAAGGATTAACAATTTTGATGTAGAAAGAGTGTACTTAGATACGAGAGCCAACTCTAATGTCATTTTCAGTGACTTATTAGAGAAAATCATAATTAAGAAGTCTTTACTAGCCCTTATTATGGGGCCCATGTTCAAAGTTGGGAGAGATGAGGTTCCAATAGTTAGGATGATTAAGCTGCCCCTTATGCTGATGGGCACTGATAAGGATGAAAGGACAATTTGTGACTCGAATAAATCAGAGTTCCTAATTTTGGACGTACCATCACAATACAACGTAATATTTGGAAGGCCAACCTAGGTATAATTCCATATTAAATCAGATGTTAAGTGGTTAACAATGGTTTTCACGACTTCTATTGAAGACGCTACTGTTTACATAGACTAGGTTTTTATGCGGCAAAGTTACGTAACCAGCCTGAAAGGACCGAAGGATGGTAATCAGGCCCATGTGGATCAGAAAATGAGGAATGAACAATCCCAATATAATAAGTTCGGAGTGTCATTGTCTAAGGGTGTAAAAGAAGTGGAGCTAGACCATAGCAAAAACATAAAGATTGGTAAAGATCTCTCTCCTAAGGTAAAACGATCATTTATTGATTTCTTGTGAACTAACATGAATATTTTTGCATGGACCCCTAGTGACATGCCAAGAATAAATCCAAAAATTATCACTTATAAGTTGCAAGTTAGCCCATCTGCTTGACCAATCTAACAAAAGAAGTGAAACATAACGCTTGAGAAATGGGACTTCATAAGGGAAAAAGTTAAAAGATTGATGAGGGTAGGCATCATTCGAGAAGTACGATACCTGAAATGGCTTGCTAATGTGGTTTTGGTGAAGAACAAAAATGGAGAATGGTGCATGTGTGTCAACTACATGAACTTAAACAATGCTTAACCCAAAGATCCTTACTTGTTTTCATTCATAGACCAGTTAGTTGATGTCACAATAGAATTTAAAATCCTATCACTTATGGATGCCTTTAGCAGTTGTCATTAGATTCAGATAGATCCTACGGATGAAGAAAAAAGACCGTTCACCATAGGTGACACTGTGTATTGATATAAACGATGCCTTCTAGTTTAAAGAATGTTAGAGCTACCTACTAGAGGATCATGAACAAAATCTTCTTAGAGAAACTTGGCTGAAACATAGAGGCCTATATATATGACATGATTGTTAAAAGTAGGGCAATAGACCATCATTTAGATGACTTGTAAGATAATTTTCAGAGAATGAGGCAATTTAATATGAGGCTAAATCCTTAAGTTATATGGTTTCCAAAAAAGGGATCGATGCCAACTTGGCAAGATTAACACAATCATGATGATGTGTAATCCCCATAATAAAAAGGATGTCCATAAGTTAACAGGATGGTTGACTGCCCTAGGTTTCTTGATTTAGGGATCGATGTCAACCCTTATTTTGGAAACTAAAAAAAAAGCAAAATTTGAATGGACTAAGGAGTGCCATGAGGCCTTTAAGCAAATTAAAGGGTATCTATAGGAATTCCCGATACTAAAGCAGCAGAAAATTAACGAGCCCCTCATCTTATACTTAGCCATAACTAAGGATTCTATCAGCGTCGTCCTTATTAGGGAGAAGGGACCTGAGTAAAGATTAGTCATTATATCAGCCGGATGCTCTAAGGAGCAGAGTCATGATACCATATCCTATAGAAGATAGTTTTTGCCCTCATAACAGTGTTGAGAAAATTAAGGCCTTATTTCCAAACCTATAAGATCATTGTTTGAGCCGAGCTGGCCCTCTGAGTTGTTATTCAAAAACATTACCAATCTTGGAGAATAGCTAAATGGTGAGTAGAGCTAGGAGAATTCGACATTCAGTACGAACCACAGAAGGCAATAAAGCCCCAGACCTTGGCCAACTTTGTCGTAAAAATTACCCCAACAGAGGTAGTTGAAGAAAAACATTCAAGCAAGGCCCTACCTTGGGAGATGTATGTTGATGGAGCATCAGGACCTAAGTACCAAGGTACCAGAGCCATACTACAAGGCCCCCTCGATATGGAAGCAACACTCATAATCAAATTTCAATTCCTAGTAACAAATAATATGGCTAAAAATGAAGTAGTCTTAGCAGGACTACAGATGGATGGTTGGGCAGATGTACAATGCCTAAAAATATATAGTGATTCCTAATTGATAGTAAATCAAGTCATCAGAGTAGTAGGATTCAAAGAACCAACTTTTTGTAAGTACTTGAACATGGCAAAGAATTTAATGCAGGCATTTGACCTTATGCAAGTCCAAAAGGTTCTGAGGGCCCAGAATGTGAAAGCCAATGCCTTCTGAAAAGACGGAGGAGAAGCCTTGATGGAAGAACTTATGGAACCATGAATCCACCTACTAGAACACTAGATCCTTAAAGACAACTTTTTCTCAAACCTGGGACCTTAAGTGGGACACCTAAGAAAAAAAAGAATATTAGGATGTAATCAGGAAGGTTTGTCATCATAAGAAGAAAATTGTATAAGTAAGGGTTCAGTTCACCTCCACAATGATACTTAACCCCTCAGGAAAGGCAAAAAGTGCTCCAGGAAATTGATTAAGGAGACTATGAAGGCCACATTGGTGCCGACTCTTTGGCCTATAAGACATTGTGACAATGATACTTTTGGACAATGATTTAGGGAGATGCCAAAAGGCTCGTCCAAAGATGTCACCCCTACCAACTTAATGCTTGAATACAAAGGTTGTCATCCTTTGGTGCTTTACTGTTGATTGATCCTTGGTCATTTGCTATGTGGGGCCTCGATTTGATAAGAACACTCCTCATGGCCCCTAAACAAATGAAGTATTGCATAATGGTTGTGGACTACTTTACCAAATAGATGGAGGTGAAGCCTCTGGCATCAATCAAGGCCCCCAAAATCATAAAATTTTTGTGAAAAAACATAATTTGTCAATTTAGATGCTCCAAAGCCATCTTCACAGACAATGACATGCAGTTTGACAAATAGCAAGTGCACCAATTTACGGAAACAAAGGGAATACACCTCTATGTCACACATGTAGCCTATCCACAGTAAAATGGACAAGTTGAAGTCACCAAAGATGACCATAAAGGAAGGCCTAAAACAAAGGTTGGGAGAGGCCAAAGAAAAGTAGGGTGAGAAATTGTTTAGTGCCTTATGAAACTATAGAACAATGCCATGAAGGTCAATTAGAGAGAGTTCTTTTACCATGGTCTATGAAACAAATGCACTCATGCTCATGGAAACCGTGCATTTGACCCTATGAGTTCAAGCATTCAACCCCAAAGGAAACAACAAAGCATTGGAAGGAAGATTGGATCTTCTAGAAGAATTAAGAAAATATGACCAAGTTATCATGAGAGCCTTCAGACAATGAGTTGTTATAACCCAGGGTAAGAAGGTCAAGGAGAATGTCGATCAGGTTGGAGAAATAACCCTTATTAAAGTAGAACTAACAGGAAGAAACCCAAGAAATGGGGTGCTGAGGCCTAATTAGGACAAACCTTTCTTAGTCAAGAATAGAATCAGGGATAGGGTCTTTGAATTAAAAGATTCCAAGAGTAGAATGATGTTTAAAACTTATCACTCAAATGATCTGTTACCCCACTTTATCTAGTAACGATTTGTTATTTATTTTTTTATGTAAAATAATGAAGGCATTTATGCTACTAGATTTGTTATTTTTAGACAAACTGATATACGAAGCCTATAAGTCCTTAAGAAATGAGTGAGGTCAACAAAATAAGACCTTAAAAAAACCCTTGAAAAATAAAACATGAAGAGATGATTGAAGGCTAACTAGTGAAAAATGATCCTTAAGAATTATTCTAGGCTACTTTAAATTAAATGGCTATCAATAAGGCCGATCCTTGAATTGTGATCCAGTATTAAAGTTAAACAAAAGAAATAAAAGAAAAATGCACATCGAATAAACATTCCATTAGTATGACTGTCAAAATCCTTTACAATAGTATTTTTATTTACAAGCCTAACCTATGGACAACACAGCTAATAGAAGAGCATAACTACTTAAGAGTTGAAGGATTTTCAAAGGGATACTGAAGGGGGAAGCACGAATCATATGAGGGCTTCGTGCCATGCTCTTGTAGAACAAAGGCATAAAGGTGAAGCAACTCAAAATTCATCTTCAATAAGGGCCTTATCAGTGTTTGTCACCAATGAGCTCTCGTTGTAAGGCACATTTCTAGCCTTCACCTACTTTGACAATGCATCAAAGTCTGAAACCAACTTTGTGTAAGTGGATAGAAAGGATAAGTCCAAGTTCAGATGTACCCACTCGACTTGGAAATGGTAAGAGAAGAAGCCTTTTTAAACTTGTTGAAGGCTTCCTTTCCAAACCCCTTGTCTTGTTTTTGGATGGTCGAGACAAGCTCCTTCATGCGAGCATTAAGCTTGGCCCAAAGCTCTTTATAGGCCTCCTGTGCCCCTTGGCCAATCAATCCAACCCTCATGATATGCTCTACAAGGGGGATGGGGGTAGTAGTCAAAGATTCATCCGGAGGCTCACTTTGACCGCCCTTTTCTTACTCTTAGTGGCCTCCAATAGAGAAATCAACCGCTTGGCCTCAAAGACAGTCTGAGCTTCCCTCTTTTTGACTTTACAAAAAGCTTTTACTAACTTTGGCAACTTTTGCTCCAGCTTACCAGAGAGTTTTTCCTACTTATCTTTTTGACCATCAACTCATGGAGTTATTTCGCTAGGGGCCTCTTTAGTAGTACGCTCCTCCGCCAGCTCCTTCTTTAACCCTTCATTCAAAGACATAAGGTTGTCGACCTGCAAAGCTAATGACTGCAGCATTTCCTTGATGAAGAAGGTGATGACGGCTTCTTGAAGCCAGAAATAGTTAGTGCATATAACAAGCATGCTCATCACAAAAAAAAAAAAAATAGTAGTGGTCATACCTAAAGAAGGCTACAAACAGCACTTAACAGCTAAGCACAGTCCCATCGAAGGCATGGTCTAGACAGTGCAGATCTTTGAGGGCCCTCAACCCCTCTAAGATGCAGTGGGAAACGTCAATTTGACCTTCCAAGATTGACTCACCAAGAACCACCACCCATTGGGGTTGGATGACTGGTTTGTCAAAATCCCCTTGAGCCCGCTTGAGGATTAGGCTATAAGGCTTAAAGCGACCCTCCATGTAGTTAAGCGAATTGGGCTCCTGTCGTGTGAGGGAACCTTCTCGCTTATCTTGATATAAGGTGTTCCCAGGATCTTAGGATAATCAGGATTTAGTATTCCTACTCTTAGTTGCAAATGGCTAAGCTAATACTTGCATTGTTCAAAACTTCATACTAGTTAATTATCATATGACATGAATTCATGCATGCTTAACTTCGGCATTTGGAGAGAACTAATAAAAGGAATAAATAAAACTTTTCAAAATTGTTTTCATCAGATTCATAAAACACTTGAAACACATACCGAAGTTATATAAACATGTTTATTTAAGCTACAAGCATTAACTTATATACACATAACACTTAATTTATGTACATCCATAAGCAACCATAATGCATATATAGATATATACACTAAGTAAGTCCATACACACTAGTCAAATTAAAGGCATTTCCTAGGTACCTAAGTACCCAATATGTAAAAAGTCTGAGACTATCAAAATAACTCCCACATGAGCACAGAAACTCCAGAAATGAGATGTCCAATTTCTCCTTGTGCACTTTGCCTATCTCTGTCAAGGTTATTTTAAATAACTTAGTTAGTACAATAATATTACTAACCAATAACTTAGAATCATTAAAGATTCATGGTATTTAAATACTTGCACCAAAACCTTGCTTAACAACCCTTCAGTGGGTGTTAGGCTTCACACTACTAGTATCAGCACAATGTGATACTTAAGGGAATGAGAATCATAAATTCTCAGTAAGGAATTAAATACCTGCAAAATAAATTTTAGGACCCAGCATATATAACATATATACACATTTTAACGTGAGCTCAAAACTTTATGAGGTCTTGACTAATGGCCACTAGTACGGGTTCTATGGCGGGGAACCCATCCTCGACTTAGTCCTTTTTAGAAGAGCTTAACTCTTGTCTTAGCAAGCTTGGCTTGCCATTAATTACCTTTACTCACACTGTACAGGAGTTCTTGGTGGCTCATTTTTACTAAGCTTGGTAGCTTAGCTAGGATACTCTTGAGCGTTAAAGCCCATCTTGAATACTTAGTACCCTGTATACTTACTTAAGGGCTATTTAATTACATAGTCCTTAAGTCACTTCTTGTCCACCTTTTACTCTCTTAATTAATGCATTTTTAAAATACATAATGCATCAATTTTAATTTGAACTTAAAATCTCTTACCTTGAATAATTAATGCAAGCAAACACCAATTTTAGTGTCCTTGTGGTATCGGGTTTGTATTCTTCTTTGTACCTTTATAGTAGCTTGAATATTTCTATTTTAATTGATTATTTAGCTACATAAATAAATAATAATTAGGACATTACCACAACCATCCTTATGGATTAAGTAGTTAGGAATAACCTTCTCAATGGATTCCAATTAATCGGCTCTTTACTCAACACACATATAAAACGTTTATCGGTCCTCTTTAATTTCTTATTTCTTGCTTAACAAAATTTGATTTAAGCACAATAAATTTTAGATTAATCAACCTATAAAACTTGGAATTAATCAAGGGCAAGAAATAACTAAATTAGCTTGTACCCTTGAATCAAACCGGGTTTGGGTTCCTTCTTACTTAAGTTTGATTCCTAAGCTTTTCTTGTTTTTTTTCCTTTAATAAACCAAGAAGAACTAGCTTCAATTCAGTGATTCCAGCAGCTACAGAACCATATGAATCTCAAAAATAAGGGAAGAACAAAAAAAAACTTACTTGAACAAATAGCTTGAAATTCAAACCTAAGATGGTTCCATACATGATTTTCCTTCAAAAATTTGCTTAATTATGCTTGAATTTGATGGATTGGAGCTTGGATTTGGTTTAGCTATGGAGTTTCGAAGGGGAGAGAGAGCTCTCAAGTGGTCTATAGCTGGAGGAAGAAGATGGCCGACCAAATAATGGGAAGTCAACTTATGTAGGCTTAAATGGCACATGCCACGCACCTGGTCCCTTCTTTGTACACAATAGTACATTGGGGACTTATACAGGACTGACTAGAAAACTCAGGACCAAAATCAGCAATATGCTGCGCCTGAATTAGGGATGGCAACGGGGCGGATCGGGCACGGATACCCCATATCCGTCATCCGTGCCCGCGGTTTTTTTCATACCCGCCAGCTCGCGGATATCCGCTAACGGGTAGAAAATAGCATCCGCGCCTGCAACCCGCGGATAATCCAGTCCGCGGGTAATCCGCGGGTAAAAAAGGGAGAGGAATCTTGAAGTTTAATTATTGGAATATTATGGCCTTAAGGAGCAGGAGACAGCAGTAATGGAGCTCCAGAACCGGCTCAAGCTAAACAATGTGGAGGCTAATCTTCTCACCGCCAAGATTGGATCTTTACAGGCGGAGAATCAAAGCTTAAAGGCTCAACTTACTGATACTGAAAAAGTTGTTGCTGACCTTAATGCTGCGAGATCGACAATTAAGGTGCTCAAGCGAGATCGACAATTAATGCTGTGAGATCAGCTTATTCACCTCTCGGATTCGGACTCGGGCGCAAATTGCCGGCGTCGGACGTGAGGACTGAGCAGCTATGCGCGGTCGTGACTCGTGAGCGATCACCGATCAGGCGAGGCAAGAGCGAAGGGCTGAATTGGTGAGGCGAGGCGAGAGTCCGAATCGGCCATTGACTCGTGACTCGTGAACTTCGACAAGAACGTGGATTGAATCAAAGTTAATGGGGCGAACATCGGATTCGATTCTTAGCTGTGCCGATCGTGAAGCCGTGCGTGTCTGCTGAACGTGTATTTAGGTGTAAATACAGAATTAACCATTTAGAATTAAGAGAAGTAACATTTATAGTAAGGGTAAAATTGAAGTTTCAATGTTTCATATCTAGGCGGGTTTTATGGGTATGCGGGCGCAGATTTATCCGCAACGGATACCCCATACCCTGCACCCGCCTGCACCCGCCAGGCAGGTGAATTTTTTACCTATGCCGCGCCCATCACGGGTATTTTCACCCGTTTACCCGTCCGTCACAGGTGGATATCCGCGGTTTGTGGTTCTCGCCCACTCCATTGCCATCCCTAGCCTGAATCCTTCTTTACCTTAATTACATGACCAGTCCTCAACTTTGACAGACATGCAATTTAGGTCTGATGCTTTTGAAGATTACATATAAACCATTCATGGACAATTCTAGTCAATTCACAATTTCACAAGGGTGGAGTGAGAATCACGAAAAACCATAATACCTTAAATTTAATATTTTTCCATCCTTTACCCAACCGTGAAATAAAAATAGGTCACTATATGAAATGACTAAATTGCCCTTTTTGGTCCAATTTTCTTAAATGACCAATTTTATCATCTTTAAGCTACTATACTTTATTAAACCGAGAATTTGCTTATATTAAATATTCTAAGTATATTAAATTACTAAAATAACTAATGTTACCTCAGTAATTATGACCCGAATTTTTGGAGAGTCGTAATACGTCAAGTAGGCTTAGAGCCTACTGGCCGATGCCTCTATCGGGGCTTTCTCTAGGATGGCCTTCACAGGAATCATGGAGAGGGATGAGAGACAGAGTCAGGTGCCTTCTGCTTTTGGGACGCCTTAGGCACCTTCCACTTCTAAGACACCTCTGGTGCCTCCAAGTCCATATTGGAAGAAAGCTTATTCACATTGGGATATTTTACAAGAGAAGTTAGATGAAAAGATATACAATCAGTATAGAATAACGTCAAATCGATGCCACGAAAGGGAAAATTGCCAAAATGAGCCATACCTTTACTCCCACCATGTAGGACTTCGATCTTCTTGGAGGCTGAATAGTGTACCCTCTTTCAAACCAATTGAGGTGCCTCCAGAGAAGACTCCTTGTTCAACTGCACCACCGGAGGCACTAACTTGGAAGTTGGAACCACAGGGAACTTCCTTGTAGCCTCAAGCCCATAAACTAGCTCAGCTGGTAGGGTTTGAAGCTTAAGGGTACCACCCTGGATTTCGGCATTACTCTTGTGCCACTTCATGAATTCCTTGGCTCAACCACCCATATTTACAAAAAGGTGCAATCAAGTTAGAACCATCTTGGAAAAATGAAAAAATAAGTCAAATAAGCATATGCACAAAATATGACTCTTAGGGTTCTTTAAATCTCATTAGGCTTGAATGACTTTCTCGAAGGAATCCACTAATGCCCTTTTTTTACTCATAGCCTAGTTAGTGGGGCTCAGCACGCCAGGATAAGATAGGTGGGCTCTGCTGATTTTCACCCACTTGAGTGACATTGCTCTAATTTCTATATAATAGATGGGGAACAACTGTGTAAAGTTTTGATTCCCCACTATAGACTCTAACTAGGTTATGAGCCTTTTGTAAGAAACGTGCCTCTTAGAGCCCTCATATATTGAGGGCCTTTGGACCAAGGCCTACTGGGTAGTACTTGCCCACTCGCATGGGAAGCCCCACTCTGGCTCTCTTAGGGTGTAAAGAAAATAATCTTTCCACTCGACCCATGAGTCCTTACAGTAGACAAATGGAAAAGACTTAGTCTCTCTTCGGTTAACGAGGGCCACATGTAAGAATAGCAAGTCCTTCTTCAAATCCAGCATATAAAACTAGAGAAAGGGTTCCAATAAAGGGTCCACCATGGCCATCTTGCAACAAAGGATCAAGTATTCATGTGGGTGAAGGAGTTGGGGGTAAGCTATTAAAGCGGCACCTGAAAATGCTTGCAAATCTGTTCTACCAATAGGTAGAGGGAAAACTGAATCCCTGCTTGTAATTGGCCCATGAAGCCGGTGAAGACATCGGCCTTCATGTCACCCCCAACGAGGTCTCTATTCTCTAACACTTGCTTCCTAGTAAGGGCAGCCGTAACTTCATTTGGCCAAAAGAATTCCTTAGATTCATCGAAAGTGTCTCCTCAGTAAGTTGTATTCTCGCACCTCACAACACCTATAGATTGCAGACAATGGGCTCTTTTAAAGTGTTAGCCCCGTTAGGAGATGAAGGAACGTGATTGAAGGTAACCTTTTTCGATGATGATCTTGAAGATGCCATCTGGAAAAATCGGCGGAAAGGTTAAGGCAGTCGCTAGCATATGACAGACGGTGGAAGAATAAGGGAAAGCAAAAAATGGCACAACAAACAAAACCCAAACTAAAATACCAAAAAATCCAACAAAAAATTACCATATGACAATAGAGCAAAAAGAAGTGAGCAAAGAAAGCTAGAGTCTATTACCTATTTAGAATACTTGTGGAAGAACGAACAAGAAAAATTGGGAAAAAAAAGCCAAACAGTGCCAAAAGAACTTCGGATGGGAATAAGCAAATAAATATAAAGAGTAAGAGCAATGAAAGATAGCAAAATGGTGAAAAAAAAAAAGTAAAACCCCTACCCTTTATACAGAGGGGACCACGACTCTTGGATAACTCCTTAAAAACCACTACCATTATTATAGTGGATATTTAGGCCACCAGGAGTAGGACAGATGGTGAGAAACAGCTAATAAGAAGTCATGTCGAGTCACTTCCCTAACGTAGCATTAAATAGGCATTGCTTCATCTTCTAATTAGACTGTTGAAGTTGCCACGTGTGCCAAAGATAGAGGAGTGAGGGTAGCCTCCTATGAGCTAACAACATTTCGATGCCTTCCTCTAGAAGTTGTTAAAGAGGGGCATCGTATCCCACCAAAATGGCAACGCATGAGAAACACAACAATGACACTGCTGGGGATTATACGCCAGTCAACAAATGGCGATCATACCCAACCACGAAGCGGCAAAAGTACTTGAGTGAAAATCCTGGAAAACATTTTAATCCCTTCTTGAAAATGTAGGACCTAGACCCATATTTCTTAAAATAAGGGGGAGTTATTGGTAGAGTGAAGGCCCATGAGTGGCCCCTAGTGGAACAGCCCATACCAAGAGTAAAGCCTATAATAAGGTACAAAGGGCCTAGCTTCAACCAGACCAAAGAGGAAACCCTTCGGGAATCAAATCAAAATCCTAAAATTATGTGATAAATAAGATGATTTCCATCCAGAAGCATACCTATCGAATATTCTCCCCTAGCTATATAAATAAATCACCCATACTGATCACGAGGTATGAGATTTCACCTTACATTGCATTATTCCCACTTTCTTGATTTCAAACTAACTTGATCGTCGGAGGGTTTCCCACGGAAAAACATCTCGGGACTCTGACATCTTCTTTTGTTGCAAGATCTCCAAGTTTATCATTCAGAAAGCTATTGTACCTAGCCCATACAACCCCATTTCAACTATCTCTGCATAAAAAAGGTTTTTAATATCTAAAATGAACATAAAAATGTACATAATTAGTTTAAAAAATTTGATGAAAGGTTTAATATGTTTCTCAAAAATGAAGAAAGTAATTATAAATTCAAAACAAACTTCAAGGTTTTTGGCAAGGTTCTCTAGTTCTTTTAAAACCATCTATGTTGTTTACCCTATGATATTAGCTCTATTTAATATTACCGTTAGTGATTAGCATTAAAGTTTTAGAAAAGCTGTCCAAAAGTAACTTTTAATTTTTAACTTTTAACTTTAAAGTTCTATCTTCACCATTGAATAAATTATTCAAAATTATAACGATAATAATAATAAAAGTTGTTCCCTAATAGAACCATTAGGATCTATTGTACATAAAATACACACTGCTCACTAGCGACTCGTTTCCATGTTACTATTATTTGTTTAAGATGTAAGTTAAAGCTTTAAAAGCTTTATGGCTTAGGTAAGAATTATTAATAAGGATTGAAAGTTAATATGTGTTAGGACCAAAGGCTTTTTATGATTTGCTTCTTTTGATTAAGAGAACTAAAAGATGGCTATAAATTTTCTCTTAAACCTTGTAATTTTGTGTGGAAGTGGTTTACAATTCTATGTGAAAGCTTATAATGTATTCATTTACTATTATTTAGATTTCCTACTTGATTATCACTCAAGTCATAGAGAAAATGGGCATGTAAAGTGGGCAAACATAGGTCTAGGCCTTAAAATGATACTCTCCCTCACTTGCACACTCTTGACATTTTTATTATTTTGTAAATTAATGTGGTAATGCCATATAAGCATATTATATAAAAATAAACTTTAATTTACATATTTTAAAAAAATGAACTTTAATTTACATATTGGAAAAAGATGAATAAATATTCAAAAGTGTTACTTATTTGTTGATAATTTTTTTTCAAAAAGTATCATTACCTACAGGATAGGTGAAGTAAAATTCTAGCTCTAGTTCTTAAAATTTAAATGTAAATCTTTTCCAACTCTCATTAAAATTGGTTCAATTTATTTATAAGAACTATCATTTAGAAAAATAACTATGTTGGCCCATATTTTATTTAAAAAAATTGTCCGGCTAGATTATTACAAATTTCGTGTTTATTTATTCATGGAAGCTCATAAGCTTAGTGGAAAGATCGATATATAACAACGCATTAAATCCTTAAAATCTTAATAGCTTTCATTTGCTAAAGTCGACTAAAATCATGATCTCGAGGTTTTTAAATGATAAAGAAGAAAAGAGATACTTGAGTAAAAATCTATTTGGACTATATGTTTTAGACAGGTAAAATCTATATTTAGTCCTCTAACTTTAAAGATCATTCTAATGTGGTCTATTGACTTTAAAAGTATTGTTAAAATCCCAAACTCAACTTTTGTGTCCTATTTTAGTCCTTACCATTAGTTTTGTTGTTATTTCTGACGGAAAATGCCTACATGGTACTCAAACTGACATGTGGTGTCCTATTTCATAACAATGAATATATTGGAAGAATACAAAATTTTAGGTTAAAATTGACACAAATTAATAATATTAGGGACTTAAATGGACATTAGCCAACAATTCATCAAATCTCCACCTACTTCTCAGACCTTTGACTCTGTCTCCGACCAAACTCTGACTCCGTCTCCGACCGAATACATCTCCGCTTTTCCAATCAAAATAAAAATCACCGGTTGAATTTCTCCAATCAAGGCCTTTTTTTTTTTTTTGGTTACTCTCTTCTTTGATTTCCCATAAATTTTATGTCGGAGAAGATTTTCAGCCTTTATTAACCTGACTGCTGAAATCGGGAGTCCAAAGATTGTAGAGATGGATATGGGCTGTAGGTCAAAGTCGAGATCTAGGAAGACGAACACAACCACCTCCACTTTGAATTTAACCGACAAACTGAGTTACCCGGCACTCTTTTCTTCGAGTTCATGGTGTCGAAGCTCTACTGGTTATCGACGGAGAGGACTACAGGGGTATGGGAGATAGAGAGATGTTGGTGGCATGGACGGGGAGACGGAGAGACGGTGAGATGGTGGCAGCGAGGAGATGGAGAGGATGAAAGTAGGGTTAAACATTTTAAGTTCCTAAAATTATTTGTCTTTGTCAATTCTAGCCCAAGACTTATTATTCTTCCAGTCTTATCACTCATTGCCATGTAAGATGATGCCACGTGATAATTTGGGTGCCACGTAAGCAATTTCTTTTCAAAATAAAGCCTAAACTGACGATAAGGATTAAAATAGGACATGTGAGTTGAGTTAAAGAACTTTAATAGTCACTTTTAAAATTAAGGGACCACATTAGGACAACTCTAAATATTAGGGAACTAAATATGGATTTCATCCTATTTTAGACTGGGACATCTTTCCGGCATGCATACACTAGTCCAAAAAAATAGTGAGACTTTAAGAACCGCCCGTCAAGTTTCCTTATCTGGTCCCAGTGATTTTCTGTTGCTATGATGTTTCTTGAAAGGAAATGCCGTGATTGTAGTGTCTCAGTTAGTCACATCCCAAACCCAAACTTGCACTGCCCCCCCATTATATGTACTTTCCAACCCCCCAACTCAATCCTAAACAGGAGAGAAAGAACACCACCTTGGAGTTTTCCTCCATCCCCTTTTTAGTTTAGTGAAACATACACATCCAGTTGAGTTTTGATTGAAGTTGTCCCCTAGGTTCACCTCAACCGTCTGCTACGTGCCATGCCACAATTGGCCGCGGGCCACGTGTCGGCTCCCAGTCAACAGTAATATTCGGCACTACAGATGGACCCTAACCCATCTGATATGGACCCCATGGATTAGCTGGAAAACCTGTAGTTTCTGCTAAATTACATAGGTCCACCAAGAAGATTATATCACGAAACTAAAGATCCTACCTTTGAAAATTAAACCCATTAAGATAAGGTTTAGGGGGCCTCTCACTGATCAGTGTCACTCTTTTACATGTCAATGGAACATGATGGACTTTGACTTGACTCGGAGATAATTAAGATCTGATCTACTTCAATGGCTGTAAGATAATTCATAAGTGAAGGAGAACAAATTAGACACAAATCTGGTTGGATTTTGGGGGCCAGTCACCATCTGCACAACTTGTCACCATTTTTTGCAAAATGAATGGAAAATCTGTTATGTTCAAAAAAGGATTATTATGTGGGGTTGGAGATAAGGTTATTCATGTTTTGATACTACATTTTGAAGCAGGTCTGCTGAAGAAGAGGAAATTAAAATCATACAAGCGTGGCTGAAGTGGTAGGAGGACCTCTCGGCGCACGTGATCCTTAGTGTTTGATACTACAGCAAGTGGGCCTTCTTCCCAAGGAGGTGTGTCCCTATAAATTTGAAGCCTTCTGTCTGGTGGTTCTTGTGTTTAAGGTATTTTGAGTGGAATTTAATTAGTGAGTGATCTGATTACAGAGAAGAAATGGGAAAGAGGTTTAGCAAGTGGAAGAGAATGTTAAGGCAGCAGAAAGGGAAGCTCTATATTACGAGGCTCTGCATCTCTATGCTTCTCTGTTGGAATAAGTATGATCTTAACTAGCGAATTATTGCTTGATCTAGCTAGGTTTGTCTTGCCTCCTGCATGTAGAAGCTACTATTACATATGTACTGTTATTGTTACCTTCAACACTAATAGTATAGATTCATGTTCTTTCTTGCATGTTAAGTAGTGCCTCTTGGTTTGTCTTTCCATTTGCTTCCGAATTTTATATGCATCTTTGTAATTATAGACAATGTACCTTTGTAAAAATGACTCTTGGCATTTATCAAATTAGTGTGCGAGCCTACTGTACACACATGTGCATATCTTTTCAATTTTAGGCCATGTTATCACTCCTCGAGCATAAGTGCATATTAATATGACTCTAAGAAAGTAGGGGTGTAAAAGTAAAAGTGCAAAAAATTAAGAGCATGTGCGAAGATGTGAAAGCAAGAGCATGGACCAAAAATAAAAAGATTATGTCACCTAGATATGATTCTGTTCTTGTGCACGTACGCACCATGTACGTGCACGTGCATCTGTACACATGCGTGTCTGAATTAGATTTTGATATTTCTTCCCCGTTGCATCAACTTTTCTTGAACAAAATGCTAGAAAACAAACAGGAATAAGTAAAAGCGGAAAAACAAACAGGATCGAGTTAAAAGCCTTCAATATGTATCATATGCTGGCGAAAATCAAGCTGACACATTCCACCAAAACCAGAGCCTAGAAAATGAAAAACCTATATATGTGTACACCGAAGTATGGAAATTGGGAATTTTCCATCCAGATAATTGGTAGATAAGAACAGATTTGAAACATAAACCCAGAAAAACCGGGAGGAGATAGTGGGACGTCTGGTAAGCCAATGTAGCACTCGAGTGGACAAATAACTTGAAATACGCTAGAGAAAGTCATTTTCCAGGGTGATTTGGCAGGCAGACAAGCTGATGAGGCTGCCTGGTCATTTTCGTTTCCTGTGGGACCTTTTACACGTTAAGCCACTACGTATCCTCAACTTCATTATGTATAAGATAGCCTCTTTCTTGCTTCACCTGCCTTCCATATTTGTACCAGAAGCGACCAACTTGTCCTCCTCCTCCTCCTCCACCTCCTCCTCCTTCTTCTTCTTCACTGGCTCTTGTACAAATCCATCATAGTAACCGATAACGTTTACATATGGGAAGGCAACACCAACAGGAATTGGAACCGAAAAGGGTTGGCAAGAAGGGGTCATGGAAGAGGTGCTCTAGGCTGGTTAAGGAGCAGAGAACTCGGGTTTATATCATATGGAGGTGTGCACTTATTCTTCTACGTTGGGACGAGTAACAGAACTCGGGTGTTTAAGGTGTCACCAGCAATCCAGAAGCAGGTGAATTATTGGGTGCAGGTGGTGGCTTATAAGCCGCTAAGGGCTTAAGAGATGGGCTTGCCTGAAATTTTGCAACTTCTATAATTGTATTGTATTGCTAGAGATCAGGGTGGCTTTTCTTAGGTTGTCTTTTTTCGTACTTCTCTTTCTCATACTCTTTTGTAAGATAACCGTATGTAGATGCCATAAATTTCACTTAGTAGTTATAAACACCAATCAGATACTGATACAAATCAGCTTTTAATCAGTCCCTATTGCTTATTTTCATTATTCGGAAAATAACTAACCCAGCACGAGTAAGAGCCAAACAAAATGCAAACTTAGAGTTAAGCAAGGGCAACAGAAGGAGGGGGGGCTGTCTGGCATGCAAATTTGATTCCTAATCCCGGTTGGCCTACCTTTTTAGCTGAAGCAGCCCCAGGAGCTGAGTTTTATTGAAATTTAGCTCATGACCCTGAGCATAAAAATGCTCTTCTGGCACAGGTGAAGGATCAATCTTCATGTCAGTTGGTCGGGATCAAAATCAAACGGGTAACTTTATTCTGGTACAGATGAAAGATGAATCTTCGTGCCAGCTCATCAGGATCAAAATCAGAGGGGTAAATTATTAATTATGTTCAGCTGATCTCTTTAGCACTCCTGGGTTGTAGAAGTTTATCTAGATTATGAGCTTGGTTAAATGGCCTCAAATAAGGATCATGATTGGTTATTGACATGAAGTGTAGCGTCATTTCGGGTTTTAAAAGTCTTCTGGCTATTTAACCTCCGAATTGAGGGCAAGCGTGCCATTGATGAGGCTGCTGCTGCAGCAGCCACACGAATTCTGCAAGAACAGATGAAATGACATCAATGGTGTGCCTATCAATTACTAGAAAGAACAATTGGGCGTTCACATTAATGATGTTGTACCTTTTATGAACATCTACATATTCATCGGTTTCATCTACAATCTCCTCCTGCATCAGTATTAGTAAACTAAGTCAAAAAAAGGAGCAAACAAACTGAAAACCAGAATGCGTATCTCACTAACCTGTAGAAGTTCTTCAAACACATCTTCTAAGCTGATTATACCAACTACTTCACCATCCTCAATATCTTCTGCATGAGATACACTTGCGTGCTTTGAGGCCTTGTCGATGTCAACTGCCACTGCCAGACCTTCTGTCTTGGATAGCAATGGAGTAGTTAGATCGGAGCTTGCAGCTGAGACTATGCTTTCTTCTGGTTTTTCAGTATTCTTGCCCTTTCCTTTAACCCTCACAACAGCTGCCATATGACTGCTGCCCTTTTGGAACTCATTCAGTATATCATACAGGGGCATGTCAGCTGGAACCCTGGAGAAGTTTTGCACCATCCAGAACAAGTGTTTTTATACCTTTTCAATTGAAGGAGTAGCCTTAAACCTTTACAACTGTAACCAAACAAACCTTGGAAGTCTTCTTATTGAAACAGCACTAACCCGTGTCTCTGTTTCAGGTCTTACAGTGAGAAGACTTTTCACCTAATCAAGATCAAGAATATAGAACTCAAATTGCATATATCATACAGGAAATAGCCAAAAAGTTGTGATTGAAAGATACCAGTAGAAGGCCAATGACATTTTTTGGGTTCCCAACATAAACAGGGACACGGCTATGACCCCGAGCAAGAATCTTCCCCATTGCCTCCCTGATTTATCATATTAAGGGGTAAAATTTGGACAGAAGAATTGGCAGATACAGAAGAGAGGCAGTGAATATTGCATAATTCCTCAGAAAATAGATGTTATGTAATACATGTTGCAGCAGATTGGATGAGTGTGCATTCTAAGCCAGATGAAGTATATGCAGAAGAATAGAAGTTCAGTAACTCTATGCAGAAAAATAATGGACACTAAACTAACGGAGATAAAGAACAAGTTTCAATAGCCTAGCAAGCAATGAGAAGTCTATTTAAACCTTTTTAGATAGCTGAGATCAGTTATACTTACCAATCTAAAATTGAATTCGCATCTAAGGAGAATGTTGATTCTATGGGCGTCATAGCCTCCTGAGCAGTCTATTTGGACAAGCAAAAGAAGCAGGAAAAGCATTTTTAAGATACTGACAAGGTAAGAACAAAGAGCTGTGTACAGGAGATCCATACCCTAAAGGTCATTCAGCCACTCATGTGGTTTTCTAAATAGGCCTTTTTTATTTGCAGCAGAACTTAAATGGTAAATGGTGTAAAACAGAAGAATATCAGAAATGCCAGTGATCAGTTCATACCTTTTCTGTCAAATCTAGAGCTCCACTTATAATGGTTGTCTCATCATGAGTTAGGTCACCTCCCTTCCCAGCCTAAGTAATTTACAGACAAAAAAGAACAAGAAAAAGGACCATGAAGGATGAGCAAGCATGATTTAGTTGGTCTTGAAGTTCAGAAATTCTTAACCAGCATGCAATAATTTTCCTATTCGGCAACATCTTATGATCATTGACCCAAAACATATTTCCGGCACCTCTCGGCTGTGTATGGAGACCAGGGCTTTTAATTGAGCCCGCCTAAATAATGCCTCGTTGTGTCCCAACAAACAGTCTAGAACCTGAAAAACACAGTTACCAATTAGCACAATTGTCTAACAAGCATACACTTCACATTTTCTGGAATTATACGATAATGTCCATCATCGGAGTAGTTTGGAATAGAAAAACAATATTGGCAATGTAGTGAATAAGGAAAAGCTTATCTTAACAGTGACTAGTTAACATTCATTTCACAACATGAGATGGAGAATTCCTAGGTCCACCTAGGTGGGTGTACACCAAAATAAAGGGTTCAAAATGAAGGATCAGAAAAAAGAGTTTTAGGATCGGACAATCGTAACCTTGAATATGACATTGTGTAGTTGTGTTTTACTTATCCATTGGGGTTATGATTGTCCAATCATAGAATTATATTATGTGATTTTGGGTTACTATTGTCTGAATATGCTAACTTAACTGTATATGTCCACCAGGATGGACACAATGCTATCTCACACGAAACTGATAGGAAATTGTGATTCCTTAAAATTGATTTTACAACAGAGAACGTACAGAAAACACTACAGACTTTCTAATGAAGCGCATCTGAAACTACCTTCCCGACAGGGTAAGCTATTGGATAGCAGATAAACATTAGAAGCCGTACAAGGAACACAAGATTGGCACCAATAGCAAGTCCATATCTACTACATATAGCTTGTGGGATGACCTGAAAAGCAGAAGGGTCAATCCATCTGAACAACTGAAGTTGCAATTGTCCCAGCCAAATAAGCGTTAGGATTGACAGGAGAACCAAAAAAAAAAAAAAGCAAAAACCAAATGTACCTCCCCAAAAAATAAAACGAAAGTCACGGACAGTATGATAGCAACATAAGGATTGAACATCTTATCCAGGTATATTGGAAGTGCCTGCAGATGAGTAATGGAGTTCAACAATTTTAATGAATTTCAAACTAATAAGTGGATTATTTTAATGAATTTCAAACTAATAAGTAGATTATAATCTAAGGAGCAAATACAGAACAATCTAGAAGCCCCCAATTAGCTTCAAAATGTTCCAGTAATGGAGAAACGCGATGGCCATTACTCTTGCTTCTCCAGGAAGCAGTTCAAGTCTACCCAATTGCTAGTATATGTAGCATTCTGTTAGTAACATGAAACATTCTACATTAGTTAACCCATTTGAATCCAACTAATTTGTTCAGGAAAACTGCGTAATCTGTCATTCGACTTTCAGGTTAGTCATGTCAGTACTTGAGTCAGATTACAGATGCATGAATTTTTCAGGATTGCGACGCTTACCTCCATGGCACCAGCATTGCAGAGAAGCAGAGTCACCAGAAGCTGATGCTGCTTTTGGACCACGGGAAGGATCGCAGCTACATGCGTTAACAACAAAAAGAACAAACCGGATAAAAAAAGATCTAATCTGACGAAATGAAGAAACAGCACTAAGGAGAGGCGAAATTGTCACCTGCTTGCCTCTTCTCGGTGGGCGTTCCGCTGCGCTCCAGAATTTCTAGATCGACGAGGCCGAGCGACATGAGGCCGAGAGTGAGGCCGGACATGATCCCGGCGAAGAGGACGAGGACGCAGGAGACGCCGCCGTAGATGCACCACTGCAAAGATCCGACCGGAAGTCCTTCGTGACCCAAGGTCATCTTCATCGTCGTCGACGATAACATCCCCGCCGCTCCGACGGCATTATTTATTAATTCCATGTTAAATTGCCGGTTAAGTTTTCCTCTGTATCCCCGATCCTGATTCGATCCCGTGACCTGGTACGAGGTAACCAACCAACCGTCCGTCAGGAGTTGGTGGAGATTGAGAAGCACCGAGTTTTTAAAATTTTGGGCTTCGCCAGTCCCCATGCGCCTAAATTCTGTAATACTCACTCGATTTTTTTTATCTCTTGACTTGTTCAGTATTTGCTCTGGTCAAACAGGGTGCCGTCCACGTGGCCCTATCAGAGTGAATGCCGCCAAATAAGCGTTTTGCCACAGTCTACAAATTGCGGCCTATTAGCCTTAACCGCTACCCTGTTTTTTTACTTTTCTTTTTCTGTTTTTTGAGCCAACACAACGTTCCAGGATCTTAGAGATGCTTCATTCACGATCAACCCACTAAGGCCTGGATTGGCCCAATAAAGAAAGTAGGCATTGGACTTAGGTCCATCAGCGCAAATGTTTTTCACCATTTTATTACTACCATACGTAATCAATACAAAAGTAATAGTCCTTACCTATCGCAAAAGATGACCCATTTGATTTTTTACAAAGTTCAGGGATGGATATATATTATTTGTTATAGGGTTATTGGACCTCACTAAAATATTAAATTTTTCTACTAGATGATAGGTATATTATAGTAGAATCGCACTGAAATTTATAAGAGGAACGCCTAGCCTCCCACTCAATAAAAAAATATACAAGGAACTCTCTTACATTATAAAATAATTCAAATAAATTTTTTATATACAAATAAAAATATAATGAAGATTAAAAAGTAAAACAACCCAAATAATTTGCTGCCAAATCAAATTTTTATATTATATATAAATAAAACAAAAATTCTGGCATTTGTTACCTAATTAACTAAAACCTTCATTTGTCTCTAAACACCAGTCCATTTACCAGTTACCACAGAGCCAAATAAAGTTCCAGGCAGCTCGGGCTCCTCTCCTTCAAAACCCTATACTTATTTTTTTTTAAAAAAAAATTAGATTCTGACTACCAAAACAAAAACTAAAATCTTCATCCACTTTTTAGCTAGCCATTTCCCAATCTCGTGTCCTCCTCCCCCCGATCCCCTACCCTACCTCTTCAATACCCGAATCTCGGGTATTATAATTATTTTTGCCTCAAATTTGTCTTCTTCTACGTCAAGTCTCCAATCAAGATTTTATAGTCGTTTACTATTTTACCTCAAATTTAAAATTTGTACAATACATTTTTCATTACTATTTTACTATTATATCTGTGAATTGATACAGTAAACATTGAGTGAGCTTTTTCAGCAATGACGTTTTAAAAACAAAAAACCAATTTATGAAATAAGATAGGTGATGAGTGATTAAATGATTCCTTATACTGAAAAGGACATTTTTTTTATAGTATTAATAATGATGAGATCGTAAAATATTTTTAAAAAATGAAGGTCATCGAGGTGAATTGTAAATTTTATTTCTAGTTTATGGATGATCAAACAAATATTTTTTTATTTAAATATTTAATTTTATTATATATTCATATTTTTATTGGACCACATAATTAAAAAATTCATAAATCCTTTTTAATTAAATGAAGACAATTAATTTGATATTTCCAAAAAATGAATAAGGACCAAGTATTTTGAGACAAGGTAGTGGTATAGAAAATTTAATGCATGCTCAACTCGTCCTTCATCTACTTCTTGCAACAGTCTTTAATATCACAGTATATTGCGATATAACACTTACCGTAGTTAAATAGTATACGATACCAATATTTTTATGTTTTGTTATTTTTTCAGGTAAAATACCGAGGTATATTGTGATATTTTACAATATTTTGTATACTGGTTATCTTTTATGTACATTTTGCTAGAATACCACAGTATACCGCAAAATATTGCATGGTACGTATTGTGGTATCCCATTTTTCACAGGGCATATATGAGATACTTTTTTGTCATTTTACATCAAAATATCATACATAAATATGTAAAATAGTAAAATATAATTAATATACATATTTTAACAAAAATATTTAGTTTTATTTTTTATTATTTTTTCTTAAAGATTGACAGCCATTGAAGAGAAAGATAATTTGAGACACATAGGAACTCAATATGATATAAGGAAATATGTTGTTTATTCTTTTTTTTTCATATATCAATAAATTAGATTTTTTTTGCTAAGTAATATTTATTGTGCTCTATATATAACATTTTTGTGTATTTTGTATGAAACAATATCGTCTTTCATATATATTTTATTTATATTTGATAAATTACGATGAGCAAAGTTAGAATACATATAAACAGGCGAAAAAATTTTAATTACTTTATTTAATCTTTTTTCTTCTGTGAAAACCGTTACAATAACGGTATGCGATACAAAATAGCTTAAAATTTTGAAATGCGGTGTACCAAGCGGTTTTAGTATTTAATACTTTTCTTCTTACAAATTGAATGCAGATGGTTCTTATTGAAAAGAACCCAGATGTGACAGGAGCTGGATGGCCGATTAGAAACAGCCTTTGGACAAATTGGTGGTTGCCTTAGTAAAAGGAAGGGCTCAAATTAGCCCTCAAAATTTAGGCCGCCCTCTTTGCAGAGATGGATTCTCAAATAATTACACATTCGATGAATTCATCTCTACAAGTTAGTGTTAAACTAACTCCTCTCCCAGAAGAATATAGGTAACTGACTAATAATGTTGGTATAAGTCATCAATCTATACGACTGTACCCCGCCTCTCAATAGAGGAATCGGGCAGCTTATTTGCTGGCAAAATGGGGGCAACAATTCAAGAATTGGGCACCAAAGTTTTTAACCCACTGTCCTCTTTTTCTAACCAATTTAATATTTGACGATGCTAGATGAACTATCACTCCTCGCTTTTGTAATCATTAATATTTTGAGTCTGACAGAGTGATAATTTCTGTAATTTTTTTTAAAATATTTTAATAGATAATGATAGGACACAATATTGAATACAAGATCCAATAATTAAATAATGGGTAAATTACAAGAAATTATCCTCAAACTATGCTCTATGTTGCACTTTTTTTTTTTCTAGAAGCTACAAAATGTTGCAGGAATGATTCTAAACTCTCTCTAATGATGCACGGATAATCATAATCGGCCTTTGAAATTCTCCATCAATTACTTTTGCAGGCGGCAGTCTAGGGAAATTTGACAGTTTTTGCCCCTATAATATTCTATGCAGCAAAATACTCCTTAAACTAAAAAATGTACAAATTCGTCCTTAAACAATGATTTTGTAGTTCTCTATTTTTTTTCTGGGTCTCTCTGCATCAATATTGGCCAAATCAAGAGAAACTAGGTAGCCATGGTCATGAACATATTTTCTTTAGCATTTCTTTCTAATCTATGACGTATGAATTATAAGTTTACGGAGTATACCTAATTAATTTACTAATAGCATGTAAGTTTAAAAATCTAACTATAATTTAGGATGACAAAAAATAAAGCATTTTGTAAACAATTTAAGATGGTGGGAATAGTATCAAGTCAAAACAAAAATTCAAAATTCTTGAGGTAATGATTCCTTTGACTTTCTTCAATTTCATTGTCCATTTTTTAAATAGCACTATTTTTCATTTTAATTTTTTTTCAATATTTTACACTCTATGATGTCATCCATATTAATTTTTTTTGGTAATCAGAAATACAAGATAAGGCTAAGAAATAATAGAGGAAGTGAGTTGATGGGAAAGAATGACTTTCCGCCCAGGCACGACAAAGATCGAACAGTGCTGCATAGATTCAAAGACATTACTGATCTGGTGAATAAGCTGGTGAAGCCTCACAAGAATTGATAGATTGCCCAATATTACCTGTAGAGCTTGCGAACAATCCATTAGTATAATTATTGTTCTCAAGTCTTGATTCACTATAAAAGAAATAGCTCCAAAAATAGTAGAAAGTTCACCTTTCAATGACGATTTACTCTAGGGGATTAGAATTCCTTGTTGGTGTCTACGAGGAGCGTTGATACTCAACCACACCTAAGCAGTTGCACCTGGCCTGATGATCGATGCTAGCCTCATTAGTCAAAAAAACTTCTAGGTGCCAAGACTCAAACAGCTTCTAATGTTATCCCTAAGATCGACATAAGGAAGGCGGAGGATCATGAGGGAAGTAAAAGTATTTTCATCGAAAGTCATCCTCCATCAATAACTATAGGAATAGATCATCTCATTTAGAGATAACAAATGAGGTATGAAAAAAACATTCCTAAATGTGCATTCATTTTGACCGAGCCAAATAATCCATAAAGTGGCTATAAGAAATCGAAACTAATCCTAAGGCCAAAACTTTTGCTAAGAAAAGATGAAAGCCAACCATTCTTCAAAGGAGTTATAGATAGTAGGCAAAGGGTGAGAATAAAAGGTTCCCCATAAAACTTGTGATCTCAGACATTCACAGAAAAGGTGAAACATAGTTTCTAGAGCTATGTTGCAATGTAGGCACAAAGAGCTCATAAAACCACCACAACTTGCGATATTGGATTTGATTGGTAAAGCTTGCGACAGGCATTTCTATAAGAATATTTTAAACTTCTGAGGTATTGAAGAAGCCCATATACACTTTAGGGTTGTAGTAAAATATGGGTGAGTCAACCAACTAATAGAGTTACATACCACATATAATGACGTGGCTGATTAATTTTGCAACTCTAGATTGTATCCCTGTTTTACCGTAAAAGATCCAGAATCATTGCCTAACAACATAATAAGATCCCATATATCAAGTGGGTACGGGGGAGTCATTCTTATTCTAAATCAACAATTGAAGGGGGAAACAAAAGCTGGAGTAGCGGTTGATTCAAACATTGCCTTTATCGATCATATAAATTTGAAACTCAAAGCGTACGATCTTTATTGTTATAGCCTTCTTAGCAGAAAGCTAGGTGAGCAAAGTAAGTTCATAAATTCTTATCTTAAATGACTTAATTAGAGGTGAATTAGTATGATCAAGTAAATTATTGAAAGTTTACTATGTTCCGAGATGTTTAAGGCACCAAATGAAGTAAGGGCAAAAAGGTAATTTTGGCTTGTAAAGTGTTGGGATAAGTTCTGAATGTTAAAAGCATGTTTTAAAACCTTAACCCATGTTTAACACCAAGACTAACTAAGTGTTAAAGTTTTCACCAATGGTTACTATTTAAGGAATGGAGTTTTTGTCAAAATTGGAAAAGTTTAAAGGGGGAAGAGGTTTAGCTTTTTAAACATGTTGGAGAAGAGGCTTAGGACACTATTTCTTTCACTTCTCCTTCTCAAACCCATAACCCTCCTTGATCCTCTTGATTTTACAACAAAATCTTATTAAATCCTTGCGTTCTTGGTGGAATTTGGAGGCTCCAAGGGTGTTTATACTTTGGGTAGCTTGATTCTAGCTTGCATTGTGGGTTGGAACCTCTTTGCCACATCTTCTTTCTTGGGTCTTTTTATGTACATGAGGTAACTTTCATTTCTTGGAGTTTTATTGTTCTTTTGGCCTTTTGATGTGTGGTTTTTGGTTAGTTTGTGTTGACTTGGTGCCATATGTCTTGGATTGTCTTAGAACCTCAAAAAAACCTAGTGGAACCTTTGGTTTATGGAATGCTTAAATTTTGGTGCTTGATTAATGCTAGTTTAAGTTAATTAAGGTAAGAGATTTATGATTCATGCATAATTGATATCATTCGTAGCTTGCTTGAACTAGAATTCATGCGAATCAATGAATGGTGTTAGTTAGTGGGAAATATGGATCATGATGGACTATGGATGTTTTAGTGGTTTGTTTGGTGTTTATTGACACCATAGACTTGGTTCCAATGGCACATTATCACCTAAGGAGTGTCTACATGCAGGTTTGGGTCATTAGGTGGAGTCCCTAGTGTGGCAAAGGGGAATGGAGAGCTTGCACACAAGCTAGGGCACTTAAGACCAACACCAAGCTAGGGTTAAGCAAGGATGCATCTCTAGTAGCCAAAGATGCAACTTTAAGACTTACACAAATTGCAAATTTTGGATGCCTAGGCAAAGATGCGTCCCTAAGAGTAGGGGATGCAACCCTAGGGCTCACAGGGAGCTTAAAGGCTCATTTCCAGACGCAACTCTGGGCTACTCAACGCCAACCCCTTTATGAGCTTCTGGCAGAAACGTAACCTTGGGTCCCGCAGATACAACATCTATATCTAAATTGACTAAGGTCTTTTCAAGTCAATTAGGAGATTATTTTAGGAACTATGGTAGTACCTTGATAGACTCTAGGATGAAAGGTGGTGAAAACTACCATAGTGCACACGAAGATCTCACAATGTGCTAAGAATTGCATCAAAATTTGAGGTAAGAGCGTTGTTTTGGTGTTGGTCAACTTTTTTACTATATTAAGTGTTAAGAAGTGAGTGAAATGTTTAGTGACTATTAGTGGCCCAGTTAACTCTTTGGACTTAAAGTGCTACTGTGAAACCTTAGTGCACTCAAGAAAGTTTCATAGAACCTAGAAATTATGAGTCTAATCAAGACATTTGCTACTCTACTAGGGTGAATCAAGTAACCATGGATATGTATATACCTTGAGTGAAGGTTTAGTGAACTTGTAGCCTAGGCAAGGTTACTTAAGGTACAAGTGAAAACTTAGTGCACTATTGGTAAGGTTTTGAAGTGGAAGCTTATTACACAAGTGGCCTAGGTAAGTCTAAAGATTTGAGATACTATCTGGGGGGCTTAATATTAGTGAGTTCCTTGAAAATCAAGCAAGGTGCATCCATCATGTTTAGTTGTAAAACAATCAAGGAAAAGTTATTTGGTGAGCTTAGCCCACTCGGACATCGGCAAGCTAAGACTTATTAGGAGCGAGTTAGGGGGCAAAACTCGCTAGACACAAGATGACACATATTGGAGGACTAAGTAGAGGACAAGTTCTAAGGGATTGAAATGCTATGCACATAGGTTTAGCCTCACACTACTTTGAGCGTGTTTTCAGGGTTATGTTTACAAGTTGAAGGATCTTTTACTGAGAATCGTTGATTTTCATTCCTTTAGTATTTATTGTGCCAATATGTTTCCATAAAGCCAATAACTATTGAGGGTTGTTGAGATAAACTCATGAGTATGGATTATGATTATTTAAATGTTTATGATTCTAGTTTATGGTTTGCTTATTTGCCACCCTATGGTATTAACTACAGTTGTTTATTTGGCCAACAAAGGCTAATGAAGTACAAGGAAAGACTCCTAGAGCTCACCACATGGGATTTGATTTAAGGTGGGAGCTAATTTTCGGATCTCAGCAATTTAGCTTGGTGTATAGTTTTATACGCTAGATTGCCTCTGATGTTCATGGATGAATAGTGAACTCTAGAGTCACTCTTACATGTGAGTATAGTTTACATTTGTATGGATGTCTACACATAGTTGATTGTGTGTAGTTAAATTCACATTCATTTTGTATGCTTTGACTATTTTAGAACTTCAATTTCAGTAAAAGGCTTAGGCAACGTTTTATGTTTTATAACTTGTTTTATTACTTAAGTCAAAGTATAACTCATGCATGACTGCATGATAGGTTAAATAACTAGAAACATAAAGGTTTTAACAATTGCACACTTAATCAATTAGCTAATTGCGACTAGTGTGGAACATGTTCCCATAGGATTCCTTGGTAGACCCATGAGGGTCTATGTCATTTATAGACGTCCCTAACCATATTACAAAGATGAGAAGGATTAATGTCTAGAAGCCATGGATCCTCCCAAACCCAAATTATAGAGCCATCCCTCTATCAACCATTGAATATAATTCTTCAGTAATTTTCTACAATAAGGAAGACTACACCAAACTAGGGAGATATTTCCAAGGACCTTAGTAGTCCATACTAAATGATTATGCGCTTATTTAGCCATTAAGACTTTATAAAGCAATTTATTGCTATCACCCATAAATATACTCTAAAATATTTTTGTTAGAAGTAATTGATTAAACAACCGCAAATCCTTAATCCTAAGAGATGAAGAATTCCTTTATGTTTCATATGCATTCACCTTCTAGATTGATTACCAGACCACCAAAATTGGATAAACTGTTGAGAAAACTTATCCAACAAAGACATCGAAACCTTTAAGATTGACATAACATAAAGAGGAATGAAATACAAAGTTGCTTAAATTAGTGCAAGAAGACCTGCATGATTGAGGGGATTTTCTTTCCAATTTTCCAAATGCTTATGAACTCTATCAGCAAAAAATTGGAAAGATGATGGATGAAATAATTCTTGACAAAAAGTCATGCCTAAGTATGTAGGAATACTTTGATTGATAGGAAAAGAAACATCCAAATTAATTGAATTTGCCCTAAAATTACTTAGACTTGAAATATACTTTTTCTAAACACAATAAGTTTCCATATTTTTTTCTTTTTCATTCCCTAATATAAAAATATACAAAAGTTACTGTTCAGAAAGATTTTTCTGGAAAAGCTTGATATTCTAAATTTTTCAAATATAACCTTCAAATTGTAAAATATGTTGGCAAAACATAAAGAATACGATACTAAAATAATTATTTTTTAACATAATATTATGAATAGAACTTAAAATGATGCATGGAAACAATTTGAGAAAAGGGAAAATTATAAAATCTACCTGTAATTTGGTCTAACCTACACTTTGCCTCTCTATTTTCAAAAACTTACACTTTACCTGTTATTTCCTTTACAGTATCTAACAACAACTTCTAAAACCTTAATTTAAACTGTCTGATTACCATGTTATAGTAATTTTAAGATTTTTGATATTTTTCTCATGGTCAACCAACCATTAAGAAATACTAATATGCATTTATTGGAAGAAAAATCCATTTACAAAAAAAACTGATAATTTAAAATGTCTATTAGCTATAAAAAAAATATCGGAGAGATTAAAATTACTAGAATATCATTATCATGCAGTTTAAATACAGTTTTAGAAGTTGTTATCAGACAGTGTAAAAAATATATGGAGCAAAATGTAGGTTTCTAGAAGTAAAAAGAGCAAATTATATGTTAAGGCATACCTCAGGTGATAATTGTAAATTTCCCATTGAGAAAATCATTTAACTTATAATTTGATCTTATTTTTTCACAGGATTAATATTACAGAATGTTTCCTTTTTCTTGTTTTGGTTATCTAGATTTTTCTTTATGAATAATGGTAATATATAAAATATTTTTTTTCCTTTATATAAGAAAAAATTTAGGCTAATTGTGATGTGAGGAACCGTCCCCTCTTCATCACCCAGATAAGTTTCCATTTTATTCTACTACTTTCACTTAATTACCATGAAAGATTTTTACCGTCTTAAATTTTAAAGGAGTACTTCGCTGCAAAAAATATAGCTCAAGGACAAAACTATCTAAATTTTCCTAGACATTAGTTAGCAATTGAGGCGATATTATGATGCAGGACCATCCATTCAACGTTAAAGCTAGTTTAGGACCATTGGAGTAATATTTTTGTAGTTTCAAGATGAATGTGTGCAACACATAGTATAGTTTAAAGACATTTCATGTCATTTATCCTTGAATATAGCATTCACAAACTATATAATGCTACTGTAGACATCAAAATTCGATTGGGTCAAAAATAAAATAAATCCAATTTAATTTATCTAGTTCATTTCAAAATTGATGTCTAAGATTCTAAGCCTATTGAATCTGGAGATTTCATGTTCAAGAAACCCAAGTTTTGGAGCCCAAGAGTATGCAGCTGAAGGCCCCGAATAAAGACTTATTATGCTATCTTAGCCAAAGTCCATTTTGGCAAATTGGGTCTCAAAATCCAAAATGACTAAAGTCCATGCATACCCATCATTTAGCCCAAATATTCTAGAATGTTCTAGAATGTTCCATTAATTATCCTTTTAAATTAAACAATTAGGATAATTAAGGAGCGGTAATTATCATATTTATTTTCTCTTAAGATAAATAAAAGAGATAAATATATGACAATTATCACATGTGATTTTTTTTTAACTAAATCATATCTTCTCTACACCTATAAATAGCCCCTAGGCTAAAGGAAGAAAAAAGAAAAAATTGGAGAAGTATAGCCAAGGAGAAGAAAAATTTCTCTAGAAAAAGCTCTTTCCAGCTATTTAAGCCTATCAAGCACAAATGCCCAATGAGATGAGAAATCAAGCCCAAGAAAGAACAAATTCCAGTTTCAAGACCAAATTTGAAGAACACAATGAGGAATGCAAAGAACGTAAGACGAAGCTACATCAAGTTCGAGTTCAGATCTGGTAGAAGTGGCGGAGAACATGGAAGATTCATTTCTGTGCTGCATTGAGTCAAATTCCAAGGAAAGCGGCAAGGAAGCGGTGGGCATTGCCCGAAACCCTCAAGTTCAAGGAGTATGACAGAAAAATCTTAAATCGAAATAAGTGGTAGGAATCTCGGTTCATGTTTGTGCAAGACAAACTCCGGAGTCCATGTTCGTGAAGAAGTCGTTCACATCTCCACCAAAAGCTTAAAGTGTTAATTAAATGATTGTACATGTGAGAAGCTTACTAAAGAATTGATCCCCAAAATCTCTGTTTTACAATTTTCAAATTATAATTTGTGCTGCAATTAATTTCAATATGTAATTTTTTACATATGAAATTTGTGCATACAACTACATCCATCCCAAGTCCTCTATTCTCTATAGTTTTTCTTAAATTTGACTTAAATTTATTTATAGTATTAATTGTTAATTTTTTTTAAAAAAATATATTCAGAAACTCTAAACTTATGACCTTTAAATATAATTTTTTTTAAAAACTTATCAAATAATAATGTAAATATATTCAAATCAATGTTAAGTTGAAAACTAATAAAAACGGATAACTTATAATGTAAAATATATATATATATATAAAAGTTTTAATATATCTAACACTGTTCATATAATTATCCCAACTCGTATTGATTTCACTTTTCGCCTTTCACCATCGAAACTTATCTAGAAATCACTACCCCGCATCCCTAAACTTGGAACACATAAATAAGCTTAATTAATGTGAAGGCATAAACAAAATGTGGCTAAGAATGAAACACTCTAAGAAAATAAGTGAAAAAATGTAGTTACGACCCAAACTGAACTTACGTATTTTTTTTTTTCTGAAATATAATATTAAAAAATAGTTTTATAAGCTTTTAGCCGATTTATGCTTAGTATTTACTTAAATATAATACTTGAAGTCTTGTTTTGACAATATATACTTGTAAGTTGTCTTTAGAGGTTACATTCAAACATCTCCAAAAGCATAAAAACTCACCCATTATACTACACTTGTCCAGAAAAAAAAAAGTGTCACTTCTTTATTTTTGTGTCTTAAAATATTTGTTTACTTATTTATACAATTTCTTTTAAATTTTGCTCTTTTCCTCTTAAGTAGCTCATATATATACATATGACTGTTTTCTGAAGCAGGAGATAAAAGTTGTGTTAACTTAGGCCAATTTCAAATTTCCGAGTTGATTGAAACTTGATTTTAAAATGTGCACTATTTTTCATAGTTTTGGACTTTTCATTCAAAATTAGTATCATCATATCTAAACTTTTAGAAGTATTTAAAAGTAATTATATTATTTATCTTATTTCAAAAAAATTATGTTAAGATATATAGCATATTTTTTGCAAAAACAAATGGCAGAGATATTGAAAAGGATGGAGTATTAAATTCTTTATTCTTTATCTTTGAAGCATTGTAACTTGTAATGCAATATGTAATATATTCTAGGTAATGTATGTAAAAGAAAAAGTATATAGGTGTAGTGTACCCAACGTCCCTACCTGGTGGGCTTCCCTTGCCAAAACAAAAAGTCGAAAAGGATTGATGGGATGGAAGCTTTAGACAATGATTGTGCCCTTTATGCATATGATGAGATGCAAAGAGAATATTAAGCCCCTCTTTAGCTAAAGCCCATTTTGACCACATGTTGTGTTGTGTGAGGCTGATTAGAGCCCCCCACCAAGAAAAAAAAAATAGATAAAGACAAAGAGGATGATATTTTTAATCTAAAATATTTAACATACAAAAATTATTATAAAATAATTTTTCTTATTTTTAACTCTCAGTATATTGATTTAATGAGAGTTTTTTCAGTGTATTTAAGGCTATTTTATTTTTAATTATTTCGTGTAGGCCTCATAGTTTTGTGAACTACAAGTTCACGAGTCTGGGACCTGGAGCGATAAGCCTTGGTAGCATTAGAAAACGTAAAAGCAACAGTGTGTGTGGCATCCAGAGAAAGACGAGAGGGGTTCCTGGACAGGGCCCCAGCATAGCATTAAGTACCCCGTCTCAACGATTCCTTGTTTAATCACGGCCGTTGATTCCCCAACACTTGAAGCTGTCCATCAAAGGCGTATATTACGAGCTACGCCGAATCAGCGGGCATTATTTGAAGGGCTGGCAGTAGCAACCTTTTGGGAAGATTCTACACTACCCCTAAGATAAGGGGGTAAAATTATCCCTTAATCTATACCATTGATCATGGCTGATGTGGAAAGGGCTGGACAGGTGGAGCCGGTGAGAAGAGAGGAAAGAAAAAGAAAAAGGGCAGAGGAGGGAGGAGAGAGAGAAAACAGAGGAAAAAGAAAAAGCGGGGAGAAGAGAGAAAATGAAAGAATGCATTTTATTGGATACAAATCGTTAAAAATGTGATAAACACCTTTTAAAATATTAGTGGTATAAAAATATTATTTTTTGAATAATATATTTAATAAAATATTATTTTATATATATGCTAATAGTACTCAAAATATAAAATTTGGGTATACTGATCAACTTAATAAAGCAAATGAAAAGTAATTTACAAAGTAATAGTAACATAGTAAGGAATTTAAGATTGAGCACCTAATAGTATATATGGGTGATATACAATGTCAAAAGAATAATAAATTTTACTAGTGACTAATTTTGAAATTTTTTGATGTAAACAAATTAATAATTTAAAGATCAAATACCTAAATTTGAAACATGTAATAAATTTAAGTATCTAACTCTCACAAAAATTAGACTTCTTTAGATTTCTTTAAACTTTTAGTATAGTTACTAAAATGTCACTTATGATTCTAAAAAGTATAGTTTAACAGAAAGTAGAGATTTCAGTTGGGTGGGTTAGGTCAGGTTTGGGTCAAACCATTCAAATTTAGGTTTAATTGATCAACATGAATTTTGGTCTAAGTTTGGCTATTTTTGTTCGAGTTGATTTTGGATTAAGTAGATTTCAGGCTTGGGCTAGGTTGCATTTATTTGGGTTCGGGTTCAGAATAAGTCGGGTGAATTTTAATCTTTGATAATTTCAGGTCAGATTATTCAAGTTTCAGACCAGATTTGGGCTGGCAGTGGGGTTTACTTAGGTTACTGTGCATAGGCTGAAATAATTGGATCGATTTTTTTTTTGTACAATTTTTGTTAAAATTTAAATTAAAGAAATTTGACTTTCATGTGATTTGGTTTAGATTAATTTTTCTTCTTGTAGTATGTTTAATTAAAAAAAATTATAAAATTCATAAAAATTTTATTAATTATGTTTCGATGAATTTGCTACAATTTTTAGCTTTTACTATGAAATGTAACTCCAATTCACTATTGTCTATAATGACTAAATTTTAAAATTTTAGAACTTTTGGGATGACAATGCAAAAATTTTAAAAATTTAAGGACCAATCTTGTAATTATTATGGGAGGTAATTTTTTTTTTCAAAATTTAGGTACTTTATTGCACTACACCTAAAAGTTTAGGTACCAATATTGTAATATTGGCATTTGCCTTCCAAGATCATTAAAACTTACTAAACATTTAACGTTACTTGTTTTAGAAGAATCCTAATATGAAATTTACTAAATATAGAAGTCCCAGATATGAGACCTAATAAATATAACTATTCCCAAATATGGTGCTTACTAAATTTGGATATTTCAGGTTTGAGTATTTTAGGTTTAGGTCATCTAACTTAGGGTTTTTTTGGGGTTTCACTTGTAATTTTATTTAAAAATATTCATAAAATTATGAATTTAGTTGTTAAACAATTATAAATACATTACTTGATAGTAGAACATAATATTATGTAAAAGAAAAAGGGTAAACTTAACCCCTCAACCTAGTCTTAACTCTAAAACATAAACTTAAACATTAATTATAACATTCAAATAACCCTAAACCCTAAATTGATTACTAGTTGTAACCGTAAATTAAGAGATAATTAATTTCAACTTAATCCAAAATGACTTATTTTTATTTTTACATATTTTTTACTCAAAACTAATTTTATTTAAAAGCTAATATTATCTATGTGTAATAATCCATTAAAAATTCAATTTTTATAATATTACTAATTTTTTAATGAATTTTTCTAGTTTTTTGGCATTAAAAAGAACGATTCATTAAAATTTAATAACATTATGAAAATTTACTTTCAAATGGATTATTGTATCTACATAATAGTAGCTTTTAAATGAAATTGGTTCTAAGCAAAAAAAGATATAAAAATAAAAATAAACTATTGACTTAAATTAAAATAAATTGGCTCTAAATCTTAAATCCTAAATTAAGCCTTAAACCCTAACTACAAACCTCATACCCAAACCCAAACCCAAACCCAAACCCTAAATCCCATACCCTAAACCTCATACCCTAATCTCAAACTCTAAACCTCATACCCTAACCCTAAACCAAATGTTAACCTTAAACCTTAATCTCTAAACCTTAACCTTAAACATTAACCCTAAAACTAGCCACAACCTTGAAATGTAAACTTAAACCATAAACCTAATCTTAAATTAATGCTAAAGATCCTAAACCTTAAATTAAGTCTTAAACTCTAACCTTAAACCTAATGTCTTAACTCAAACCTAAACCCTAAAATCTCATAGCCTAAACCTCATACCCAAACCCAAAACCCTAACCCTAACCCTAACCCTAACCCGTAACTCCATACCCTAACCCTAAATATCAAACCTTAGCCTAAAACCCAAAACCAAAAACACTAACTCTAACCCTAACCATAAATTTTATACCTTAACATAAAACCCTAATTCCTAGAGCCTAACCCTAACCCCTGAACCCATAAATCAAACCATAATCCTAAACCTTAACACTAAACCCTAACTAAAACCAAAACCCAAACACTTAAGGGTGACCGAATCACCTTCAAAGTAACCTGAAAAGGTAATTTAGTCACCTTAAAAGAACCTATAGTGTGACTAAGTCACCTTAAAGGAAATCTAAAAAGGTTATCTGGTCACTTTTAGGTACCTAAAATGAAACCGGGTCACCTTAAAAGAAACTTAAAAAAGTAACCAGGTTACCTTTAAAGTACATAAAAGGTGACTGAATCATATTAAAGGTAACCTAAACAGGTGACTTTGTCACTTTTTAGGTACCTAAAGTGTGACTGGGTCATCTTGAATGTACCTAAAATGTGCCTAAGTCATTTTGAAAGTAACAAGGTGATATTTAAGGTACCTAAAAGATAATTGGGTCATTTTGAAGGTAACCTAAAAAGGTGACCCAATCTCATTTTAAGTACCTAAAGTATGATCGGGTCACCTTAAAGGTAACCTAAAGTGGTGGCCGGGTCATCTTAAAAGTACTTAAAGTGTGACCAAGTCATCTTAAAGGTAACCTAAAAAGGTAATTCGGTCACCTTTTAGGTACTTAAAATGTAATTGGGTCACCTTAAAGGTAACTTAAAAAGGTGATTAGGTGATCTTGAAGGTACCTAAAGTGTGATCAAATCACTTTAAAGGTAACCTAAAAAGGTGATCCAGTCACTTTTTGTTAGTGTTGTGCCCAAAAACCAATAATAAGATGATTGTATTTTGTACATTGAGTTATGATATTTTATTTAGGCATTATTTCAGTAATTGTGTTTGCTATTTTTGTTTCTGTATGATATAATCAAACATAATTATAACCCTAAAATAATAGTATTCTTAAACGTTCCTAGTCTAGTATTATAGTGGAGTGGTTTGTAATAATACATAAAGACTATTATGTGTGGAGACTAATATGAGATATGTAGTCTACATATGAGTATAAGTTGGAAAACTTGTGTAGTGAACCGAGCCACCATGAAAACACTGCATGGATCGTTATATGAGTGTCATAAGTGGTTCTCATAGTAATCATGGTATATGTAGTCTTTTGACCTAAAGTCATCAAGGTTCTATACATGTGAGTCACATATTTTGATACCTTTTTTTATTACTCATAATTGAATGAACATGAAGAAGATCATTCGGTATGTCACATATCATAATGAGGGTTTTGTATGGTTAAGATAAGATTTGTCTCTCCTATGTAATGGGAGTAATATTTTCGGGCCCCTTGATCGAGTGAGACTGAGGAAATGCATGATCATGCTTAGATGAGTTGATATGGGATATCAATGTCATCAGTTTTAGTCAGTTTACTCGGTAATCAATAAACCTTAGATTGAGCTGTATGAGAATGACACATTCCATTTTCATACTCAGTCTTAATATCTTGGACAAAGGGACAATGACATATATGAATAATGATCATAGAGATCTAGCCGAATCACTGATTATCTTATCAGTTGGGTAGCAATGATGTGCTGCTAAACACCGCTTATTGTTTATGATCATTAATGTGATTCATGATCATTGCCAATATGATAAAAGCCTATTAAGTCACACACATAGAGTCAATTGAATTATTTGAGTGCATGAGCCAATTTGTTTGGGTTTAGTTTCATGATAATTGACCCAAAGGTTGAGCCGTTATGAAGCCCAAAATTAGATATAATTGGATGAAGGTTTTGAAACCTATTAGGCTTGAGAGTTAAGCCTCCTATATATACATCACATAGTAAGGATTGTCCAGCCCTAACCTCCCTAAGGATGAAATCATAAGGATTCTAAAAAGTTCTAGTTGCACTTTTCTCTTGCTTTTCCTTGGAGAACGTAGGCTAGTACCATGGGTGCAAGAGGAACACACCTATTAGAACCTGGTAGAGGTGTAGTGATCTGAGTGGTTCGTATGGATACCATAGAGAGCTTGAACACGTTAACTGTTCAAATTTGCGATTCATCTCAACAATTGGGTGAAAGCTCTCAGCCGACTAGATATAAAAAATTTTAAACCCCCGATTTACTCCGTTTCACTTAGATCCTTGAGGGTTTCTGTTAGTTTCTGTTGCGTTTTTTTGGCTCCCGAAATCCTACACTTTTAGATACCTAAAGTGTCACTGGACCACTTTAAAGGTAACCTAAAAAGGTAATCAAGTTACCTTTAAGATATCTAAAAGGTGACCGGGTTACCTTGAAGGTAACCAAGAAAAATGACTCAGTCACATTTTAGGTACCTAAAATGTGACCTGATTACCTTGAAGGTAATATAAAAATGTGAAAAAGGTGATTGATCGCCTTGAAGGTAACTTAAAAAGATGATTAGGTTACTTTGAAAGTAACTAAAAGATGACCGGGTCACCTTGAAAGTAACCTAAAAATTGACCAGATTACCTTAAAAATATCTAAAAGGTTATTTGTTCTTTTGGGCAAATCTGACATCCTTGTGAGTTTGGGGTCAAAGTTGACATATTGACAAATGTATGGTCAGTATTATAAACCCTGTAATATTTAGGGACTTGATTAAAAACTTTATTAAAAGAGTTGGAATCATATTTTTAGTCCCTAAATCATTACAAACTTTACCGCCAACATCCCAAAATTTACTCTATTTTGCCCTCCATTGCCAACCTTACTAACACTACTGTTAAAGATGGTAAAAATTTGACCCAACCCACCCGAACCCAAGCCCGACTTGACCCGATTTGGTCAGAAAAGTCAATGACCTGAATCCGATTGTACCCAACCCGACCTGAACCCGAACTCGACTAAAGTGAAGCCTGAGAAAACCCAAACCTGAACCCGAAATGACCCGATGACTAAACTCGACAAGACTGGATTTTAATTTAAATTAATATAAAATATATGGTCGGTAAAGGCTTTAGAAAAATTATGATTTAATATATGTCAATGAGTTTCTTCTATTCTGTTGATTTATTTTGTATTGTAGAGCAAATAAGTAAGAACTATGAGAAACGATTAGTGAAACGATGATAGAGAGATAAAAATAATTAGACTTTTAAAAATTATCCCATATTTTAAAAAAATGCCTAGTACCTCTTCTATCCCATATTTTTTGAAATATTTGATTTTTTAAATAGTTTGAATTGAATTTATTCATATTACTCTTTATATATCAAATTATTTGCACTATTCATATTTTAACAATTAATATATAATTTTTTGTTTTCAATATTTTAATATATAAGTAAACCATTTTATACATGAATAATAAATCAAGATCTACAATTTTTAAATATATTTTTTAAATTTTTTAATAAAAAATAATATAAATAAATTCATGTCAAACTAGTTAGAAAAGTTAAATGAAGCAAAGAAAATGGGATGGAGGGAGATTATTTGTTAGAAAAAAAATTTAAAAAGTATATATTTAGAAACTATAGGTCTTTATTTATTATTTAATATAATCATTTTTCATTTATATACTAAAATATTGAAAATAAAAAATCATAAATTAATTGTTGAATAGTGAATATTACAAAGAATTTGACATAAAGGGAGCATTTTATTAAATAAATTATATATTAATATATCTTCATAAAGTTTATATTATTTTTATGTTTAGTTAAATTAAATTTTAATCAAAATTAAACAAAAAAAATTCAATCAATTTAGCAATTTCGGCTTATACATCAGTGAACCTAGCAAACATGACAATCAAGTTGAATCTGGTCTAAAACCTAATAACCCAACTTGATTGGATTCGAACCAAAATAAACCCGGCCTGACCCAACCCGAACCCGAAATCAACCCGAGCCCAAATAACCCGACCTGGACCCGAATACAAGCTAACCCAATTAAACCTAAACCTGAATGACCTGACCTAAACCTAACCCGACCTACCTAATTGTCATCCCTAACTATTGTTGGCGTCAATCAGCCAGTACCAACCATTTCAAACGTTTGCTGCCATGTGGCTAGAACCCTTGAAACTTGTTTCAAGCTTTGCCGACCACAAAAAATATAAAAACGAGGATGTTAGGCTTCCTAACTCACCGATCACTATCACAGTCGTTCCTTTGGCCATTGTCGTCGAGAAGCCAAGCTCCAGTGTCTCCCATCATTGCTACAATCGACCCATGCCAACGATTAGAATCGAGAAAGAAAAATTTGGATTGTAACTGGTACAATTCACGACGCGAACATGACCCGACATAAGACTAAAAAAATTTCTCATTTCTTCCTTCAATAACCTGTTCAATTGGCTATAGGTGGTAGGTTAGGCGATTGAGGTTTGTTTGGGCCTATCAAACAATTCTAATTTAGGGGAGTTTTCTTACCCTCTTTCTTACGGGAGTATTGTAGAAAGGTTTAACCTTTTGGTCCTAAGTCTTAACTTACAAGTTTACTATAGACGATCTGACAATTGACTCCTCCTAACTTGATAAAATTTCTTCAAAATTATATATAAACTCCAAAAAAATTATTTTAAGGTATTAGTTTTATTATTTTGAAATTTGAACCCATAATTATTTTAAATTGCAAGATCATTATCCATATATTTTTCATTTAATATTTTTTTTCTATCCATTAATAGTTGGCTATTTTTTTTATTCCACTCATGAATTCAGTCATTGTTAGGTACTCCCTTTATCTCATAAATGTTGTAATGTTCGTTCGACACATATATGTTTCTCTTGTGACTTCTATATTACAGGCATTTCTTCTTCAAGGTCAATATCATTGTTTGAGACCTCATCAAAGTATTCTCGATGGTAACTCATAGATATAGATGAGGTTGCAGTTGTGTAGGAATAAAGTATTATTGTAGGAGGTTACTGAAATGCCACTGTTGCACTCTTATGGGCCAAAATCTTCCTCCATATTTGTTTTACTATTGATTTGTTTGGTGCTTCACTGAATATGATCATGGTCTTACATTGATATTGCCATCAGCAGTGTGAAACTGGTTGTTGTAATGGCAATAGATAAGATTTAATGGAGAGAAAATTCAGAAGAGTCGTTCTTCTAATGTGTTATAGCCCTTCTAGTGGGAGGCGCAATTGAGGAAGGTAAAGTGTTTTAAATTAAGTTTAGAAACTTAATTCTAATTTACATAGTAAGAATAGAGAAGTTTAGCAAAGTTCACTAAGTTCCGAGAAGAATAAAGCACTGAACGAAGTTCAGGGGCAAAATGGTAATTTTGCATCCTGAATAGCCAGGACGAGTCCCGAGTGTTTTAAAATGAATTTTTAGAACTTAACTTTCAACTTTAACTCAAACTTGAAAAAATAGACAAGAATTTAATCAAGAATTACTAAGTTACAAAGATGGGGGGCTTAATTGTAACAAGCTTAATACTTTGAGATTTTTTTGGGTTAAGTGAGGGTTTAAGAAGGGGAAAGTGGACTATGGCTGCCATAATCCCGTTTCCAGCCTTCTCACCCCTATTTAGCTCTTAAATTAAGCTTGGAATCAAGAGTTTTTGGTGCCAAGAGAAGTAATTCAAAGTATATAAGCTAGGAGGAAGCATTTTCAAGCTTGAAACCATGTTTTTTAGGCTTGGAAGGGCATTTTCCTACTTTCCCTGTTTTTGAACGAGGTAAGGAATGTGTTCTTGATTGAATTCGTGTTTGTTAGTTAGTTTGAAGCTTGGGTTTTGGTTAGAGAGTGAAGTTTTGATGTTTGGTGCCATTGTTTTTTATTGAAACTTGTGTAGAACTTTGGTGAGCTTGGTTGAATGAAAAGGGGATTAATTTTTGCTTGTTACTTGGAGTTGAGGTAAGAGAGATATGTTTTTAAGTTCATTGAATGCCATTAGCTTGAATTTGCTTGAAGAATTTGAGTGGTTTTAGCTATGGCATTAGTTAAAGGTTTTGGTTGAATTATGGTGGACTAGAGGAATTAGGAGGATTGGATTGATGTTACAAGACATCATAGATTGACTTGTGATAGTTGGTTGTGATCTATGCAACATGTTCTATGTGTATATGAAATTTGGAGGCATTTCAAGCATGTTTGATATGTGTAGGAAGTGTCCAAAGTTCATAGCAGCAAAATTGGAGTTTTTCTGGGCATTTTGCAGGTTTGACGACGTGTCGCCAATCCCCACAAGTTCCCACGACGTGTCGCCAATTCAGAAAACTGTCTCAGAACATCGACAACTGTGGCGACGCGTCGCCAAGACAGCATTTGACACCCGACTTTGTTTTCAGCATAACTTTTCGCTTGGGTGTCTGATTGAGGTGATTCAAGATTTCACGTGAAGCTAAGAGGGAGTACTATCACCTCAATGTTTTAAAAACACTTAAAATGTCCCAGTTTTAGATTTATATTAACTCAAAGTGAAGGCAAGTTTTTAAGGAAACTATGTTGCAAATGAACATAATTAGCTACCACTAGCTCAGGTGAAAGGTTTAGAACCCTTGTCGGCCTAGCCGTGCCATAGGCACAAGGTCACAAGGTGAAACCTTGTTCATCTAGTCTACATCAAAGAGGCCCTGCGGCCTAGTCTACAAGTCCCACCACAATTCCCCTGCATAACAGCTATGGGAAGGCTACATGATTGCATTCAGTAAGCTTCGGCTTGCTAGGAGCGGGTTAATGATCAAAACTTGCTAGGCGCGGAGTGATGCTCCGTGAGGAGGACTACTTAAGGAGAGGTCTTTTGGGCTAGTTATATGTGTATATAATAGAACCTTTGTGTTGTGTGAGCTCGCACCAAGAGTCCTAGTATTTTCTTGCAGGTACATTGAAGATCCCTTACTGAGAATTGTCGAATTCTCACTCCCTGGTTTTGTTATGCAGAGCCTGAAGTTGCTGGACCGGGTAATCGTTGAGGATTATCTCGGTAGTACTCTTTTGTGTGTACAGGTATGGTAGTTGAGAATCCTTTTGATTCTAGTCTACATAAGTACTTAGATGGCTTGTTGGTCAGGTAACAGTACTAACTAGTATCTTTCTTTAGCTGCAGAGCCTAGTAGCACTTGGCAAAGGACTTTTGAGACTTGCCACTGGGACGTGTATCCAAGGTGGGAGTTAGGTTAAAGAGATCTTAGTAGAGTCTTGTATTTATACAGTACTTTAGTTTACCTCCATAGTCTATGTTATGAGGAGTCCTTGACTCTAGGATTGCTCTTGGGTAAGGGCATTAGTCTACTTTATGTATGAATGTTCTCATGAGTTGTTATGTGTAGTGAACTCTCACAAATGTTGATTTTTGTATGCTTTGGCTATTTGTACTTATTTTTGTGTAGAAATTACTTGGCCAAGTTAATGTTTTAATGTTTTATGGTTTTAATAAACCAAGTCAAAGCATAATAGCATGCATATTGCATATTCTAGGTTAATCAACTAGTATCATGGGATTTAATCCACACACATACACAACTAGCCAATTGCAATTCACCGTGAGACCAACTCTCACAGGGCTTCCTGGGCAGGGGCACGGGTGGTCGTGTCATGATGTGTTGACCAAATACTCTATTTTGACATTAACGAGCTGTTCGGGAAAAATTAAATGACCCGAGTTAACATGCTTTCAATAGTAAGTTGTAAAGTTGATGTGGGACCTATGCAAAGTGGATTTATTTACTCTTGTACATAAGCCTAATTACTGCACTTACCATTCCCACCTAACATCACGAGCTTTGATATACTACATTTGCCTCCCATGATGGCGAAGACCAAGAGGAGCTACTAGCCCACCGCTACCATTGCCAAAGCTCTCTATTACCAGCCTTTTTCCTAGATACAACAACTCATCCTCAATTGCATCAAGATGGTGCCTTATTCTCACTTCTCTTCTGCCTGCTAACACCACCAAGCACCATGTTTGCCAATTTTCTAGAGCCTTCTCCAAACAGATCAACCCACTGCCAATCGCCACCTTTTACTACAGTTCCTGAACTAACAATCTTGCTACCTATCCCTCGACCGAATCACCCCTTCATCTAATTCAGCCACCTCATGGGTAACCAAGCTGTTCAACTTGATGGATCCGCCGGTGCTGATCAAGTGGATCTATGTTGATTTTAAGAGAAGCAGCAGCGGCAGTGTTGTAATCGCGCTTACAGGAAGGCACGGGAAACCAATCGCACTGTTCATTGGGATTGGATAATGGCGAGCTGTGGAGTCGAGAAGATGACAGTGGGCAAGGTTAAAGGATAAAAACATGCTAGTAAAACAAATAGGGTTTGGTAAAAAGCCTAGGTTAATCGTAAATAATTAAGACACCAAGAGTAATTCATTAGTAGTTTAAAAGTGGGTTATGACCATGACCCAATAATATGTTAATGCATTTGCATTTAATCAAAATGAACGGGCATATTAATTTTTGATCTTAAACCATCATATTTTTATTAGTTTCTTGTTATCATAGGTAATTTTATAGTGGCAGTTGCAGTAATTTAGAGAAAAAGGGAGAAATACATGATAATAAAGAAAACTATGATGTGTCATTATCACTTATCCTAATAAATAAATAAGTTATGTAATGAATTATAAAAATTCGGAAAAAAAATGCGGTGAGGCGAAGTTGGAGATCAATTTAGAAGGTACCATTTACAAAATCCCAATCATGTAGTTATCATTTCACAGTGAATAAATACAGGATCTCCTCAACCTCAAGTGTCACAACGAAAAGACCGAAAACGGCATTCTCTCGACTGGCCTCATACGGCGTGGGGGCCACGGGCTTATTGGACAGTACACTCCCCACCAAAAGCAGTGCACCGTATCTTGATTGATTCAAGAAAAGCGCACCGCACCGCACCGCACCGCACGACACCACAGCTCCCGTACGGAAACGGGGAACCCAAAAGACAAAAACACAAAAAATTACTACTTACAACTTTACACAAGCATGGCGCCCGTACAGGACTTCTAAATCCTAATCCCCACCCCCCCCCCCCCCCCCCCCCACTTTTTTTGTACGGACGCCTTATGAAAATTCTCCACACACTGTTAAAGGATAAAAACTCTCTATTTCTTTTATTTTCCTTGTATGATTTCTCGTATCAACAAGACTGGGACCTGGGTCTGGGTCTTCCATCCCCTCAAAATGCACTTGGCTTTTAATTTATTTTAAAATCAATGTTAATTTGGTATCGAGAAACATATTCCTCGACATTAAACTAACATTCATCTGAAAATAAATTATAAGGCCCACTTTGCCCGGGGAGGATCCGAACCAGTTGGCAAAATTGTTTAAAGTTGGCTATTTTATATTATAGGCAGTAATGTTGAATTCCAGCTTGCCTGCCGTTGACGTGTCACTGCCAGGTTCATCCGTAAGATTCTTGGGGTCTACCTTCAGCGTGTTGCGGCCGCCACAGCGGCAATTGGTACGGATGGTCCTGCAGAGGCGGCGATCACCGTAGGGGCAGCGGAGTCGGCCGAGACAAGGCTCGGTATTTGATCTTTGTATAGGAATTCTTCCACGATCAAGGAGCTCGGCGCAGCCACGATCCTCTCCCACGCTTCGTCGGCCTCCTCGCCGCGCTTTAGGAACACTTCGGTGGCGTCGATTCGATGCATTTTCCATTTCCATTGATTGTAAAGTCGGTGGATCTTCTGCAGCTGCCGGCGAGCTAGTGAACATGTGTTCTCCTTAATCTTCTCGATCGCTTCTTCCAGAAGTTTCTTCCGAGTGGAGTCGGCGACGATGGATTCGGATCGGAAATATGGGTCCAATTCGGCTATTCCGATTGCCCGCCAGATTCCCTTGGAGTAATCGGCGTTTGGGTCGTAAAATTGTCGGGCCTCATCGATTAACCCAGCTCCCACCATTTTGTCGACCCTTTCCGACACGAATGAATGTAGAACGGGAAGCGACACGTCGACCCAGAGGAAGCAGCATTCGTACCTTCGTCGGAATTCCATGTCATCTTTGACCAAATCTTCGATGTATGAATTGGAGCCGCCGGCGATGATCGGGTGGCGACCCCGGTCGAGGATCGATTCCACGGCCAGAGAGGCCTCTCGCCGGAAATCGGCGGCGCTGAAATTCGAGTTCGGATCGACTATTCCGAGCAAATGGTGGGGGACGCCGCGACATTCTTCCTCAGTGACCTTGTTAGTGAGTATATCGAGACCCTTGTGAACTTGAATTTTGTCGGAATTCACAATCTCCGCCGGGAAACGGGTGGCCAAATCGATGGCCAGCCGGGACTTTCCGGTGCCGGTGGCCCCCATGACGAAGACGACCTTTTCTTTCCAAGGAAAAAAGGGGTGGTCCATGTGGAGCCCCACTTGGAAGTTCACTGGAGGCTGCACTTGCTTGAAAGCAGCGGAGCAAACCTTCATGTTTAGCCCTGCCCATAAGAAAACCAATTTCAGCAATTAGAAGGTGAAAAACAATTTGTCACCTAACTTAGATGATAGGTAAACTTTAATAATTTCAACATCAAATTTCAACTTTAGAAAATTAGTAAAGTTTGAGGGAACTATTTTAGTTATCGTAGCTCAATTTGAGAGGTAAAAATAAAAAGTAAGTACCAGTGAAAGTAAAAGGTAGACAATTTACCCCACATAGTTTCGTGGAGAACTGAGGCTCTAACAAAGCCCCCCCCAAAAAAAAAGTAATAATAATAATAGCAAAGAGATGCAGCGCCGGCGACCCTGTGGAGGAAAAATTGGCCTCTGCTCTGCTCTTGTGCTGATATCTACAGAAGCAAAAATTAGAGCTGGCGAGCTGGGGGACAAACGAAACTAGGTGTGCACGAAAAGTGCTTGGTTTCGGGGAAGATTTGAAGCAAATGGGCTTACTAAGCTACTGAGCATTACTGGTACTGCTATGTCTATATATTTGTGTGCGTGCCCTGTTCTGCGAGCACTAAAAGGTATTTATTTAATTATGATAGATTCACAACTTAAAAAGAAAAGCAAAACTGTGGGGTTGAAAGCGAAAGCACAAGCACTAGTTGCATGAAGGGAATTTCTGGTGGAACCTTGTGGGCTTTTGGTGAGGGAATGATTATAGGAAAGGACCTGCTTGACATTAACATTAGATATTAGTGTCAGGATTTGAAAGAACAACTATGTAAAGGAAGTTTTTAGTTTCTGCGGTTTAATGTCTATCATTAATAAATCATCAAAAATCCTAATATTGACCCTGAAAAGCTTTTTTCAAATGATCCTAAAGGGTGATTATCTATCTCCACTGCTTCCTTTTTCTTTCCTTCTTTCTTTTTGTTTTTTATGGCTTCTTACTAGACTTAGAAGTTTGGGGTTTGAGAGTTTAGATATAATGTTTTTGTTTGTTTGATGGGCTTCTCACATTTACATGGATCAACCTCAATTAATGGGCACCAGTGGAGCACACAAGAATATTAAACCTTAGTCAATGATTGATCACCAGTTTCAGTCGCTTGAAGCCCTACTCTTAAAATTACAATTAGGTAAGTATATAGTCTTTAAATCTCAACTCAAGTGGTTTGAGTCTTATAATATCAAAGTGGAAATTAGGGATTCAAACCCTAATTCCACCAAACTCTCTATAAAAGTCATTTATGTTGATTCAGTAGCTTTTATATATACTTGTACAGATACTTTCTTATTACCAAAAAGGAAATTAGGTAGGTATACAATTGCCTTTTGAGCTAAATTTGTTGTGCGGTGGGTTAAGATCTTTTATCACCCAACAGTCATTCGCTTTCACATTATTATATATTTCTTAACAGTTAATGAGTTAATGGCGCGTCTAATTCTTAAAGATTAGCTAATAATATAGGAAGGAAGTATACGCCTTTAGATAATATAAACAGAGGAAACTTCAAGGCAGATAAAGGAGAAGACATAAGCATTAATTTTTCGTGAACAAGGACATAGATGGGGCTGTGCTGACTTGTGTTTGGCCAATTTAAATTTAAATTTAAAATTTTGGATACTTGCATTTTGGGACCACATTCAATTAAATGCTTGGGTATATTGTGACTCATCATCATTGCCAATAATTTTTTCTTGAAAAGTTTCGGGAGAAAATTTTGTTCTGTTCTGGGCAATTTTACCACTTTTAAAGAATTGGGGATGGTCAACCCATATTTGGACATAGAAAGTTGTCTTTCATAAGGGGATTCCTCTTTCCATTTGTTTTATTTAATTAGCCTTGCTCTTTTGATAGATCATTGATAACCTTGTTAATTGGGGTTTAATGTTTTGTCATGATCCCCAAATAAAAAAATCACCACATCACCTACAATTCTGGGTGGCTAGTTGTTTTCAAGGAAAGCAGTGGGCTAAGGGAAATTCCGTAGCGGTTTGGAATTTGGATACCTAAAATATCAATTAGTAACTTTTAAAATTGAGAAAAGAAGGACAACTCAATACTTGGATTATTAGTTCTACAATAACACATCTTGTTTACACTTATTGTCTTCATATTCCCGGGAGCTAGAGACCTTGTTAAGTAGCAACATGTTAAACAGTTCATTCCGGAATCTTCAGTTATTATGAGTCTCTCACCAAAAATAAAAAATAAAAATTCATTATCAGTTCTCAAATTCCTAAAGCCTATGTATTTATATAAATGTATATGTTGCACTGTACTATTATCCATCACAAAAATATCACATTTTTGTCTTTCTTAAACAATTGTGTGTTCAACAATGATTTTTTAAAAATGAGTTACTAGTGATTATTTTGATATATAATGATTATTTGCATAACTTGTATACTAATTAACCGTTTATACATAAAGGCTAAGGATTCTTGTGTCCCTATCCAGCTCGATTTTGGCTGATTTTCTGCCTCTATTTGTATCCCTTGGTTCTTGATTGAAGGTGTGCTCGAATTCTGGTAGTTTTTTCAATGTTTGTTTGGAATGAAGGATTTAAATGCAATGCTCATGGGCTTGACTCTCACATTGAAGGAAAACTGCGCGATCTACTCATGATTTGGTGATGTCCCGAAGGCTAGGTCATCAAATTTATATTTGTTAGTGAAGGTTCTATCCAACAAGATGGTATAGGTAGAGCATCTGCAGGCAATGCTGAGTAAATCATGGAGGAACCAATTTCTCTTTAGTTTTCGTGCGACTTCCCCTAACCGTAAGATGGATATATTTTTGTTGGTGTTTGAGATGGATGAGCATTATTTTTGTAGTGCTTAGGCATTGACCATCGGCGTTCAACAATCGACTAATTATATTCCAACAAATATGATGTGGCGATTGAACCTTTTTACTCCTTTTTCTATTATGCGCACTTTTGGTGCCTAATGTGAATGCACCATTCAACTGGAGGAACCAAGCCACAGGCCAACTCTTAGACAATCATGTGGGGAAGGCGTTGGAGGTCTACCATTCGGGCCTTTCTTTAAGGAAAAAGGCCTTAGTAGATATTTTGAAGCCTCTGCGAATGGGCATATGGGTCAAAAAGGATGATGGTAAGATGTGGAACTACCTTCATTATGAATGTCTTTTAAATTTTTGCTATCTCTACAGTAAGGTTGATCATATCGAGTAAGAATGTTTTGAATACAAGTGGGTATTAATGGGTGAGAGAGGCAATATAGAGATTGATTGTGTTTCCATGCTTCTTCATATGTCCAGGAGTTTCATAGAACATGAGGGAGAGGGCACATCCACAGATTCAATGGCTTACTATTCCTAGTTGTACCGTCTTTCACATAATTGAGCACTTTGTTAATAACGACCTTCCCAGATTCTCTAGTCCCTTAGGGACCAAACCCTAGGCTGAATATTTTAGTAAGATAGGTGTGTTTTGAATTTGGCTCTTCATTGCCAAGTGGATCTTCTCAGTAGGGACTAATACGATTCATGGTCAAATGCTTATTCATCTTCGCTCTTCAAGTAAGGCTAAACAGATGTTGGCTTCAATGCGGGTAAGAGGACGTTGTATCATGCTTATTAATAATGGGTCTAGCAAGCATGGACCTAGTTTGACCCTAAAGATGGCTTCGGTGCCAAGGGATGGAAAGATTGGCCCAGTAGGGTCAAGCTCTAACTTACCTTACCATTTACCATGAGTCTCATAAGCCTGAATTGTCAAGGTCTTGGGTTAGCCTGGACAGTTCATGCCCTTCATTGTAAATATAGAAGATGGCCCTAAATGTTAATTTTCTTATGTGAACTTGGAAGACTTTAGTTAAGATGAAGTTTGTTCATCGTACATTTGGTTTTAGTTCTTGTTTAATGGTTTTATGTGTTGGTCAAGAGAGGGATCTAGCTTTTTTATGGCAGTAGGGTTGTGATGTTACATTACTATCTTTATCTTAGCATTATATCAAAATTAAAATTAACGCAATAGGCTTTATGTGGCAATTTATGAGATTTTTTGGGCACCCAAAGCTAGGCTTGCATCATGAATCTTCGTAATTTGGCTTCTCAACATAATATACCATGGGTTGTAATAGGGGACTTTATAAAATTTTAGAGGCACATGAGAAGGTAGGTGGTTAGCCACGGAAATTGTCTTAAATAAAGGTATTCTAAGAGGCAACTTTTGCTACTGTTCTAGGTGACTTGGTTTTCCATGGTATCTCTTTTACTTGGGAGGACGTGATTTTTTGGTGGGGTGTTCATTCAGGATTGTTGGATAGGCATCTAGGCTTACTAGATTAGAAAAGTCTCTTTTTATACTCCCATCTCCATAATTTTTACTTTGTCTATTTTGATCATAATTTGGTGGAATTGTTCCTGTTAGGCTAGAGGATCTTTTTTGGCGGCCTTAGATGTCTAAAGCTTTATGGGTGTCGGATAGTAGATGTGAAGATTTATTGGTCTCTACGTGGTTGAATCCTCAACTAGCCATACTAATTGAGTGAATCAACTATTGCAAGGGTCATATATTGGTTTAGCATAAGAAGAAATATAATAATCTGAATGATGTGCAGACACTTGTTTGTTCAATAGCTGTAGAAGCATAGCTCAGAGAATTGCTCGACAAGGAGGAAAATTCTGGAATCAATTGGCAAAAAGTATCTGGCTTATGGAAGGAGATCAAAATTTAAGATTTTTTCACCAAGTCGCCTTAGGGAAGAAACAACATAACCTCTTTGTCTTAAGGCTAATCATCTCCTAGGATTTCCTTGGTTGTTGGGTTGGAAGAAGACTTCCTAATTTCAATACGTCTTTGTGTAGGTGAGTAACAGAACATCCTATTGGAAAATCTTTCTCTTTTCTTAAGTCGGTCAAGGTATAATGAATAACGCTGTCATTCATACAATGCCAATACATCTTATAAGCCACATTTTTATCCACCTAAAGAGGTGTGTGATAAGTTGCATTCTTTATATTCAAGTTTTGGTGGTCTTCTGATATTGAAGTTTGTGAGGCTCATTGGTGCATATGGGATAGGATGTGTATTGAAGTAGGTGATTAGTTTTGATTTTTGGGATATTGAAGCTTTTAATCGGGCTATGATGGCACAATAGGGTTGGCACTTTATTCACAAGCCTAACAGGTTTGCTTACCAAGTATTTTGATAAAAGTACTTATGTTTTGGTTCTTTTTGCATGTATAATAACCATCATTATTTTCTAATTTTTGGAAGTGTATTCTAGCGGGAAGGGAGGTGGTTTAAGCTGGGGGTTTCCAGCAAATTTGCCAAGGGTGAAGGTCTCAGTTTGGGATAATAATTGGATATTTTGTACCTGTATGAAACTGATTATAACTCCTCTTCTTGGCCTGTTTCATTTTGTGTGGCTAATTGCATTGACCACTTATCTTTCATGTGGAAGGCAGCTAAGAGTAAGTCTCTCTTTTACCCAACAGATGCTGGTTGATTAAGGATGTTCCCTTTAATTGAAGATTTATCAATGATTTATTTACTTAGGGAATGGTGGATAATGACCAATTTATGATAAAATCGGTGTATTACTTTCACTTTGCAATGATTTATGGAGAGGATCAACTAGTATGGTTGGACTTCTAGTGTTGATTATGGAGTTTGAGCACCTTGGGTTCATGTCTTTATTTTTGTGTGTGCCTACATCAACCTCTTGCTGATGAGAGATTGTTTGCGGCAGATGGGAATTGAGGCTCCGGTACTGTGCCCTCTGTGTGATACAATACTGGAGACCGTTTGGCATTCATTTTCCACTTTGCTTTTCATACATTTTGTAGGTAGTAGGGCGGGGCTGACACTTCTCAAACTCTTTGAGGATTGGAGGAATGACAAACAAGCTTTTTTTTTTTTTTTCCACAAGGAGGAGCTAAGGTGGTATTAATGTGAATTTTGAAGAAAACACAATTTTATTCTTGATCAAGGGATGATGTAGAAACTCTCAAGTGAGTTAGCTTCAGGAGAGAACGTAGATTCCAGTTGATAGAGTTGAACCTTTATAAATCATAGTGCACTTTTTTGCTTATTTCTCTTTATGTTTTGCTTATAGTTGCTTGGATTATTATCGATCTTTAGTTGAGTAAATTTGGTTATAAAATTTAATTTTATCAAAATTTTCAAAACAACCAATTCAACCCTTCATAGTTGCACTTGGACCAATAATATATAACACAATTTTCTGACAATTTTCAGTATAGACATTAGTTTAATTAGTTGCATCATTCACTTTCCACTACCCCAATACTAAACTCCTATCTTTCAACGTAGGGCTAGTCTTTGATTCTTAAAGGCTATAAGTGAAAGGAATTTGAAAACAATGATGGCAAAGTAATTTAAAATTAGCAATAACTAAAGAGTTTGCCCCTGCCTTTAAATGGGCGGCGTTTTTCTATGTGATCTGGAACAGATGGAAATTTTTTATGGGCTACCCTAAAATGGCAGCTTTAGGAATCATGTTGTATGGAAAAGTAATAGAATAAGTACTCTTCAGTGTTAGTGATGGTGGGTTTATGTTTCGATAGGAATAATAATACAAGTTTTAGAAGAAAGTAAGAATCGCCATAAATTCGGTTCTTTGTTCTTTATTCTAAACTTTAAGAAGTTTTACATATATTAATTAACTTGTGAAGCAAAATTTCCATCCACTACATACACATTAGTCTTCAACTTTTTCACTTGTCACTTTCTTTCTGTTCATCCCCACATATTCATGTCCTACTTAATTAGTTTAATTAATTGAGAATTGGGGCGATTATATATTTTTATTACAATTCCTATCCTACACGTGTTGGAGTCCAAGATAAATACTTCTAACGATATTTCAACTGTCAAGTTATTAATATATCATATCATAGATAAGGACACTCATTTTAGGACAAATTGAGAATACAATGAATGAAGACTGAGCATAATAAGATGAGGTGCTAACTTGTGAGCTGAGGTAGAAAATTAATCATTTGTTTTCACCTGAAAGTTTTCTAATTGAAGTGTTCTTTATTGGTTCTGGATTGAAGATGGTCAGTAGCATATAAGGAGGAAATTAATTAAATGGATTTCCCATAATATGAAGAACAAATCGATATCCTTTTCCACATTGCTAGAGCTGCGCAGGAGGCTTTTTGGCGTCTGCGTCGCGGCTGATATTTTGTCAATAAATTTAATATAAAGAAAACCCAATAATAAGCAATAAAAGAAATTAATTCTAAACTATAAATCATATTAATTAATTAAAATTTCACTTTGTTTCGGTTTTGGTCGGCTAGCCTTACATCATATTTATAATTATTGAAAGGATTAACTAAAAGAAATCGTGTAGTTGAAATTATAAAGCAGGAACCATTTAAAATTTTTAAGTTGGCCATTTGAGTTTCACGTGTTTTCTTAGGCAACTAGGCGGCTTAATTGGGCGAACAACTTAAATCTTCTAAATTGGGTTAAAATAAAAGTATATCTAACAAAAATCAATAGCAGGATGAGATCAGTTGAAAACCTTAGAATCCTAATCATGACTAGGGATGTTAATGGGTCGGATTTGGGTCAAATGAAAGTAATACCACATCCTACCCACTATGTTAGACGTTCTACCCTTATCCTACCCATCATCTGTCAAGTGAATAATTTTGACACTCATATCCTACCCATTTTTAAGTAAGTAGGATCGGGTAAAAACCCGTTCATCCACTATACTTTTACAATTATACACATAAAAAAAAATCAAGCAAGAAGCTATAAATTATATCAATTAAAGACGTCAAAAACATTATCAATATGTGAAAAAAAGAGGAGACACAACAATGGAGCACTACACATAAATTCACATTCCAAACATACCAACACACTACAAAAAATGAACTCCAGAATCAGTATATCACAAACATAGCGAAAAACAATATAATAAGCCAACAAGGGAAGACACATAAAAGCTTAGGCCTTATACATAAGCTTAACACCTTGGTAAATATGTAATAGTTTATACATATATGGGTAGGATATGGGGCGGGTGAACACCAAACCCGCATCCTTCCCATATCTAATGGGTGAAAAAAAAAACTCATAATGTCCCAATCCGTTTAATTGTAAAAAGAAACCGACTCATTAGGTAGGATAGAATAGGATCTCTGTTGGCCTGGTTATCCATTGACATCTTTAGTCATGATCTTATCATCATCCTACCATGCATTCAATCTTAGCACGTCTTAACAAGGTTTTATGGATTAAGATATTAGGGTTGTGTGATTCTACAATTTTGATTGTGATCCTGACAACTTTGATTCAAGTGAAAAATATCAAATTACCCATTAACGTTTTGCTCATGGGCTAGATTTCCACTAAAATTTTCATTGGTGCCAATATTGCCACCAAAGTTATATTTTTTGATTGGATATGCCGCTAATGTCAAAGTTTGAGACAAAAAATGCTACTAATTGTAAAAAAACTAATATAAAAAGTGAAAAGATATAGATTTTGAAATCTTAGAGTACTAAATAAACTTTTTAAATTTTTTTTTGAATTTTATCTAATTTACCTCTTTATCACCAGGGGCATCCATTACCATTGGATCCATTGTTTGAATCATTAGCGCCTTTGCACCAACATTTCCCTATTAAATCAGGTGTAACCAAATGACAAACCAAGAACAATCAGCACAAAAACCCTTTCACTCAAGAAGCTTCAAAACTAATTCCAAGAGCTGAAATATAAAGTGAAGAGGGAAAAAAATTACTCCTTAGAGACCATTGAGAACATTCTTGCTGGTTCCACCATTGCTGATGAACTCATCATGAACTTTGCTAATAACATCCTTGATGATGTGTATGTACATTGAGAGCTTGCCGTCGATTCAACCATTACCATTCCCATGAATCCAGTTTTTCCTCTTATGAAATCTAAAATTTAAAAAAACAAAAACAAAGAGAGAGGGTGAAAAAAATTCCCAAAAGATTATTATGGAAATTCAAAAGCGGACGAAACTGAGCACGAGTGAAGGTGGAGCTTGGTTGTTGATCGATTTGGTAGCAAGAGTGTGAATGAATTTCCAAAATTGGTGACATAGAGAGAGAGAGAGAGAGAGAGAGAGAGAGAGGAGAATTAATTAAGAGGATGAAGACGCTGATGATGGAGGTGCTGTGCGACGTAGATGCTAGATCCAATGCTAATGGATGCCAGTAGTGACGAAGGAGGTAAATTACAGAAAATTCATAAAGTTTGATAAAAGTTACATAAATATTCTAAAATTTCAAAACATACAATTTCTCATTTTTCTATTAGTTCTTTTTACCAGTTGGTGTCATATTCTATCTTATACTATAACATTAATGCAATATGGGAACCAATAAAAACTTTATTGGGAAGCCCAATGCAATAGCCAAATATTAGTGAAACATTTAGTACTTTCCCCTATGGTTCAGTATGCTATGTTTGATATGAGAGCAACTCTTTGTCCTCGAGATATCTAGTTGGTGGATATTGATCCAGTTTTTTTGCTTTGTTTGTTCTCTCCATCATCCTTGGTATGCTGAGGTGTACTAGGGAAGTTATTTAAATTGTGCCATGAAATTTGTACTTTTTTCGGTAAAAACAAAAGAAAAAAGAAATTTAAAAATTTGTTGAGGTGATTGGCTCAAATTCAAAGAAGAAGATGACTTGAAGTTGTTGGCAATCCAATTTATTTTAGAATTGATTTTAGGTTTTTCTTTTGGATTTAGTTTTCTTATTTTGATATGGTTTGAGTTTGTGAGTGGCCTATAGAAAGACTTGATATGTTATGGTTTTGAATATAAGAGAAAAACCAATTATTGTGAAGAGATAAAATTTGAGAGTTTTAGGAGGGGGGAGAGGTCCAGAGGCTGGAAAGGGCTAGGATGAGAGGTCTCTTGTAATTCTGATATGTTGTAATTGTTTGAGGGTAAGATTATGAGATTATCAGTAGTGTGTAGGAATCCATAGGCCATCATAATCATTATGAGCATACCTCAACTATAATCTCTATATTTTATTCAAGTGAATTTCTATTATCCGTAAATGTAAGCTAGTTAAGAGCTGAAATACGTTAAATTTGTGTGTGTTTGTTTGATCATATTTTCTGTTCCTTTACGTGTGATGGGTAATTGAGGAATTTTTTTTCCCTAACAAGTGGTATCAGAGCTTATAGTTTAGTCTTGGCATGGTGGAGCTTATGGTGCGTTCTTGGTATGGTGAAGCTTATGTTTTTATGTGTTAATGCTCATGATGTTGACGTTCATAATGATGTTCATGGTCATTCTTGCTCGTTGGTTGTGTTGTGTTTGCTGTTCAGTGTGTGATGTTTATATGCGCCTTTGTATTCGTTGTTATATCGTTTGTTTGTGGCTATTGTAGCATGTTCGTGTTTTGGCAAATTTGAGCCAATGTGAAAATTGTTGGGGTGATTGGCACAAATTTAAAGAAAAAGAGGGCTTGAAGTTGTTCGTAATCCAATTTATTTAAGGATTGGGTTTAGGTTTTTATTTAGGATTTAGTTTTCCTATTTGATGTGATTTGGGTTTATAAGTAACTTATAAAAAAGCTTGCTGTGTTAAAGTTTTGAGTATGGAAACCAATTGTTGTGAAATGACAAGATGTAATGTTTCAAGAGAAATGAAAGGTTTGAAGACCGGAAAGACCTAAGACAAAAGACCTTTTGTAATTTTTATATATTGTAATTGAGTGATGATTAGATTGTGTGATTATCAATAATGTATAGAAGATCTTTAGATTGGCCTGAGCATTAAGGATGTACTTCTACTATAATTTTTATATTTTATTTTAATGAATTTTTCTAATATGTGGATATAAACTAGTTAAAAGAAAAATAAGATTAAATTTATATGTGATTACTTGATTTGGATTTTTTGTTTTATTACGTGTAATGGTGATCGGAGAATCTTCTTCCCCCCATAAGTTTTGATGGCCTTGTATGGATTGCTGGCAATTAAAAAAAGGTTAATTTTGTGGTTATGATGGCTTGGGCATGCGGTTTTGCGAATGAAAACTGAAAAGTGACCTTTAGAAGTTGGATATCGACGGCAAATGGACGGGCACTCGGGTTATATATTATGATTGGTGATTGATGGATAAAGATGGAACTTAGCCGAGTCCTAATCACGAACTTAATCATTAAATTGTATCATTCGAATGAGCTGATTGAATTGAATAATATTAATTGTCGATTAACATAGGAAACGTATGATGATCGGAAATTAACTTTATACCTAGGTCCAGCTTGAGCTGAACCCCTTTGATTAGAGAAATCCCGTTGAGCAGCCATAAAAGTAGTGGCCACTGTGTGCCTTGTAGCTAAAGAATTATAATATGGTCTAAACCTCTTAAACGAGAGTATCACTTTTTTTTAAAAAAATATTCTGAATCATTTACAATTAGAAATTTGAAAGATTGTAGTAATTAGAGGGGAATTGGTCATTTACTGAAATTTGAAGCATCAAGCTACTTTCTGACAATTATAATTTAATAGTTTAATGCAAGTGGAAGGAAGGGAAATTTGAAACCTAAACTTGGGATTTAGGAGACTAAAGCTTCAACTAACTCACTTAGTCGCCAGGTTCAAGAGTTTTATACTCTCTTCATTCTAAATTGTACGTAATGTATTTTATTTTGGATCGTTCACAAGTATTATTATATTTAATAAATTATTTTACCGTATTATGCTTCAAGCTATCATTCTAATATTTACTTCTTCCATTTTTTTAATCTCTAAAAAAGTGATTGACGAGAATGATAACAATACATAGACTTTTTATTCTTTTCTTAATCTCTAAAAAATGAATTTTTTCTTTTTATTTTTTAATCTTTATGTCAAACTCAACTATTTCAACCAAATTTAACAATTAAAACAATTGTATTATAACAATGAGACTCCTAATATTATTATGCCATATGCCTACAACCATGATAACGACTTCATATGACTTCTAAAGTCGCATTAGAAGACATATGACTTCAACCATGCTCCTACTAATTGTTGATTTTAGAAGTCTGTTTACCTCTTAATTATTGACTTTAGAAGTTATATGACTATCTCTTAATGTGACTTTAATAGGTATTACAATGTCAATAAACACTTGAAAAATATTTTCTAAGCAAATACTTTTCATAAATATACAGTTTTCAATTTCTTAAAAAATTAGCCGAGTCCTTATAATCACGACGAACTTAAACATTAAATTGTATCATCCGAATGAGTTGATTGAATTGAATAATATTAATTGCCGATTAACATAGAAAACGCATGATTATCGGAAATTAACTTCATATCTAGGTCCAGCTTGAACTGCCTTGTATCTAAAGTTGTGCAGCCGGAAAGGTTGTGGCCACTGTGTGCCTCACTGCCTTGTATCTAAAGAATTATATTATGGTCTAAAACTCTTAAACGAGAATATCACTGTTTTGTTTTAGTATTCTAAATCATTTATAATTAGGAATTTGAGAATTAGTAGTAAGTAGAGATGATAAAATATGACTCAATCCGATAACATGACCAAACTCACTCGAACTCAAACTCGACCTGATCTGATTTGACAAAAAAAGTTAATATCCCGAACCCGATTGTGCTCAACCTGACTTGAACCCTAAGCCCAATTGAAGTGAAATCCGAGAAAGCCCAAAATACCAAAATCTGAAATGACCAAACTCGAGACTGACTTGACCTAAACTTGAAATGACTTGATGACTTGACCCAACATAACCTGATTTTAATCCAAATTAACATAAATATATGGTCGGCAGATATTTACCCTAAACCTTAACTTTCCTCTTTTGTTGTCTTTCATATGTAGTAAGTTTTATATTTGTGGGCTTCTATATTTAATAAATTTAATTTTTTTGAAATATTTATATTTAATAAGTCTCTTATTCAAAGACTTTTATATTTAATAAATTACATATTTGAGTTCTTTTAAAATAAGTAACTTTCATATTTAGTGAGTTTGATGATCTTTGGTAGGGAGTTGTCAAATTACAACATTGCTCCCTAACCTTTTAATTATAGTGTAATAAGATACCAAAATTTTAAAAATTTTCATTTAGCACTATAGCACAGATTTCAAACTGCGATTGAAAATTGTAACTGAAAGTCAATCGCTTAGCAGTCGGAAGTAAAAAAGTCCATTTTTTATTGTAACTGATAGGCGACGGAAAGTTTCAGTCGCCTACATACTAGTTGCATTTCAGTCAGAAACTTTTTATAGATTTGACTACAGTTGCCATTCAGTTGGTTTTTTAGGTATCCAATTTGCTTCAGTTACCTTCATAGTAGCTAAGTTGATTTAGAAGTTTTGGGTTTTAAGGGTTTGGGTTTTTTTAGAATTTAGGATATATGTATTAGGATTTTTTTTGTTTTAGGGTTTGGAATTTTTTTAGGATTTAGGGATATATAATTAGGATTTAGGGTTGTTAAGGGATTAAGGGTATTGGACATAGATTTGGGGTTTAGGATTTTTATTTAATATTTAGGATTTGAAATTAGTATAGGGTTAGGGTATTAATTGAATCAATTTAATATTAGGGTTTTCAGATTTATTTTAGGATTAATTTAGAGCTTTTTATGATTTAACATTTGAGAATTTTTTTAGGGTTTAGGATATATATAGAATTACACTACTAAAAAAAGCATAATTTCCAACGGCTTGCCGTTGGAAATTTTAGAGTTTCCAACATGAAGCCGTTGGAAATCAACGCGTTGGAAGTTCATATTACAACGGCCCAGATGATAACTGTTGGAAATTTTAACTGTCAACCGTTGGAAAATGAGTTCCAACGGCTATTAAATTGTTTTTTTTTCACGTTCCAACTGCCTAAGCAGTTGAAATTTTTTTCTAACTACCTGAAAAAAATTTCCAACTACCTGAGTAGTTGGAAATTTTTCAAGATTTTCAACTGCTTAGGTTGTTGGAGGTTGGAATTTTTTCAAGATTTCCAACTGCTTAGGGTGTTGGAAAGTAGGTTTTTAATTTTTTTTCCCCGCGCTGGTTATTCCAATGTTTTTTTTTAAACATCAAACGACTTAGGCGGTTGGAAATTATTATATCGTATGTAGTCAAATATTGAACTGATATTACATAAATGTAGTTATAAATCCCAATAAAAACATACACAATTGAAATTAAAAAGTCATTACATAAATATAGTTATAAATCCACATAAAAACATACACAATTGAAATTACATAGTTCCATTCTCCTAATAAGTGTTTGTTTGTTGATAAACACACAAAGTAGCGATATACTTGATCTAGTCTTCATTCGATCCCGAGGCATCTATATCATCTTTAGCATGCGCGGCCGGAGGAATTCCAACTCGTTGACATATGTACTCCAGCTCAGCTCGTTGTCTTCTTTTAAGACGCTCCAGCTTCCACTCATAATATGATACTTGTTGTGCGGTATGCTCCGCCACCATGCGCTCTACTTGTTCAGTGAACTCCGGCGTCTGAGTGACATCAACATGTGTTGCAGGAGTATTTCCCGGTCGTCGTCGTCCAAGCACAACATGTTGTTCTGATCCAAGACCAAATACACGCCCTTTCTTCTTGCCACTATCAGCTGCACTCATTATAGTGACCTCATCAATGTCATGTGCGCCTCCTTCCTCATCCATTTGTTGCATTTGTTCCTCGATCTCAGCAGTTATCTTTGCCTTCATAAGGGTAAAGATAGTTTATTAGTAAGTCTATAATTAATGGTATGTAAAAAGGTAATTTTATATAGCATGATAATTACCGCCACTTCTTCAGTTCGCCCGTTGACGTAGTCCCCGTTCTTTTTCTTATGAGTTTGCTGCATGACCTTGAATAAGCCAGGGTCCCACTTCTCCGGATCTTTTTCGCGCTACTTTGGTTGTTAGTAAGATTAATGTTATTACACCATAAATGAGTTGAATTATGTGTAAAAGAGGTTCATGATTTTACCATTTACTCTCGGTGTTCAATAATTGAAACAGAGTCTCCTGCATAAGTAGCATTGCATCCACCAGTCGAGTTAAAGGACTACGATGATGACGCTCGCATTGTCTTACCCCTCGCCGATCACTCGTTAAACTCCGTTGACGCCTACCATTCCTCCATTTCTGCATACTGTGCGTCAGTCATAAAGGATGCCCTTGTTCGCCGTTTGGCAGGATTTTTCTCACGACGGATGTCACCCAGCGTCGATCAGTAATGATTAGCCGCCATCATATGCCAAATGCGATAGATCTCATTATGGTGGGCTGGATCCCACTCCCATAATCCCTAGACATAAAATAAAATATAAGGAGTCGAATAGTTGCCAACATGATTGTTAAAGTTGAAAATGTGAGAACAAAGTACAAACTTTAAATATGCGCCACCACGCCTGAATATCTGTTGGGCTTTCGTTCGTCTAGTCATGATGTCCCTTGAAGTGTATGGTGAAGCATCTAGTCACCAACCATGTTGCTCTTAATGGAAGGAATCTGCATGGAGTGCATGTTCCAACATAATAAATATTGTTTTGAATGGCACTAAACGTATTGCATGTAACATAAACTATTAGGGTTGAAAATGTTACATTAATTACGTGTTACCATGAGGTGTAATTCGTAGGCGTGCTTGAATCGGGGCTTGGGATACTGCTGACTGGCCAATGGAATTCCCACCCTCGGGTGAAGCTACTGGGGCCGGAGTAGATTGACTAGCACTACGGCCGACTGGAGGAATTGGAATATCACCTGTACGAGGGGTGGGATGTGAAACAACATCTTGTTCTATTGAGGGTTGTGAAGCTGAATGTCAGGAATGTGATTGTCCTGCCCTTTCATGTCTGGCAATTGGTTTTGCTAACACTTCTTTAAACTGCTGAAATAGGCATTTCCTTGGGCGACGTGTATACGTTGCATCTCCTCTAGGTAGCATCTGCAATTTTTTTAAAAACCATACAAGATTTTACAAATGCAAATTATGGGAAATAGTATTGCTATTGCCACTGCACATATCACAGTCAATTTAGACTTAGTATTTACATATTAAAAGTTATTTCACGTTCACATTACATTTTAGAAGAAATTGCACGTTTACAGTACAGTCAATGGATGTCATCATCCTCAGATTGTGCCTTTTAATTGTTATTCTCAGTATCCCCAGATTCAAATTCATTTTCTTCATCACTTGCTTCATGGGACTCATATTCCTCAGATTCATTGACATGTTGCAAAGTTTTTTCCATGATCGGCATGTCATCCTCTACAGCTTCCCCCACTCCTATTTCAGCTAAATTGTCGATTGGGTCATCCATAATTATGGGTGGATTGTTCACGCCGCCTAATAATTCTTCCTGAAATGCATCATTGACGTCATTAACATTATAATGAACGATGCGTCTAGGTTTGATTTTCAAAACTGCTAACTATCCTGTTTTTTCACGTGACTTTGTTGGGTAAGGGGTGTAGTAAACTTGATCAGCTTGGGAGGTAAGAATGAACAGGTCAAACTTCCCATATCGGCAACCATCACGAACCTCAACTATACCATATTGTTTATGAACCCGGGTTCCACGATCTGGAGTAGGGTCAAACCATGCGCACCTAAACAATACAACATTTTTCTGTGGCCATCTAGGATATTCGAGTTGAATGATTTCTTTTAACACCCCATAAAAATCACATTCAACCTCACTTGATCCTGAAATCCTTATACATACTCCACTGTTAAATGTTGATTTGTCACAACCCCAATCGTTAATGTGGAACTTGTACCCCTTTATAAAATAAACAGGCCAAGTCTCAACACGACATGATGGCCCGCATCCAACATCCCACAAGAAGCGGTCCGTGATACTGTTACGCACATCATTCACCTAGTTACATATATCAATAATATGAATATGTCTTTCCCGTGAAAAGCATAATATGGCTAAAATTTAAGTGTAGGTAACTTAAATAATTTCTAAGCCATGTAGCAAAGTTATTCTCAATGTAGACATCCAGGTCTAACATTGCTATATTGGGTGCATGCATATGCACTTCATCAACAAACAAACTACAAGATATGGATAGAGGTTGATGGAGCATAAACTTGATGAGTAGAGTATATAAAGAAAAAAAAGTATTATTATTATTATGGTAGAGTATATAAAGAAAATATGTGTTATGGCACTTACTCGAGGTACGGCCTCACCTCCTTACAATTCAGTAAAACATATGTAGTAGCGACCCTCAATTCATTGTTATCAAGATATCGATATCTTGAGACACCATATGGATGACCCGGGTATCTAAAAATAGACCACACCGATTCATCATATTGTCCTGGTTCGCCATCATCATTACGAGGTACTCTAGTTGCCATATGTGGAATATGAGATTCAAAGTAGTGAGAGCAAAATGTTGAGGTCTCCTCAATTAGATAGGCTTCACAAATTGAACCCTTTACATGAGCCTTATTTGATACCTTCATTTTGAGGTCATGTATACAATACTGAAATTTGTACATCCACCCATACTGAACGGGACCTTCAACCCTTACTTTGTAAGGAAGGTGAACTGGCAAATGTTCCATCGAATCGAAAAAAGCAGGTGGAAAAATTCTTTCCAACTTGTAGAGTATGACAGGAATATTGGCTTTCAACTCAACCATGTGATTCACATCTAACTCTGGAGAGCATAAATCTCAGAAGAATTGACTTAACTCCGTCAATGGTTTCTATATATTTTCAGGTTTCACTTTAAGGGCTATTGGGAGGAGCCTCTGCATCATTACATGACATTCATGGCTTTTCATACTAGACATATGACTTACATTACTGTCAACACACCTCCCAAGGTTCGATGCATAGCCGTCTGGGAGTCTAAGTGTTTTCACCCAATTAAGCACATCAGATCTCTGATGTGTGTTTAGTGTAAAAGTTGCTTTGGGTTTGAATGCTCGACCATCGGCTTGAGGAACTCAATTTAGCTCTTATCGACTGCACAGCATCTCAACGTCCTTACGAGCCTTCACATTGTCCTTAGTTTTATTCCTCACATCCATCACTGTATTCCATATATTGTCAAACACATTCTTCTCTATATTCATCACATCCAAATTATAGCGGATTAAATTATTCTTCCAGTTAGGCAACTCCCAGAAAATACTTCATTTTGTCCAATTATGAGTTCTACCATAACCTGGTATGGTTAAAACCTCTCCATTGTGAACTACAGATGTCAAATTTGAGATACGTTTAAATATTGTTTCTGGTGGAAGACGCTCAGGAGGCAATAATCTCTCAACTTTTCCTTTCTTAAAGGCAACTCTGTTTTTTCTATATAGGTGATCTAACTAGAGAAATTGCCGATGACAATCAAAGACGGAAGTTTTCCTCCCGTGCTCAAGCTGGAAGGCTTTACTATCCTCCATACATATAGGACAAGATAACCTCTCATGAGTCATCCATCCTAACAACATCCAATAAGCTCGAAAGTCATTTGTGGTCCACAAAACTGAAGCTCGGAGTTGAAAATTCTGTTTAATTGAAACATCCTATGTTTGGACACCATCCTCCCACAACTGCTTCAATTCATTAATAAGAGGTTGCAAATACACATCAATATACTGACGTGGACTCTGAGGGCTCGGTATCAATGCAGTAAAAAACATATATGATTTCTTCATACACATCCACAGTGGCAAATTATACGAAGTAACAATGACCGGCCAGCATGAATATTGTTTACCAGAGTTTCCAAATGGAACAAAACCATCAGAACATACTCCATGGCGAACATTTCGGGGCTTCGTGACAAACCACGGGTACGTGGAATCAAAATGTTTCCATGCTTCTCCATCTGAAAGATGTTTTAAAATATTTGGCTCGGACCGATGCTCACTGTGCCACCTCATGTGCTCTGCAGTTGAAAGTGAAGCATATAATTGCTGAAGGCGAGGACTTAGTGGTAAATGGTGCATGGTCTTTCTTACTCTATCTTTACCCCGTCCGGCTTTTCTCGGCTTAAACCGAGATTCACCATAAAACCTGCAGTGTGTAGCATCTTTATCATTATTCCAAAACAACATGTAGTCGTTAACACAAGCATCAATTTTAAGATGCACAATACCAAGTTGTGAAACTAATTTCTTCATCTCATACCAATTGGACGACATCTTGCTGTCACTTGGTTGTGTTTCTTTCATCAAGGCCGCAATACCATCATAACACCTTCTTGGTATGTGATATTCTGCTTGAAGGTTTAACAAATGAACTGCAGCAGATAGCTCAGAATGCGTATCACATCCATCCTAAAAAGGTGTAGTCACCGAGTACAATAAATCAGAAAACCGTCTAAAACCTTCATTAGGTTGTTCATCGACTTCAGTGAAATTCTGATGGAAACTTGGTCCCACTACATCAAATACCATTCGAGTATATGGGTTTACATGTGAACTATACTCAGCATGCTTATACCAATCACAATTATCAAACGGCTTATGCGGAGGGTCATTAAATGGCTCCCCATAAGTTATCCAGTTGGTGTAATAAGGCATGAAACCCCATTTGTATAGATGAACTCTAACGTCATCACAATCCTTAAACCTCCAAGTTTTACATCTCCTACACGAGCAACGTATTTTGTTTCCATCCATATGACCTGTGTTACTATAGGCAAATGTTATGAACTACTAAACCCCTGTCTCCCACTCCTCTTTGTACCCAACTCGCTCAGGTAAATAACGACTACTATGCATCCAACTACTTTATTGTTCCATAGAGTCCTACCAATGGAAATTATATATTTACCTTTATGACATATACGAAAGCATGAACACATAAAATTAATTCCGTAAATTAAATCATATTAAAAATTAAATCCACGAATCGCATATATCAATAGCCAACATATTATTATTAATTGCATGCATTAATATTTCACTTAATCTAAACAATGTCAGTTAAAACTAACAATGCGTATTTACTATTTACGGTTTAGCTAAGGTTAATAGTACTTAGGTTTAAGGTTTAGGGTTTAGGGGAATTTAATTAGAATTCATCAATAAAGGCTGTTAACGCATATGGGTTTAGGGTTTTTATTTAAGGTTTAGTGTTAATACTTAATAGGATGAAGGTTTCCATATTTTATTTTATCCATGTATAAATAACTTATATATCCCTAACACATTAGCTAATATTGGTATTAATACATATTCTAAGCGTGGATATCCGTAATGAATTATTATTATTATTATTATTATTATTATTATTATTATTATTATTATTATTAGTATTATTATTATTATTATTATTATTATTATTTTTTATATTATTTACTACCATTACTACAACTACTACTACTAGTACTACTACTATTGTTGTTGTTGTTGTTATTATTATTTATTATTATTATTATTATTATTATTATTATTATTATTACTCTAATTATTATAATAATAATTATTTTTTACTACCATTACTACAACTACTACTACTATTACTACTACTATTGTTGTTGTTTGTTATTATTATTGTTATTATTTTTATTATTATTATTATTATTATTATTATTATTATTATATTATTATTATTATTATTATTTATTACTACTCTTAATAGAATAATAATGATTATATTAATTATTATTATTCTTACTAATATTATTATTATTATTATTATTTATTATTATTATTATTATTATTATTATTATTATTATTATTATTATTAGTATTATTATTTTTTACTACTATACAACTATTACAACTATACTACTACTATTGTTAATATTATTATTATTATTATAATTATTACTACTCTTATTTGGTTTATTATTATTATTATTATTATTATTATTATTATTTAATACTACTCTTAGTATAATTATTATTATTTCAATTATTATTATTACTATTATTATTATTATTATGACTACTCTTATTATTATTGGTATTATTATTATTATTATTGACAGATATTATATTCAAGGTCAAACTTAATCAAACAAACTTATTTAAATATAAATATTTTGTACCTTTATATTAATTCCAAAACTTAAAACATTGTAACAATAAATCCAATTAAACATTGTTAGTTAAACTAACAATGTACTAATTTCACACATAAATATACTACCCAATTAAACAATTAACTTAAAATGAATTATTTCCTATTTTTAAATTAATCCTGAAAATAAGAAAAAAAGTAACAAAATGGACAAAAATTTGAAATAGTAATGGGTAACCTCAATACTTCACATCCAACCATCAATAACTACAAATCACATGCATTTCACATATTTCAAACCAAATTAACATTACATAATCCAGATTTTAAGTATTTTTTGGAGAAAAAAATTAAAAAACTGAAAAAATACGTATTAAACCAACTTACCTCAAATCTGAAATTTTACTTCCTTTAAATGCATGGGAATGGCTTGCAATTTGGCACAACAAGCAAAATCTTCAACCCATCATCATTATTAAACATCAAAGCATAAAAATCCGTAAAAAAAAAGAAAAAAGAAATGGAAACAAAAAAAAACCAAAACTAACCTACAGATCTACAACAATGACACCGGATCCAACAATGGCGATCTCGATCAAGCTAAATTTGCCGTGGGAGACAATACGAACCTGTAGTGTGTGCGTGTGGGGCGAAGCGAGATTAAGAGAGAAAACAGAGATGAAGAAGAACTTCAGGACGATGGACTGAAGACGATCTAGGCTGGGGGCGATTTAAATTGATAGGCTGTTGGAAAAAAATTTCAAAATGGTGCCTTTAACTTAATGACTTTCCAACGGTCAAAGCAGTTGGTAATGGGAAAATACCTTAATTATTTTCCAACGGCTTAGGCCGTTACAAGCATTACCATCTAAGTATTTTCCAAGGGCTTAAGTCGTTGGAAAGAATAAAATAGCATTACTTAAAAACTAGTTCCAATGGCTTACAGTTACTTTCAATTTCCCATCTGAAACATGTATTTTCCAACGGCTTAAGCCGTTGGAAAAAATAAAACAACATTACTTAAAAACTAGTTCCAACGGCTAAAGCAGTTGGAAACAGTTACTTTCAATTTCCCATTTGAAACATATATTTTCCAATGGCTTAAGATGTTGGAAATATTATATACATACCTCATAATTCAATTTTTTAATTGTTCCAACGGTTAAGCCATTGGAAAAGTTTTTATCTTTCCTCCAACGGCTTTGCCGTTGGAAATTTCCAACGGTTTGGCCACTGAAAAATATGCCGTTGGAAAAAACAGTTTTTTTAGTAGTGTTAGGGTGGTTTAAGGGTATTTAATTAAGTATTAGGGTATTGAAATTTAGGGTATGAGATTTGCATTTAGGGTTTAGGATTTAAGGTTAATGGTATAGATTAAGTTTAGGATTTAGGGTTTAGGGTTTAGGTTTAATGGTATAAATAGGTTTAGTATTTAGGGTTTAATTAGGGTTTGTATTTAGGGTTTTGGGTGTAATTAGGGTTTAGTGTTTAATTAGGATTTGTATTTAGTGTTTAGGGTTTGGTTAAGGTTTAGGGTTTAATTGGGTTTTGTATTTAGGGTTTAGGTTTTAGGGTTAATGGTAGTTAGGTTTAGGGTTCAAGATTTAGTTAATAGGGTTTGTATTTAGAATTTAGGGTTAATGGTAATTAGGTTTAGGGTTTAGGTTTTAATTAAGGTTTTTATTTAAGGTTTAGGGTTAATGGTAGTTTGGTTTAAGGTTAATGGTATATTAGGTTTAGGGCTTAAGATTTAGGGATATATAGAAATATGGTTTAGGGTTTAGGTCTTAGGGTTGAAGGATATACAATTAAAGTTTAGGGTTTTAGGGATTAGGGTTTATATTTAGGGTTATATATATATCTATGAAAATATAAAGTAAAAAAATTGGGAAATGATGAACATAGTAATTGAATTACGACCACACTGCGACTACTGGTTTTTGCGACTGACTTTGTCAGCCAAGGTTTAGTTGGGTTGTGGTCGGAGTTTAGTCTCTCCAGCTACTTCCCTTATAATTCTCTTCTTTTTTTACTCGGTCTTTAATCATTTTACTCTCATCTCACTTTCTTCTTTGCCCGTTCGCCTCATCATCCGTATCGCCTTTCGCCTCATCATCTGCCTCATTCATCCTCATCGCCTCATTGTCCAATGTCGCCCGTCCACCTTGCCTCCTTGACCTTATCGTCGTCACCTCCTCAGCCTCCACCTTGGATTTAGCTCCATTTGACTCGGTCTTTTCCTCGGCTTCTCCTTCGTCCTTCTTGGTTTCCTCCTCGACCTTGCCACCGGCGGCCTAACTCTCCTCGCCCTTGCTGCCATCTGCCTTGGCCTCCCCCACTTCTACCTCTACCTTAGCCTCCTTTGCCTTTTTAATAACCCTAAAAATTAAGAAAAAGAAAACATCAAACTACCCTAAATGTAAAAATAACCATTTTACCCTCAAGGGTATTTTTGTAATTTTACCTATTAATTTAGAAAATCAATGTAAAACTAAAAATCTCAATCCTTAGATAATTTTTTTAGTGGTTATTAAGTCAAATTCCAAGTCGAAAGCTCAAAGTCATTTTCTTTAGGTTAGGGGCATTTTTGTCATTTCTAGTCACGCATCGAATGGGAAATCTAGGAGCGCCATTGGATTCTTCTTGCAAAAATATGTCAAAATAAATTTGTCTCACTCAATTTTGAATTCGTTTGATTATGTTTCCAAAATTTAGCTTACACGCATGCACGGTTTAAACCGAATTCGTGCTTTTGTTGCATGAAATAATTTCCCAATTAACCTTAATCTCTTTTCCTTGAAAAATAAAAAGAAAAAAAAAACAAAACCTACAGTTGCATGCCCCCTAGAATTTTGGCTTTCAAATCCATCCTATTTAATTTACTTATTTATCTATATTTTCTTTATTTTAATTACCTTAATTATTACTTTATTATAACTCTCTCTCTTTCTCTTTTCTTGTATCATTTTTCCGTATCTCAACCTAGGTTTAGAAATCAATTGCCTCTAGAAAACAAATACCTAGGCTAATTCTTTATCTTCTCTGATTCTTTTCCTTCCCATTGCTGCCGCAATAACAAAATTATAGCCATGGCCGCCATTCTCCAATTTGCCAAACTTGCCACTTTCTTCTAACCTTGATCACATTTTGCTTACCTATTCCTTTCTTTTAATTATATAGCCTCATCATTCCTTCATTGCTCCTGGTCTTGCTTATTAAAATAGAAAAGAAGGCTTCACACCAAAGGATAATCATTGCACTCTCCGCTCCGTTACCGGCTTAATCTCGTTCTTTGTTGAATCGGTGTAAGTCCAGGCCTTTGGGCTTTATTTCCCCATCATCCAATCAATTTTGAATGTTATTTAACTCCCTATTATTGCTTAGGTTTATTAAGTTAAAGAGAAACCCCATCCGGACCCCAAAAGCAATCTTATGCATACCGACAATGCCGAATTCATTCATGGGAGCCAAAATTTTTCAGTATTATTCTTCTAATTTTTTTTCCAGTACCTAAAGGCCTTATATTTTTGTTGTAAATCGCTGGTAGATCATCGTTAATCAAATTTTTGAGTTTTTGCACTTGTTTTCAATGCGTTAGGTCCATACTTGCTATTAAGCCCCGGTAAGCCACTGTAGCCTTTTAAAATTTTTTTTGTTTTGGCTACTAATTTCAAATCTTACAGCCATAATAAGTCTCTTTTGCTTGCTGTCCATGTTGTTACAAAGGGCTAAAAAATCCTTACTTGAAGGTTTAGTACTTCTTTATACTCTTGGAGTGTCAGATATCCTGAAAACACATCGGTAATCAAAATTGCATTTTGTTACTCCAAATTCAACTTTTACGGCCACTAAATGAGCTAATAACTCAGTGTATGGGCCATTGTAATTTTATGATCAATAGCAAGAAGGCTCTCAACATAATCCCGAACATGTACGAGGCGACTGAAGACACCTCATGACCCTTTTTTCTCCCTAGGTAAAATTTCGGTCTAGATATCAAGAATGTGAACCTTTCAAGTATCATTTGAGAAATTTTATAATTTTAGTATATTTTCTAATTTCTACGTTATTGATATTTTGTAGGATCGTCCTAGGAAATCACTCCGTTTCACCGTATTGTTTTGTACTAGATAAGGAAGAAGAGCGAGTTAGTTCTTGTGGGCCATCATAGGCCCAAAGTAAGGATCAGCCTAAATAGTAAATTCTAAATAAATAATTGGGATAAGCAAAATCTTTAAATGCGTGGGCAAGATGGGTAGGGTAATTAATTAGTTTTTCTAGAATTTTATTTTATTTTAGTTCACTTTCATTGAGATGTAATTTTGGTTGGTTGGTTGGTTGCATGGTTGTAATGATGTGATATGTGATGTATGCTTGGTGCCAGTATCATACTAGGACTGTTTGCAACAAAAATTAAGTTAGAAGTACGTTAGGACCGATTGAATAAACTCGCTAGTACCATGTTCAGGACCGGTAAGACAAACACCGTTATTACCATGTTTGGGGCCGACAAGCTTGCTAGCAGCATGATGAGATTGAAAGCAACCGTTAGTTGCATGTTAGGGCTGTAATAAATTACTTTAAGCCAGTATATAATGGATTAGAAGCATAAATGCTAAATGACAAACTTAAAAAGAATTCAACAGAGAGAAGATGAACATATATCATACATACACTTAGAATGATATCATTGATGTTATGATGTTGTATGAAATTGTTTTTTAATTAAGTTGCTATAACTTAAAGTTTATTATTTATTATTGTTTGTTGTGAGAGTATTAGGACCTATGTGATGGGCTTGATACTTTCCTATTATTGAGCAAGTTGAGCTCACTCCTCTTCATAACATGTTTTTTTATGTGAATATTATGAGGAGACAGAGAACATTGAACCGTATAATGAGGTTCAGGATGTAGAGTAGACTAAATGAGGGTATGCTATAGCCCTTAAAAAATAACTAGCTAGAACTGAATTTCTATTTTGTATTATTTCATTTCTAAAAGAAACATATGGTTTGTTTAAATTAGCACATTATTCATATGATAGTTTTCCTGCGATTGTCACTTAATTACTCTAATCTCATTTAATGCTCTTATTATTTGGAAAATATATTAGAAGAAAATGTTTCACTTCATATTTGTTAAATTATTTTTTTATTAATTGCTTAATAACTCTGGGAAATTAAGATATTTTTCAAAATTAAGATTTATAAAATTGGGGGTGTTACAGTTTGGTATCAGAGCCAGATTCGAGGAAGGCAACATCCTCACTTGGTAAGTATGCTTCTTGTTTGTTTGCCTAAGTTAGAGACCTTGGGTAGGTTTTGGAAAGTTTCCATAATTGAGCATAATTTATTAGTAAGGTTTGAAACAAAAGTTAATAACTTGGCTCTTTATAAAAGGGACCCATAAAATGATACAACAATTAATTTAGTGACTAAAATGAGATAAGAGATACATAGAGCCCCGCCTAATATTATAAGTTAAAAGTTACTTTCAAAATTGTTTGCCTATTCTAGACTAAACCTTATCCTTTTTAGGTTATGGACTCACATGAGCATCCTACTCTTTGGGTTAATGAACACACCCAAAAGGTGTCATAGATATTATGAATAGGGTGTTCCAATTGTACCCAGATTAGTTTGTCATTGTTCTATTAGAAAATATTCTGATTTACTCACCAAATGCTGAAAGTCATAGAGGACATTTAAAGATTACGCTTTAAACATTGAATGAGCATCGGTCATATGCTAAGCTAAGAAAGTACGAGTTTTGGTTGGACAGTGTTACCTTTCTAGGTTACATGACGCTTAAGGATGGAATTTCGATAGATCCTAGCAAGGTTGAAGCTATGGTGAACTGGCCACAACTAAAAACTGCGTCTAAGATTCAGAGTTTCTTGGGCTTGGAAGGTTATTATAAATATTTTGTAGAAGGTTATTCAAAGTTGGCACATCCTTTAACCCAACTGACTAAGAATGATCAACCATTCTAGTAGATCAAGTTGTATGGAAATAGCTTCCAGGAGTTGAATAAGTGGTTAGTCTTTACATATGTTATTACTATTCTTGATGAGCGAAGTCGCTTTGTAGTTTATACAAATGCATTACATCAGGGGCTTGGCTGTGTATTGATGCAGGCAAGGAAGGAGATTGTTTATGGAACCAGGTAGTTAAAGCCTTATGAGCTAAATTACCCAACTTATGATCTGAAGTTGGCAACTGTTATACATGCGTTAGAGCTTTGGCAACATTATTTGTATGGAGAAGAGTTTAAGGTCTTCATTGACCATAAAAGCCTACAGTATCTATTGTCACAAAAGGAACTTAATTATCAACAGCATTGTGGGGTTGACTATTTCTCTGTTTATAATTGCATCATTCAGTATCACCCAGGTAAGGCTAACATGGTGGCTGATGCTTTGAGTAGAAAAATGGGTGATGGTATTGTGGTTTCTGAGTGGCAATTACTGGAGAAGTTCAGTCATATGAGCTTAGGGGTTTAAGTGAAAGAACCTCAGGTTCTCATGGCTAGTTTGTGTTGGGTTTCGGGAGCCAAACAGCGCAGGGGAATTTAACTGAAACCCTCCAGGATCCAAGTGAAACGGGGTAAACCGGGTGTTCGAAAATTTTCATACCTAATTTTCGGTTGAGATCTCTCACTCAACTGTAAAGTCGAATCACAAAACCTGAACAGTTGACATGTTCAAGCTCTCTATGGTATCCACACGAGCCTCTCGGGATCACCACGCTTCCACCACGTCCCGGCAGATGCGTTTCTCTTGCACTCGCAGTGCTAGCTTGCGTCCTCCAAGGAATTGCAAGAGAAGAGTGTGGCTGTCCTTTTTGGAGGCTAGGGCAAGGAGACCTGCGAATTTCTCACTTAAAAGTTGTATTTATAGTGAGACTTAACTTCCAGGCCTAATGGGTTTCAAAGCCCTAATCCAATTAGGATTTAATTTCGGGCTTAATAATGGCTCAACTCTTGGGCCCATTATTAATACGAAATTAAAGTGAAACCATAACCCAAATAATTAGCCCATGCACTCTAATGATCCAAATAGCTCTATGTGTGTGACCCAATAGGCTCTTATCACGTTGGCAATGATCATAAATCACATTTACGATCATAAGCGATGAGCGGTGTCTAGCAACACATCATTGCTACCCAAGTGACAAGATTGTCGATGATTCGACTATACCTTTATGATCATAACCGATATATGCCATTGTCCCTTTGTCCAAGATATCAAGACTAAGCACGAGACATGGAATGTTTCACTCTCGTATAGCCTAATCTTTGGTTTCTTGATTACCGAGTAGACTAACTTAAACTGATGACATTGATATCGCATATCAACTCATCCGAGCATGGCCATGCATTTTCTAAGTCTCACTCTATCAAGGGGCCCGAAGATATCACTCCCGTTACATAGGAAGGACAAATCCCATCTTGATCATACAAATCCCTTCGCATGATATGTGACATACCCAATGACCTTCTTCAAGTTCACTCAGTTACGAGCAACAAAGGAAAGTATCAAAGTATGTGACTCATATGTAGGGAACCTTGATGATCTTAGGTTGAAGGACTACATATACCCTGATCACTATGAGAATCACTTATGATACTCATATAACGATCCATGTAGTGTTCTCATGGTGGGTCGGTCCAGTACATAAGTTCTTCAACTTGTACCCATATGTAGACTACATATCTCATATTAGTCTCCACATATGCTAGCGTTATGTATTATTGCAATCCGCTCCACAATAATACTAGACTAGGGACTTTTAAGAATATCATTATTCTAGGGTTACAATTATGTTTGTTAAGTTACGCAGGAACAAAACAACAAACATAATTGCTGGATTAATGACTTAATAAAATATCATGACTCAATGTGCAAAAATACAATCATCTCATGATTGGCTTTTGGGCACAACACTAACAGTTTGCATATGGAGCCTGCACTTGTGGCAAGGGTCAAAAGAGGCACAAAAAAAGGATCCATAATGCCAAGAATGGTCAGTTCTTAGGTAGAAAAGATTCAGTGTAGATTCGGATGGTACCCAAAAATTTTAAAACCGATTAGTTTTTCCCTAAGGAAGTGACTTGAAGTATGATGTTTTATCGGTGGCACATGTGTCCCAGATGACCATTCACCCTAGGAGCACAAAGATGTACCATGATTTAGAGAAAACTTTTGTTGGAGTGGCATGAAGAAGGATATTACAGATTTTGTATCTAGATGTCTGACTTGTTAGAAGGTCAAAGTAAAACACCAAAGACCTGGAGGACTACTACAGCCAATGGAGATTCCTCAATATAATTGGGATGACATTGCAATGGATTTCATGGTTGGGCTACCTACTACTCGCCGTCAACATGATGTAATCTGGGTTATAGTGGATCAGTTAACCAAGTCAGCCCACTTTTTGGCAATCCAAAAGACTTGGCATATAGCAAAACTAGCTGAATTGTATATATCTTAGATAGTTCGACTTCATGGAGTACCAAGGAGCATTGTTTTTTATAAGGATCTATGATTCACATCACAGTTTTGGCAGGCTTTACAAGAACAATTGGGTATTGTGACAATAATGAGCACCGCTTATCATCCCAGACAGATGGGAAATCCGAGAAGACTTTACGAACTATTGAGGATATGCTTAGAGCTTGTGCATTGGATTACAAGAACTCTTGGGATAATGACCTGCCTCTAGTGGAATTTTCCTATAATAACACCTATCACTCCAACATTTAGAAGGCCCCATATGGGACTTTTTATGGTGGTAGCTATCGTACTCCAGTGTGTTAGGAAGAAATGGGCGATATGCCTTTATTAAGACTAGATTTGGTGTAACAAACTTTAGATAAGGTCAAAATAATCAAATAACGATTGGTAGCAGCTTAAGATAGGCAACGGAGTTATGAAAACTAGAGGCATCGTCCTTTGGGTTTGTCGTTGGTGACCATGTGTTTCTAAAGGTGTCATTGACCAAAAGAGTTCAACGCTTTAGAGTGAGAGGGAAGCTAGCCCCATGCTTTGTTGGACTTTTTGAGGTATAGAGCGGGTTAGAGAGATGGCATATTGAGTCGTTTTACCACCTAATTTGGCTAGAATTCATAACGTGTTTCATGTGAGTAATATTTGCAAATATTAGCCAAACCCAACGTATGTTATTCCATGGGAGCCACTACAATTATGCAAGGATTTGACTTATGTGAAGGAGCCTTTGGCCCTTATGGATTGTAAAGAAAAGGTTCTACGCAATAAAGTTATCCAATTGGTAAAAGTTATTTGGAATAATCATGGAAAGCAATAAACAACCTGGGAAGTTGAGGATGAGCTTCGGAAGAAGTATCTGCCACTTCGAGGTACTTTTTAATGCCCTTTTTCAAATTTGAGGACAATTTTTTTTTAAGCGGAGGAAGCTACAATAACTCTAGAAATTAAAAAAGGAAATTACCAAATTAACCTAAAAGTAAAAGTTACCATTTTATCCTCAAGGGCATTTTTATAATTTTACCTATCAATTTAAAAAATCAATGAAAAACTAAAAATCTTGACCCTTAGATAATTCCTTTAGTGGTTATTAAGTCGAGTTTTAAGTCGAAAGCTCAAAGTCATTTTCTTTAGGCTAGGGGCATTTTTAACAATTCCAATTGAGCATCGAATGGAAAATCTAGGAGCACAATTGGATTTTTCTTACAAGAATGAGTCAAAATTTTTTTTGTCTCACTTAATTTTGAATTCGTTTGCTTAGGTTTCTAGAATTTAGCCTACGCGCGTGCATGATTTAAACGGGATTTGTGCTTTTATTGCATGGAATAATTTCTCAACTAATCCTAATCTCTTTTCCTTGAAAAAGAAAAAGAAAAACAAACAAAACCTATAGCTGCATGCCCCCCCTGAATTTTGGCTTTTAAATCAATCCAATTTAATTTACTTATTTATCTATATTTTCTTTATTTTAATGACCTTAATTATTACTCTATTATAATTCCCTCTTTGTTTTATCCGTTTGTCGTATCTCAACCTAGGTTTAGAAATTGGTTGCCTCTAGAAAAAAAAAATTACCTAGGCTAATTCTTTCTCTTCTCTGATTTGTTTCCTTCCCATTGCCGCCGTAATAACAAAATTATAGCCATGGCCACCATTCTCCAATTTGCCAAACTTGCCACTTTCTTCTAGCCATGGCCACATTTTTCCCTCCTATTCCTTTCTTTTAATTAGATAGCGTCATCATTCCTCCATTGCTCCTGGTCTTGCTTATTAAAATGGAGAAGAATGCATCATACCAACTTAATCTTGTTCTTTGTTGAACCGGTGTAAGCCCAGCCATTTGAGCTTTATTTCCCCATCATCCAATCAATTTTGAATGTTATTGAATCCCTTATTATTGTGTAGGTTTATTAAGTTGAAGGGAAACCCCATCCAGACACTAAAAGCAATCCTACACGTACCAACAATCCTAAATTCATTCGTGGGAGCCAAAATTTTTCAGTATTACTCTTCTAATTTTTTTTCCAGCACCTAAAGGCCTTATATTTTTGTTGTAAATTGCTAGTAGATCATCGTTAATTAGAGTTTTGGGTTTTTGCACTTGTTTTCGGTGCCACTAGACACATACTTGCTTCTAAGCCTCGGTAAGCCACTGTAGCCTTAATTTTTTTTTTTTTGGATACCAATTTCAAATCTTACAGCCTTAATAAGTCTCTTCTCCTTGTTGTCCATGTTGTTACAAAGGTCTAGAAAGTCCTTACATGAAGGTTTAGTGTTTTTTTCGAATCATGAAATGTTAGAGATCCCAAAAACACATTGGTAATCAAAATTGAATTTTGTTACTCCAAATTCAGCTTTTACAGCCACTAAATGAGCTTATAACTTAGTATATTGGCCACTGTAATTCTAGGATCAATATCAAGAAGGCTCCTGGCACAATCTCTAAAATGTGAATTTTTTTCTTCTTTTTTAATCTTTATATCAAACTCAAATATTTCAACCAAATTTAACGTTAAAACAATTGTATTATAATAATGAGACTCCTAACATTATCATGTGATATGCCTACAACCATGATAACGACTTCATATGACTTCTAAAGTCGCATTAGAAGACATGTGACTTCAACAATGCTCCTACTAATTGTTGATTTTAGAAGTCTGTTTACCTCTTAATTATTGACTTTAGAAGTTATATGACTATCTATTAATGTGACTTTAATGGGAATTATAAGGTCAAGAAACACTTGAAAAATATTTTCTAAGCAAATATTTTTCATAAATATATAGTTTTCAATTTCTTAAAAAATTAAAATTTTGATTTTGGAACAATTAATAAATAAATAACTATCAAAAAATAAATAAATAAAGGAAAAATGACATCAACCCTGCCCCCCATAGATTTAATCAAACCTACACCTCCATTCCCCTTATTTGGAATACCTAAACTTATTTCTTTAAAACCTAACACCATAATTCAACTAATGCATGACTTTTGTTTTCCAAATTGACCCACAACTCTTAATAACTCCAACTTGACTCTTTCGTAAGAGTATGATATCTACAAAACAAATATATCATTAAAGTATGAGGAAAGTTGGATGAACTAAAGGCCTTACATCAAGACATATCAAAGATACCACACCATGAGGAAGAATTCCATGAATAATTCTAATAATCTTGATATTCACACCTGAAACTATCTAAATGTTGATTAATAGAATAGAAAGACAAACAAACTAACACTACTGGGATAATATATAATAAAACAAAACAATAACACACAAATAGTAGGGATGGCAAAATTTGTACCAACCTGATGATCTGGCTTTATCCACCTGAATGTAAACTTGACCAGGCCTAATTTGCCTAGAAAATCAACAACCTTAACTCAATTGTACCCAACCCAACCTAAACTTGAATCCAATTGAAATGAAATTCGAGAAAATTCAAACCCAAAATGACCCAACCCAAAATAACCTAAACTCAAGACTGACCTAACTTGAACCCGAAAGGAACCGATGACTAGACCTGACATAACCTAATTTTAACCCAAATCAACATAAATGTATGGCCAGAATAGATTTAAAAAATTATGATTTTTTATATATTGCTTACTTATCTAAATTGCACATCAATTATGACCATACAATTTAGGAAATTTTAAAATGCTATACAAACATTTTTTTTATTTAGGGGTCTTTGAAGAATAAATTAACAAAATAATACGATTGATGTAGGGGTATTCTAGAACTTAATAATTTAAGGATTTGCTTATACGTTCTTTTGAAGCATGTAACTAACACATTGAGTCTTATCTAATAGTTAAATTGAATGTTGATTAATCCAAATTGAATAACAATAGATCCATTTAGGGAAAACTTTATTTGCTGCACAAAATTTTTCTCTTCATTTTTTTGGTAAGCCTGTACAAACTTGTTGAATTGTTGGATTCCTGGATTGGTTATTTGGGTTTCAAATTTTAAGTTTGCCGCATTAACTTCAATTGATAAAAACAATGTTAATCTAATATAGTTAATTGTTTGAAATAAAAGCACTTGAAATTTTATTTAATTACTATGATTCTCTTCATTGTTTGAAATTTGATTCTATTAATTTCAAATGTTTTGAACTTAGGTAATTTTATGTCTAGCCAAATTAAATTTTTTAATAGTTTTTTCTTCCACTACTATTAACATTCCCGCACTACCTCGTATTATTAATACTGCTACTTTTATATTAGTAGGAATGGTAAATACAAAATTAATATTTAATCATTTATCTTTGAATTTGAATTTAATTTACCATAACCTTAAACTTAAACCCAAAACCCTAAACATTAACCCTACCCTAAACACAAGCCTTCAATTCTAATCATAAATACTATACCTAAACCTAAACCCTAAACCTTAAGTCCTAAGCCATAAACCCTAACCTTAAAACCCTAAACCTGAAACCTTAACATTTAATTTTAGTCCTAACCCTTATCCTAAACCTTAACAATTAATTATAAGTTTTGTCTTAAATCTTAACTTTCCTCATTTATTGCCTCCCAAATTTAGTAAGTTTTATATTTGTGGCCTTCCATATTTAATAACGTCCCCTTTTTTAGGAGCATCCATATTTATTAAGTTTCACATTCAAAGACTTTCATATTTGATAAATTTTATATTTTAGTTCTTCTAAAATAAGTAACTTTCATAATTCATAAGTTTGATGATCTTGGTATGTAATTGTGAAATTACAACATTAGTCCCTTAAATTTTAAGTATAATGTAATAAGGTACCTAAATTTTAAAAAAATTTCATTTTAGTCACACAATAATTACAACATGGGTCCCTAAAATTTTTAAATCTTTGAATTTTTTCCCATTATTTTTTAATTTTTGTAGTTTAGTCACTAATAAAGTTATAGTGAACTAGAGTTATATTTTGTAGTAATTTCACAGCAAAAGTCAGATATCATAGCAAATTTTTTTTGAACATAATTAAGAAAATTTTTTATGAATTTTTTAATTTAACATACTAAGAAAATAAAAATTAACATAAATTAATTGCAAAAAAAATTGAATTATTTAATTTTAAATTTTAACAAAAACTAAAAGAAATTGAATTAATTAATTGATTTCAATATATATACTAGTAACACAAGCAAACTCGACTGGTCAACCCTAGTTTGGACTGAAATCCAACTTGAAATTACCCGAGTCTAAAATCAACTTGACTTGTGTTGAACCCAAACCCAAATAAACCCGACTCAACCCTACCCAAACCCGAACATCACTTAACCTGAAATGAACCCGAACCCAAATGTTCCAATGTGGACCTGATTTCATGCTAACCTGATTAAACCCAAACCTGAATGACTTAGCCCAAACCTAACCTGACCCACCCAGTTGTCATCCCTAGCAAATAGTCAATCCATCTTGACAAAGTGGATTGGCTTGACCCGACCCAATCATGTAGAGCTCCTTATCACTGTTACTACTTCAACCACCCATGGTGTTGGCCAACAATAACAATGAATAAGACCATTATGATCTTAGGCTGAAACTTTGCTAGAGCCATTCCCAAAGTACATCTAAAGTTGGATGGACCTTGCAATATGAAAACCATGGAGATGCCACAAATATGACAAGAAAAAGGAAAGAGGCATAAGCCAAAGATGTTAAGGCATGTAGGAGAAATCTAAACAACTGGGTAAACTTTAGCTAAATTATGATAAAAAGAAAAAGGCCAAAAGATGATGGTTGAACTGACTAAGGTAGTGATCTTAATTAAGAAAGTGTGGCCTATAGAAAGAATAAGTATGGAAGAAGAGAGGGAGGAGAATGTGCAGTTAAAGTTTTACCGCTTTGAGTTTTTCATTTTCTTTTAACAAGATGTAGTGCCCACACTGCACTACAAGTGTTAGGATGTAACTTGATGGTTAGGTAAAGTATTAGTAAATTGGGTTGATGGTATTTTTTAAGTTAAAAAGTTTTACAGTCGATACAAGTATTTGAAACCATTACATTTTATGCCACTTGCCAATTGATCTTTCTTTCTAGTAAGTTTTGTTGTACGTTGGGCATGATGACAAACTGTCAAGTTCCAATATTGGTAGCCTCAATTGAAAAATAATAAACTTATGAATATCTTCAATTGGAACCCAATAAATATAACTTTTTAGTCTCGTCACCCCTAACTTTTTCCATTTACATATAGATCCATGTTAAACCTAGAAAAAAATAACACAATAATGAACAATCTACAATGGGCATAAGTTCTTAATTTACAATATCAACACAAAATAATTCTTTAACAAAAAGAAAAAAAACAATAGTAAAAAAGGCTACAACACTACAATTTCATTCAACGATATAATTGTAAAATGTAAGGGATCAACTATTTCAATGCAGTAGAACCACATGGGAGGCCAGCTGAATTAGGACAGCTAAACCATGACAAGTGTCTTCATGCTAGGTCGGATGTAGCTATGGCCTCCCAAATCACAATATCCAACCTACCATAATAGCACAATCATAAAGACCAAAATAGAGATTAACCCCCAGCCTGAGAACACATGTCATAGTTCTTACAATTTTGTGCTTTTAGTATTATATATAGATTTTCTATTATTGGTATTGGAAGTTGGTATGTCCCCAGTAAGAGTTTGTAAGTCGCATAATGGTGATAAAAAGGAATGTTTTTGTGTTTATAAGTGTTGGATCTCTAGGTTGGGTAATTATGCATATAAACCTATGCTTTAGTGGATGCAATTAGCTTTTTTAATGGCAAGAAATTTATTAATATAATAAAGGAAGTGTATAAGAATTTCTAGCCATGAGTTAGAACAAACATGATTCCAAATTAAAACCTCCCTAAATCTCCTCATCCTCCACCTTTTAAGCCCTTACATCTTTGCCTTAAAAAATTCCATTAAACACCACTAATCCTTAATTCCCCATTCTAGTCTTCTTAATTCCTTCTTCAAGGATAAAGATTTTTCTTGAGAGCCGAGCAATTTTGTTACAGCCCTCTTAATGGAAAGTTTGGTGAATGAGGTAAGTTCATAAATTCCTAACTTAAATACCTTAATTAGAGATGAATTAGTAAAATTAAGTAAGTTACTGAATGTTTAGTTGGTTCTGAGTGGTTTATGGCACAAGGCATACCTAAGGGTAAAATGGTAATTTTACATTTTAGAGGGTTAGGACAAGTCTTAAGAGTTAAATGATGTTTTCAAGATCAAAACCCAAGTTAGTTAAGTTATTGATTAAGTGTTCATGCCTAGTTATTATTAGGGAAAAAGTATTTTTTCAAAATTTAAAAATATTAGCGATGGGGCATTTGTTCTTTAGAACTTGTTAAGGAAGATGATTTTTGGCATTATTAATTCATTCCATTCTTCCTCCTTGTTTTCGTGGCTCACTTTCTTCCTTTCCATCTCTTGTTCAAATCTTCTCAAAATCATGGTTTCTTGGTGAAATTAGAAGGCTTTCATGGTACCCAAGCAAGATGAGGCTTGTTTTGCATAGATTTTTATGGTTTTGAAGCATTTGGGGCATTTTTATGCTTAGGAGGGTTGATTCATAGGGTAAGCTCTTACCCTTGTTCTCTTATTTTTTATTAAGCTTTATGGAACTTGGGTTTTGTTGAGTTTATGTTAATTTGGTGCGATGAACCTTGTTTGTGCCTTAAAACTCAGGAAACCTAGAGTAGCCTTTGGAATCAGAAATTCTTGGCTTGTGATGCATGATGTTTGTTAGTCAAGGATATTTGAGGTAAGGGATTTAATGTTTTTCCTACTAAATTAATGTATAATTTTTGTTTACGGTCCATGGAGCATGAATTGGCAAGTTAGTTCATCGTTTAGCCCATTTGGAGTGTCCTATAGGCATAGGAAACGTAAGGAAAACATGAAAATTGTCCACAAAAGAATATGTGATCACATCCTATGCATGGTGAGATCACACCAAGCTATTTGAATGGGAAAAATGGCTAGCAAGGCTAGGTGCGATTGCACTGGAAGTATAGTGCAATCATATCATGCCAAGTCACCAGGTTTGATACTTTGTAGTGTTTTTTCATCATAACTTTTTATTTAGGTATCGAATTTTGGCGATTTAAGAACCCACATGAAGCTAAGAGGAAGAGCTACAGTTTTCATGCTTTTAGTAAAACCTGAATTCACCTAAAAAATATCTTGTTTTCATCTTGAAGTGAATGTTGTGATGTTTGTAGCCCGCCTATGGGTGTCTTAAGGCCTTAGGGGCCTAATGGTCTCTAATGTTGACTTTTTAGGTGTTTTCATGGATAGTTAGAGATCAATTTAGTAGGATGAATCAAGTCATGGGGGATAGGTGAGGATCTTGAGTGAAGGCTAGTGCACTTGTTGCCTACGCATGTTTACTTAAGGCATAGGTAAGGACTTAGTGCACTCTTGGTAAGAATTTGAGGTGGAGGCTTAGTAATCTTGTGACTTAGGCAAGTTCAATAGCTTGAAGTACTACATGGAAGCCTAGTACACCTAGGTAAGGGTGGGAGCCTAGTATACTAATGGCCTAGGCAAGCCTAAAGGCTTGAAGCACTATATGGAGGCTTGGTACACATAATAAGTTACCTGGAACTCAAGCAAAAAGCATGCAACATGTTCACGTGTACAATAGGTAAGGGAAGATTAAATAATGAGCTAAGTTCACTAGGCCGGCAAGCCAATACTTATTAAGAGCTAGTTAGGGGCTAGAATTCACTAAACATAGGGTGACGTCTGTGTGAGGGCTAGATAGATGACAAGTCCCAAGGGACTAAAACTAATGCGCATTAAGTTTAACCTCACATTTTATGAGCTCGCAATAGACTGCATATTACATATATGTATGTGTTCTTAGTATTTTCTTGCAGGTTGAAGGATCCTTTATGGAAAAATGTAGATTTTCACTTCCCATTGTGCTTGTTGTGCAAATAGTGTATCTATAAGGATAACAACCATTGAGAGTTGTTGAGCTAGGCTCACCAGTAGGTATTTTACTTAATTACATCATTATGGTTTGTGATTTACTTGTTGGTTAAGTTACCATGCTAACTACAGTTATTTATTTGGCCGATAAATGCTAGTGAATCACAAGGGAGGACTTTTGAAGCTTGCCACTGGGAGTTTGATTTAAGGTGAGAGCTTAATTATGAATCTCAATAGTTTAGTTTTGGTGTATAGTTTTCATACACTAGTTGCTTCTGATGTAGATGGTTGAGTTGTAAACTCTAGCTTCGCTCTTGGGTGTAATCATAGTCTACTTTCATATGGATACTTGTACACAATTGATTATTTGTAATTAATTCCATATTTATTTTCTATGCTTTGACAATTTTGTTACTTGAGTTTTGATGAATAGCCCAAGAGATGTTTTATGATTTATTACTTGTTTAATTGTTTAAGTCAAAGCATAATCTATGCATGACAACATAGTAGGTTAAATAACTAGAAACATGAAGGTTTTAACTTGTGCATCTCGGCTAAATCTCCCCAATATAACAATCCTTTTAGATTCATCCCAAGTCCTTGTCGCTCTCCATTTGTTAATTCCTTTACCTTTTATGCTGGCAAGTATTTCTCAACAAATTTCAGCTTAGATGGAGAATTTCAATCACTGTTCCGTGGTAATCATACTCCTAGTGTGTGTTACTCCAGCACACAATTATGCAATTTTCCTTTTCCCTTAACTTTTTCTGACCTTTCTAATTATAGAAAAAAAATTAGTATGCATATAATCAGTTAGCCAGTTACGACTAGTATGGGACACATCCCCATAAGCTTTCTGGGCAAGCCCTCAAGGAGCTGTATCAAGTTTATTCGGCAGGGCTTGTCTTTAAGACCTAATTTGGGCTTGCAATATGTTTACAAGTCTTTGATGAGGCATTTAGGTCCTAGGCCTAATCTAAAATTCAACATTAATTTCAATTTTTTGAAATTAATTTTAAGGTAATTTAAGAGTTGTGTTTCTTTTAACAACTTATGTGTTTTTCAATAGATACAATTGTGATCCCTTAATAGAAGAGTTTTGGCTTCCCAACATTTTTATATATGAATATCGTTCATAATTTAGTGTAGATTTCTAAAATAGTTTTATTTTATCACGGAGTCAATTTCCTATTATTTCATAGTGGAGAAGGTATTTGTTTTCAGAAAAATGAATTTTCATGCCTAAAAACAATAAGCCTCTACTTCATTTCTACTAATGTTATTCTTCTATAATAATCAGAGAAGTTGATTTAACTATTAAGCCAATTACATTTATTACTATAAACAAAGAATTACTCTTGTTCTCCTAAATTCTTTGCCATACTTCTCATTTTGGGTGTCCCAAATTATTGCAAAATTTCATTGAAAATATTATTTTTATTTATTTTTCCTAACAAAAAATTTTATACACTAATGTGATCATTTAAATAAAGTACTTTATGTAAAATTTGAAACTGAAATATTGTGTTCTGATAGAAAGAAAAATCTAGAACAACCTATATAAACTCTACATGAAAAACAAATGACGAAAGTTGTGTTTAATAATATAAGGGCTTTCTTTTCTTTGACCGGAAGAAAATGTTATTCATTCAACTTAAGAGGATCGTACATATCAGCTTCAGTAAGAAAAGGTACAAAAGAGGATGAGGCACTTGACGTCCAAGGCATGCTTCTCATTTTACTTTTATAGTTGGCGACACTGTTGGCACAACCACTTGTTTTTCTATCAATCTTCCTAAAGGTGCATTCTTGAAATCTGGCTGTCAGCTTCTTTTTCTCCTTAACCATAATCTTAACATGCCAAAGTTACCGACCCTACAATGTCCTTAGAGTTGTTCGACTCTATCACCACACAAAGGAAACCAAGCTCAGTAGTACATTTTAGTCCTTCTCAAAGATCCTGAAGTTCTAGGGTTAAGACCTCTTTGGCTAGACATTAACTGCCTCTTACTTGACCTAAGTCCCCTAGCTTGTGCATCCCAAATTACCACACCAGTATTAGCATGTCCAGTTTCTTGATCCCATGCCCAATACAAGTTAATCTTGACACTTCCAGTTATAGGCCTTTGCCAATGCTGCTTAACCATAGTTTCCCTCTTACTACTAAAAAACGGGCTTTTTCCAACAGCCTTTTCTAGCTATTTCTCTTTGGAAAATTTTGATTTTCTAATGCCAAGCAGTTGGAAACACGACCGTGGGTAAAACATGTGTTGGAAACAAATTTTCCAACGACTTATTTATTGGCTATTGGAAAATGAGCCGTTACAAATTTCCAACGGCCGAAGCTCAAGCAGTCATTTGGCACTCGTAATAGGTTTTCCAACCGCCTCAACTGTTGGAAATTTTTAATATGCTAACAAAAAAATATAAAATATTATATATATATATATAATATATAGCAGATGTATATATATATAGATATATATTAGTAAATAATATATTTATATTTTATAATATGAATTTTTTTAAAAAAAATTATATCTTATATTTACATAAGATAATTCAAAAGCATAAACTATAAATAATCAGAAAAATTACAAAAATAGAAAATATAGAAATAATAAAATTACAAAAATTATGAGAATTTAAAAATTCAGATCTGTAAAATTTAAAAGCAATGTACAAAAATACTGAAATATTAAAATTAAAAAAATACAAAAAATAAAACTAGATCTGCAAAACGGTGGATGGTGAAGAACAGTGGAAATCACGGGAACAGTGAATGGCAAAGCGAAGGCGAATGGTGAACGGCGAGCGACGAAGAGCAAAAAGGAGAATAGATGGCGTTGAATGGATCGGGAACGGATCTGGGCAAGGAACGATGAGCAACGAGGATAACGACAGATCTGGTGCAGATATGGGCGATGATTGGCGAGCCGAACGCAACAGCAGGGGGGAGACAACCGACAGTTTTAGACGGGTGAGGAGAGGGATGAATGGCGCAAGTTGGTTGAGAGTGGAGACCACCTGAAAAGGGCGAAGGTCATGTGAGAACCGAAAGATGGCAAGAGGAGAGAGAGAGGAGAATGGCTACTGCGACAGTGATAGGAGGGTTGAGATGAGGGAGAAAAGAGAAGGCGAGATGGCTGAGAGACGGCAAAAGGATGGAGAAGAGAGGGGGCTGAACAGTAGAAAGGTTGAGGGAGATGAGGGAATTTATAATTAGGGTTAGTTTGGGTTAGGTTTGGCTATTTTGTGCCATCAAGTACTTTTTTTTTTGCTGGGTGTTAATAATAATAATAATAATAATAATAATAATAATAATAATAATAATAATAATATTATTATTATTATTATTATTATTATTATTATTTATTATTTTCAAAATAAAATATGATTAACATATATATTATTATATATCAACATATATTAGTATTATTATACTTATAGTTATTATGATATGTGTAAAATATGATATGTATTATAATATGTATAAAAATATACTATGTATAAATATAATAATAATGTGTAAGATATATATACGTATTAATATATATGTATTATGGTAAATATATATTATGATATATTATATAAATATATATATAAATATCAATATCAATGTACTATAAATATGCATATATATAAATATTTTAATTTTTTGTTTCCAACAGTTTAGGTTATTGGAAACAATTCACCAATTTTTTTCCCAACGGCCTAGGCCATTGGAAAAATACCCCAAATGTTTCCAATGGCTTAGGCTGTTGGAAAAATACACCAAATGTTTTTAACGGCCTAAGACATTTGAAACAATAAATACAAAAAATGGACTGTTTGATTGACTTACATATTTTCCAACGGCTTTGACCGTTGGAAAAAATTGGTGAATTTTTTCCAACGGCCTAAACTGTTAGAAACAAAAAATTAAAATATTTTGACACACACACACACACACACACACACATATGTATGTATGTATGTATGTATGTATGTATGTCACACACACACACACATTTATATATATATATGTGTATATTTATATTACATTGATATTGATATTGATATTTTTATACAATATTTAAATTTTTTGTTTCCAACAGTTAGGCCATTGGAAAATCCCACAAATGTTTCCAACGGCTAATAAATACAGAAAATGAACCATTTAACTTACATATTTTCCAACAGTTTTGGTTGTTCGAAAATTGCCTGTTGGAAAATTTTTTCACAACTAACAAATTTTTTTCACAGTTTCTAGCGGCCTTGCACGTTGGAAATTTCTAATGGATTGGCCGTTGGAAATTGGGCCATTGGAAAAAAAAGGTTTTTTTAGCAGTGGATCCCCATTAATCTTATAAATTTATCTTGAACATCCTAGAATTCTAAGAAGGCTTCCTGGATTTTTGAATTGCCATTGGAAGATAGCTTTATTCTTGGCTTTTTAAATAAACCAGCAAATAGAGCCAATTTTTTACAACAAATTAAACCTCCATTTCACCTTCAGCTAGTGCAATCTGCACGCATACTACTAAAAACCATTCATCAAATTTGGAAAGAGCCTCTCTGTCATTCTTGTAATACAAACATGCACTCTAAACAACTTTTGCCCTATGACATGTAAGTATTGCATGATCAGGAGTTTTTGGGAAGGAACAAACACAATAATAATTTCCAACAGTAAAATTTTTAACGTGAGGCCGTTGGAAACTAGTGTGTTGGTAAATGATGCATTGGAAAAAATATTTTGATTAGTCCAAAAGTTACCAACGGCTAGCAGTTGGAATTTGAGCTGTTGGAAAACGCCCTTACCTCATAAAAACATTTCTAAGGGTTGAACAATTTTCCAACATGAGTGGCTGTTGGGAAATTCCAATGACTTTAGCCATTAAAAATATGCTAACAGCTCAAGTCGATGGAAATTTTCAACGGCCAAGCTATTGGAAACTCTTGTTAAAAAATAAATAATATATATATGTTACTTCTGTTAATATATTTTATATTTTCTAAAAACATAATTTATATTAGATATTTATATATTTAGAAATCAAACAAAAAAATCAGTAAAAATTCACTACAAATTCTAAGTCAGACACAAAATTCACAAAATAAAAACTGGATCTACCATTAAACAAGATTTAACACCAAATCCACATTATTGAAAAAAAAAACACCAAATCCACAATATTAGAACTAGATTTACAAAACCAAACACTAAATCACACACAAAACTCACAATTGTTTCTACAAAATAAAAAATGAAATAAAAAAAATCAAACAATAAATTACTTAAAAGGCAAGGAGGTGACGGGCGAATAGCAAGGAGGCTAAGGTGAGGGAGAACAAGTGAGTGGCGACTGTGTAGGGTCAACGCAAATGACAGCTATAGAGGGAGGACACAAGTGGTGGCTGTTGAGGGACGGTGCAAATGGTGGTTGTGGAGGGCAGGGTAAGCAGTTGCTGTAAAGAAGGCTGATGAGGCAAAAAATGGTAAGAAATAAGAGCCACTAGGGAGGTGAGAGACGGTGAGTGAGGAAAGAGATGGGGGAGGCATTGGATGAAAGAGAAGAGATAAGAAGGAGATGACAAATAGATGAGAGATGAGAGAGAGATGAGAGGGGTGGGATCTGAGGGTATATATAGTTAAAGTTTGGTTAGGTTGGGTTAAGTTTAGGGCAGCAGGTTCCTGTGACAGATGGAGGTGGCAACTGCACTTTAGTGGTATACATTTAGTAAAGGTGATGTCCATTTGGGTGGATGAAGCTCTTTTACCAAATGTGTCTGGTGGCCAAACTACAAGATGGAGTTCATGGGTCCCTCAAAAAGTTAACATTTGCATCTGGAGGGCTCTGCAGTATAGACTTCTTTCAAAAATTAATTTGGCATTGCGAGGCATATCAATTCAAGATATTCTTTGTCTATTCTGCAAATAGGAAGATCGAGGAATCGTTGGACCATTTGTTTGTGAACTGCTTTCAGGCAAAGGATGTTTAGTCTTCAGTATATTCATGGTGGCATCTTCAAGCAACAGCAACAGGTAATTTGATGGAAGCATTATCTGGTCAACATCTGGCTTGCTTTAACTTGGCTCAACGGAAGGTATGGGAGGCCATAACATTAATTGTGTTTTGGTCTATCTAGAATAGAAGAAATAATTTAGTCTTCAAAGATAGTAGAAAATTAATTGGATATGTGCTCTTCCAAATTCAAAGTATGTCTCACTTTTGGATTAGGAATAGGTCCTCAAAACTTAATTATAGTTGGTTTGAATGGCTTTTTAATTCAAAAGATGCGGTTCAAAACTGGTTTTAAAAGGGAGGGGATGTGTGTTTGTGTAAGCATTATGTAAGCCTTGTTATAAGGGAATGTTGGGAGTCTTTGTTGGGTAGCTAGGTATAGCATCTTACTAGTTGTGTATTCATTCTCAAATCTTTATATCAATAATACAATTATTTTTTCTACCGTTCAAAAAAAGAGGTTGGGTTGAGTTTGGTTAGGTTGGCTCAATGGGCACTTTTACATGAGCTGGGTTATATTATACATTATAATATATGTGTGTGTGTGTGTGTGTGTGTGATATATATTATACATCATATATTATTATTATTATTATTATTATTATTATTATTTGTAAAAAAAATTAAAAATATTACTTTACTTTCTAAAATTGTAAAATTTATTTATTGAAAAATGCCTTTTACCAACGGCCTTTGCATTGAAAATTTCCAATTGCCGAACTGTTGGAAGTTGAAATTTTGAAATTTCTAACAGCTAGGGCATTGAAAACTATCCAATGGTTTGACATGTTGGAAATTTTCAACTTACAGTTCGTTGGAAAATCGTCTTCCCTTTTTCTAATTGTTCATGACATTAGAAATTTTCAATGGTTTGACGATTGAAAAATGCATATTTTTTAGCAGTGAAAACATGCATTTGGACATAATCTCCATATAAAGTTCATCATTTTTGGGGTCTATTTCAGCTTTTGCAAATATTTTCATACTTTGCAATCAATTTGGTGAGAAGTGGAAGCTTTTCCTACCTGGGACTGTTGAGCCATGGAAAAATAATGTAAGAGTTAGTTATATCAGTGTAAATGGAAGTTTGCTCCTTTTTTTTTTTCTTTTTTTTTCCTTTTTATCTCATCCCGCCTCACAAATCCATGGTCATAAATACGTTTTCGGGGTATCAGCGCTTTAATAAACATAAAACCAAAAAGAAAAAACATAAAGTGTATACGATTTGATATTGGTGTTCATGCCAATACATATAAGTGTTTGCACATATACGCTTAAAATTAAATGTCATGTATGTTATTTCGGTGACTTATTTTCAAGGTCCCGGAATATCCCTTTTTCTATACAAACACACTCAATCCTATATACTTATAAAATTATTTTTGAGTAACAAAAATAAGTGTTTGCGCATATATTTTTTTTTTCTCAGCGCTCTAAAAATAATCTGCACATGGGGAAAATAGGCCTCTTTAATTAATTGGAAAAGATGGAGAGGCGGGATTTTGAACTTTGGAATTTAAGCCTACCTACTATATATAGAGAGCTAATGATTCATAGATACAGACTTCAGTGCGAAAGCTAACCCGTTTTCCCGCATTCCTTTTATTTTCTTTTAGTTAACCAGTAGCATTATTTGCTGCCAGCATTTCAATTTTCAGGTTGTTATTATATGTGGGGACTTGGAACTGTAATTACGCCTTTATAAATACTAAGCATATATAAATAGTGGTCATTATTAGTTAGGTTTGGATTAATTGAAGCAAAATGATTAATTATATGCATTATCAAACTTTGTTTTGAGTTCAATCATTAGATAATAGCAGGCCCCGTAATTTGCATAATAAAAAATTTTGTGGAAATAACCACATTTCCTCTAATATTTAAATTTTAATTCTTATGGATTTGGATTTGCTCATTGAAATTTTTTTGCAGTGAGTACACAGCCAATTCCAGCAGGTATCTCGGTGAAGCTTAGTAAAACAATTCATTATTATTATTATTCTTTATGAACGTTATTATATACTATGATTTTTTTTAAAATTATTTAAACGGTTCAACTTCTTATTATTATAATAATAATAGTAGTAGTGTGTATTTATTATCTTGAAATATTTTAGCTTCAATTCCCCAAGCCCTAGCTCGCAGCCTCTCACGCTACAACCTTGCAGCCCAACCGCTTGTCTTTTTCCCCAGCTTCCCGTTTCTACCCTTCATTCTTTTCCCCCGTTCTTTCATTCCCGAGAAAGCTTAGCACAAAACCGTAGGGGCAATCCCGTATTTTCAAAGCCCCCGTCGTCTCCATGTTTTCAGAGATGCCCAGCACCAACAACTATACGCATGTCAATGATCTCTCCCCTCCCACCAATTCCCTTCCCTTTCTCTGTCTAAAAAATTCTTTTTCTTTTGTGTTTGACCCCCTCTCTCCTCCTCTATATAAACAATTCACTATAGTACACAAGCCATGCAAATAAGCTACTCAAATCATCTTCTTCTTCCTCCTCTCCCAACAACAAACCCTACAAAAACTTCTCCAGCAAAATGCAGATGGATTGCCCGGGTGGAGCAGCAACTGCAATGGCCGGAGCGAATAACAACAACAACAATAATAATAGCTCGAGGTGGAATCCGACCAAGGAGCAGATCAACATGCTCGAGAATTTGTACCGGCAAGGGGTGAGGACCCCGAGCGCGGAACAAATACAGCAGATAACGAGCCGGCTCAAGGCCTATGGGAATATTGAGGGCAAAAACGTCTTTTACTGGTTCCAGAATCACAAGGCCAGACAGAGGCAGAAGCAGAAGCAGGAGAGCTTCGCTTGTCTGAATCGATATTTTCATCATTCTGCTGTTGGCGCTGCTCAATATCCTGCTATTGTCTACCCTCCTCCGTCCCCAAACCCAAACGGTGCGTTTCCATCCCCTGTTATTTTTTGGATATATATGTTAGTTTTTGTTTTATATTTGATTTAATAAACAAGTTTAAAGTTTATACTCGTTTTTCAAAAAAAAAGAAAGAAAGAAAACACGAACTACCCAAAATTTCTACAGAATAGAATTTTGAAATTTTCATATTTGTAAATTAAATTGATATCAATTGAAAACAAAATTCTCATATATATGTAACTCTTTTCATCATTATATTTTAATTACTTTTCTTATCTTTCCCACTTTTTTTTTGTTAAAAAAAAAATAATCCCTAAAGTTATTGTGCTTCCAGCTTGTTATTTGTACTCCAAGTTTCACTTCTACATGCCAAAACTCCAAATAATTGGCAGTGTAAAGTAATGATTTCACCATTAAAACACAAAAAAAGAAAAACCCAATTTTTTGACAATGACAGAATAGTTCCATTTTCCTCTGGGGCAGTTGTTTGTGGACCATATTTCATGCCACAAGGAGAAGCTCCTCTAGGGTTACACCCCCAGTACCCAAAAGTACCAGTTCCAACAAGCTACAAGAGGAAACTAAGAAGAGAGGGAGTTACAGAAAAGGCAAAAGTCAGTACCTGCACTATAGCTGGACATGATCATCATCTAATCAACTATTCAGCAGCACATTACAGCCCCATGATGCACACAAGTGGCAGTAATCAGGAGGTTACAACCATCAACAGCAACAGTTTTAACGGTGGTCATGAAACACTGGATCTGTTCCCTGTGCACCCAACTCGGATTTTGGAGGATGAAGTAAGAGGAGTTTCATCAGCTGGGGAAAGTTCCACTACAAGTGAGAGCAGTGTTTCTGGTTTTGATCAGCAACCTTTCTTTGATTTCTTTTCCAGCCAGGGATCTTGCTGTCACAGAGATTGATGACTAACAGGACTTGGGATCCTATATGGAGATGTCAACAAATTATACAGTAGTATTTATGATCGATCGTTGAACAGCTTTTGTTTGTTTTGCTTCTTTTTCGTCTTGTTTTTTTTTTTTTTTTTTTTTTTGTAGCGGTGATGGGTATATTGTTGAGGGATAAAAATGGGTATTCGGGCTATTTCAATGGAATATTGTACCTACTTTTGTGTTTTTTTTTTTAAATTTGATTCAAAGATTATTTTGTACTCTTTAAAGTTATTATGAGTTTGCCTAATATGTGTTGAGAAACAGTAAGTGGACACTTAACTCTTACTGAAAAAGTAAAATGACTCAGATTATCCTTCTCAAAATTAACTCTTTGCTTTAATTCCATATCTTGGCTTCCAACTGCCCAAATTATCCCCCTTTTTTGTCACTCCCATATTTTTCTTAACTTGTTCCTGCTTTGTTCTTTTCCCTCCAGCCCCCCGCTGCAATTTTCCTTCACCATTTCTTTTTCTTTTGCCGCAAGGATGTTAATTTTTTTAGAGGCAATAATCCTTTATCAGTTTACGTGTCTGACTTTGGAACTTTTGTTTTGACTTGCAAGTTTGTGCTTTCTTTTTCGTTATGGTGGAAGTGTCATAATGAAATACATATTTGCCAAGTTTAATAAAAATCCAAAGATAACAGACAATTACATATTATGTCAGTTTTGGTCACGATGTTAGTACAATTCCAGGAATAGGAAGTTTGGAAACAAGAATTCTTTCGTACCATCTACACTTAAAATCCCTTTTTCTTCGAAATGTTAGAAATGTGATGGTTGAATTTTAAATTTTGAAAAATAATTGCTAAATCATTTACTACCTTTAATCAGCCCTCTTCTTTTATGTCCCTTTTTTTCTTGTACGAAGTGTCCAAGATAAAGAATTACAGTTAATAGATCCACAGTACAAATGTTTTGAATTGGATGTTCTCACAGAAAGAAACTTAAATGACAGCAAAATTAAAAAAGGGGGCAAAATACAGAAAAGATGGGGGTGAAAAGAAAGGCAAAAAGGATGGAAAAATGGAAGTAAACAGAACAAAATGGGGGCTGGAGCTTAAAAGATTAGGAATCAAGTCAATTAATTTATTTAGAAAGGGTAATTTAGGTAGAACAAGAGATTCAGCCTTAATTAATACTACCATTTTACCTTTTCAATGAGAATTAAGTGTTCATATAAAATTTAACATGTTCCATAAAGGCAAATACTGGACAAACCCAATCGTTATATCCTCCTTCCATCCCAAATTCATGATTAGCAAAATATTTTTGTCAAATGTTCCGAAATATCACAAAATTTCATTAGAAAAATGTTCTTCTAATTCATTTTTTTATGTAATAAAAAATTATACGTAAAAAAATAATGGAGTATTAAGGTTATGCGAATAAAGTATTTTACATACATTTGATATAAAAAAATGTGTTCTGGTGTGTAAAAACTAGCTAGCTAGAATAACCTTAAATTAGGTGAATAAAACAAATGCATAAAATATGACAATGGCATGGAGTACTGTAATTTTTTTTTAAGAATTTAGATTCCTTTTTACACAATTATACACCAAAACAAAACATATAGTACACGAAAATTTTACATGATTCTTTGCTTTTTTATTACCTGGGTTAAAGGAACAAAATAACCAGTTTTTTCATCCAAAAAAAAAATTGTATTGTACACAAAATTTTGTAATAAAATTTACACGAGTTCGCTTTGCATCATATATTATGTTTTTTTTTTTGTTTTTTTCATTTTAACTCTAGCATTGTTGTATTTTGGCTCGCGTGATCGTTGATTCGTCAAACATAGTTTTGTGACAAAGTAGGCAAAACGACAGGAAGAAAAAGGTTGAGATTGGAAATTGAACCTTTCACAACCTATAAAAGGCTAGTAAGGGTAGAAGGAAACCAACCCCCCACCAAAAAAACAAAAAAAAAAACTTTTGCAGTAAAGAGTTTCCTACGTCCTATATATATACCAAGAAATCTATTATATTAAAATTTATTTCAAGAATTTTAATCATTTAGATTATTTGGAAAGTTAAATTTTTAAGAATGTTGTGTTTACTTGAATTTAGAGAACAACTCTTCCACATTTTCACAATCCACAAACTCTATCTTTCATAACTAACACACCCATCAATTGGACAGAAAAATCTTAGCCAGTAGAATTTAGGCCTAAAGCTATTTTTGATCCTTAAATTTGGATAACTCGGACACTTAACCCCCTCAACTTGTTATCGGTCAAAATCACCCCCTAAACATGCAAACTTGGGGCACTTAAGCCCTTTTGGCCCCATGTGTGCATCACGTGTTGTTTTTTTTATACAAACGCCACTTGCTCTGTTTGTTTCTTGACCTGTGGGAGGGAGGCATTGGCCTTTTTTGGCTGCTAACTACGAGAAGTCCACGAGGTCATGGAGGAGGCACTAGCTGAATTTGGGGTGCAGGGTAGCAGATCAAAGGACCCCTCCTTCGGTACAACTGAGGCAATGCTAGTAGGCGAAGAATAGTCAGCATGGTCCACGAGCTAGAAGCTCACAGTATCGTGGTGTCATCTTCCATCGCAGGACTAGAATATCTCATATCTGGTTTGTTGGTTTTGTTGATCTTAGCTAAATTGTTTCTAATGTAGTGTTTAGAATAGTGATTTCATTGATTATTTTAGGAATTAATCTTTTGGGATTCCGTTTCTGCAGGAAGATGGGAAATCAAGTTTACTTAGGTAAGGCTAGTGAATTACAATTTGGTTTTCTTTTTTGGTTTATCTGAGTATGAAGTGTTTTGTTCCTGTTGATGAAATTCAAAACATTGATTATTTTGGCTTGCTTTTGCTTTAATGGAGTAGACTTTAAAAATTTTTTGTTTAATACCTTTTTGGGTTATAAAGCGTATGATAAAGTGGCAATCAAGTTTCATGGAGTTGATGCTGATATGAATTTCAATTTGAGTTGGCGTTGGATTCAATTTCAAGTATGCGCTGTGTTGCATTTGCACATTTCTTTCTCTAGGGGGAGTTCCAAGTATAAAGGAGCTACAAATGTACAAATGTGTAAGGTGGAAAGCTCAAATGTGGTAGTACTTTCTTGGCAAGAAGTGGGAAACCCATATTGTTTATTTATTTATGCTTTCCTCTTATTTTTCCATTTATAAGAGTCGATTATTAATTTTGTATGTTACTGGTACAATATGCTTAAATATTGGCTTCGATCGCCGTTTCTCTAGAAGTTGCGTATGTTAAAGAGCGGATTAGAATGATTAGTTCATAAAAACTGAACAAGACTTAGTATTTATTGAGTTCTGCATATTGATTTCTTGCAGGTATATCTATCTTGGGCTATTCTAGTAAGATAGAAACCGCAAGATCCTTAAAATTATATTAGTAATATAAATGAGTTTCTTGTTTCATCTAGCAATTTGACTGTAGAAGCTACTTTATTTTTTATCTTTTGCAATTAAAGTTTATGACAAGGTTGCTATTAAATACAAGGGAAAAGAAGTTGCTACCAACTTGAACCAAAGCACATCTGGCGTGAACTGGAGATGTCAATAGGGTAAGTTCAGGTAAGGTTATGTAATTCTAGAACCCACCTCGTGATACAATTAATATAACCCAAATCCTACCCACAACCCGCATCTGGTAGGGTTTTCTAAACCCGTATCCTACCCTTGCACTAACCGGTAGAATACAGGTTCTCGACCTACAAACCCACCAAATTGTTACATATGAGATTAAGAGAAATATATATGTGATTAAAAGAAATGTAACATGTAAACTACGACAAACTTCTCACGTAACAACAATAAATATGTTCAAACAAAACAAAACATAATAAATAACCATGTCCAAACAATAATTAATTCTAGTAATACAATTTTCATTCATACCAACTAGTTAAATATAAATAAAATGCGAACTGCGCCTGTCAAACAAACATAAAAATACCATATATACGAAGACTGCTTACAATGCATGCAATTAATATGGGAGAAATAATGAGCAAAAGGAGAAAAAATAAGCTGTCACAACATGTCAAAAACAAGACTTCACAACATCAGCAATTAAAACATAGTATGTAACAACCATATATAATATACACCATTTAGTGGGGCATGTCCGGGGCAGGTTGTTAGCTAAAAGGGTTCTATTACAAAAAAGAATCCGGATCCGCCCCAAATCCATTTAATTGGAAAAAAATCCCTACCCATTAAGTAAGATAGGATCAGGTATCCACAGGATATAGTTCAAATTGACATCCTTAGCACGAACATGCGCCTCCCGCCTACAAATAGGCCAAGAAACAAATGGAGTAAGTGGCTTTTGAATGAAAAACAACACGTAATGCGCACATAGGCCAAAAGGGCTAAAGTGTACCAGGTTTGCAAGTTCAAGGAGTGAGTTCAATTAAGTCCAAGTTGAGGGGGTTAAGTATCCGAGTCATCCAAGTTAAAGAGCTAAATATGGCTTTAAGCCTATAATTTATTACTAAAAAGTAATAATATTTTAGAAAAGATAAAAAGGGTAAATTTGTCACTAAAGTTTACAAAAAGAGTAATTTTGTCATTGAACTTTTTTTGTGAGTAAATTTGCCATTATTGTTTAAAAGGTTCAAATTTGTCATCAATATTTTGTGTTAGATGCAAATCCATTATTGACTATGAAAATTGTTAAACATGACAAACATTAAAAAAAGAGAAGAATGAAAATTTTAATTCCAAATTTTCTTTACCTAACATTCTGACTCCTAATTTTTTGAATCTATCATTTTTACATTTGCTTTCGCTTCTACAACCCCTATACCCTTTACTACCCTTTAGCCTTTCTGCCACCGACACTAACTTCACTCTTCTACACATATAACAATGCTCCCCTAGAATAAACTTTGATCAAATAAAATTTGATTAATATAGTTGGGACTAAGCCAAAGATACTGCAGTTTTGGAATAAATGATTGATAGTAGTGGTGGTGGAGGGTTCTTCAGCAATAATAAAAAATATGAATACAAGAACGCTAAACAATTGAGGGCATATAGTCAAACATAGGGTTACGACTCATTTGGGTGTGAGAGTCACAAAATTTGACCCCAACCCAAAAACTTGGACTGACCTACGTAAACACAAACCCATCCTGACCCTATTTGGCTAAAAAAACCAATGACCCGAACCCAGTTGTACTCAACCCACCTTGAACTCAATTTAAGTGAAACTCAAAAAAACTGAAAGCTCGAATGACTCAAACATGGAATAACTTGAACTCAAATTGAATTCAAATTGGCCCAAACTTGAAATAACCTAATCCCAAAATGACCCAAACCCGAAATGACCCATGCCAAATTAATATAGTTATTGTAGCTTATGCACTTATAACCCAATTAGACTCAAATATCAACCTGAATATGATTTGAAACCCAAATAATCCGACCTAAAGTCATCTGAAACTGAAATTGACTCAACCAAAATTAAACCTGAACCCGAATAAGCCGAACCCAAACCTGAAATCTATTCAACCCAAATCCAAATAATCCGATCTAAACCCGAATTGATGTTAACCTGACTAAACTCGAACCTGAATGACTTGATCTAAACCCAACCTAACCCACTTAATTGTCATTCCCATTTGGATGTTGTGAAATGTTTGGGTAGTTAGGGATTAAGAAGAAAACTTTTAGGGACTAATTTAAGAGTTGTGTCATGAAATATTTTCTAAACAAATGAAATATTCCTATTATTTAACGGTCAGTGGCAAAATCACCAATAACGAAAACATTAATGGCAAATTTGTCCATAAAAAAAATTAATAGCAAAATTACCCCTTATAAAACATTAGTGCCAAAATTTGCCCATTTTACCTTTTAGTAAAATATTTCTGGGTTTTGAATTATGTTTAGTGACTTTGAGGAATTAAATGAATACTTGATCAAACTTTAGGATGATTTCCGTATATTTCTTATTTTTAAAATCATTAGAACAAAATGCTTTAGAAAATAATATAATTTAATTTCAGCACTAATATAATGACTTTGGTCCTCAAAATTCAGTTTAATTTCAGAAATAGTATGGGTACTCCAAATAATGAAGTTGTGTGCCCTTTTTCCATCTTATAATAAACTCGTGTTAACGAGTTAAACCTATAACTTTTCTTTCCCATCATAATGGATAAAACTATTAAGTGCTTATAATTTCTTAAACTAATATTATTCGAGAAATACTACTAGATCTTAAAAAAAAAATGCTATATGGGTGTAAAAGAATGGAACTTTTCATTACTGAATTATATTTATGTACCAACATTTTTTGTTTAATTAACTTAAAATATTTAAAATAAGTTATTAATATTGCTATCAAATATAAATAAGCTATTTATATGACATCAACCTTCTTCACTGCAACAGATATTCTCCAAAACAACCAAGACAGACAACCAATTATATTTGATCGTTTAAACAGTGTTAACATATATTGGTCATTACATTGGTCGTTATTACAACAGGCCAGAGTTCAGTTTCAGTCTCCTCATATACACCCGACTCCTTAGTAATTATGCTAGAGGATAGATGCCTTATAGTTATGTACTCTTTCATATGCAAAAATCTATATGGCTTGTGGATTGAGTTTTGATTTTAATTTGAATTCACAACAAATTTTGGCAAGTGGCACACAAAGCGTGCAATTCAAAACATGTGTTTATTTATGTTAAAAAACAAAAAGTAATAAAAAATTATATATTAAACATCAAACATTAAAAATTAAGAACAACATCCAATAGATATTGATGGATTTCACATTTTAACTATAGAAGCAATTTTATCATTTACAAAACTAAATATACTTGATTAGATATTATGTAAATTTACACTTACTAAACTCTCCTTTCACTACTAAAAAATCACAAATTTCCAACTGCCTTAAATTCCAACGGCTAGGCAGTTGGAAGTCTCCAACTGCCAAAACCGTTGGAAGTATAACATCGAAGTTTCCAACGGCTTAGCGGTTGGAAGATGAATAAACTAATTTTGGATAATATTTCCAACGGCTATAGCCGTTGGAAAATAACCAACATATTTACAAATTTCAATAAATTTATATGTATAATAATTCCAACGGCTATAGCCGTTGGAAAATGGGACAGAAAACCAGAAATGTCTATATATCAAAGTTCCAACGGCTATGGCCGTTGGAAAATGGGACAGAAAAGGAAAAATATATATAGCAAAGTTCCAACGGCTATGGCCGTTGGGAAATAGGGACAGAAAACAAAAAATTATATATAGTTCAAAGTTCCAACAGCTATGGCCGTTGGAAAATGGGACAGAAACTTAAAAAATATCATATATCAAAGTTCCAACGGCTTCAGCCGTTGGAAAATGGGACAGAACAAAAAATATATGTAGTTCAAACTTCCAACGGCTATGGCCATTGGAAAATGGGACACGAAACAAAAAAAATATATATCAAAGTTCCAACGGCTATGGCCGTTGGAAAAAGCTAACATATTCACAAATGGTGATAAATTTATATCTATAATAATTGGTAATCAATTGTATAATTGGTAATATATATATATATATATACATATTTTTTCTTCAACAATTGTGATATATATATATATATATATATTCTTCAACAGTTGTGAGGTTTTTTTATGAGGATAATTTTTCCAACGGCTCAAGCCGTTGGAAGTATATTTTCTTAAACAGTTGGGCCGTTTGGAATATTTTTTTTTAATTGTATAATTTCTCCAACGGCTAAAGCCGTTGGAAGTTTATTTTCTTAAACATTTGTGAGTTTTGAATATTTTTTTAATTGGATAATTTTCCCAACGGCTAAAGCCATTGGAAGTTATTTTCATAAAAAGATGTGAGTTTTGATTTTTTTTTTTTAATTTGATTATTTTTCCAACGGCTAAAGCCGTTGGAAAATCATTTAATGGAACGGTGAGTTTCGAAATTTTTTCCAACGGCTATAGCCATTGGAAATTAAATTTTAAAAGCCCCCCCTCCAGCGCCATTCGCGTCTTCTTCCTCCAGCAAAACCATCACAGAAGCTCTCTCTCCTCTCTCTCACATTCGCACATCACACGCACACACAGCACGTTTCTTTGCTCGATTAAGGGGTTTATCAACATCCTGAAGCTGATTTTAACGTGGATCTGGCCTCATTTTCCTCGATTTGCTGGTTAGTACCTAATTTTAGAGACTTTTCGTTAATTTTTTTTTTTCGGAAGATGCGTTTTTTTTTTTACTGTGGGTTTCGATTTCTTGGAAAATATAGGTGATTCGAATCTATTCCCAGGCATTTGAAGCAAGTTCTATTACAGATTTGAGGTTAGTTTTTGCTTAATCCGAAGGTTTAATTTTTTTTCCTATGAATTAGTTTAAATCCGAATTTTTCATGGTTATTTGGGTTGAAATATGTTATTAGTATTTGAGGTGTAGATGTTGATGGTGGGATGTGAAGTATTTGGGGTACCCATTGTAATTGTACATTTTTTTCCATTTTCTAACTATTTTTTTTATTTCGGAATGAGTTACAAAATTACAAATAATTAGTTTTAATTAAATTATTTATGTAATAATTAGTTTTAATTAAATTATTTATGTAGTATAATTATGTGTGAAATTAGTTAGTCAAATTAAAAATAGTTACTAATTAGTTTTAATTAAATTGATTAGATAGTATGTTTATGTGTTAAATTCTGTATGTATATTTTAAAAATAATAAATAATTAGTTTAAAGTAAATTGTTTGACCTCTTTCTTTATGTGTGAATTTATTTAGTATTATTAAAAAGTTAGTAATTAGTTTTAACTAATTTGTTTAGGTAGTAATTTTATGTGTAAAAGTAGTTCGTATATTTGCAAAAAAATTTGTATTACTAACTAAATAAATATTTACAAATAGAAAATTCATAGTTTGATTTAAATGGTTTACGAAATATTTTTACAAAAATTTAAGTAGTAAGTAATAGTATATTTCCAACTAGAAAATTCATAGTTTTCCGTAAATTGTTTACGTATTATTTTTAAAAATTGTTTAGTTAGTATATTTATGTCTCAAATTAGTTACTATATTTAAAAATAATAATTAATGGTGGGATGTAAATTATTTAGGTTGTATATTTATGTGTCAAAGTAGTTTGTATATTTAAGAACAGAAAATAATTACTTGGAAGCTAACTTTTTATAATTAGTATATTTGTGTGTTAAATTATTTAGTATATTTCAAAAATAGCAACCGTTGGAAGAGGGACCAGGATTGTTCAAGGTGATGCAGCAAACTCATAAGAAAAAGAGCGGAGATTACGTTAACAGGCGGACTGAAGAAGTTGCGGTAAATAATTGACCTTGAAAAATAATATATGTCAATATTAATAATATTACGAAGAATAAATATGGGATTATAAATGTAGTAGTAAAGTCATAGTAAGAATAATATTACGAATTAGTATTATTATTTCTGATCTAATTAATCAAATGCGAGTAATATCAATTATAATAGATGAGGTGGCGCACCTGACATAGATGAGGTTGCGATCATAAGTGCCGTTGCTGGGGGCAGGAAGAAAGGGTGTGTATTTGGCCTTGGATCAGAACAACATGTCGTGCCTGGATGACGGCGACCAGGGCTTACTCATGCAGCACATGTTGATGTGATGCAGACTCTGGAGTTTGCTGAACAAGTACAGCGAGTCGTAGCGGAGTAAACTGCACAGCAAGCATCACATTATGAGCGGAAGCTAGAACGTCTGAAGATGAGACAACGAGCTGAGCTGGAGTACATATGCAATTCAAATGGCATTCCCCCGCCCGCACCACCTGCAGATGATGATGATGACTCGGGATCGGATGACGCATAGATCAGGTATATCATGCTACTATATGTATTTATTAACAAACATTCACTTAGTTGGATTATGAAAGCATGTAATTTGAACTCTACTGGAGCTCATGTGGATTTAGTAGTAAATTTCCAACTTGACTTAGTAATTTTAATTCTGTATGTTTGTTTTAACAAACATTCACTTAGTAATTTTAATTTATGAAATTTTGTGAGTTTTAAAAATTGACTACAAACGATATCAGTATCGGCAGTATACGAGGTTAACGTTTAAACAAAACATTCTATTGGAAATGGACAGTATAGAGATAAATAATATAAATGAAAAAATAATTTGAAGCTAAAAATAAAATCTGGAAAATTTTCCAACTGCCTGGGCAGTTGGAAATGTTTCCAATGGCTTAAAAAATTTCCAACTGCCACATTTCCAACTGCCTTCATTTCCAACTGCTCAGGCAGTTGGAAAACCAAAAAATAAAAAAATTAATAAAGCCATTGGAAAATTCTCCAACTGCTTAATTTCCAATGGCTGACAGTTGAAAGTTCCAACTGCTCACTTCTGGGCAGCTGGAAAATTAACTTCCAACGAATGATTTTCCAACGGACTATTTTTCAACTGCCTGCCGTTGGAAACAGTCCATTTCCAACAACTGGCAGTTGGAAATGGCAGTTGGAAAATCTATTTTTTTTAATAGTGTTTGTCTCCCATGAAATATTTGTATTTGGGAATTGGAATAGGAATCGTATAAGAAGACAATTCTTTGAGCTTTTATCCAAAGCGTAAATAACAAAAAAATCACATGAAGTTAGATTAAAAATACGGTTTACACTTTTTTATTTTAAAAAGATATAGTTTTCCTCTAAATGTACACATTTTTTTGCAGTTTTATTACTAATATCAGTTTTCCAAATCATAATTTTAACTATTCAATACTTATCTTTGAATAAATTTGAATTGTTTAAAATTAGTTTCGGAGTTTATGAATAGTCTAAATTATCAGTTTTTTTCGTATATAAATGTAGAAAGATCATTTTATGCCCACCGGTGTCAAACGCATTACTACATCTTCACGAAGTAAACTGTAGCTCCCTAAAACAGAAGCAAAGAGGGAGGCAAACTGCACTTTCGCTCTAACCACGGAGGGTTATCTGTAAATCACCCTTTGCGGCCCATTTGTTTGGGCTGGCCCAAAACGTGCCGATTATCATCACTACTCACAAGCAGCATAAGTCCGAGTCTGTATTACTCTACCAGTCCCTAATCTTTTTTAACGAGTTTATATCAGTCCAAACCTCAAATATGTTGCGTTTAGCTGCTGTCGTCTCCTCTAATGTGTCCAACGAAAGACACGGTCTCTCACAGGTGACTCCTAGTCTTGCCACCTTCAACTTCCCTCACATAAATAGGTACCATCGTCGTCAACCTTTCGCTCCTTTTCTGACGGTTAATTTCTTTCTCTCTTCGTTCAACATAAATTAACAATAATTTGTATCCATCTGAACCTCCGAATTTAAAAATTTCTTTTCTGGGTGCCTTTTCTTGGTTGTTTCCCGTTAGTTTTGGTGGGTTTGCAGATGCAGGAGAAAGGAGCATATTCGCCTCCGTCGTCAAAGTTCAGCTCCTGGGTCATTCCTTCCAACCCTCCATATCAATGGCGGTTCAGTGTTCTGGCGGCTCTGGTCTTCGTCGGCATGGCGGTTGTATGGACCATAGACGGCTCCATTCTCAATGCCTTCATCGAGTCGTGGACGTTAAGGCAGAACCAGTTCATAACAATGACATTTGACCTGCCGCGGACCTTTCGTAACCATAGTTTAGCCTCCATTTGGGCAGGAAATAACAATGCCTGTCAAAATCCGTCTGGTTCCTCGAACCCTCAATGGCTCTCGGTGGAGCTGGAATCGAATTTCACAAAAAATTTGGTGTCTCGGTGGTTGGATGGAAAAGGAGCGCCGTGTAAGGCTTCTGAAACGACGGAAATTTGGATTCCTGGTTTGGATGGAAAGGATTTGCCGGAGCTATCGATCGGTGAAATCCATGAATTTGTTTTCCATACGTATGATGGGTCCGGCAAAGCTCGCTGTTCCGGTGGAGATTATTTTGAGACGGATCTATCCGGAGAGGCATGGAAATCGCGGCCGCCGGTGAAAGACTTCGGTAACGGTTCCTACTCCATCTCGTTTCAGGTTCATCCTGATTTTGCCGGGGATTATAAGCTCACTGTCATTTTGCTCTTTAGGCATTTTGCTGGTTTTAAACGCTCACCTACAAGATTTTTGTATGATAAGAATTTGCGTAATATGAGGATTAGGTTCTACAAGACAAGTTTGATGCTACCTAAGCTTCAGATTTGTCGGAAGTCCGATTTTGAGAGGGCTGTTTGGTCCGGTAGGTGGACCAGACATGGGAAGAATGATGATTGTGTGATCAGCGATGATGGTAGATTCCGGTGTCTACCTTCCGATTACCCCTGTGAACCTCCCTGGTGTAATGGTTCATTAGGAGTCTTAGAGAGCAATGGTTGGGTTTACTCGAGCCATTGCTCGTTCAGGTTGTTATCAGGTGATTCTGCTTGGGATTGCTTGAAAAGCCGGTGGATTTTCTTCTGGGGTGATTCAAATCATGTTGATACGATTAGGAATATGCTGAATTTCATCTTGGGCTTGCCTGAGGTAGAGTCTGTGCCTAGAAGGTTTGATATGAATTTCTCCAACCCGAAGGACCCTGCTCAATCAGTTAGAATTACCAGCATTTTCAATGGCCATTGGAACGATACACAGAATTACTTGGGTTTGGATTCCCTGAAGGATGAGAGTTACAAGGAGTTGTTAAGGGACTACTTCTCAGAGGAAACAGTCCCGGACACCATAATCATGAACTCGGGTTTACATGATGGCGTACACTGGTCTAACATTAGAGTCTTTGCCATGGGAGCCAGGTATGCTGCATCATTTTGGAAAGAAGTCATGGAGTTGGTGAGGCTTAGAGGGTTGCAAGTACCGCGAATTTTCTATCGTACAACGGTTGCTACCGGTGGATATGCACGTGCCCTGTACTTCAATCCCAATAAAATGGAGGCTTTCAATGGTGTGGTCATTGAGACTTTGAGGCGAGCCAGGCTGCTTTCTGGTGTGATAGATAACTTTGACATGACTTTCCCTTGGCATTTCGACAACAGGTGCAATGATGGGGTGCATTACGGAAGGGCTCCATCAAAGATGAAGTGGAGGGATGGTGAAATTGGGCACCAGTACTTTGTAGACCTGATGTTAGCTCATGTGCTTCTGAATGCCATATGCTCAAGAGAGCAGTGACAGGGTGCAGGATTCGGCAGAAATTGCAGATATCACTCAGGTGCAGGTCGCGACGACATGTATGATCCATGTTGGTGGATGTACGAGGTAGCAATTGTATAGATGAAAATCTCCCGTTTGGTTAGAGCTGTTGTTGTTTATATCAGTAGCTAGATTGAATTTAACAATGATCTGCAGGTGCTCCTCCATATTATCCCTAGACTACAGATGGTCCTATTGGATATGCAAATAACTGTACTACCATTTAAGAGTTGGTCCGGCTGACTTGACCACCACCATATCACATGGCTGGCTAGGTTCGAAACCTTGTTGCCTGTAGGTGGGGAACTTTTAAACCCTTTGGTAATAGCTATAGATTGGGCGGGATACACTGTAGGGTAGATTTCATTCAAGTAGAAGTCTCTTGTACCATTATACTCTTGGAACTTACTGAGTATGTAAAAGCAGATAAAATTTGAGTTTCTCTTCTCCAGGCACTTATAGGGAACACTAGGGAGTTCAAGCTAATTAACATTATGTTAAATGTTAGAGAATTTAATATTATTTCATGAGTGTTTAATGTTATTCCGTGAATTTATTAAATAATAGTTAGTTTAATATTATCTCATGGATGTCTAATTTCATACATACACCAAGTGCATATTATACTGAAATTTCTAATTTCTTTTATAAATTGTAAATAGGACCTCAATAATCAAGTAAAACACTAAAAACATGGAAATTAATAATTGAAATAATTGTTCCTAGAAACAAACTAAAATTTAACTAGACTGAAATCAAAATTGATACTTTATTTGAAGAAATTCTAAGATCCCAATTATACTATGCATAGTTTTTAGATTGTCAACACGTAGGATTGAAAAATGAGCTTGCAAAGGGGGTAGCAGGAGGCTGAATGAGGTCTGATGTGGTTGGGTGGCAATGGGGCAGAGAGGTCTAAGGGAAGGCAAAATAGGTGGAGGAAGCAGTAGAGTTAGGGTAAAGTTGACGTTGGGTTCATTGTCGAGTTGAGCGAACTGGAGACGGTGAGTTGAGTGGGGCAGAGGCAGCTAGAGGTGGGCTGGAGAATGCTGGCTAAGTGGGGCAGATGTTTGACTAGCTTACCATGTAAATATTGGTAACTTAAGGGGCTAATAGAATTTGGATTAGCACTACAAAAAACAACCAAGTCCAAAAACTTGTTAAATCTACCCTATTAAACTGATCTGAACTAGGCCATAGCCTTTCAGCTAATTCAACACTAATACACTATCACATTCAATCTTGATTTATTTTATTGTTTAATTGTCATTGTAACTAGTCAAATTAAAATATCTGGTTCACTTTTTTTTTTCATTTGATATTTAGCTAGTTACGGAAAATGATTCTAGAGAAGGCAAGCGATACATGTTGCTAACTAATATGTCATATGATGTTTGTCTATTTTTTGAAAAGATGTTAATATTGAGGATGATCGGCGAGGGTGGCTACATTCTAAATCCCAACTCGCAACTTCACTAAAAGCTAGTAACTAATAAATCATAATCATTGTAATTAATTTTTTTATAAATTTTTTTTGTTGTGCAGTTAAAATAAAAAATGGTTGCATTTATGAACGAAGGAAAAACAAACATTTTAAAAGTGCTTATTTGGTTTTTTTTTAATTTTTAATGCATTATTGAAAATGTATTATGGCCAAGAATTTTTGGAACTCCAAGCTAGTGTTGAGAACCATCATCATTAGACATTGATTTTTTTGTTTAAGTCATGTAAAAATAGATTTTAAAAGTGTTTTCACTTTCAGTGATCGAAGCCCAAAATAACTACTGGGTATTTGAATCTCAACAAAGAAAAAGGAACCCATTAGGTACAAATTTCTAATCTTATTATCTCAGTTAAGTTTTCTTATGTTTTTAGAATTATTTTTTTAGGACTGCTAGGGGCAACTGCTCCTACAATTGCTTTAGCCATCTCCTTTTGCTTAGATGTCATTTGACACTTTTATACAAAGCAATTAAAATAATCAGGTAAACCGGTTAAATTAGATTTTTTCTCCCCTCACCCAGTCAACTCTTCTATTTGTAGTTTTTCTCCATCTTCCAGCTATTCGCCCCCCACCCACGGTAACAAACTATATCCAGATAAGAGAAAAATCACTCTCATTGCTCACCCTCCATCTTGATTGGCCTAGCTGCTCCGAGCCTGTGCTCCTCACGTACAGGTCATCTCACCTCAGAACCACCCCCACACCCTCCGACCACTATTGACACCGTCCTTGGTTGGTGCTTCGGAGCTTTACTCCTCGTTGGGTCTTGCATCTGTTACGCCAATGTCCATGTTTCAGCTAGCTCGTGGAGGTAAAAGGACCATAAATTACTTTCATTTTACTTACGCTTCTACATCTTTTTTTTCATACTTGAACCTATTTTCTTTTTTCTTTTTTTAATAATCAAGCAACGACATCTAGATTTACAGTGGAGTAAGCAATGTTTGATGTGGTGAGCAGGTCAATCTTCTTTTAACTCCCTTGTCATTTAATTTATTCCCTTCTTTCTATTTACTTGCAAGCATTGTGTGAACCTGATTGGAAAATGCTTTGTTGATGTTCAAAATGGTGTTGCAATGTCGAGTTCGACTTAACCTCCGGTAATTTTTTGTCAAAGTCTACAACAAATGCTTTTGATTTGTAGTGTTGCTAACTATTGGATATTACTAAAATTAATATGGGCATTGGTATTGTTTTTGCCTCTGTTTTATGGATTTGTTCACCTATTGTTGATATACAGATGCTACTTCTAAAAACAACTGCTGGTGGCTCTCTTAATGTTTTCCATTTTCCTATTGTCATGGAAGTATATAATATTGTCATTTGTACTGGAAGTTGATACAAAACAAAACAATAGGTTCATCTTTTGAGTTTTGTAGCACTTTGATTCCATTGGTTTCTACATACTGATTTTTGAAACTATGTTTGCTGTTCTATTTAAAGCAAAATAGGAGCTGTATCCTACAAGACATAATCTCAAGATGAAGATGCTCTTGTTCAAGCAGTTGCTCGATTGAATGTGGTAATTTTTTCTCTTAGTGCAATGTTCATACCATTGTTATGGGTTCTTGTGACAATAAGTCTTATTGTTCTTAGTGCATGTGATTGTTGATTTTGGTTTGTAAAAGATTAGAGGACCTTTTGGCTGTGGAATTCTAAACATACATCTTTATCAACACATATGCAGGGATTGCACAAGGCATGTAAGATTTAGGAACTATTTGTAACAAGGACTGAGCTCAATATGCAGTATATAAAAGTATAGTACCACATTTTATTTTTTAATAAGGACTAAGTTTAGTTTTCTTTAGGACATCAGATTTTTTTTTTGCCGGAAATTTGAATATAGTCCACAAATTGTTCTAGCAAACCCGCTCTTGTTTTCATGTTATTTTCTATCATCGATAAAATTCTCCTTCAAAAAAACAAAAGTTTGAGCATCTCCCTCAATACAAGAATTTTCCACTTCAAGAATGCTAATTCTTTATAACAAAAAAAATTGTACCTCCAGACTCATAAATCCCACCCCTAATATCCTTTCAAACCGGCACAAAGGATAAACTAGGCCACCAATATTAAACAACAATGCTGATAATGCTGATGATATAAGAATTAGAAAGAACCAATTTAATTGAAAAAAAAATCTAAAATAAGACGTGTTTTGCTTGCCTTAGGGCTCTCAGAGGATTCATATTTACAGAACTATTCCTATTCATAGAACAACAATTATGACGAAAATCTGACAAAAAAAAAAAAAGAGAAGGTTAAGCAATTGGAGTTTTGCCGCGAAGAACAAGAATGGCATGTCTCGAGTTTTACCACAAAGAACAAGAACAGTGCATCTAGAGTTTCAAATAAAGTGTTTGTTTTAAGAAAGAAATAATTATTATTTTATTATTAATATTATATTAGATACTATCCCTACCTTCTTTAGCCGGTTAAAGTTATATGACTCAAAACCAATGCCAGATGGCATCCAAGCAAAAGGAGATAGCTGGAGCAACTATGGGAGCAGCTATCCCTAGCACTCCTCTCATTTTTTTTCACCGAGAATTAGTTATTTCAAATTTTGAGAATTAGGAGGAGGTAGTTATATCATGAATATTTGAACCTTGAAAAATGATAAAAGGCCAAAATACATATTTAGCCCCCAAACTCGGTTGACCAGGACACTTACCTCCCCTGAACTTGAACCATAGGCAACTCAGTCCCTAAACTTGGTAAAGTGGGTCATCAACCCTTTGATCTACACATGTGGTCATATGAGTTCAAGACGCTTAATACCATTTATCCTCTGTAGTTTAATGAGACATATAAAGTCATAGGATTAGAATTATAACATTAAATAAACTGTAAAGATTAAATATGTAATTGTTCTATAAGGATAGCAAGAGATGACAAAATTATAGAACTAGCCTAAACTTCATTATATTTTGCTTCTCTACCCCAAGTTTATAAATGTTACAAATGAGCCATCTTTCTCCTCAAGACATTGACTATCAAGTTGCCTAGAAGGCCTATTTCCCTTGGAAGCTTTTCTTGAACTCAAAATTTAATCGTGCAGATCCTGTATTCTTGCTCAGCTCGCTTCATCATCAATATGATCTTGTAGTCGATAGAACAATCGACCATCGTAAATGAGCCTAGATCTTTTATCGTAGAGTGATTTCTTAGAAACTTTGGCGCTAGCCGCCCAAGCCTAGGTGATGAGTTGGTAGATGAAATTGGCAAAGGCAAACTTGTTCTTGATGGAATCATGGTCTTTGGTCCTTCGATAGACCTACAATATAGAGTAGCAACCTTGGTGGTTCTTGAGGACGTCATTGATGGAGCAAATCTAATCGGAGCCTCTGAGAAAAAGGGTCAATTCTTGGGCCAATACGACGAATTCCTTGGACTTAATGATATCACGGGATTGTAGCAACTTGTTGACAATTGCGATCAAGCGTAGAGGATGTGGTGGTGGTGCCGGTGGAGGATGACGACATTCCTTTGTCTGAAATCACGTGGCGGTGTGTGCAAGTCAAAGGGGTTGGCTAGCTCACTTTACCAAGTTTAGGGGCTGATTTGCCCCGAACTAAAGCTCAGGGGGCTAGATGTCCTGGTTGACCAAGTTTGGGGGCTAAATATATATTTTTTCCATGATAAAAAAACTAGAGAAGGGGGGGATGAGTTGAACCGGGGAACTGCGAGTCATATTTCTAGCAGGCGGCGGCGCGGAACCGGAAAGGTTGTTTAGTGAAGAACGTCGGTGAATCGTGAGGGTGACTGGGAATTGATGGTGTGATAAATAAAATAATCCCCGGTCGCAAGTTAGTTGGCTGTGCATGGTCTGAGGATCCAAGGCGCACCTGACTCGTAAGATTGGCAGTGGTTCGAGGGTTTTGGAGCAAGTGAAATGCAGAGCCTCAGGGACTTGATAGTGAGGCGCTGTCGCAATACCTCCTTCCGGCGACACCTTTGCTCTCTTCCGCTCAGTGCTTTTCCCGATGACCTCCAAAATCAGGTGGCCTGACGTCCTTCTTCCCCTTTTTTCATTTTTGAAAGTCTCTTCCTTTCCTGAATTCCATGTTAGTTTCAGGTACTGGTGGAGGGGAAAGCTAGCTCTCGAACTGCTATTCTCAACAGACCCTCTGCCCTTAATGCGCTCAACACTAACATGGTTCGCTCATTTTTCTCTACCTTCTGTTTCAATTGTTCCCTTGTTTATCTGGGCATCGGGCATGGTTTATTAACTTCATCTGCGCTTCCCACTTCTTGTGCCTTTCTGTTCCAGTGCCGCTCCAGCTTGTTTATGCGGTTAATTTTTAAGGATTCTATTCACTAGGGCGGTTTTTCTTCTGCTGCTGTTTGGACTCTGGATTTTAGCCAATGTTCTAATGTGATTTTCTCTGTACCTTCAGTGTGCTAGGTTGCACAGTTTATACACATCTTGGGAAGATGATCCTGATATTGGTTTTGTGGCCATGAAGGTATTGTTTTCTTAGCGCAGCTGCAGTTGTTGCAGTATCCAGCACTGAGCATAACTTACCTCATTTTGATCCTTGAAGGGCAGCGGCAGGGCGTTTTCTGCTGGTGGAGACATTGTTGCTCTTTATCACTTGTTAAATGAAGGTACCACTTTGACGTCTCCATCAATTACTTGTGCCTTTCTAATTTGTATGGATCGCCTGAAGTCCTTACTTTACTTTCTGGTACATTTATTCTTCTTAGTGGTTATTCAAAGACATAGGCATTTGCCACTGAAATTTTATTCTAGGCTGTTAATGTTGGATGTTGCTTTGGTCAGGAAAGTATATTACATTCTTTGTGAATTGTTTGTTTGGAAGGATAATGTTATTGCTAAATCTATTATTATATGAAAGCCTTTTCCTTTTGTTTTTCAACGCCATTCGAAAGATTTTCATTATGAATCTTCCCAGTTAGCTTTGCCAATAAGTTTTAGTTGTTTGTAACTTCACTTTGTCAACTGCCACTCTTTTAATTCTGTGAGTCGTAATCTATTCTTTGCCATACTGAATATATATGTTTGTGTGCCTATAGTAATTATAATAAAAAGTCATCTATTCCTAAAGCATGATAATTGTATGTGTTTACTTGGTGAAAATTATAGTAGCTCATTTAATTGTTCAGATTATTAATCCTTGAGTATTATGTGCCCTTTTGTTTATTACTGCAGGGAATACTGAGGATGCAAAGAAATTTTTCCGAACAATCTATAAATTCATATACTTAGTGGGTACATATTTGAAACCTCATGTGAGTACTTTAATTTTGCTCTGTTTTTGAAGAGTTGCTGTGGTGCAGTGGCCCCAGAAAGTAATTTCAGTGCTCTGTTTTTACTCATCCATATTATGGTTGAAGTTACTGAAGGGATAATATAGGAAGATAAAACTATTTATGTGCAAAGGAAAGGTAAAAAAGGGAGGAGGAGAATCTTTTGGTTCTCATTTTTTGTTATGATGGAACTAGTGCTTCTCATTGGAACTTTATTCAGTGAACAAAGAAGTACTTATAAATTCTTAGATAGCTTATTTCATGGATTTTTTAGCACCACCTATGCTATTTTAGTTTTCGTACTTTTTTCTCTGGATGTTGTCTTTTGACATTCTTTGAACCAACATTTACTGGTAATTTTCTTTTTTCACTTCATGGGTACAGTCAGTTGAGTCCTGTGACAATGAGTTGATTTGTGCAAAGAAAAGATTACTTATCAGGTGTTTAGTCTGCTGAGCTATGTCTTTTGTATTTAATTTTATGAGTGCTCTGTGATGTTGACTTGTTCAGGTGGCTATAATAGATGGAATCACAATGGGTGGTGGAGCTGGAGTTTCGATACCTGGGTCTTTCCGGCTTGCAACTGATCGAACTGTAGGTAACGTGTACCTCTTTTCATAAATTTTGCAGCAAATTCATGTAATTACTTTGTGATGCCATTGATAAAACTTATATTGTTCACTGTTGTCAAAGGCACAAAGGATGTTCGGCATATTTTGGGTCAATGCAATAAACACATGCCCAATAGTTTTGTTAAGTAACATCAATATAATACATGCAGCCCTGTATGTTCCAATGTTGATGTCATCTAATTTTTGTATGTTTAGAAATTGAGGCAAAAGTAAGCCTGAAGCTTTTGCATTTGTGCTATTAAATGAAAGCAGTTGTGTTGGTTACTATTTTATATCAAGTTAAAAGGAAATAAACAATTTCATATATTTTCTGGTTATTATGAAGGTAATATTCCTAATAGGAAACTTACAATTACCCCCCTGAGGTATGCTCTAACCTATAGTTTGCCCCTTTATTTGTAGAAACTTACACTTTGCCCCGTGTTTTTTACATTGTCTGATAACAACTTCTGAAACTGTATTTAAACTATACGATAATGATCTTCCAGTAATTTCAATCTCGTTAATATTTTTTTTATAGTTAATACACATTTTATATTATCAGTTTTTCCTTTCTGTAAATATATGTTTCTTCCTTTAAATACATATCAGTATTTTTTAAAGGTCGGTTGGCTGTGAAAAAAATATCAAAAATCTTGAAATTACTGGAATATTATTGTCAGACAGTTTAAATTAGAGTTTCAGAAGTTATTGTCAAACACTATAAAGCAAACAGGGGGCAAAATGTAGGTTTTTCAAAATAGAGGGGGCAAAGTGTAGGTTGGACCAAACCATAGGGGTTTTTGTAATTTTCCCTATTCCTAATACCATGAATAAGACATTAGCTTGTGGGAAGTGGAGCTCTGTTGGTCTAAGCTGAGTGTAACACCTATTTATTCTGTGGCAAATATTTATCAAGGCATATTACATCATATCAAAAGTTTTCTGTTTGAGTGACAATGAATTATGTTCTAAAACTTAGCATTCTGGACTCTTGTCTCTTGTTTTCTCAAGATGATATTTGAAGGAGATTACCAGACCTCGTGTAATGTAAATTCAAGTATGAATTGTTTGAACATCTGAAGCTGCACAAGTCCTATTTTCTTTTTTTTTTTTTTTTTTTCTTTTCATTTCCTTGGAAAATCAAATACTGGCATCTGATTATCCCTGAGTTTGTGCTCCCTCTTATGGCTAATTGCCACATTTTGGGCATAAAAATCAATTCTTCTTGCCTTTAAAAGTTATTTGATGTTATCACATGGGTCATGTTCTTTCTAAACTGCAAAAGACGCTGTTTTTGTTTTACTTTTTTCCTCTTTGCTAATATATTAGCTTATCCTTAAATTTAATCAGGTTTTTGCAACACCTGAAACTCTAATTGGATTCCACCCTGATGCTGGTGCATCCTTTTATCTCTCACGCCTACCTGGTCATTTAGGTATGGTTAGACTTTGTTTTAGTTTATTTAATGTACTTTTGATAATGGAGGCTACATGGACATGGACTGGGAATGTCCATTTGAGATCTACCCTTTCAGGTTTAATATTGAATGCCTTTTCTTATTGAAAGTAGTTATATTTTTTTACAATTCACAGTTAGGAAAATTGTTATATTATATGATGGAAACCTTGGGACGACAACCTGTGGTACTCCCGCCCCGGGAACCTATCATTCCCTCCCTCTTTTAAGAGAGTTTGCCCTGGAACCTATTTCTCGAAAGTGAGGCTCTTACCCACGACCTTGGCTCTGATATGAAACTGATAGGAATCTTGGGTCGAAAAGCTCTGGCACGAGCCAACTCACACACCCGTTGGTACTCATCCCCAAGAGCTGGCTTGTTGAGGTGAGGGTGCCCAAGAACATGACTCCTTTTGTAAGCCATGTGGGATTTATGGCTCATATCATTAACCTTTTCCTTTAACCCCCTTCTAACCCGGATCATACATGAGTATCAGCAGTCTCTGTCGAACACTTACTGATGCCATGGACCCCACCAATCTCCCATGACTATGTGGAACTGCTTGGCCGAATTCAGGTCCACAGCTCCCAAACCTGGGAACCTATCATTATATGTCTGCAGTGTGCTTTCTTTAGTTATAGTGCTGCTGCAGTGATAATCATTTAACATGTTAATGTTATATTCAGTGAATACTAGTTGCACAAAGTACTTGAATCTGCCTTTTGTTTCAGCCTTTATAATAGCTTGACCAACGAGTGCTGTTTTGGGGGGAGTTTATTTGACTTTATCTTTCCAGTTTTATGCCATTGAGAACAGTTTCCTCTTGCCTGTACAGAACTATCATGCGACGAGTAGTTGGCTTTGTTATTCTTTTTTTTTTCTTCCTTGCTGCAACTCTATCTTTTGTGCCCTGCTCTGCTTTTGTTGGAGCAATATTGTCAGTCAGTGTTCAAAGTAACAGTCTTACTGCTTGAAACTTTTTGGTGATATAACTTGCACCTCAGTACATCTATAAACCTGGATACCTGTTCCTTAAGACTTGGTGCCAAAACATTTAGGAGGTGTCACGATATATATCTTCCTGTCTCTTTCTTATCAGGCCCTATATTTGGCCTCTTCATTTTTCTCCTCTAATAGGGGAATAAGACCATTGTGGTCCATGATGATTCTTTTGATTTGGTTACAACGGGAAGTACAGCCAAGGGAGGAGGGGCGAGTTAGTTGAACTCTGGTTGGTTTAAATGATAAGAATTATATCAAACAATTACAAAAATTGGCTTTTGATTTTAGTGATGATACATATCTTTATGCTTTCTGCATCGTTGCGCAGGGGAATACTTGGGTCTTACAGGAGAAAAACTCAGTGGCGTAGAAATGCTAGCTTGCAGGCTTGCTACACACTATTCTCTCTCAGAAGTTAGTTGTGCTTCAATCTTACATTATTATTATTATTATTATTTGGGTAAAAAGAAATAACAATAATGAAAAAAGAGAATTAGTGACATTTGCTCCTATTATTTTAACTACAGAAAATTCCTTTAATTGAAGAACAGTTGGGGAAGTGGATTACCGATGATCCTTCTGATATTGAGACATATTTAGAGAAATTCAGTGACCTTGTCTACCCTGACCAGAACAGTGTATTACACAGGTTTTTTTCATACATATCATGCCACATAATATGAAGATCTTGGTGATCCTATTGTTATTTTAGCTGTTATATCTTTCTATAAAAAGAATCATAATTATGTTTTTTATGATCCTTTGTGGTGCTATCATTTGTAGGATTGAGAAACTTGATAAATGTTTCTGTCATTCTACAGTTGAAGAAATCATGGATGCGTTGGTAAGTTTAGTGTGTAACTGTAAATTTTGGTTTGATTTTTCTTTTATATTGGTAAAGGGGGAGGAGGAAGAGCATGCATTTCTCTTTATATTTGCAGTTATTGATGAGCCAATGTCTTTCTGACTGAGAAAAAGATACCAAATCATCGTGCTTCATTCTAAATTATAGCAATTGAATTTATTGGAGGCAATGCCCCAAATATGTATTCTGTTCTTTTTGTTAAGTTTATTGAAGTGGACCAAAGGGACACCAACCTATGTGCACTAAGCCTACTAGGATAGCATCCTGATAGCCAGCTCTTTGCGGAACAAAAATAACCAGAAAAAACCAATCAGCCTCAAAAGATTCTAGAAAACCCACAAGAAATCCATAAGTGTTTAGCAGAGGGAGCTAAGTGTCCCTCATCCTCGGCTGCTGTTGCTTTTGTTCTCCATATAAGTCTCTCCTCAAGTATCACAAACAACTCATTTTGATGACTACGTATTGGTGGTGTTTGGTCCAAGAACTCTATTCTGCTCTTGTGAGTCTCTTCAGCTGCTGAATTAACCAACATAGTTGTCTCTCATGGATGGCTGGCATGAAAATCTGATCTTGGCATGATATTGTTAGTATCAAAATCAGAAATAATCCCCAAATTGTTGTTGCTGGAGTCCCAATCTTTGTATCTGCTTTCTACTTCTCTGTCTCCTTTGCCCAATTGAAGAACTGGCAAAAGAGGAATATTTGCCACTAATGTTCATGCTGAAGTGGAATTTTGCCACTATAGATCTTTTTTGGGAAAAAATACCACTAATATTTTTGAATGGAAATCTACTACTAATTTTTTAGATTGAGAGGAAATTGGCCATTGTCGTAGTTAACGGAGAGCATATTCGAGTTATTAGATATTCTTCAAGAGTCTTTTGCAAAGTGACAAATATGCCTTTAGTGTTAGCGATTTGGCCCTACATATACATACATACATGCATACGTAAATACACACACACACGCACACGCACACATATAGCCAAAGCAACCAACTTCCTCAACTAGAATTCAAACCCAGGATGAAATTCCAGAGAATGTTGGCGTGCCGGTACAATGGGTTGTTTAAGGGTCGTAATTTGGTCGAGGAAGAAGTGGATTTCAAGTTTCTTGTGATTGCGATTCTTGCGAAGCCATCGGAGGGCAGATGGGACTGAAAGCCCCCACCAGCTGTACATGGTGTTCGAAGTGTGGGATTGATTGGGTTGCCGAGGCTGATTATGGTGAAGGAACTTATGAACCATGCCAGTATCATTTTCATGGTATACATGATGGGGGAGCAAGTCAAGTACATGAGCAGCAGTCATTTTCTGAATTTTCCAGAGGATCAGCATTGGTTTCAAAGGGGTAGTTGTTGTTCATGTAGATCTCCAGCATAGCCAAGGAAGAAGCAGGTGATTTTGCGGTGGCAGAGATGCCTCTGGAGATGCTGGTGGCAGAGTTGGCAGTAGATTAATAGTCCAAGACGTTAAATCAGTGGGTTAATTTGACCTGAGTGCAAATATTTCTGGTTTATTTGTTATTTTTCCGTGAGCCTTTTAACAGTACTGGCCAATGTCCTCCCAACGGACACATTAGTGGTATATTTGCCGGGGGTTAAAAAACTGTAGCAGCGAAATTGCAGTGAAGCATAAATGTTACTGGCAAGTTTGCCCTTTTGACTTGAAAACCCTGATTTATGCCCCCGTTTTAAAATAATCATGCTAGTTATACCTGATAGGTAGGTACATCTCTCTCCCTAGAATCCCCCTCCTTAGAAGTCTATCTCCCTTTCTGAAGATTGTATCCTTGTTGTCTTCCATGAAACCTCCATCACCCACAACAGGGTCCTACTTGTCTTCTCTTCCTCTTCTCTGTGTGCATCTGCTTTCCGCTGACAGGAAAATAAATGTGTTTATGTAAAAATCCTTACTTCTGGGAAATCATAGTTTGGTAACCAAAAAAATATTTCATTCTTGTGATTCCTTGACGAACTAGTTGGAATGAAAAGGTTTTGAAAGCAACTCTTTTGTCAGAAAAGTGAGGCATCTACAACAGATGGTGCATGGTGTAGCTCTGCACTGAGGAAACTTGAAGAAGCTTCCCCATTGAGCTTGAAGGTTTCCTTGAGATCTGTAGGTTTTTCATTCCATCACTGAATTTGTTTCAAATGGCTTTGGTAATAGATCATTTCCTAGTTACAAAACCATAATATGATTGGTTCAGATACAAGAAGGAAGACATCAGACTTTTGATCAATGTTTAGCTCGTGAGTACCGGATGTCCATCCAAGGGATATCTAAGCTAATCTCAAATGACTTTTGTGAGGTATTAATACTTGTTCATTGTGAACTAAATGGTCCTTTTTTCATCACTGTCATATTTATTGGTTTTCATGGCTTCTTGCTAGGGTGTTCGAGCAAGAGTGGTCGACAGGGACCTCACCCCTAAGGTAATTATTTAGTTTGTTCATGCTGACGAACGAAAATGACATTTTTTTTTTCTTTTTGCTAAAAATGTGTTTCAGTAATATTGTTGGTTTCTAAATCTACTGGTATATATAGCATAATACATGTGGTATTACAGCATAATATATGATGTGTATATCCTTCACTCCCACACATACGACATATGAGCTGCTTATCTATAGGTTGGTCTTTGTTGATGAAATCTTGAATTATAGTTTTTTGAACTCTGAATGGTCAATGGTTTGCCATGTCTTATTTTGAGTGTCATGTGGGGACCAGAGTTATTGACTAAGATTTATTTGTTTATTTCTGTTTTCTCATTTTTATTACTTGAAGTTTGCCGCTCCAAGAGATTGACTTGTTCTTGGAGTTGGGATAAATTCAAGTCTTAGTTTATTGGCTTTAAGATGCTCTTATATTTATTGCGTTAAGGTTTTCATTTCTCGAGAGTGTTTCATCCTTGGTTTTCAACAAATTTAAAGCTGTCCAGTTTTATTGGGTTTAAGACGTTAGTATTCAATTGCTTTAAATTCTTCTCTCCTACAGAATGAATCATTTATTCTTTGAATAATTTCAGGCTAGTTAGTCTACTTGTTTTAAGAGAATGACTTTGTTGGTTTTGAACTAATCTGAGGCATTCTTATAAAAAAGAGAGACATCATTCTGACCATTTTTCACATGTCACTCCAAGAGTGATATGTCCTTGGTTTTGGCCAATTTGAGCCTTTTTAGTTTGTTTAACTTGAAAGATGTTTGGTCCTCATATGTATCCCTTTAAGTTGACGCTCCAACAGAAGGAGAACTACATCCTTTGAGAACTGGGGGTTGAGGGGGCCATGTACGAGGGAGCCAGTAGGGGCATGCTTGGACTCAATAGCAGAGGCCCTTGGGAAGCAGGATTGAAGGGAACCTGTGGGGACATAGGTGGAGAAACCTTAGGACTTCTGATTGCTGATGCGTCAGTTTCTCTAAGCCTTCGGTGAAAGGATTGGGTGGCGGAGAAAAAAGGGGAGAGGAAATTTCTAAAACCCCAGAAATCGATGGTATCTGCAAGTTTAAGTACTGGATATTTGCTAATATTTGAGTTTGAATTCAGACACCCACCTTGAGAACTTCACTTAACCACATGTCGTTTTGGTTGCTGGCGTATTATAGTTCCTTCAAACAAAAGAAGGGAAAAATAGAGGAAACAAAATGAAACAAAATGAAACAGCCTGTTAAGACGATCACATTTCAGTGACTCTGTTGTCTTGGTCATTGTTTGGAATCAAATGCAGTGGGATCCTCCAAGGCTTGATTTGGTATCAGAAGATATGGTGGAGCAGTATTTTTCACGTGTGAGCGAGGTTGAGCCTGACCTGGAGCTGCCTACTGAAACACGGGAAGCATTTAAGTAGGTACTAGTTGTGATGTTGTTGCCCTTCTCCTTGTCGTTGCATTGTAAACGGGTTGGATTCGAGTATTGGTCACCAATTTGATTAAGGCTCCTGCATGCGATATGAAGGAAAGGTTCATGTCTATACATGCTCATCAGACACTGTCATATTGTAACTTTTCTTCTATTAAAGCCGAGGTGAAATGAGCAAGTTTTGGTGCCTACGTGAATGAAAAGCTTAGAGCTAATTACGTACTGTCATATCACAGTTGTCCTTTGATTAAAGTCGGCGTGAAATGAGTAGCTTTTGTTTTCAAGAGTAACTGCCGAAAATGCTGCAATGCACTATTTAGATTAATTGACAAGAGCACCTTTGAAATGGTGAGGACTTCCTAGTGATTACGTCAGACCGTTACTGCCCAACTAAGCCCGCAAGGGAAAAGACGAAAGGCTTCAAAATTTTCTGACGTACATTTCTGACAACTATTGTCAGAAAATGAAAACTTTTTCACGCTCCTAAATTTTGCCGAAAAAGAAAGACACAGCTTTTCCAACGGCTAGCTGTGCTAAATGAAAAAACTTCCCTCCATAATTACCCGATGACAGTAAAAAAACATAAACTGTAAAACTTTTCCTCCAGCATTATAAAACTATCCCTTCTTCACCAAACGCGCTTCTCACTCTCACTCTCCTCTTTCTTTGTTTCTCAAAAAATTTTGTCTTTTCCTTGCCAATACATTTTCTTCTTCTTCTTCTTCTTCTCCCTCTCTCCCTCCCTCTTCTTGTCACTATCTTCTTCTTCCTTGCTTCCTTTGTATATCACCATCTTCTTCTGCTTCTTCCTTCCTTTTTCTCTCTCTTCTTCCTAACCATCTTCTTCTTTGTCTTCTTCATCTTCCTTGTCCTCGCCCTCCTCGTCTTCCTTTCTTCCTCAAGTTTTGTTGATAAAAAATTTTCCCTCAGGAAAAAGTCACCAATACATATTCCAACAATTGAAATTCACTAGTTTCGCTAACCATTAGAAACCTGTCAGTGACTTTTTCTAACAATTGGCCGTCAAGAATTTTTTGGGATTGTAATACTTCCTAGCAGGGGCGTATTATCATAGGGACAAGAAGTGGCAACCGCCCCCCTAGAATTTTGGAAAAAATTATGGGGTATGTAATATATGTGATATAATTGTAGGAAAACTAAAGTTAGGTACCTATATGTAATTTTTAAAATTAATGGAGGACTTTTATATGTTTTAACCTTTTTTTTAATTGATTTTAACTAATCTGGTGCGTTTCGTTTCTTTTCCCTTTTAGTTTCATCGAGTTTCGCCCCCCTGTTTGCGATTTGCGATTGTCACCGAGCTTCTTTTTTGGTTTTGGCAATACTCCATTCTCGATTAATGACATTTTTGATTTGAACCACGATAAAGAATACTCAGATTTTAGACCCCCTGAAGAAGTACTTGAGACTCCAGCCTTATAGTTTCTCAAGGATCAAGCCATGCAATTCTGGGTAGAAATTGCAAGTTGCGGCCAACTCTACCACCTTGTAAATCCATCCTCAACGTATTTCATTGTACCTTTCAATCATTTTTTTCTTCCATGTCCATCCCTTATAATGATATTATTTTATTCATTGAATTAGATTTATTTTACTTTATAGGGTGCCTAGATTAGTTACAAACAACCATTGATTCTCCTTTCTCACTTTAGGTTCTCTTTCTTTTCTTTCTCCCAACAAACCGTGTTTAATTGGTGAATTTGGGTTCAGAAAATTTTTGTAGATAGGGTAAGAGAGAAAATTTTGCATTGTGGTGGCAAGTTTTGAATTTTTACAAAGTTTCAAAGCAATAATACTAGTTGGATCTTTTATTACGCAGCTTCCATCACACATTTAATCACTGAAACAGTATTTGGAACAAAGTGAGTTGTACTCTTTGAATAAGCTTTGGTTTTACACAAGCATTATGAAAATTACCATTGTCACACTCCAAAAATCACCTATGGCTGTAGATGTGGCGTGTGACGCCGACGCGATTCACTCTCTTCGTTTTCAGCAGCAGCCACTAGCCAGCCCCCTTCCCCTCCAAATCCAATTTGCTATCTGCACTGCCCGTGACGGTCTTTGGTCTCTTAGCTCTTTAGACTTCGGCTGATCTAATTTTCCAGGTAAGAGCTCGTCTCAACGTCTCCGCTCTCCATTATTATTGTTGATTTTGTTTAATTGACTTGGTTTCTTGAAGAGTGAAGAGAATACTTGAATATTGTTGGGTTAGAGCTTCTTTGTATCTATTATATATGGGAAATGAAAAAGTGTTGATTTGTTGTTGTTGATTGTTAGAAAAATGAAAAGTTTGCTCCCACCCCCCACCCCCTAGTCTAGAATCCTGGCTATGACCCTGCTTCTTAGCAATGTTTATCGAAGATTTTCCTATAGTCATCTATAACATTCAAAAGTGTTCTCTAGTGAGCAAACTCACTAGCTGACATTTTTGCAATGGCTAGCCGTGGAAAAGTGGTCTTTTTCTTCTTGAAACTTAGGAGAGTGATTTAATTCTCTAGTACCAACTATAATATGAAACAATGGTCTTTTGTTCCCACCTCAATCTATGGTAGACCTACTTAATTGCGACATGATCACCATTTTAGGCTAGCCTCCTCAAGGGGTCAATTGGGACAATTCTATAGTTCGGGGGCTATTTATTTGAAAATCGAGTTTAATTCAAGGGCTAAGAAACTCTAATTCATGATAATTAGCTCACAGTTGGTGATTTTTTTTTCAAAGTTATTTTTTCCTCCCCATTTTAAGGATCTCACTAGAGTTAGCTAACGGGAAAAAAAAAATGTGATGCGCATTATCAACACTTATTTGGAGGGTAAAACAGGGAGATTAATGTGTTTGTCACATTGCTAAATCTCTCTAAGTAAATGAGAAGTTCTTGCGTGAGATTAACTCACACGTGTACCTTTATTCTTTGACTAGTTTTATCTATTCTTAGGTTTGTTCTTTTATAAATATTATATATTCTTTTATTAGTTCTTATTTATTCTTTTGTTGGAAGAGGTGCACCTAAACCAATAACAACACATGCTTTGTTTTTACCTTTCTCCTGAAAGTATAACCATATGCTTTAAGTCTATCTTTATCCAATTCGTCAATCATTTGTCCGGCCAAGAAAAAAAGAATAGTCAATCATTTGGAAGAAAGAAAATTTTCTTACGGTCGTTTTTACTTGTTTCTCGACCCATGTAGTATCCTCCCAAGTCCAATCCATGAATTTTGCAAACCCAATAACCCTATTTAACATATAAACGCTTATTTTTCCAAACTGAGAAACCATGGGCACGCCAGTTTCGTGCAGCAATAGCATTGTAATTAAGCTCCCGCATGTAAAATATTCGACTCTTCGGTCAACCTCAAGAAAATTTTTGGTTAAATAACCCTTCACTATTTTCCTAGGCCCCGTAAGCTCATTCAACCACCGTCGCACCCCAATAGGCTCTCGTCTGCTATAGCTATCACATAACTAAGATTCAATGAATAATCTTAACAAATTAAGGGAAAAAATATGCAACGAAAAATAATTCCCGGTGAGGAGGTTTAGAATTAGCGAAGCCCAGAAGCAGTATTTTGAATTCATAATCGACTAGAATCTGTTGATTATACGAAGGTATGCACAAAAACCAGCAACATGTGTCGCTTGAACCTTAAGAGAGCAAGCCTTATCTTGTTCATGACGCGGTGTTCTTCGTGCTTGAAGGAATTGGAGGTCCCGTTCATGACCAAAGCAATCAAGCTCATGTCTAAGAGAGTTAAGAAAGGTTGGGTCACTCCCCCATCAACAATGCAGACAAGCCAACTTCTAGTTTTGCAGAATCTAATAAAATATCGTTTCGTGCCCAGCTAATGCATGTAAGTAGATTGGGGAAAATAGATTGGGACATCAGCCACAGAGAAGTAACATAAATTGCAACTTTTATTATAGAATTAGGAGTAATAGTAACAGAACACCAATAGTAATGGCAATAGCCAACACCCACAGTTCTCAGAACGCACCGCCGCGAAGGCGAAGAACAAGGTGTAGAGTAGACTCTTTCTGGATATTGTAGTCCGCAAGGGTACGACCATCCTCCAGCTGCTTCCCAGCGAAGATCAGGCGCTGCTGATCCGGTGGAATCCCTTCCTTGTCCTGAATCTTCGCCTTGACGTTGTCGATTGTATCAGAGCTCTCGACCTCAAGCGTAATCGTTTTTCCCGTGAGCGTCTTCACGAAGATCTGCATCCCACCGCGGAGACGGAGAACAAGATGAAGAGTGGATTCCTTCTGGATGTTGTAGTCAGCTAGAGTCCGGCCGTCCTCAAGCTGCTTACCGGCAAAGATCAGGCGTTGTTGGTCCGGCGGGATGCCCTCCTTGTCCTGGATCTTGGCCTTGACGTTGTCGATGGTGTCGGAGCTCTCCACCTCGAGGGTAATTGTCTTCCCGGTGAGCGTCTTGACGAAGATCTGCATGCCGCCGCGGAGGCGGAGGACGAGGTGGAGAGTGGACTCCTTCTGGATGTTGTAATCGGCCAAAGTGCGGCCGTCTTCGAGCTGTTTCCCGGCGAAGATAAGGCGCTGCTGATCGGGAGGAATACCTTCCTTGTCTTGGATCTTGGCCTTGACGTTGTCTACGGTGTCGGAGCTCTCGACCTCGAGCGTGATTGTCTTGCCGGTTAGGGTTTTGACGAAGATCTGCATCTTGATCTGTTGGGTTGAGAGATTGAAATCTGGGGAAAATTGAACAGAGAACTAGAATTGAATTGAGACGATGAGGGTGTAGAGGGGAGCGGTCGCCTTATATAGGGAGGGGAGTGGCCGAATCAAGGAAGAAATCGGAATTCAGAAGTACCGAAGAAAGGAAGGAAAGGTCTTCGTCTTCGCTTTGAATTTGATCAGCGCCGGCCGCTTCGCTTGGCACTTCGCGATGATTCGAGAATCTTTTCCATGACGTCGTCCCTGACTCAACTAGGAGTAGGTGGGTTGGGCCGTGCGGAGTTGTGGATGGCTATAGAGAATTGTTTCTCGGCTGAAGTATAGAGAATTGTTGGGCATGTTGTTTCCAAGTGTTTTGGGCCAAAACCCGGCCTCGGCGTCCAAAGTCCAAACTTTCAAACTCAAAATTAATTAATAGGAGTATTATTATACTATAATCTAATAAAGAAGAAAGGAGCATTGATAGGAGTCTTATATATGCTAAAGACAAAAGCCTTGAAAGAGATGTAAGGAGCACTGGGTGCCTGCTAAGCTGCTACGGTACCTGTTTCTTGGGCTGAAGCCCATCTTCTCTTATCGGGCCAGAGCATATCCAGAATTGAAAAGAGGGTCAACTTACCTATACCTCCTTTATTTGACTCAGATGATATCTTTTGGACATTAAACTTTAAAATTGGACATTTCTGTCACTCAACAATCAACACAACAGCGCCCACTCCACTCCTGCCACTGTGTTTCTATTTTTTTTTCTTCCTATTGAAGCAGGGCTTAAATTATGTAATAAGTCATTTATTGTCTCAGATTATATTTTTTTGCCCTCAAACTTTAAAATCAGGTTTTTTGTCATTCAATAGTACTAACCCCTGCTATGGGGTGCTTCTTTTCTAACTGAAGCCTAACGTGTTGCTCTAGAGCCAAAGGATGTCCAATTGAGCATTAGATACTCTCTTTGTCTATAATCATATCTTGACCTGCAAATTTTAAATTAGGCATTTTTGTCATTCTCTTCAAGGAAACACAAAAGATGTCATAAAATTTTTTAGTTTTATGTGTCAGGCCCCATACTTGTATGAGTTACAATTAAGACCTCAATTGTGCTTAAATCACAAACCAAATTGGTTACCCACAACCTTGAAATATTCTAATTTTCTCAAAACCTTGAATAATCATGACTTAGATTTGAATTTATGAGTTTTTAAATACTTTTTTTATATAAATATAATTGATACGAAAATTTTGTTTATTCATTAATCATCCTGCAATGAGTGGGGTCACTTAAGAGTGCTAAACTAGTGACCACCGAAGTCTATTAAACTTCTTAGTTTGAACCAACGACAGATCTTTTATTATTCAACTCAAGACTTGAGTGCAAATTAGCACACGTGGTCTTTTGTACACTCGAACACATTAAAAAAGATTAAGAAAACTTGAAATTTCAAAGCTTGGAAATCTATGCTAACTCAGCCTTTTCGAGAGGCTATGAACCAATATGTAATAGTTTATAAAGATTTTAGCTAATATGCAATGAAACAAAGGCTAAGGATATACTTGTAATGATAATTATGGATTTGGGGCCAATGGTTCAATTTATTAAAAAATTACGAATCGATATGCCTTTTATTTGGTCTAATTATCTATTTTTATTTTGATTATTTGATCATTACCTATTAGAGTTTTTTTTGTCATTTATGAGTTATTTATTATAGTTTATATAAAAGTTTTAGTTCAATCTGATTTTCTTTCTTTTATTTGGTATGGCATTGACCCATATCTCTTTTCTTGAATGTTATTATGTCCATACTGTCTTTTAGAGTGATACTCCATTAGTTTGTAAGATATTATTTAGCACTAAGGCCTGCCCCAAGGTCAAAATCCAACCTTTTCTTTGGTCATTAGCAATGACATTCACTTGAGATTAAAACAATTAATCACCTGCAAATATCTAGGATTATAAATGTCTTATTTGCATGGAGTTAAATACAGCAGTATACTACTCACTGCAGGTAAGTAGTATGAGTTACAAATATTTTTTCATTTTATCATTTTATCGCGTGGTATATCGTGATATTTCAAGATATTTCACATACTGCTCATTTTTTGTGTATATTTTGTCTCAAAAACCGTGGTATATAGCAAATACCGTAAGGTACATACTGTAGTATTTTATTTTTTTTGGATGCGTATGAGATATTTTTTATTTGTCATTTACATCAAAATATCATAAATATATAAAAAATTAAAAATAATTAATACACATGTCATAAAATAAATATTTACTTTTATTCTTTTGGTTACTTTTCTTAGTTAACATAAAAATTTAATAGTTACTTTGAGTCATCTAGGAAATTAGTGTGGTATTAGAAAATGTATTATTATCATTATTAAAGTATTATTTTTTTCTCTTTTATCAATAAATTAGTTTCTTTCTGAATATTATTTATTTTGCTCTCTATATATATATAACATTTTTTAATATATTTTTATTAAAAAAATATCTTCTACCATGTATATTTTATTTATATTTGATAAATTATGATGAGAAAATTATAATATATATAAAATGTACAAAAAAAAATTATTCAATTTATATCATCTTAAAATAATATTCTAATATTTATTTTTTTATGAAAATGGTAACGATATACCTTAAAAATTTGGGATGCAGCATACCTAATAGTAATGGTAACGGTATTTAACACTTCGCTGATATGTCTAACATTTCCATTTCAAAAACACGTTCTGAACAGCTTCATTCCTATTGCATTCCACAAATAGGAGTTTAGGGATAACAAGGCAACGGTAAGCATGTTTGAGGGCTAGAATTGAATTTTCCATTATTAATTGCGTACGGGCTATGTGCTAAACTAAAACGCAGACGAAGGAAGAAGGATTATGTAATCAATGCATCACATCACAGCTCTTTGCGTGGATTATCGTAGTAAAAAAGAAAAGCGAAGTACATAAGCTAAGCTTGGAATAATTGCAGCACTGGATCTGGATTGTGTTTGAAGCTAATTTTGCGGGGTTTAGGTGTGGAGAGAGGACTGTAATCGGTAGGGAAATCTGGCAACCGCTGAAGGCTTGAGGGCTCGCAGCACATCCTTGAAGATAGCAATCTCTCCGATCGACATCGACGACAAGGATTGCCGGCCTTGGCGCCGACGCCTTTCCATGGCCTTCTCATGGCCTTCCGCTCTCAGAATCTTTCTCCTCCTCCTCCTCATCGCCGCTCTCATCTTCGCCTGCTACACTCTCCCTGTCGAACAGGTTTCCTGTTTCCATCCCGTGCATTTGCCGCTTCTCAATGCTCATTTTCCTTGTCTCTTTTCCGGTGTCTCTCGCTTTCCTCGTAATTTGATTTCGGTTGGGGTTTTCTTTCTGGTTCTCTGTAATTGGATTTGGGATTACGTTTTTTCATCACATGTGATTAGGAATTTAGATTTGTTTGTTGCTCTTCTGCTTCCTCCTCCAGCTTTAAAGACCCTACGTGCTGGCTGGCTGGTTTGTTTTGTGTGCTAGCTACAATCTTATTGAGATAGGTCTGTGGAGCTGTTTGCTGCATCCTGGAACTTGAATAATATACGTGATACACATAATTCGAGCAATTGCAAGTCAAGCATTCTGTTCCGGTTTGCATTTGATTTTATGATCCTCATAGTGACTCTTGTCTTGTGGATGCTTCTTGCAGATCTTGAGGGATTTTCTAGTATGGGTTGACAAGGATCTTGGACCATGGGGCCCTCTAGTGCTGTAAGTCTATATCAGTTTTAGATGTTCTGCTCTTCTATTTTTTACATCCAGTCAGGATCATGGTAAAACTTTGGTACTTTTTGCTGCAATTTGCTCGGGGTTTCATCAGTTTTTTACTTGACAAGTCCCGCTATTCTAATGATCCTGAGCTTCTTGTTTTTTAGGTTTCTTGGAAACCGTTGGTTGGACTTGCTTTGATTAATTGTACATTTATACTTATATCCAACTTTGTATCTTGAGAACTCTGTGGACATGATCCTTGTCATGATCCGTTGAGTTAGTTTGTTTGACATTGTTACCATTCATACATACGAAACTATAAACATAAATATTTTTAAAATAGTAGCCCGATGCTTTACTCATAGCAACAAAAGTTTTGCCCTTTGTTTGTGCATATTGGATAAACACAAGGCAAATGTTGTTGTTGTTGTTGTTGTTTTTTCCCTATCATTTAACGGGAATAACAGTGTTATAAACGTTGCCTTGGAGTAATCTTGAGTATTTATGTGTAATGATGATCTGTGGATGACAACCATGTATGTATTTCTTGAGTATATTGTTTTAGTGGATCTCAACTGTGTTCTGGAAAATACTGAAGGTGGCACTTTTTATGACTAAATGTGCGACTGAACTGCCAAATGAATTTGTAACCAAGTGATGGAACTTTTTCATTTCCTTTATCTTATGTCTTTAGATGATATACAGGGCAGTTGCATACATTCCTTTGACAGTCTTGGCAGTTCCAGCATCAGTACTTACTGTAAGCATGAATCCTCTTGGCCTAATCTTTTAAGTTAAGATGACTTTGTTTCAGTGCTTTGACATCTATGTTGAATTATTTTCTTTAAGTTTACTGTGAGGGTGGCATCACAGTGACCATTATATCGTGCTGTGTGAGAATTTAATATGTCAATGTATATAATCAGTGATCTTCTCATGGGCTAAAATACTTTAACCTCACCGTAGAATGACCCTACTTTTCTATCTTTTCTGTGTGGAATTATAGTATGGTTGTAATCTGTGTTATCCATTGCTGCAATACTTATTCTGCTAATGCAGCTGCCTAAGCATCAGTCCAGGATGACCACCTTGGTTCCAAAGCTATATTTTTGAGGAATGATGGCACATCCTGTCGTTGCATTTGCTTGTTGTTTGCGTTTAACCATCTAAAACAGAAAATCTTTTGGTAATAAGAAGTTTCAGGACTAGCCTGCTAGGAATAAGAATCCAGATGTAAGGTGGTTTCAATAAGAAAGAGGCAAATAGTGTTCTGGAGCCAATGAAGCTGATAATATGCTCAAAGACAATTTAATAGGTTTGCCTTCAGGTGTCCTGTTGATAAAGAAGTAACTTATCTGCTCTGATGGAAAGTGTAAACATTTCTAGAGCCTTTCAAGAGATTGGAATGTATTATTTGTTGGTGGAAGCTAGTGTTGGACGCTTTATGCCCTTGTCCCACTTTGTTAGAACCTCAAAAACAATGATCTTAAGGTATATGCTTGAAGAGGGAGGCTAATAAACTTCTCTTTTTTCACCCCAAACTAGGCACTCCACTCTGGGAGAGTGAGGCCAATCCATGCAATACCATGAACAATCACCTACATCTATAAATATCAGAACATGCACAAAACTCCTAATTTAATGCTTCATACTAAAAGTCACAAAAATGACTAAAGGTTATAGTCATGAACACTCTCATGCACCTAGACATTCATTAAGTTTATTTTTCCAACGTTATTAAGTTGTGTTCATTTTCATACACTTATTTTTACCTTTTTTTTTTCTGAAAGAATTTACACACACGCATGCGCACACCCACATATCATACAGGAATTTTAAGCATGTTATTCATTGCCTTGTTGTTAGTTATTTTGATAATTATTTATTCCATTATGCATGGTCCAGGACTTGAAATTTCTGAGCAAGAACTTAACTAGAAAGGATTCTTTTGGATAAGCCTTATCTGTGCTTATTTATGTCTTTCAGCTTGGTGGTGGATACCTTTTTGGTTTACCCGTGGGTTTTATTGCTGACTCTATTGGTGCAGCAATTGGTGCTGGAGCTGCATTCCTTCTTGGACGAACGGTGATTTTTTACCCTCATTTTTATTTGTCAACCTTAATCTTGTTGTTTCTTGATTTTTCCAATCTGTTAAATTCACACAGCTGTGATGGTAACTTTTGTTTTCTCCTTTGCAATTTGCTTGATTGTGACAAAGCTTGTGTTGTTATTTTTTTTGCTTCTGATCACCTTTCAAGCTTTGTTTACATTTGTTTGCGATTAAATTTTTTCTCTTCACTTTTATTTGACACTTTATGTCATTTCAACTTATGCAGATTGGGAGGTCTTTTGTTGTTTCTAAGTTGAAAGATTATCCCCGATTCCAATCAGTTGCAGTAGCCATCCAAAGATCCGGCTTCAAGGTTCAAAGACTTTGCATTGAACTTCTGAGATTACATGGAATTGACAATTTTATGAACCATATTGCATTCATCATTCCACTTTTAGTTGGGAACAAATAAAAATTGTGAAATATTCTACTTGTTAATTATTTGTTAGAACTGTTGCAAGTCTGCATTCATATTCCATGTTTGATAGCTCATCTATTTCAGGATTATGTTTTTGTGATTTCTCATTTTCCATGTTATTTTTCAGATTGTTCTTCTGCTTCGGCTGGTGCCTTTACTCCCTTTCAATATGTTGAACTACCTCTTGTCTGTGACACCAGTACCTCTAGGGGAGTACATGTTGGCTTCCTGGCTGGGAATGATGGTATCACCTGTTTGGCTCAAGTTTCTGTTTGACTAGCATTTCATGATGAGCTTCCAGTGAGCATCAACTCAACTGGCATGTGCTTCCCTGGGAAGCTAAGGTGCCAAGTCTTGGCCGAGGGGAAAAGGGCTTGCTTGCTTGGTGGTTGGCCAAGTGGGCTGGGATCCAAGAGGACCAAAAGAAAAGGGAAAGGAGGGCCATTCATGATGAGCTGCTTCTGTCCCTCATTATTTTATCCTCTCCATTCTCCTCATTGTGCAGTTATATCTGTTCTGGAAGACCAGATTAATAGAATACAAACGCATCATTCATTCTGGTTCTTATGCTGTATTGCTTGACTGAATTGAATATGGTATCTGTTGCAGCCAATTACGCTAGCTCTAGTATATGTTGGAACAACTCTCAAGGATCTCTCGGATGTGACACACGGATGGAGTGAGTTCTCAAAAACACGATGGGTGAGTCCTGTTTTTATGTCTCCTTACTTTGAATTGCTGGATTGAGATCAACATGTTTGTTTTGCTTGGAAATAGTTTTCAAATATGACAATGATGCTTGGAAAATAGAGATGCTATTGTTATGGAGTTTTTACAAAATTTCAGCTTGATTATGCATTTTCATTTTTAAATTATCTCTACAATTAACAAAATATATAGCGAACTTACTTCATTATGTGTTTTGGTCTTATATTCGTATCTAATTTACTTCATTTCAATGCAGGCATTTATTATATTGGGGCTTGTAGTTTCAGGTGAGTTCTAGTGCTTGACATTAAAATTCTACTTTGAGTATTCTATGGATGCAGCTTCACATAAGGACCTAAGGTCATTATTCACAATCATTATGCTTTTTGGTTTTGAAAAAAAAAAAAAGAGCCCAGTTACATTAACTGTTAGCAATGATCTTATCATGTGGCTAATCTCATTTTTGGAAGTAATGCATAGAATAGGATACATCAAAGATGATGTTCGGACTTCAAAGTCGAGATATGAAGCCTAAAGTTTTGTTACATTGGTTTCTTCTGACTCTGAACATTATTATTTCCGGTTCGAAACAACTCGATAGGATTTCAAGTTGTGCCGTACTATAATCATAAACTTTTGTTGTTTGATGCAGTGGTTTTGATGGTCTGTGTCACAAGGGTTGCCAAATCTGCTTTGGAGAAAGCTTTGGCTGAAAATGAAACTATAGATGGAATCGGAGGAGCACCGAAGTTGCAAGTAGTGGGCGAATCTCCTCTTGATCTTAGTCAGCCTCTGATCATCAAGATAGATGAAGCCCAAGACTCGCATGACAAATGAGTGAACATTTTTTGGTAGACTCTTCCTCAAAGCCGTGAGTTTCATGTTGCTTGAGCAGTTGGTAGTTATTATGCACCAGGGCTTTAGCTTCACGGTATAAGCACCTGTCCTTCATGCTTTTATGTTCAGTTGAAGGAGTGATTCAAACCCCCCCCCCCCCTCCCCCCCCAAAAAAAAAAAAATCATACCTGCTCATAAAGGAAAATGGTGCTGTTATGATCTGTTTGTACAGCTTTGAAAGGACCAATCTATATATCTATCTGTATTATACCTATATATTAAAAGCTGTGGGTTTTTCACTGTTTACAAGCAGTGTAAAAGATTATTCATGAGTAGTATATACGAGGTTTTATGACCTGTACTTTGTAGCGGGAATTATCTTTAATAAATTTAGCATTAAAATAAATTTTAATAATAAGTAATTAAAAATTTCTCACCCATAAATTCATGTTAAAACAATTAACATTTTGTTTCATCTTAATTTTGAGTTGTGCTTTCTTTATGTTATATTTTTGTTATTAAAATAATTAGTTGTGATCAAAATATGACACTATGAAACTATACATGTGTTTTAAAATGATGCATATTTCATTTGTTAATAAAAAAATTATTAAAAATTTTCATATCTAAGGGTAAACTCTACTGGTTATTCCTAAATTATATCTAATATTGTTAATTTGTCCCTAAAGTATTAAATGTTGCTTACTCGTTTTCAAACTATATCAAATGTTGTTTAATTATCCTACAGTATATTACAATCATTACAGATGGATGGAAAAATAATGTAACTGTTAATGTGGCATGAAAAAATGATGTGTCTACTGATGTGATATTACTTTTCCATCCATCTTTAATAATAAGATAGACAATAGTACGATTAAGTAACACTGAATATAGTTTATGGACGATTAAGAAATATTTGATAGTTTAAGGACAAATTAGCAACATTAGATATAGTTTAGGGACGACCGGTAGAATTTATTCATATCTTATGAACTTAAACTCTGATTTTTAATATGGATGAAAAATTTACTTTCAATTGAACAATTGTGAATCAAATTATTTTATTACTCTGTAGATTTCAAAGTAAATAATTTATGTTACAAAAGTTAATCATCAATAATAAAAAAAATGACAGAAACACAAAGTTATGTTTATTTTATATTAATCAATTAATGATTTAACTATTAACTTAATAAAGATAAAAAGAAAAAATTTGATTAAAGTTGAATCAATTTGAATCATAGTTAAAAGTAGATAAATTACAATGGTTAGAGTTTCATTTTAAAAAACAATAATAAAGAAATATGACAAAAAAAACAGTTTGGATCAAGACAAAAAATTGTAGAATTTTCAGTATTAAAGCTTTAACAATTAATTTAATAAAGGTAAAAAATGATTTAACTAAAAAATAAACAAATTATGGTGATCAAAGTCCTACTTTAAAAGACAATATAAAAAACCAAAAAAAGTTTAAAGACCAAGAGAGCGAATGAAAAGAATCTAATAGTTATTAAATTTGGGATCAAAATAGAACACGGATGATGAAACATTGGGACTATATTGGGGAATTGTAGAAATTTAGGATTTGAAATCGCGTTTTAATGGAAAAAAAAATGTGAGACAAACTAAAATTGAAGACTACAACACATGCTCTCAAAAAACGAGTACCTTGTGGAAAAGGGATAGAACTTAAAAAAGAGTCAATTGCATCTAAGAAAAAAAATAAAACATTGTTAATCTATGATGAAATTCACTGCAGATTAATAGTAAAAAAGATGCTTTCTTTTAGAAGTAAGCAAGGTAATATAAAGACCTACGTGTTGCACTGGGTACATTCTGTAGTAGTATTAACTATAATATAATCAATGTAAGTCATTGATGGAATAATGTAAAATGATAAGACCTACATTGACGTTAAACAAAATTTGAGTATAGATAATTGTAAGCATACATAATAGTCAACTAATGTGTTCATATATTGTCGAAAAACATTAAAGATAACAGGTGAAAAATTATCAACGTAATTTCATTAATCAATTCAAATGAAATCATCAAGAGAAAGAAAAGCTTCTAGTATTTATAATATAGGATAATATTGCATAATATACATGCATAAGTTTTTTTGAAATTTTTACTTACTAATGAATTAGTAATAAAATGAAACCTTTTAAGAATTAAGCACCCATGCATAATGCAAGTTATGCATTGGTTTGACTGATCAAAAATCTGAATCAAACCCATGTAGAATAGTCATGCATTATGCAAATTGTGCATCCATTTCAATTAATCAAAACTCTAAATCTAACCTATTCAGTTAAAACTCTAAATAAAACATGTAAAAGAAAAAGATTTTGATATTTAACATAGTTAATAAAGACATGTCTCTTATTTCCATTTAAGCTCAATATAGCAAAAGGCAAGTTGGTAAGGACATTGAATGTTTTCCAAACAAACCATTGAAATTTTAAATTTCATTTCGAAACAAACCATTCAAAGTTTTCATTTTTCTCTAAAAGTTTGTTGTAGATTGAGAAAGTTGGGGATCATTATAATATCATTGTTATACTCAGGAACCAAAAGAGGGATTTGACCATTCATCAAGAAAGTCAGAAAAAATTGAAATGGCATTAGCGTAGGTGAACTTACTAGAAATTGGACAAATATAATTTTAGTCTTCGTATTACGTTGCCAGTTATAATCAAGCTTAATTATCTGTCCATCCTACAACTGCCAACAAACAATCTACACCCTAGCTCACGACCAAAGGTGAAAGTGGGGATCATCACGACAGAAATGAAATATTCAGCAACCAAAAGAGAGGTTTGACCATAAACCTAGAAAAGCAAAAAAATAAAAAAAGCTACGTCAGTGGAACAACTGTTCATGAACAGTACTTAAAGTTGCCAATTAGTATTAAGTTATAATACTATAAAGCACAAGAGGAGGATGTAGTGTTGACACATATCCCTCAACCTATGGGCTAATGTCATTTTAAGTCCTCAATATTTTCCGTTTCTCTTGTTTAGATGCTTATCTTTTTCAAAGTTGCATTTAGACATGCACTGTAAGGGAGGCACGTGTCCCTTAACATGTGAACTAAACCCAATGCATGGCTTTAGTATGTTGTTTTACTCTGATCGAACCTTCCAACATTTCAAAGTTATAGTTACATCCCTAAAAAAACTTAGGCATTTGGTGTTTTTTTTATTTTCCTTTTTGTCATTTAACTCTTTCTCAATTTGTTCATCAATACCATATATAAGGAAGCCTAAGTTGGATGATTGTTGTGTCCAAGTTTCAAGATTTCACATGGTTTTTCGTGAAAGGGGGAAAACTTCAAGGCCAAAGAAGACAACAAACTTGTCACTACTGCTTTGTCACTGTTAAAGGAATAGTAGTAAGACAACTACTATGTTCATCAATGGATGCTTTGTTACTATAATGGAGACCAATAGAGTGCTTAATTCCATGTTCCTATTGCCCAAAACCATTCCTAGAACCCGCTGCCGTCATCGACGAAATGCTCGATCCATCCCCTAAGACTAGTATTGATGTTCTCATTCTTATCTATTTACTTCCCAAAGAACCTAAGACATTTATTGAATTAGGGACGTTATTTGTATGATACTTCATTTAACCTCTGATATGAGCCAAATATCCAACATGGCTTCCAAGATGGGCCTTATAGTTACTTATATAGCCTTGGGCACCCCCACCACAACAAGCTAGCTTTTGAGGATGATTTTTACCTAAGGGTGTATAAGTTGGCTCATATTAAATGGTATCAGAGGGGTTCGATATAAACCTCTAGTTGCAGCAAGTATAGGACCATTATGAGCTAAGTGAATGGGCTGAATCACACAAAAGTGTTGCAATAGGTATGGGACCAATGTTTCATGACCAAACTAGGTGGGTGCAATGGGTATGGGATCATTGTACACATCATAATGCCATCAAACTCCCTATTGCAAATGTTCAAGCATGGATGGTGATGTCGAAATTACAATGTTCGCCCAAGGCTAGTCCAAAGCTAGCACAAAGCGGGTATAGGGCCATTATGAGCTAGGTGAATCAGTCAAATCACACACAAGTGTTGTAATGAGTATGGAACCAATGTTTCACGGCTAGACTAGGTAGGTGCAATGGGTATTGGACCATTGTACAAATCATAATGCCATCAAGCTTCCTATTACAAACGTTCAAACATAGATGATGACGTCGAAATTACAATGTTCGCTCGAGGCTAGTCCAAATCTAGCGCAAAGCCATATCATGTGGAGAGGGCTACCTATGGAAAAGGCAACCTATCAATAAAGTGAAGCCGCCTAAAGTGAAGCCCCTGGAACATCAGTAATGGAAGCATGGTGGAATGATACGAGCCAAATATCCCACATTGCCTCCAAAATGGGCCTTATAGGTGTTTATAAAGCCTTGGGCACCATCACTTCAACAAGCTAGCTTTTGGGGATGAGTTCTACCCAAAGGTGTATAAGTTGGCTCATATTAAATATTATTATTAGGCTTCCCCAAAATGGTGTCATTTTAGTTTTAGTTAATTCCTTATATATCCTATATTTGCTCATGTTGGAGTTTTGGCTAATGAAAATATTATCTTGCTCTTCTTTCTAGTTCGACTACTCTAGTTTGAACATTCTGGTTCAATCATTCTGCTCTCTCCTTATTCTTTTGTCTACCACAAATTCTAGCTTATAAGTATATAGTCATCTCAGAATTGTTTATTTCTTTCTGGTTCCCTAACCTGCAGCTGGCTCCCTATTTTCTACCAATTTCTCGGTGATTGTGTTCCCCATTTTAGTGTCTCATTTACAGTGACATCCGATTCCACCACTTGATTAATTTTTCTAGCCCATAATCTATTTAATTCTAGATTTGTCTTACAACAAATGGTATTATAACAGAGATCCTCAACTTTGTTTTAGTAACCAATCCTGCTGGATTCTAGATGCTTGTTTTAGGCTCACACCAACTGTTTGACAGAATGTCCTAAAGAAATCATTAACTTGGTTCAAAGGCTAGACAGAAGTTCTGCATAAAAAATTCAAGCTTTGAGGTTCAAGTAAGTGAATCTTTCTTTTGGTTTTAGCATCAGTGACTCTAGATTTGTTATGGCAAGGTTGCTGGTAGCTTTTCGTTGTTTAATTACAACTAGAACAAGATTGCTGCAGGTGAACTAATTTTGTTTACTTAACATACTAAAAATCCTTGATTGATTTAGACATAACCAGGATGAGTTATGAAAGAAGGGAAGCAAAGCGTAAGAACATAAATGAGTGCCTCAACTCTATGATGGAGATACTTGATAGAATGATAGAAGCAGAAAAGTTGAAAGCAAAATATCTTACTGAAGGAAGCTTATGAGATTGCAATCATAAAGGTCCGACCAAGTTAGAATGCCAAGCAACTTTTTCTAGCACTAAAAAGGGATTTAAGGACTTTTACCATGGAGAAAAAAATTCAAACAAGGCTAGATCTGAACATAATCGAAATGTGGCCCCAGGTGAAGTATGGGACATAAAAAAAGCAACCCATCCTACTAAAACCCATGGGTCAATTAATTATTTTAAAATGGTTATATTTGCCTCATCAAAAAAATGCAAGTTGAAGCAATTCATTAATTAGAATATCACAAGATTCAAATGCATGTAAATTGAGGAAAAATCTATGTGAGAAAATGTAGAAACCAATTACTGAATATAATGAGCATGAACATCTAGTTAAATTCAATCAAGCCGCTGGAAGTTTTCTTATAGTAAATGCTCAATAAGGCTTTCTAGATTTGGTGCTCTTGGGTTTTGTTATAGCTAACAAGTGCATAAGATAGAAAGGAACATTACAGTTTCTTGTTTTTAAATTGAATGAATGGGAAAAAGATGGCATTGATTTATCCCTAATTTCTAAATTGATAGAGCTTTGACCATTAGACATTGATGATCAACAGCCATCAAATATGGTTTTCCCTCACCCCTGTTAGGAAATTGATTCTTAGAAACCTATCTTGGATTTTATTGGAGGTATGGTTCAAGTGAAGAAGGATGCCATCAATTTTGTTGCCTCAAAAGAATTGAAGGATTCTCAATATCCTTTGTTAAGCTACTCTACTATCCATCCTAGTGATTAAGGGTGAAATTAACATGGAAGGCCAATAAGTAGTAAACGCTTATAATATTTTTTTGATCTGAGGTTACATTCAGTAGCTAAATAATGTGAAGACTGGTGCATGATGTATCAAGATAAACAAGTGCAACAGTGAAGGGCAAAAGTTCAAAGTGGTTTTAGAAATTATGATCATTGTCTTTAGTTCTTGTATTTCAATTTGTGTTATGTATTGTTACTTATTTGTAGTAACTCTTAAGGACAAAAGTCTTTTAATCGGGAAGGATTGTTATGTGTTAAAATTAGGCTTCCCCAAAATGGTGTCATTTTAGTTTTAGTCAATTCATTATATATCCTGTATTTGCTCGTACTAAAGTTTTAGCTAATGAAAAAATTATCTTGTTTCTCTCTCTCTAGTTCAAACGCCCAAGTTCAATCATTCTACTATCTCCTTATTCTCTTGTTTACCATGCATTCTGGCTTGTAACTCTATGGTCATCTTAGAATCATTTCTTTCTTTCTCAATTCCCTAACCTGTAGCTAGCTCCCTATTTTATATTAATTTCCCAATGATTATCTTCCCCATTTTAGCGTCTCATTTACGATGACATCTAATTCCACCCCTTAATCAATTTTTTCAACCTATAATTTGCTTGATTCTGGATTTGTCTTACTACAATCTCTCTTTTATCTTCATCTTAGTGAACTTTCATTTCATTCACCTCTGCTGGGTTTTCTGGTTGTGCCTTTTCTTGGAGAAAATCATTGGTTGTTGTACCGCTGTATATAGAGCGATCAATGCCAAGGAATGACGGCTTTGATACCAAAGAAAATATTTTATTCCATATTTAACCTGGAAATTGATGCAATCCTAGCAATACATATAATCTATTATTGTGTATTTCCCAAGTAACAAAACCTGCGAGCTAGGCAGAAGTTGATGAGGATCGCCAACATAACAAGGTCATTAGAGTCGTCAAGGGCTGCTATAAAGTTCCTGCCTGATGTAGCATTCTTTATGCATCATTTCACATTTGTGTTTGTAATACTAGAACTCCCTCACCATTGCCGCATTCGCCACCCTTATCCGCTTTAGTTCCCATTGCGAATCAAAGCTAGCACAATAATCTTTGGATGTAATTGATTTTTGTTGTTTTGGATTTAATTAATTGAATTCGACAAATAATTGATGCAAGAGTTATATTGATTTTTGTTGTTTTGGATTTAATTAATTGAATTCGACAAATAATTGATGCAAGAGTTATTTTGATTTTTGTTGTTCTGTGAAAGGCAAATAATTTTTGTTGTTCTGTGCCTCATGTTTCCTAAGACTTATACTGACATGGGTCTCTCTTCTTTCCATGCATCATCAACGTTGGTAAATATGTTTGATTCTTTAGGAGGTAAAACCTGATATTCCTTCAATTTTTTCTTAATTCATATAGAACAAATTTAGCCTCAATATATGTCCAATTCACAGGGAGTTTGTGTAGTGCCATAGTGAGACAAATATGTCTTTTTGGTTCCTGTAGAGGCATACAATCTTGCATGTTGAGTGTTCGATAAAATGTGGAAGTGAAAACAGTGTAGGTTGCGAGCAACCAAAGGGAAGAAAGGGAAAGAGATTTGGGTTAGACTTGTTGACATAGCCTGGATCAGATGAGGTAGAATAAACAATTGGCAACGTATTCATTAATATGTTTTCTCACTTAGGAAACTTGTCACGTTCATTGTAGTATGAATTTGGCTTATTTCTTTGCTTTGGAGTTTTGCTATTTTTTTCCCTAAGTTGACTAACTTTATCTGTTTCTTTTCACCTTACATATAAGATTGGTTCTTCATTGATTGCTCAAGTAGCAAAAGTCAACACCCTTTCGTGGAGTGGCTCTCATGTGAACTTTTCAATCTCCTCTTTAGCTTTACCCAATTAAGAATAACATTGTAGAGATAGAGTCATAGGGATGAGGAACAAATAAAGCTAATATGAAAGAGCCAACACTCTTACATAACTTATGTTAAAAACTTAGACATTTTGAGAAACCCACAATTTTTTATTCCTATGTTTCTCCAAAGTAGAATATGTATTTCCATTCCATGAATTAATGAATAAAGGTAAGACGAAAAAAAATATTCTGGGCAGGAAAATATATTTTTTATTCTCTAGACAGTACAATTTGTATTGTAAAGCCTTTTAACTTCTTATCTAGTTTTGTTTGGAATGACTACAAGCTGCTTATGGTTGTATTGGTGTATGTTATATGGCATGTGGCTCTGCCTGATTGGATTGTCATTGCCTATTCAAAGTTGTAGTTTTTTAAAGTCTAAGGATGCATTTTCTACGGAAATCCCTTTTTTTTTGTTCATCTTCTCAAGTTTTTATCTACACATTTATTTGACAAACTCTTCTGTGTATGATTTTGCTCTTATCATTGGCTTCGCAAAATTATTTATTGTTAAAAACCATCAATTTAACTGCACATAATATTTCTTTTATTCAAACGGATATCTCATTTTGATGTCACTCTATCTATTATTGCAGGTTTACTCTAAATTATATTGAATTTTGCTTCAAAATATGGGCTATATATCTCACATTTCCTTGCACAAACAATGCATCCCTCTTAGTATTGATATTTCAAGCACCCAATATAAACATCTTCTCCCACAATGTAGGATGGGTCACCTACCTAGTACCAAATACTTCACAATGTCAATGTAAGGGATACCTAGATGAAAAATTGAAGAAGCAATTGCTCTTTGTGTTTCTTTAAATCTGTACTGGTGTTTTTCCTGAACTTGTTTAATTTCCATATAAACATGAGCTAGGACAAGCATTTGAAATTGGAATTACTCACACATATTCCCCATTAAGACGTTGACAACTTTTGGAAGTGAGTTTGTTCTACAGATGTCAATAGATATCCAATTTGGTGGGCATCCGGTTTCATCCAATTTGATGGGTCAAGTTTTTTTTTTTGTAATTAATTGTGTTTGGGTCGGATGTAGGTTTTTTTTCACCCCTAATGGGTTTGGATAAGATGCGGGTTTGGTGTTCACCCGCTGCACATCCGATCAATGTATGTGTGTGTGTGTGTGTGTGTAACATATTAATATTAGTTAGGTGATGAAAATAAAAGTATAATAGATAAATTATATGGAATTGATAACAAGTAAGAGTTGGTTTAATAAATAAGGTATAATAGATGTTTTTAACCGTAACAAACATATAACTAAGAGTGACATGGTTTAATAAAATTGTGGTTGTGGAAGTGTGGTGGGTGGATAGATTTTATCAGATTCAACCCATTTAAAAGTTAGTAGAATATAAATGTGAAAATTATCTACCCAACGGGTGATAGGTAAGATGTGAGTAAGACATTCAAAGTTGTGGGTAGGATGTAAAAAAGTCCTTATTCGACCTAGATCTAACCTATTGACAACCCTAGTTTGTTCTTGTAAGATACCAAAATGAGTTTGAATGAGGTGAAAGTCTGAAGTCTTGGTAATGTTATTATTCAGAACGCGTATAACTTGCAAGACGTAATTGAAATGTGAATTTGCAATATATGAATGCTAACCTGCAACCCCAAACAAATGTTAGGGGCATTTTTAGCCAGTTGGATAAAGAGAATTGTATGTTCTCTAAAATCATCATTGTGTTGCTGATGGCCCAGCTGGGTTGACCACTTTCAGAGACAAAACTTCCAATAGTGAAAAGCTACCATAACCATATGATGTGCTTTTAGATTTGAACAAGGGAAGGGAAGATCTAGAGAAGCAGATTAAGTTAGTGTCAAAAGATAGAGCAGCATTATATTCATGTGCAACCATCATCATGATGTGGTGGCGTGGGGTGGGGTTAGCCACATTCCTTTGACAGTGATCCCTTTCCTCTTCCTCAATCAAACAAGAGAAAATCCAAATCTCCTCTTTTGATAACCCTGTTTTTTTCCGCCCCCACTGTCCTTTCTGCTGAATTTGTGGGTGATTTTGTGACTCTATTCCAATATTCAGGGAATCAAATCTGTGCCAGCCAGCTATATTCCAAGCTGCCCCTCTCAGCTCTCTCTATTGAATATAATATATCCACTTGAGTAGCAAGCTCAAGCATTCCTACCCTTTTCCCCCCAGTCTAAATACAGGCGGCACAGACACATTTTCTGAACAACTAATCTTCCCGCTATGCTCCTTTCAGGTTCTTCCTCAAATTATAAGTCCAAGATGCCAAGATTCAGCATATTCGGAGGCTGCTTCGATGTGTGTTGCGACCACACACAAGCCTCAGGACTGGGCACGAGAATCTGGAACTTGAGCGACAGACCGGTGGAGCTGCAGGTGAGAGTGGGTTCGATACTGAAGAAGGTGCATAGCCTGAAGCCAGGGAGCTCAAAGAGGCTACAGTGTAAGAAATTATACAAGGCATATATGCCGGGGAGAAGTAGCGGGGGCACCAGCATGAGGAGCTTGCTCTATTACTACGACGAGACATGCCACCCTTACATATGGGTCCATGACGCGGGTGGTGATCCACTCAGGATGGTGAAGCAGCAGTACATCAGCCTTGAAGATCTCAGAAATTGCTCTGAGATTAGGGTTTTTAGGGACCATCAGAAAGGTTGCATATTGGTCCGCAAGAATCCTAGGCCTGATTTTTGCTGAGCGTGGTAATCAACTTGTTAACTTGTTCCGCAAGTCTGATGTTAGGGGCTGTTTGTTGATCTTTCTTTGTTCTTTGTTCTTTGTTCTTATTTTTTTTGCCATTTGACTTTTCTCTCATTTCTGATGGCATGTATACTAAATTAGATCATGTTGAAGTTCTTGCTTAACTCAAGCTAGCCATACAAATTCCAAAATTGTAACATCTTGCTGTTTTTTTTTTCTTTCATTTCACTTTGATTGAGGTAATCGGTGAAGCTTTCTCCTTCTCGAATTCATTGTTTTTGATTGATCGATCGTGTAGATATTTATAAGTCAACGCCATGGAACTTTCTGATCCTCTTTCCGCAGGTATACCCACAGTTTTTGACCATTTTCTTCTAGTAGGAGGAGAAACAGATGGAAAGTTAATTTTTAAGGGGCTAATATTAATTTCTTGCCCTTGGAAAGAAAATAAAATAAAATAAAATAAATTTATTTTGCTCTGAGAATCACTTCAATTTTGTTCGTGTTCGATATTCATTTTCTCTACCTTGGGCCATCATGGACTTAATCATAATTGTGCTAAGAGTTTATGTGAAAATGTTTGGATATTTTTTATGACTTTGATTGAATTATTAAAAGCCTGATTAAACTATAGGAATGATTCTAGACTCTTTAGAGAATGAAAATGAGGATGGGATCGATGTTCTCTAACAACATGAAGACAGAATTAGGAATAGCTTACCATGTTATCTGGTGTATTAGCCATTATATTACTCAAATGTGTCCAAGATAATATACATTATAATTCTATTAACTTTTTAAGTACCAAAAACAAATGGAGTTAATTACAATTTACTCATGAGATTTAAATGAAATTACACTTTGCCCATCCTGTTTCAAAAATATGCACTCTACCCCCTGAATTTTTAATACAGTCCAATAACAACTTTTGAAATCTTAATTTAGATTGTATGGTTGTCATCTTCAAGTAATTTCAATCTGCATAGTACTTTTTTACAATTAATTGACATTTAAAAAATATTTTTTTAAAAACTGAAAGAAATACAAAAAAAATTTGATAATTTAAAATATTCATTAACTTTAAAAAAAATACTATATATATTGGAATTACTAGAAAATTGATATTTCAGAAGTTGCTATAACACTGTATTAAAAAAGCAGAGGGCAAAGTTGTGGTAAAACAGGACCTTAGTGCCCTAATTTGCTAACACCGGTAGATTCCTTGAGAACTATGATACCACCTAGGTTACAATTGGCTAGTTACTACTTGTGAAGTATCTTAAATCATTACATGCAACTAGTTACTTAGTCTACCCTACATAGAAAACATGCATACATCGTCTTGGCTATGTAATAACAATTAAATAAAAACAACTTTGAAAATAGTGTTGCGGCAATTAATGAAAACACAAATCAAAACGAGCCAAAACTTAAAACTTTAGTTACTTTAACTTCAAAAAACAATCATATGTATACATCTCAAACTTATATATACCCAAATATAACTCTAGTGTTATACACACCAATGAACACTAGTAGAGGCAATCTCTTTGTATAAAAATACCATACATATAGAAGAAGTAACATATATCTACTAAGATTCATCCTTAGCTCTTCACCCAAGCAAGGTAGCTTAAAGTGATGAGCCACACTTTTTCTATACTCATTTAGCTTTAAACTGTAAGACAAACACTTTGGTCAGTATTAGCTTATACTATAAGTAGCTTAAAAACATAAGATTTCCGACTTAAAAAGTACCTTCAAACACATAAAACTTAACCTTAACAGCTGCCTCTTACCAACTATTAAGTTTAGATAACCAGTTTAATACCTGCACAACACTTAAGAGGTGAGTACTCTAAGAAACTCAATAAGAAATTCAACACCTGCAGGGGGAAACATATACAAGCACACAAAGCACAACAACATATATATCTCATACATCACAACCAACTAACCAAACAATACAACAAACAATGAACACAAACAATTAATAAACAACAATAATAATAGAATGTAATGTATAGATGGATGAGTGAATACACATGTTTATGCACTTAGGACTTCCTTACACCCGAAGGTATTCTTAACTGTCATGAGCTCATACAGCTGGGGTACTTAGATATTGGCTCTCGTATCCAATACTATCACTTAATTAAACCCCATGAAGTTTTCCTTATGAGCGCCTTAAGTAAGTCATCGCTTACTTGACCTTGCCTGCCTTTTACAGGCTATTTAGAGTAAATCATCACTTACTTACCTCTTATTTATAACTTCCCCTTACTTATGTATGCCAGGTAATTGAATTTAGTGGCCAAACTTCGTCAAGTTCCCCAAAACTCGATTTGGGCAACTTAGTGGATTTGCTTATTGAGCCCATTGACTAGGTTGGGACCTCTTTGGCGTTACTTGATGCTCGAAGGCACTTGGCCTATACTCTTGGGTCACCAAGGGTTCCAGACCTTTCTTGGGTCCCTTTCCAATGGCGAAGGTTCACGACTTCACCCATTGGTCATTAAAGGACTCATATAATACTAGGTTTCTCCTTAATACTCTATTTGTGACTTAAGGTACCTCACTTATCCACTTTTCCATAGCCCTCTTAACCACCCACTTATTACCCACTTATTAATGCATAATTAAATCTTAGGAACACTTTTGAGCCATGTTAGGATGCCACCTAAGCCTTAGGAATTGATTTGGGACACTTAGAAACAAGGTTGGCACAATTCATGCACAATGCTATAGCATTGCATATTGTGGTGTGACAATATCATGATTTTATGAAAGTTGCTGGAAATAATGCAATAGCACTAGCATAGTTTATATGACTGAATTGCACATTCAAACAACTTGTTTTTCCTTTTGAGCTCGATGTGATCACATCAAATAATCAATTCGATCGCATTAACCCCTGGACCTGCATTTCTTCACCCCTTTCTCGGCCAATCTTGGTCTAAATCTTACCCAAACTAGTTCCAATCACTTTTGGCTCATTTTAACTCACTCCCAAGTGTTCTAACATTCCTTATGCATCATTTAATCATATCATAATATAAATTTTTTTACCTCAAATCCAAGTTAAGCAAGATCTAAAACAAGTCACACACATAAGCACCATGTTGTACAATGGAGTTCTTTTGAGTTCCAAGCTTGAATTCAATCAAATTGGACATTAAGGGTATGAAATTAAAACCATTTTCTAACCATTTAACAAGCTTATAACTAACCCACAAGGATCAAAGATGTTTACCTTAAGGTTTGAACTAAAAACTTGCAAGAACAACTTCAAATGCACCAAATACACCAAAGATAAGCTAATGACTTGTTGTGATGGCTTTGGAACCTTCAATTTTCATAAAATTTTAGGTGGATTGAGAGGTTTGAGGAAGAGTTATGGAGAGTGGAGAGCTGAGAAAATGGAGTGAAGAAGATGGTGAATAGTATTATTTATCTCTTCTTAAAATATCCTAACTATTCCACTTAGCCCATTTCTCTCATACTTGTCACTTTGGCTCTCAAACATAGCTTTTATTCACTTAGGCCACTTAAACTCTTCCTCCACAATCTCTCCTTGGTCCCATAGAAAGGTTTTTCTTACCCCCCACGCTTTGCCCTTAGGCCATTTAAGCCATTATAAGGTATAATAACTCAATTTCTCACTTAGTACATTTTTAACCCTTAACTCCTACTTTTGGTTCAAATGGCTAGAAAAATTTATGGTCTTAGCTTATTTATCTCAAAACACTTACATGAACCTAATTTCACTAAAATTACAATCATGCCATTGACTTGGGCCAAAATTACCATTTTACCCTTTTCACTATTTAGGTGCCAATTACACTTTGGAACTCAATTCAACCTTACTTAACTTGTTTTTTTTGCTTAATAAAAATTATTTGAGAAAAAATAATTTAGGATTTACTTACCTTGGCTTTGAATGATGGGATGTACTTGGAGAGCCTTTACAAAAGTGTAGATTTTTTAAACAAAAGTGAAAAATGTGTAATTTCACCGAAAACATGTGGGGACAAATTTTAATTATCCCAAACAAATATTGCTAGTGCTTGATTTCAGAGAAGTGCTTGCAATTAGTATTTGATATTAGAACAAGGTAGATTTTTTATAATTATCTCAATAATTTACAAAATTCACGTGGCTACTAATTGACATTTTTTAGATTTTGTATCTATCATTCTATGAGTCTTTTCCTTTTTACTTATGACACAGCATATCTTTTGAGAGCATTCACATATTTGAAACTTAATTTGAAACTTTTATATAACTTATTTTCATTGTGGGATAAAAGTAGTTTAGTGGTTCACAAGGCCCGTAACTTTGAATTCATTAGATACTATATATCAAGTTGGATGAATTCAATAAGAGATGTTTCATGGCAATCCGAATTTTCTTCTCCCCTGACTCTTAGGGTCCATAAAAAAAAACGTTAAGTTGTGAGACATCCAGTCTCTCCTTTTACTAGCTATCACCATGCATTTCTTTTATAATGAGGTGAACGAGTTTAAGAACATTATTTGATCATCCTTTGATTTTCAATAAGAAAATTTTATGATGATGGACGATCGCCCTCACCATTATGTCACCGACTGCACAACTTGTGAGGATGAAGGTCCTTTAAAATGGGCAATAATTTTGGAGAAACAAAAATGGAAATAAAAAAAATGAAAGAAATGAGGAGAAAATGAAAAAAATTGGGTAGAACCGAAACTAGAGAGAGAAAAGTCAACTCCGGTGTGTTGATTGGTTAATTCTTTTTCCTGTCCTTTCTCTTCCTTCAACTACACACAACACAGACGAAGCTTCAACCACCTCCGTCCCCGCAAATTCACCTTCACGCGTCCCCAAATCAATAATTCCACTCCGCTTTTCCTCTGTTTCTGCCCCGACTTTCTCTCCCCCTTTCCAATCACCATGGGCATCTCTTTCAGCAACAACCGTCGCCGGAATCAGACCTACCCCCCGCCGCCGCCTCCTCCTTATTATTACCCTCCCGAACCGCCTCTGCTTCCCCCTCCCCATCCCTCTCTCTATCCCTCCATCCCTCCCTACCCTGCGCAGCCTCACAGCCCGTATCCCCCTCCGCCGGCTCCGATTTGCAACAATGGCTACGGTTCAGCTCCCTACAGTTCCGGCAGCCACTCCAATCCCATGATCGGTCGGTTCCATTACCACTATAATCCGTACCATGCGAACCAAAACAGCGGGTGGCCTGGAATTCGTGGGCCGGTTGGACCGCCGCCGCAGCCTCCACCTTACGTCGACCATCAGAACGCGAAGAAGGTGAGGAACGATGTGAACGTTCATAAACATACCTTGAAGTTGGAGGTGGACGAGCATAACCCTGAACATCAGTTGGTCTCCTTCGTTTTTGACGCCTTGTTTGACGGGAGGTAAGACTGCTCCTAACTCACCACCTTCGAATCTGATGAATTCCGAATTATGTCTCTGCATCGTTTATTCAGCTGTTTATCTTTTTTTGAATTTTTAATTCGATTTTAGGGTGTGAATATGATCCTTCTGGTTGCCATATTTTAGACTTCTGCTCTGGCCAGTCTGACGGAGAATCTGATTACCTAACATTTATGCTATGTTTTACCAGTTTATATGGAATGGGGCTTTACCGCATTTAGTGTTGAAATTTGGGAGGATACCACTAATGTGGGAAGTCTTTGGTTGTTGAAAGCTGTTATTTCATGTGCGAATATATCGAGAAGTACGGGTGAATAGAGAGAAACTGATAAGGCAATGTAGCTAGTGTAAACAAAACATTTGGATCCTTTCCTTGGTTCAATTCTATTGCTTGATTATGTTAGAAAGTTTGAATCTGATGTAAAGTAGAGTGAAAAAGAAACAACTGGGAGCAAGATTTTACTCTCAGATTGCAGTTTGGAGTAGCAAGCATGACTCACTAAGAACACGGTCATTCGACTGTCTTTGCTATCATATAATCCTGAAGATTTCGCAGCCATCAAAACTTTGCTTTATGAGTTCTTATAATGGACAGGAACATATGGACTCTGAATCACTTTCTGCTACTGCCTCCATCATGGAAATTGGAGAAATGAAAAGTGAGACACATTCAACTGCCTGGCAACTGGGGAAGGGTGTAGTCCTTAGACAGAACTAGGGGATATATTTAGATGACCCATTGTTTCTTCATTTCTAAGTTTTTGTAGTTCCTAAATGTTGGTAAAACTTTTGAATTTTCTGAAAACCCTTCCTTGTTAGTTAAGGTTTAGTTTCGTTTTTAGAAGAAAGTAGTGATCTAAGGATATGGAACATTGCTTTCTGATTATAGCTTTTCTGTGATAAACTAAACCATGTGTTTTGGTACATCTCAAATTTTGTTAGGGAGACACAAGACAAACAGGCCTAGGAAGAGTTATCTAAGCTCCTCTTTGATTTTTTGTTTATTAGTTATTTATTTTATTTATTACATGAAGGAAACGTGGCTTCAAACAAAATTTTTGGATAGCTGTGAATTCTTTACCTATGCTTTTCAACAATAGGTTTTGTAAGCTCAATCATTGATATTGGTCTCGTTTATGAATTTCTATCTATGTTAGACCTACTTTTCTAGTTCTAAGAATTATCAAATTTTTACCCATCTAACAGCATTTGATGTGTATGCATATGTTTTTCCCATGTAGAAAAAAAAAATTTCCAATTGGTGATTGCTATAAGTCCAATAAGAGTTCAATTTGTTTTTAATCTGCAGCATCACTATTTACTACTTCGCCAAGGAAGAAGTTGGTTGTAAATTTGTTCCAGTATTCCCTGAAGCACACATGCCAGTAAGGATCTCTTTCCAGAAGGGTCTCGGCCAGAAATTTCGACAGCCTTCAGGAACTGGCATCGATTTAGGGTTTTTTGAATTAGATGACCTCTCAAAACCATCACCTGAAGAGGATATCTTCCCTCTTGTAATAGTTGCTGAAACAAGTGTTCACCCTTCATCTACTGATGAACATGTCAGCGATCTTGCACCTAGTAAATCAGCTAATATGCAGATCACTCAGACTGTTCTCGAGAAAAATGATGGAAATGTGTTTGATGTGAAAGTTATCCGACAGATATTATGGGTTGATGGTGTTCGTTATGAGCTCCGTGAGATATATGGATTGGGTAGCACCAGTGCAGCTGAAACCTTTGATGATGGAGATTCAGGGAAGGAGTGTGTCATCTGCATGACTGAAAACAAGGATACAGCTGTTTTACCTTGCCGCCACATGGTAATACTCTAGCCTTATTTCTTGAGGATCTATGACAGCTCTGCCATATTGTTACTCATGATGAATTAGGATATAAAATAGTAAAAAGCTAATTTCGTTTTGTTCGAACGTTGATATTTGATGGGATTTTGGTGCCTGAGCATAATGTATTGAAGTCATTTCTTAGGTGTCTGTCGACAGAACAACTTTAGGCATGCTATATCACTTCTGATCTGTTAAAAGGGAGCATACTGGTATGAAAATGGTTGTAGATTTTACAGTAGCTAATTTGCTCATAAGTCATTTACTTCTACCAGATTTAACTGTACTGTTCCTTTGCAAGCGTGCAGTCAGACACTTGAATCTTGGGGGGAAGGGGGGGTGTTTGGGGCATTTGCGTGTGTAAGATTGTCATTCATCTTAAACCAGGAATATTGTTCCACCTGCTTAGTATGAGGTTCTCTCACGGAACAAACCTTGTCTGCCTGTAATCTAAGAAACGTATAAGCTAAGGCAGCCATCATTTGCTCTTTTTTAAATTTCTGAAACATTAGTCACATGGGTTTGAACGGACTTGTGTTGTGAATTTGCAGTGTATGTGCAGCGAGTGTGCTAAAGAATTGAGGCTCCAGACAAACAAATGCCCTATATGTCGGCAACCCATTGAGGAACTCATAGAGATAAAGATAAACGGCGGTCAATAAAAGGTTTCCCTCTTCTTACCCAAGTTAATTTGTACTTAGATCGATCATATTCTTTGTTTTTTTTTTGGCCTGTAATCTGTGTTGCGTGTTCACAGCCTTCATCATTCTGTTAAAGTGGAAGGCACAGATTGCATGTATAGTTTTAGTCATTCCCGGTAAGGATATGTACCCATCTTCAACGACTGCTAAATCTTGGGTCAGGGAGTTGTGTGAGTCCTTACCCAAAGAATATACTTTAGACATGATAGTTAATTTTGAATTACATCTCCTGCTGAGGCAGGCACCTTTATTCTCTCTCACCCTCTCCCTCTCCCTCTGCCTCTCTCTCTCTCTTTTCCTCCCTGTCAACTGTTGTTGGCTATATATCTGGCATTTTGCCAGTACCCTTTCAGTCAGATGAAGATATATGAACTTTCTTTTCCTTTGTCAGATTCAGATAGTCGTGTCAATCATGTAAAGTGCTGGTAATAGTTGCTTTATTCTTAGTTCTTTAAACCCTGACGAGTGACGACCCATGTCTTCCTGAGGATCCCTGGTGTCTTAGTCTCACCTTTCACCTGCAGATCCAGAGCAGGGATATTCAAAAAGCTTCTAAAGGGTGTTTGGCTTGGCTACTGTGCTGGACTTGGATGAACATTCTAGCACATGTTAGCCGACAGCCAAAAAGAAACACTAGAGACCTAGAGAATATTTGCAACGCAAGTTAGCATAAGAAGGGTACAAACTGAGAAGCTTAGAATGATTCAAGCCCCCGCCCGCCGGGGGAAGCTTGTCTATGGGGAATCTTAACGAGAGTGCCAATTATATTTCACAAGTTGCTTTTCCCACCATCCCATATTGCTACCAGTTTATCTTTGTAGTCTTCTATCTCGTCATGTGATCCTTCGGTCACAATTTGTTTCAACCACTTCCTTTTTGGAATATCCCAGAATGACAAACCAGATGCCTACATTGCTATTGATTGTGCCTACATTGCTATTGATTTTGTTTACTGAATTTTCAAGTTAATGTATTATGGTAATGATTACATTTTTTAGGGTAAAGTATGGAGAGATGCTGAAAAATAGAAAGTTGTCAACAACTTAAAAAAAAAGAACAAAAGGGTCAAAGAAATTGGGAAGGAATAAAGCATAAACATTTGTTTGATTTTTAATGAAACAAGCATTAGATGGAAAGAATAGAATACCGAAGAAGTCTGAACAAAGAAGCTGCCATTGCCAGGCCTACAGCAGGGGGCAGGATTTCACCATTGGAAAGGAAAACCATTGCCTACTGCCTCCATCTTCAATCTCCATCGGAAACCCGCAAAACCAAAAGACCGCTATAGTATAGATCCATATGCAGACACAGATTGCTCGTTTGTTGATGTTCGTCACTGGCTCTCTTCTCACTATTCACCTAGGTCCACTACCAATAGTCTGTTTTTACATGTTGAAAAACAACCGGCTAGAAAAAATCACCAACAAAGTTAGGATATAACCCTACATTCTGATATTCCACATCGGTAAAATGTCATTTGCCTGAGCCAGCAAGTGGATGCTTTGCTTTTTTTTCTTCTTCACAAGTGAAGCGCAGACTAAACTGAGATCACATTTTGAGAGACCTTGTTGCAAACATCTACCTTTCACCATGTATATTTCTATACTCCCTAGAGCATGATGCTCTAAAACTAAATTTTCTTTCTTTTTCCCCTTCTGAAAGAGCCTAAGTCCTAGAACAATAAAAATTTGTTTGGACCATGCGTTATCTCATCCCTAATAAATGGCGCCTCCATCATCCTCTGCAGATCCATGTGGGAGCTCATGTGACTTCATCCACGTAAACGGCAAATTTTGCCCAAGTTACGCTCCCTTCCCCATACCCCGCCACCCCCAAATTGATCTTCTTCCCGAGTGAAAATCCTTAATCCTAGTGGCAAAATTGACAAGTCCACTCTTACCTAACCCTCTGTCTGCCCATAAACCCTTTGCCTTGGTCATTTCATCTCGCAATGCCAGTACCACTTTGCCCACATTGAGAGGCTACCCTCCTTTCAAAAGCTCAGAGGCTTGAAGAAAATGTGACTCGGTGTTATTAGTAGCGAAAAGAAAATAAACTCCCCATCCTTTTTCATATGGCACTTTTGTCACCATTCGAATGCTCTTTGGCAAATAATGTTAACATCGTCCTAGGGGGAGGAAAAACAGGGGGACAAAGGGTTAATCACGTTTTTAGGCTTTTGAGAAGAACAGCATAATTTGCGTGCAGCTGAAGGGTCCAAACAAAGAGAGCAAACTGTGTGGGAAATCCGAAAAATTAAACAAAAAGAAAACCCTCCCTCGCACACTAACAGGCCCTACAAACGTGATAATTCTCGCACCAAGTAGCCTTGTTCTCGGGTACCTTTCTTTACCTAATTGATGTCGAAAGTAAGCCGCGATTAAACCCATATTGATCTTGGTGGTGCTTTATTTTTTGCAAAACCCTTGGTTCACATTTTCTTTTCAAACCAAGAACCGCTACTCGATACATCAGTCTAATAAAACCAACTAATGCTCCAAGATTTTTCTTCTCCTCACGTTACATGGCTCCAGCTGCTTGCAATACGACAAAATATGTTCAACCTACAGTACTTAGTGCAGAATCTTGCTTCAAAATTTTCATCTCTTTTTCCCAAATAACATGAATGATGAACCTCATTTATTGAGCCAATTTTTAGCTGTTAATGCCATTACAGTAAAACTTGCTACTAACTGATACTGCAACTTCAAAGGTATAAGCTTTGACTTGGAGCCTTGTTTTGGTACTGCTGGGAAAAAAAATGGTAAGAGCCCACATGAAAAAAAATGAAGAGAATTTGGAGGCCAGACGCTATTTCTCTGGCTCCTCACACCTTTCCGGACCACCAATTCTTTATCTTCTTCTGATATAGGGTAGAGCTTCCTTATTTTTGAATCATGACACTGGTAGATTGGGATGCTATATAAACTGATACTGTTGTTGTAATGTGAGGAAAAAAGAAAGAGAAACTCGTGGATGGTCCAAAAATGGTGGTGGTTCAAAAACCTTGGTACTATTAAGTCACAGACATTTCATTCTAAGATCACATGCATTTAGTTGACTAGAATAATGATCGACTGGTATTGCACCAAACATTTAATCTTCATAAAATTGATTAGTTGGGGGCCAATTTGCATTATCCACCCGCTCCGAATTCCCTTAAAAATGAAACTTTGAAACACCCATGTTGATCCTCTCTCTCCATTGATTGTTGGGAAATTGATGAAAATGTCCCTAATGCATTTATTTACTGCAATTTATTCCAAATACTCATGAAACTAAGCAAGAGAACGAAATCCATGGAGGTTCTGTTGTTAGTATATTAAAAAAAAACAATGGAACTGGTGGTGGGCCGTTTGAGCATTAAAGAACAAAATCCACTGAAATTCTCACTCGTCAAATAATAATGTGCATAGTGATGTGGGTCTCAGACTCTCAGATGCTCATAATTGAATGGAATTAATCAAGAGAATTCTGAGTGGGGGTGAATAATTAACCAAACCCTAAGTGGGTCAAACAAATACAAAAGGGTCCAAATAAGAAAAGAAGCAGCAGCTGGGGGATCGCTTGTTTTTCCACAGCCACTGCCAGGCTGCCCCAATCTTCTCATTCTTAGCTGGGGAGGGCAATTCAGTAAATATGGTATTAGTATGCGAAAGTCGTAACGTATACAGAGTCAGATAGAGTAAAAATAATAATTTGGCAATGCCAAACCCATAGGCCCCAGTGGATGCTATTATTTATTGTACTATCCAAAACTGGGGAGAGAGGAAATTTCAAATCTGACGGAGTACATTCACACCTGCTCATGGTAAATGACAATTATTACTACTATACTTATCAAAGCATCAATATAGGGGGTGGAACTTTCACCATGACCTATTTGGAATCCAAGATTCCAAAACAAGCCAAAGCCAAAGGCCAAGCTAAGTTCGAGGGCTTATTATAGCAATATAAAAAATAGCAGGGACTTGGTTCCTCCAAAAATAAAAAAGGAAGTGACTTGTTTTGTAAGATGTTGCACACTTCCACTAGTTGTTTAACAATAAATAAAGGCCAAAAAGATAAGAGTGCAAGAACTTGCAGGTTGCTGCTCTCACTCACTCCCCCTTTCTTCTGCTTACCCCCCTCTTGACTTCTCTCTCCTAACCTGAAATAGAGGAAACAAAGTTACCGGAGAAGATTAATGTGATTCCACCTTCCGCAAATCTGCTCCTCTCTCTCTCTCTCTCTCTCTCTCTCTCCCCTTCTTAACGCTGAGCACGAGTGCTGTTGCTGTGCTTCAACCTTTCTGTGCTCAGAGAATACGGAGGCTTGTTCTCTTCTCCTACCATTTACTCTGCCAGAAAATACCCAGAATAGAGCAGGAAGAGATGCCATTCTGTGGGGATCCGTTGTAAATCCTCCAGCTTCTTCGCTTCAGACTATAGTTGCGTTCTGTTTATCAGATCTGCAAGCAACCCCATTAACTCTTTAAGCTCTAGTTCCCTTCTACTTGTTTCTTTCTGACCGGTAAAAATGAGTAAGGAAGAGTTTATGAAGATCCAGGTACTTGTATCTCTCCCCCTCCCTTGTTCTTTTCTTTTTTTGGCTTCTTCGAAGTTCCTTGCTTCATTTGAACTCAATGTTCAGGCAGCTGTTTTTCTTTTTGCCACCTTTTCATTGTGTCTGAGCTTTTAGATTTAGCTTCAACACTTTTAAAATGTTACTTCTGCTGCTTACCTTGGTCTTGTTCTTCCGTGTGCTTGTTGCCTGCAGACTTGTGTTCTAAAAGTGAACATACACTGTGATGGATGTAAGCAGAAGGTGAAGAAAATTTTGCAGAAGATTGATGGTATGGTACCCCGAATATATGCTTTTCCCTCATATAAGTTATAACTAGCTTCAAATTTTTCTAGGAACTGTTCTCTAACACACAGCTTCTGGATTGAGTTCTGGGTTTGTTGGTTTCCTGGTGCAGGGGTCTTCACCACTACCATAGATGCAGAGCAAGGGAAGGTGACCGTGTCTGGAAATGTAGCGCCAGCCATCCTCATCAAGAAGCTTGCAAAATCTGGCAAGCATGCAGAGCTCTGGGGCTCACAAAAGCCAAACAACAACCAGAACCACCTGGCTAATCAGCTCAAGAACATGCAAATTGACCATGGCAAAGCACCAAACAACCAGAAACAAAATAAAGGGCAGAAAGGTAATAATAACGGCAATAACATGAACCACCAGCACCCCAATAATCAGCCCAAAGGAGGCCAGCCGAACCCCCAGCAACTTCAGCAACTCCAGCAGCAGCTGGCCCAAATGAAGGGCTTCCAAGATCTGAATATGATGCCCCAACAACTAAAGGACATGAAGTTGCCCCAATTGATCCCCCAAAACGCCCACCCAAACCAGAAGGCCGTCAGGTTTGATGTGCCTGATGATGACTTCAGTGACGATGATGAGTTTGATGATGACCTGGATGATGAAGATTTCGATGACGAGGATTTTGAAGATGAAATGGATGGTCCTCGCCAGCCGCTTAATAAGATGAAGCCCGTGTTGGGGAATGGGCAGAACATGATGATGAACGGCATGTTGAACCCTGATCTCCATGCCCAGATAGTGAACGCCCAGAAAGGCGGCAACCTCAACGGTGCTCCTCCCAACGCCGGAGGCAATGGTAAGAAGGGGGGCAACGGTGGTGGCGCTAATGCGGTTCCTGGTCAGCTTGTCGGTGGAGGAGGTCAGGGAGGAAACGGAGGTAAAAAGGGCGGCGGCGGGAATCCGAATCAAACCCCTGGTAAACAAGGTGGTAAAAACGGCGGTGGTGGCTTTCCACCGGATGGCAAGAATGGTAATTTCAGCGGCGGCATGGGGGCAAACAATAAAAACGGCGGTATTAATGTTGTTGCCAATGGGGGCAAGAAAGGAAATAATGGTGCCCCGAATGGTGGCGTTCCAAATGACATGTTTCAGAAGATTGGTGGTCCGAATGGCAATATGGGTCAGGGTGGAATGGGCATGCCCATCGGCCAGATGGGTAATATCATGGGCCAGATGGGCAATATGCCAGCGGTTCAAGGTTTACCGGCCGCCGCCGCTGCCTCAGTGAACGGTGGCGGAGGTGGGGGGTACTTCCAAGGAGCGGGTCCGGATCTGATGCCGGGCAATCCGTACCACCAGCAGCAGCAGCAACAACAGCAGCAACAGCAGTACATGGCAGCTATGATGAACCAACAACGAGCCATGGGAAACGAAAGGTTCCAGCCGATGATGTACGCCAGGCCGCCCCCGGCGGTCAATTACATGCCGCCGTATCCGTACCCGTATCCTTACCCGCCTCCGGGCGCTGACCCGTATACTCACTTCTTCAGTGACGAAAACACCTCAAGTTGCAGTATCATGTGACAGGTGGATTCGAATATGGTCGGCCGGTTCATGTTAGCGGCGGCTGATGCTTTAGGTTGAAGAAGAAGAAGAAGAAGAAGATAAAGTAGGTGTTGGATGGGATATTATACATGAATATGGCTTCTTTCTTTAATTTTTAGTTTAAACATTCTCCATTTTCTTGATGATCCTTTGGTTTTACTTCGTTATTTTTTTCTAGTTCTAAGATGAGTTGGGACCTGTTAAATTATGATAGAGGGTAATTATAGTAAGGAATTATATGAGATGAGAAGGAAGCATCAGGGGAAGAAGGAAGAAGATTATGGATTTGTAAGTGGGAGAAGGTGAGCTTCTGCCCTTTTATGAGATGTTTATATGGTGTTTATATGTTGCAAAACAAAATAAGATAAAAAAGGAAGAGAAATGGGTGTCAAACCAAACAAATCTCTTTCCATTCCCTATTTACTTGCTCTTGCTCCTTTTTCTTTCCCCACTTGCCATGTCTATGGTCTTTTACAATTTGTTTGAATTCATTTAAAAACGGTACTTAAAATCTGCTGAAATGACTTGAATTTTATGAGTTTCACTTGAAATTGGTTGTCATAGATTCTTTACTTCAATTGTTTAGCACAAAAATTTTGTAGTACTCTCTTCATCTGGTACTGCAGTTACAAACTTGGCAGATGGGTCTTCCTTCTTTAGCACCAATGAAATGATGAAAATTATGTGAACGGTGGGGCTCATAAAAAACTTTTTATAGAAGCGGGTCCCACTTTGTCTTATGACGAGCGTTTCAATTATGATGAGTAAAAAAAAACTATTTTTTTCGTTACATAATCTTTGCATCCCAAATTTTTCACAACACCTCTCTTTTTAGTAAGTTCTATTAAGCACAATAATTATTTTGCTCTCTTTCTACTTTCACTTCGAAAAAAAAAATAGTTTCCTGGTCTAACATTCCTGTGGATGATTAACGAAGAACAATTGTTTTGGATCTCCGCATACAACCCACGAACATTCCGCCTAGTTTCACAGTCGAGTGAAAGTTTGATTGCCACGATAATGCCGTTGATGTTCTCTGGCACGAGTTTGGTGTTCTCTCCGGATCTGCTTCTTCCCTTGAACTATTCGCTCTCTCCTCCTCCAATCTCTTCACCTTCAACTTCAGTGACTCGTAAACATTAGACATAGAGCAATATCTCAACTTAAATTTTTTTTAAAAATATTAGGAATTGATTCTGGCCCATTAGACTCTACACAAGTGCAGGATCAAGTCGTGGGGAACTCCTCCAAGCGGATATGGCAGAGCAAGTCGATCGAATCGACATCACTGGCAAAGCCATGCTGGTGTTTGAGATCATTGAACCTGTCCTTGCAAAATTGAGAGTGGGCGAAAGGAAGGCTGAGCTCTGGCATTTCTAGAGCTTCGCGGCGACAGAGTCCTATCTTTTGGCGTCAAGATTAGGGTTGGGTCAGGTCGTATTTAGATCAGGTCATTCAAATTCAAGTTTAATCGAATTAGCATGTATTTGAATTCAGATCAGATTATTTGGGTTTAGGTTAATCTTCAATTGAGTAGATTTTGGGTTCAGGTTAGGTCAAGTCAGGTTTATTTGGATTCGGATCTTATCATGTAGGATTATCGGGTCTTAGACTATATTTAACTTAATTGTCAAATTTACTCAGTTCATTAACGCACAAGCCAAAAGGACTTAATCAATTTAATTTTTTGTCTAATTTTGATAAAAATTTAATTTAGCTAGACATAAAAAATCATATAAAATTTATGAAGATATATTAATATATATTTTCTTTAACAAAATACTCTTTCTGTACTAAATTCTTTATAACATTCAGTATTCAACAATTAATCTATTATTTCTTATTTTCAAAATTTAATATATAAATAAAAAATGATTATATTAAATAATAAATAAAGGCTTAGTTTCTAAACATATACTTTTTAAATTTTTTTCTAACAAATAATCTCTCTCTGTTCCATTTTCTTTGCTTTATTTCACTTTTCTGACTAGTTTGACTTGAATTTATTTATATTATTATTTATTAAAAATTTTAAAAATATATATTTAAAAATTATAGTTATTGATTTATCATTCATGTATAAAAATTTTTTATTTATATATTAAAATATCAAAAATGAAAAATTATACATTAATTGTTAAAATATGAATTGATCAAAAAATTTGAGACCGGGGAAGTAAAATGAATAAATTCAATTCTTCCAAAAAGTCAAATATTTCAAAGAATATGAGATAGAATAAGTACTATAATTTCTAAAATATAATTATTCATATCGCTCTATCGTTGTTTTACTAATCGTTTCTTAAAGCTCTCACTCGCTTGTTTGACAACGCAAAACAAATCAACAAAATAAAAAGGACTCATTCACTTATATTAAATCATAATTTTTCTAAAATCTTTGCCGACCGTATATTTTATGCTGATTTAAGTTAAAATTAAGTTTTGTCGGGTTTAGTCATTTCGGGTTCGCGTCAGGTTGAGCTCAGGTTCGGATTTTCTCAAGTTTTACTTCAATTGGGTTTGGGTTTAGATCGGGTTGGGTACAATCGTGTTTGGATTATTGACTTTTTTTTATCAAATCAAGTCAAGTCAAGCTTGAGTTCAGTTAGATCAAGTCAGGTTTTTGGGTCGGTTCAAATTTTACCATCCTAATCATAATGGGTTTGGGCTAAGATAGGATAAGTGGACCAAAGATTCACATCGAGAACTTGGTCAAGAGGAGGCAAAGATGCACATTTTGAAGTTAAGAGATCGGAAGGGGAGGGGCAATAGTGGAAAAAAAACCTTAAACATCACCATTTCTTAAACTCTATGTCATAATGAAGTGGAGTAAAGATAATGGGTCAAAGGGGTACTATTCTTTGTGGCTTCCTTAAATAAACCATGATGATTTAAAAGTTGGTTAGATTAGCTACATAACTCAAAAAAATAAAAAATAAAAAATCCCATTTTTTAAATATAAGCCCATGTAGTTTGAAAAAATGTAAATAAGTTATCTATCTCTATATATTCTACCCATGCCCAAAGTTAAATTCTAAATTATCAATCACTACTAGTATATATTGGACAAATTTTTACTGCAAAATCCTTGAAACCTTCTCTTTAGTTTCACAATTGATTAATCTGGTAATCATCAACAATTCCTTATTATCATCATCCGCAAGAATCGATAGGATGATCAATTCTTGCCCCTTATATCATGATAACTTTAAATTCCTCAAAATTGATAAATTCATCTTTGTGTTTAATACCATATTGGGTCTAACTACTTAAAGAGCAGTAAAAAACTTGGTTCACATAGAAAACTGATTTGACCAAAATTTCAGTTAAAGAAGAATTATAGTTAAGGGAGATGTTTAATAGGAGAAATTTCATATGGGGAAAAGAAATTCTCATTGATTACACTCCTATAAGACAAGATTGATACCCTTGTTTACAAAATGATATTCCCACAACAAATCCAAAGTACTACAAATAACCTACTCTCATAGCTAGTTTGCCCATAATTCAGAGAACGAAATCGAATGTATGACGGTTCTTGCCATAATAGACACACTTTGGGGCTTTAACATTGTCTTTGATCACAGGTATATAGGTCCTATTTCGCTTAGGTTAACCAATTTAAGGTCTAGTCACCACCATCCCTAATAGTTTAGCTATTAACTTGGCAATTGGCCATCTATGGGAACAATGGTAGACACATAGATATCATGATGCACCAGGATCACTGTGATGTGCAAAATGCTGTTGATGGGGGTAGAATATCCCTAAGCAAGTCAAGAGGCCAAATGAACAACTGGTGGAGAAGAACCCTAGATATCAAGAAAGCAATTCATCGGAAGCCAAAAGGGGCAACATCGAACCATCCTACACTAAAAAGGATCAAGGCCCCCATTAAGGGACCCACCATAAAGGTGTTTGATTTGCTCAAAGGTTTAGGAGTGAGAGATATAAGTATAGTCACCAGAAGGTTGGACCAAATGAAGGATCAACTAAACATTACATGTGGGTGTGGCAATTTAAGGAGGAGATCAATAACACCTGACCCTTAAAGGATTTAGGATGCCGATGATATATGTATATAACAAACTCACGGACCTCTGATTAACCGCTTTCAGAGGTAAGTCATGTCCATGAAGTTAGGAAGGACCATAAATACGCTAATGTGGAAGGCCTTCTATTCTACTCCAATGTGTAAGCTGATCTAGTCCAAACAAGGGTTGCCAATTTCGATTGTTCCAGCATGTGTTTCAAATCTTTGTTTAGCACTTAGATAGAAATCAACCCATTCCTCAAGTGGGGCCCACCTTTTCAAGATAAAGGGAAGGAAGGTTGAATCCTTGAGAACTATATCCAGATGTTTAATGCAAAAATCCTAGTGAAGGACATTTTCCTAAATGTTCATCTACTAGCTATAACCTCGAGATTTCTATGGGACTCAAGATTGAAATAGGATCTACATGAGAATTCCATTTGGATCATCAAATAATTCTTAAATGAAGTAACCTACTATATGTATGAATAGAAGCTTAGCAAGCTGGACTCCTAAAAGGCGGCCCTGAATGACCAACAGTAGAAACCAAAGTACAACGTACCGCATTAAGGAACTGAGGTTGGGGCAAGAGGCTTCATATGCCCCTTTACAAGATTCAAGGGTAAATATCTTATAATGCCAAGGAGGAGCAAAATATAATGACCAGGTACCTCAACCTTTACTCCAAAAAACAGCCCCCTACAAAAAAAAAGTATTGTTAATATGATAAAGATAGAGGCGACTATAGTGAGGATTGCTGGAAGCTGTGTAACCTCACCAAGGAACTTGTTAGGGAGGGCAAGTTGAGAGAGTGCATTACCCATCCAGCTTTCTCATATAAAGGACCAAAAAGCAAGCATAATAAGAGGTACAATTATGACATGGAGCATGATAGTCGACAAAGGCAGGACGCCCAATAGGAGGGTTGAAATATAGGAAGCTAGGGCCCACCATAAATGTCATTAATATGATTATCAAAGGTCATCATCATTAAATAAGAGGCATGCATGCAAATAGCCAATTAAAAACCACAAACTTGAAGAATGTCTTGACCGAATCAGATGGATCCAAAATGATATTTCTCTACATTGACTCGATCCTAATAATGACCTATACCAACAATTTTGATGTCGTAAAGGTGTATCAGGACACAGGGGCCTACTTTTTAGGCCAACCTATGGGGTCAAAAAAGACAATGACCTTTTTTTAGGTACTGTTTAGTTGTTGTTAATGTTACTATGAATATCTCAATATAGAAGCACTATTTATGTCTCTCAAGCATAGAGTTCTTGCTCCTTGACATCCCATCCTCCTACAACACCTTGCTTGGGAGGCCTACTTTGGCATAATTTCATAAGTGGATGAATGCAAGATAGGTGACAATGATTTAATGATCCTATCAAGGGTACCACTATCTTTATTGATTGGGTCTCAGTTTGAAGAAGTTACATTGCTAGCTTGAATGGGCCCTTGAGCACCCACAACTTACTACCGCCAAGTGATCCAAAGAAAAGGAAGGAAGAAGCCCCAATGGAAAGTAAGGGCAACTTACCTATATCCAATGAGTCCTAGGAGGTGGAGTTGGGCCCCGGCCATAGGATAAAACTACGCAAAGACCTTTCCCAAAAAGTAAAGAAAATTCATTCATTGAATTCTGACAAGTTAATATTGATTTTTTCACATTGTCTCCTAGTGACATGTTAGGAATAAACCTAAAGGTCATGACTCCTATGTTGCAAGTCAACCTCTCGACTCAACCATCACAGTAGTAAAACATGAACTTGGCCCCAGAAAATAAGGGATTTGATCAAGAAGAGGTCAAGAGGCTCATTCAAGCAAGCACAATTCATGAGGTCTGGTACCCCAAGTGGTTAGCCAATTTAGTTTTGGCTCAAAAAGGTTATTGGCGACTAGATGATGTGCGTGGACTACACAAATTAAATGACCCCTACCTTGATCCCTTTCCTCTTCATTTTTAGAGTGAGGAAAATAAAAGAAATAACTTTCTTAGCTATAACAGTGTTGTATAAACGCCCAAATATGCTAAATAAGAATATATCATAGAATTTCCTTCAGAAAAACCATGAATGGTTTATGACTATCATGAAGCAACTCGTTAAAGAGATTAAAAATAAATACCCAAAAGGTAGATGGTACTTCTGCTCCATGAGAAATAGTCCTACATTGTTAGTTTTCACACCATCCATATTACAAATGTCGTTGAATTAAATTTGCAACTCCATATTTTTTAAGCCACCGCTCAAAGTAATTTTTTCAAGAGAATCACAACTCTAAAATTTTAAGTCATTGTCAATCATAAGTGTATAACACATAGCTTCTAGGGTTTCAAATCAAATTGAAACGAGTTAAGTCCAAATTAGACCTTTAAAGCTTTGGATTTTTTAAGTACGACCTCCAATCTCTGAAGCTCAACCTTAGCTAATGGACATCTTCACTTTAGGCCAAGGATGGATCCCAATTGATAAGGTTTCTATAGTAGAAGCTTAACATATTCCACTAAAGAACGGAAAATGGGTACGTCCGTTATAACTTACAAAATTTAAGTGCACAATTGCATTTGTTCAAATTTCATAACACTTTTTCTTGAGTTGAAGTAACTTTGTCTCTCTTAAAAGTTTTATAAAGAGAAAAAAAAAAAAAAGCTATAAGAAAAGCTCTTAGTAGTAACAACTAACATAAGTTTTTTTTTTTAAAAAAAAAAAGGTTAATAGGGCATTTTTTGTATAATAATTTATGTGTTTGAGTTATAACAAATCATTTTTAGTATATAATTTAGTATAACTGAGAAGGAACAAGTACTTACTGAGGTGTTACACATTATGTCTCATTCATCATGGAGTTAAAACTCAATCACACCTTAAAGGCAATAGCCAGACTTTGGGATCTTTGCTTCCATAACTGGAGTAGTTCATAACGAGGAACAATTAATTAGGAGATAACCTTTTTGGCTGGAGTAGTGTAGCGTGGGTGGCCAAATATTCTAAATGAAAACATACTGTAGAATTCCCTCAATAAATACTCTCTTCGTCCCTTAAAAAAAATACTCCGTAAATGTTTTCTTTTTTTTTTTTTTGGCCTCCCCAAAAAAAATTATATATATATATATTGGCAACTCTTTTATGCTCAATTTTCTATTTTGCCCCTATGATCTCTCACACATCTCTTCTCTCCTCCATCTCGATTCAACCAAATTTATAAAACTCATTCTTAATTCAGAGACAAAGGCTAAATTGTGGCAAATGAACCATTGATCCTAGCCATGGACCAAAACCGGCGTTAACCAGCAGCACGAATTATGGAGAGTGCAAAACGGGGACAAATCATGAGGGAAAGTCATCCAAAACGGGAAGTAATATAGAGAGGAATAAAAGGCCAAATCATGGGAAGGGGAAGGCAGATATTCAAATGTAGCATCACATGACGTAGGTTGCCATCACTTGAATCACAAATGAACCACCTTGCAACATAAACCCAAAATTGGGATTGTTTTGTTTCTTACTTGTGGGGATTGTGACTAGTGGGCTCTATAGGAATTTCTGTTTCCTATTACAATTAAAATTAATTTTTGTTCAATTAGGTGATGAAGACTAGAATGATCTACGGTGAAAACTGGTCAAGGAGAATATGAAAAGGTCTTTTTGAGCAATACATTTTCATTTAGACCTTATCATTCCTATAGAGCAACAAGATGTTCTATAAAAGCAGAGTTCTTATGATAATAGCTAACAAGAATTTTGAATAATTAAAAAAAAAAACAAAAAGTATGTCTAGGGTACATTTACATACATAATACTCTTTTGTGATTGAGTTAAAACAAATCATTATTAGGATCCAACTGTGTAATTGAGAACTAACCAAAGTCTTTCCTAAGCTGTTAATTATTACAATTATTCTTTACAACTCAATTATAATGTAGCTAGAGTGTGGTCGAACCTTTGAAGGTAATACACAAATAGTTCGGTCTCTAATCCCGTATTTGGAGTAGGTACTAATGAGGAACAAGTATATACTCCCTCCGTCCCTTAATGTTTGCTCCATTTGGTATTTCACACAAACCAAGAAAATTCGCCCGCCCCTCGCATTTGTTCCAAAATTGCCCTCCTCGCCGGTTATCCACCTCTCCTCGTCGATTCCCTCGTTGATCTCGTCTGTATGTCAATCGCCATTTGTTTGTCCTCGTTTGTGTGTTCATTGGCCAGAATCGCGTCATTTGTCAGTCCTTATCTGTCTGTCCGTTGCCGGAGTCGCGTCGTTCATCAATCGTGTTGTTGCGTCCATCGGCCACCTCGATCTCCTCGTCGTCGGAGTCAATCGCCTCCATCCGATCACCTACCCCTCGCTTCACACCTCCATCTCGGCCCTACATCGATTGATCACCAGTTCACCATTAAACCAGAAAAAAATTAAAAATTAAGAATCAAACAATGTTTCCATTCAATCTCGAGCAAATCTCAAACAAATCCCCAAATGGGTCATTTAATTCAGTCCTACGATTGAGATGGACGAACGATCACGGTGAACGAATGATGACGGAGGACGAACAATCGTGGTAAATGCACGATGATGGAGGACAAAACAATGGTGGCAGATGAATGATGGTGGAGATGGACTTGCGATAGCAGAGGCTGATGAGCAACGTTGGAGATGGACCATGGCGGAGGTGGTTGAGCAACAATCAATCGCACCGAAGGCAAGAAAATGAGAGGAAGTAAGGCCAAGATGAGATTATGACCAAAAAGTGAATATAATATGGAGGTATAATAGTCATTTTGTGCCCCAAAACTTTCCAAAAAAGGAAATATTATAAAGAATTTGGGACAGCCCAAAATAGAAAATGATGTAAAGAATATGGGACGAAAGAAGTATATGGCAATAGAACTATGTTTACTAATTTTCATAGGCATATTAGCTTGGAACAAACATTATCCTGTAAGTGCCAAGTATGTATATAAGGACGTAACCTTGCGATTAAGGGTATTCATTCCGTTGGATAAGCTTAGAACCAATCTAAATAGAATAGTCTGATTAATTTTTTATTTTTATAAATTTAATTTTAACTATTTCAATTATATATTAAAATGGATCCAAACCATCCTAATTATAATTTGATTTTTTTTATCCAAATCATCCAAATTATAATTTGGCTTATCAAATTTTTATATTTGGATTCTTTTTTATTTGAACTAAACACCTGATAATTGAAAAAAGTAAGATAAAACTAACAAAAATGATAAATTTTGGTAATATTACATTTATACCTAAACTTAAGGTTTGATTCATAACATATAATCTAAAATTAAACAAAAATGATCTTATATATGTGGAGTTGACGAGTATAATTATAAAATACGTATTACTTTTCAGTTTATTCAGTTTTAAGCTTAAAAACCAATAATCGATCCAACAACAAAATAAGAAATTTGATTTAGATCCAATCCAAACCAAATAACTGGCACAAGTGTAGATTTGACCTAACCTCAAAGGGTTCCTGGCAATTTTTCCTTCTGTTTATTCTCTAACTTATTTACTGTTTTATTTTTTATCTTAAATCTATAAAAAAATATCAAATTTTGGTCTTAAAAATAATAAAAATATTTCTTTTTGGTCTATTATTGAATAAAATTTACTAACTCACAATAGCTATCTCATAGTAATTTTTTAGATCATAATTTGAGCCATTTAGTAACTGGCTTCCAGTATATTTAATATGTACAATAATCTTTTATAGTTAATAAATAATTTAAATCATATTTTTTTCTTTGTAAATTAGACTTATTTTATTCATAAAGAAAAAAATAAAAAAAATTTACTAAAAAGATTTAATTTATTGAAATACATCTGCTGCATGTTTTATTAGATTTTTAAAAAAAAATGTTTAATAAGGGACGAAATGTATAAGTTTAATAAGTCTAGGACCAGAATACATCTCATTTGATAAGGGACGAAATGTATAAGTTTAATAAGTCTAGGACCAGAATACAACAAAAACAAAATTGTAAGCTAAAACAGGACAAGAATTAAAAGATATCGACCATTTTATGACATTTACTCATTTTTTCATGCCTGTGGTACGATTACGATTCCGGAATCGTAAATTGCATTTATGTATGTAATCTTGCTAGATTTGGCTTCACTTCTTTTCCCTTCTTCTTTCCGCAGCTTTCTTCGTGTCTCGTTATCTTTGCAGATATTTTGCCTGATTGTTTGGTACAAAAGAAAAAGAGCTCCAGAGGGAGTTGACTTTTCTTGACTTTTTGACTTTGACCTTGAACCATTCTGTGTATTTGCCCTTTCTTTTTCTGTTTTTGTTTGTTTGAATATACTCTCTCCTTTTGGCACATAGGTTTTAAAAAAAATATGTCTCTTTTTTTTTTATTACTATCTTCATTTTATATGTAGAACAATAAAAATAAAAAAATTAAATATTAATAAAATAATTTAAAAAATCATATCATAAATTAATTTACTAAATATAAAAATATTATAAATTTGAGACAATTCAAAGTGTTTTATTCCTCTCCAAGCAATTAATGCGTGCATGCAGGGATCCAAGACTCCGTCACCCTCAGATTTGCGCTTTTTTTTTTTTTTAATTCAAGATTTGCTCTTAAATGTAAATACGTATGCATTTAGTTTCCGATTTTTTATAATCTAATGTTATTTATTTTTTGGATATGAATAAAAAAAATTAAAAAATAAGAAATGAAAAGTAAGTTCAAGAAAAAAAAAAAAAGGAATAGAAGGCAATTGGTGTACTCTTATTAATGAGTACATGGACTTAACATAGCTGAAGCAATAGTTAACAGATTGATATAGTACGAGAAATTCCTTAAAAGGTTACATAAAAATAAAATGAGTAAATGAAGTGGATAGTCCCTAGCCTTTAATTTTCACTCCATTTTAGTCCCTCACCTATCAAATATTTCATTTTGGTTCTAAATCTACTAAAACTATGTCATTTTAGTCCTAAATTTATTGAAAACATTTCACTTCTGTCCTCATTAAACGAAATTTGTTGACTCAAAGTATTTGTTTGATAATAAACCTTTAGATCATAATTTTTTATAGTTAATAAAAAATTCACATTATTTTTTTTCTTTCTGTAAATTAAACTTATTTCATTTCAAAAAAATCATTCATTTAAATTCTCAATTTACTATAAAAAAATATTAAACAGTTTAAATTTACTAAAAGACGCCTATCGAATATTCAAATTAAAATTTTAAATGTTTGTGTTAGACAGTCATTCTGAGTTAATGGATTTCATCTAGAAACAAAAACAATTTTAATAGGTTTCGTACCAAAGTAGAACATTAAGCAGATTTGGGACTAAAACAGAACAATAGTTAAATGTTAGCGACCATCCACATAATTTACTCTTAATAAAAAGAGCATTGTACCTGAATTAGATAGATTTTTTTCTCCCTTTCTATTTTTTTTAGCGTACACACAAAAACATTATTACAAGTATATAAGAGTCGGAGAAATACTGTAGTATAGATACTCAAAAGTGCCTGGTTTTTTAGACTCATATTTAATTGTGCTATGTGGAAAAGTTGGGGAGGCGGAAATTCAAAACCCTGACCTAACCTCACTTCAGGTATCCGTTTTATCATTCCACTAAAAAAGGTAGGACAACTAAAAGATGTGGAAAGACTTTTTTTACAGTTATGTGTGTAAACTCTGAAATCTATGAATAAAAAATCAATAAAATGGTTTGGGAAGTAATTTTACCAGTTAACGTCTCCATATAATTTAGCTTTAATCACTATCTATTATGTCTTAGAAGTCTCTGATAACTTTGTACTAAGTATATACAGTTATCTATAGATAGTTTTAAAATAATAAAATTTATGACCTCATGTACCAAATGCTTTTTGACATGTTATGGAAGTATGATTTGCATCTGATATCTGCTTTAGCCATTATTAGTGATCTCACTTTCGTAAAAATTGCTTTTGTGGGAAATTTCATGAGTTCATAATTCGTTTTATTTAGGTAAAAGTGGCCTATTTTCCACTAATTGTTCGTCATAGTAGAATTTGGTGATTATAGTTTTTTTTTTTAGTGGCAAAATCTAAATTTAATGCTTTAATTTAACGACAAATTTATCATTGACATTTTTATTTGAAAAAAATTAGTCATTTACATGACTAACAGATAGTATATTTCGATATTTTATCTGAATTTTATGATATTTGGTGATAATATGATCATGTGTCTGATCGAAAGGAAAACTTCCACAATTCAACCACGGATAATATTCTCTAATACACATCAATAAGGGTAATGTGATAATGTTTCATATGGAATTGGAACCTATCCGAAAATCGATAGTTCTCCTAAATATGTTACCAACTTGCGTACTATGATTCATTTTCACCCAACTCAATTAAACTCATTTAGATGGTTAGGGTTAGATTTGGAGTTTACTCAATACACAATCACCGCTACTGGAGTTGGAAAATGGGTGTGTGGCTCCTCTCACATCTGCTATTTAGAGTTTACAGGAAGTTATTTATATAGAGTTTGGTAAAACATATACTGTCCTTATATTTTGAGCACATTTTCATTTTAGTCTTATTATTTGCATATTCGAAATATAAGGCCACTCAATGCTCATGAATAAAATGAAACGTGCAATAAACGAAGTAACCAACGATTTAACCAATTAGACGGTAGCCCGATGATCCTAACAATTTGAAGTATGGCCCAATTTTAAAAACACTGCATGCTTATGTGTAGGTCACGAACCACCGCCCTGGTGGAGTCCCAAACAAAATCCAAAAATTAAAAAAAAAAAAGTACGAGTTTTTAGAGTGGAGGGAAATGTTTGGGGCACAAAAATAGATGAAGTATGGGAGCCCAGGAGGGACGCGGCAAAAGGGCAGAGGGGAGGTGGGCAGAATGCGATTGGCGGAGGATCTGCGCTGGAGTTCGAGTGAGATAAGAGGGTAAGAGAATCACATGGCTCATGGGGATGAGGGCTGGACTCTTCTGTCTTGTTTGGATCTATTCTCATTTTGTTATTTCTCACTCTCTCTCTCCCTCACCACCTACCCAATAACTCTCACCCTCCAATTCTCCGCCTGCCCCTGTCTTCACACTCTTCCAAACAGTACTTCAGACTAGAAAATAATAATTGCCTCTATTCATTCCACATTTTTAAAAATCTTTACTTTATTTTAGGTCCAACTAAATTTCTTATTTTTTTCCCATAATTTCTAAGTTATTTTACCGTATTATCAGTTGAGTTATTATTTTAATCTTTAATTTTTCATCATTTTATTAAAAATAAACGATAAAAGCAGAATAACACATAAACTTCTTTATTTTTTAATCTCCGTTCACAAAACTAAAATTTTAAAAAAATAAAACAATAGAATAAGCCACAAAAAAAATATAGGATAGAGGGAGTATATAATAGCTTGTCAAACTTGTTTAATCGAAGTTAGAGACGTCCAAATGTGTGTGATAATTATGACATGTCTGTTTGTACATGTGCATGATGAAATGGACACAACACAATAGTCTGTCACACTAATTTACTATAACAAGCAAGGAGTGTTACAAAATGTCCAAGCGCGCGTGAGGCATATAACATGTCTATCAGGCACATGACATGCACGTGACGAACTAGAATAATATCATGAGCGGCTAAAATCTTCAAATCGCCAACACTCATTTTCATTTCTAACCCTCAACGCATCAAACATTTTTTTTTTAATTCTGAAAGACATTTTTATAAGTAGGTTAGAGTATTTACAATTGTTAATAAAAGAAAAGGGGTCAAATGCCAGTTTCTAAAAACCTATAGAATATCGAGCTCCTTTTAACTTGAAAAACGCAATAATGTAATTCGAACCCTGGCCAGGGCCTGAGCAATATCCTCAACAGCCAACTCGACTGAACTGCTGATGGCACAAGCCATCTTTGTTACGTTAGTTTCTATTAATTTGTCCACTTAGACCACTAAAATTTTCGAAATCGTTACTAACAGAAGTGCATTAAAAATTTACAATCAAATGCTGAAACTAGGAAGGCATCAATTTATTCGGTGAATAGGTGAGACTGTGAGAGCTCAAGAGGGAAGCATGGGGACTAAACGTTGGATTGTTATCAATTCGGTCCTTAGTGGCTAATCTGCACAATAAATATGAAATTTACATGGTTAGATTGGCAAACACGTTGAATTTTGATGGCGTTATGAAATAAACAAGTAAATAAAGTTTTAGGACAAAAAAGGGCATTAACTAAATAGGTCATGCTATATATATATATATATTTTTAACTGTCACCAACCAGGCTACCATACCCTTTATTAAGAAGAAATTTTGTAAAACTTTGAATAAAATGTTAAAGCAGCATTCTTTTCCAACGTAGTTATTTCCCACCACTTCCCTAACTAAGTCTAAAGCCAGAGTAGTATTTTTTCGATACTTTTGTTATTGTGTAGAATGAATATCCGAATACACTAGAACCAAATACGTTAAATGGATCACAGATATACTAAAGAGTGTGATGATTTCGTTACAGATCCGCCCATAAACATGTTTTTCCCCCAAAATAATGTGTTAAACTGTTAATGTTTAAACAAAGGCCAAAATGCACATATGGTCCTCCAACTTTCCTGGCTCAAGAGAGTTAGTCCTTTAATTTCAACTCAGTGCGACTTAGTCTCTCAACTTTAAAAAATTGAGCGAGTTAGTCCATCGGTGTACGGAATGACAAACGGCGTTTCTTTTGTCTCCTCACAGTTAGCTTATCGCTCCAGCACCACTCAATCTCTTCCCCACCGGCGTTGACTTCTTTCTCCTACCAGTCTTCTTCCCCTTGCCATCAGTTTCGCCTTTCCTCCTATCACGTCGGTCTGGTCTCCCATCTCCCATTGGTCTTCCATCTCCTCCTATTGGTCCCTTGCCACTCAAACAACCATTACACCGAGAGTTGAAGCCGATTCACAGATTAGCTCGCTGGAGTGGGAGCCGATGTGAACGCTAGAAGTGGGAGCCAATTAGAGCGTTGGAAGTGGGAGCATTGGGCTCTATTTCACAAATGGAGGAGAGAACGTGGGTTGAAGCTTCAAGAATCATCGTTGGAGGAGCGAGACAAAACCATATCCATTGGAGGGGAGACCGTGAGTTGTATCTCTACCGAATCGATCGATTCGCTAGCTGAGAGTGGGAGTGTTGAGGTCAATTTCATTGATTCACCGGGAGTTGGAGTCAATTCACATCTCCGTCGAAGAGCGCCCGACCGCCAGCCCTAGACCTCTGTTTTTAAGCTGCTCCAATAAATGGCATTAAGTCACAAGGTTTCAAGCTGCACGCTTTCCGTCAGACATGGACTAAATCGTTTAGTTTAGCAAATTTTAGGGACTAACACGCTTAATCTGAAAAGTTAGAGGACTGACTCACACTAAGTCACACTAACTCGCTCGAGTTTGCCAAGTTAAAGGATCATATGCGCATTTTGACCTTAAAAAATGATCTTTTCTTAAGCCGCATTTTTTATTAGTCCATGTTTTAGAATAATATTTTTTCTATTATATGTGGCTTTTCTAACGTATGTTTTTGCTATCTAAAATAATGTTTTCTTTATTTGAAAAATTTTTATTTTATCATAATAAAAAATTAAAGAAGTGCAAAAAAATAGATAAAGACAGAAGAAAGAAAGAAAAACACAAGGTCACTTCCTTTTGCTACTGTTTTCCATAAAAAGAAGCATATTATCAGTCCAAGTCAATAGGAAGAAGGAATATGTTGCTAAATTAAACCTCGGATAAATAAAATTAAGAGATTTTCTCATTAGAAATTCAACAGTCTTTATCATTAAGAAAGTTGGCGCACGCATAGAGGCATAGAACCTATAAAAAAAACATATAGTAATACAAATTATATACCAACCAAATGAATGATCACGGGTTTATGACTAACAAAAAAAAAGTGGTACTAATTAAAAGAATAATTTAAGGAATACTACAGTAACAAGAACAAATACATTTAATTAAATGATTTTAAAAATAATAGCCAAACAGGCCAGTACTGTAGTGTGACGGATCGGACACGTCTGATCACCCGTCATATTTGAGTTTCTGTATAATATATATGCATGACGGAGAAAGCCTAAAAGAAGAGAAAGAGGTTTGAATAGTAGAGGGAAAGGACGGTCAATGCGGCGAAAGTGAAAGAAAAGGAAAAGGAGAGGAGTTTGTAACTTGTAATGATGACCGGACCAAGGCAAAGGCAAAGGCAAAGGGAAGAAGGAGAAAGAGACCTGGAGAGAGAGAGAGAGAGAGAGAGAGAGAGAAGAGGGAGGGAGGGGGGGCAAAGCATCGTAGTTAACGAACAGACAAACATGTAGAGTAGAGTAGAGTAGAGTAGAGTTCAACATAACCAGTACGGTACCTCACTCTTGGTTTCTGTCCCTTCCCTGCCTTTAATTTTTGACTAATGATCTCTGACCCAGACCTTTCACGTGGACCTTCTGTTCCTCGCCGATTCGCTGCCTCTTCATCCCCTTAATCCTTTCCCACTTCGCACAGCGGCAGATTCAGAAATTTTACAAAGGGTCCAGTTACATATAATATTAAATATTTTTTTATTTTACATTAGTTAGTTTTTTATTTTTTAAATAAAATTTAACTTAAATATAGTTATATTAATATTATTTATAAATTAATTTTTATGTGAATTTTTCTATATGTTTAAATACAAAAAAGAGTGGCGAAAAATTTTAAATGTCAAGGTGAAAAAATACAATAAAGTTTAAGGGTAAAATTAGACTTTTATAATTAGAAAATAGTTTTTAGTGAGAGGCAGAGACCTTTTTTTTGCTTTTTTTGAGGGAAGAAATGCTCATTTATATGTCCCATAAATATTATAAAAATTAAGAAATTCATTAAACAAATTAAAGAGTTTAATTACTAAATTATATACCTATTACTAACAATTTTATAAAAAAGGGACTCCCATATTGAATAAATGAATTCGCCACTGGTCTCGCCACATCGACTCTTATTCAATCACCCCCCATCCCATCATCTTTTAAAATTGGAAAACAAAAATCACAAAAAAAAATCACTATTTATTTGTGATTTTTCATTTTTATTTTTGCTCGAATACATCTTTGATGTTTTTAAAGTTGGTCAGATCATTACCTTTATCAAATTAATTATCTGATGATATTTGAGAGTATAAATTTTTAAATATTGTAATTCAATCATTTTTTGTTGGAGGAACTCAAAACATAAGTCATCCGCCCGTGTATGAAGAATTAGCCGATTTGGCTATAGTATGTAGGTCATAACTTTTTCTCACTTATTTTTCTTTCCTCGCTTCGCATTTTGTTGATAAAAATATGCTTTTGGGTTGATTTTCTGCTCAGGCATGAGACAACAAAAAAAAAAGAGCAAGGACAACTGATGCATGAGATGGCCTCGTGTACATTAGTTTCAAAGAGATCGTGAAGCTGAATAGAAAAGGCACTAACATGAGACATCATCAATGTATGACATGAATGACAATTGGTCAATTTCAACAGAGGAGGTACAGAAAGGATGAGAACTCTTATTGACAACTGTTCTTTAGTGAAGAGCCTGAAGATGACCAACAATATTTATAATGATGGAGATGGGATCGTCAATTTGGCGGAGGAATTTAAAGCTATGCTAATACAAGGGCAGAGAATTGGCCATCCTTTCAATTCTTAAGGACGATGATGTCAACAAATTGCTAATGATTATCAAATTAATCATATGTGAAATTGATTGAGGAGTTTAGAGGGATATATAATTACAATTTCTCCAATTGGTAATGAAATTCTTAGATTATACATTAATTTTGGATGAAGGATTCGAGATAAAGATATTTTCTTTTCATTTTCTCAACCTACATGAGCTTGTTTAGTCAGAATGAAACAGATGGAGAGTCTTTCTGTGCTTTTTTGAGTTGAGTGACTAATTTGGCAGTACAAAAAACTTAGTTTCACTACTTGTGGTACTATTTTCTTCCTTTATTTACAACTCATTTATTTTTTCTAGGTAAATACAAGTTCTTGATTTTTCATCATAAAAGAAATGGTTAATGGCATGACTGAAACTACACTATCTTGAGCTTTCATCATGGAATTTTGAAGCATTTCACAAATAGTCATATAATATCTTCAACTCTGCATAGATAGTCTCAGTCAAAAATCTCTCTCAACCATAGATGGACACGATACGAAATTTACACCCAATTTATTTTAATTTAATACCCAATTTATTTTAATTTAAGTCAATTGACTTTAAAATGATTTATTTTCATTCTCAAAATGACTTATTTTCATTCTTACACTTTTTAAACTTGAAACTAATTTAATTAAAAGTCAATATTATTTAGTTGCAATAATCCATTAAAAATACAATTTTTGTAATCTTACTAAATTTTTTATGTTTTTTTTAGTTTAAGGCATTAAAAAAGAAAATTTCATACAAATTTAATAACATCATAAAAATTTACTTTCAAGTAAATTATTGTATCCACATAATATTGATTTTCAAATGAAATTAATTTCAAGTAAAAAAACTGTAAAAGTAAAAATAGGTTAGTTGACTTAAGTTAAAACGAATTGGCTTCTTGCATTGAAACTTGCCACAAGTCTAGCACGGGCCCTTCCCTGGGTCTTGGTGATCGAGGGCTTTCCCTTATCATACCTGCCCTTGACATTGACAAAGTCCATCGCTCTCTCTAACTGTTATGCCTTTTGTACTACTTGAGAGCAAGTGCTAAAATCTGCAACTACCATAAATTTCAGCAAATGGGGCCTAATCCCCCCTACAAACCGAGCTATCTTAGTATGCTTTCGACCAACCAAGTATGGCGCATGTCGTGCCAATACACTGAACCTCCCACAATACTCAGTCACAGTCATCTCACTCTGGGTGAGTCTCTCAACCTTCTGCCTCATAAGGTCCATGGCAACCTCACTGATGTACTCCTTTCGGAACATTTCCAAAAAATACTGCCAAGTCAAAGGCCTGGCTCTATACTTAGACTTGCCCTTATTTTCCTCCTCGAGAAGATCCTACCCATGATTCCACCGGATTTCTGCGGCACCCTTCAAAATAATAAGATGCTAGATGCAGCTTAATGTCATCACTAGTCCATAGGGTCCGAAAAATCTTATTCATTCGGTTCAGCCAAAAATCAGCATCATCGACATTTTCCTTGCCATCAAAGTAAGGCAGATCCAACCCTTGGATCTACCTAAGCATAGAAACCATGGATCTCTCCTCATGCTGAGCATCAGTAGAAGTAGGCTCTCTATCCTGGCCAATGCTACTCTATAGGCAGCTGGCTCAAGATCCTGATGGCTGACCTCTATTGGTTCCTCCTCCAAATCATCAACATTCTTGAGGTCATGATCATTGGCCCCCTGATTCTGGGCTTGGGCCTAAGCTAAGTCATTCAGTGCCTGTGCCAAAAGAGAGTGTATCTCATTTTGCCGATCTATACGATCTAGCATCTACAATGTGAGGGCGTATAGTGCATCCAAAGTGATGCCCCCAGCATCTTACCCAACACCTCTACCCTAACCATCTTAGCCTGCATTAATGGCCATGTTGTTCCTAGTGCGAACCATAACTAGAACTGCAAATAAATCACAAACACAAATAATGCACCACACAATCAAAACTCATGATCATTAGTCTAACTTTGACTATATACACATGACTTCTATTGTGGTAGCAACCTGGACCTTTGCCCTTAGTATAACCTAGACTCTGATACCAACTGTGAGGACCTGTCCTAATAAATACATAATTAATTTCCTAATTAAGCTAAATTATTCTGTTGCCTAATACAAACTCTTAACTAGGCTAGAATCATTCCTCGTTTCCAGGATCGTTTGCCCAAATTTACTATGTAAATCCTAGCCACTTGCCAAATGTATAGTATTTACTTGAGAGTTAAGAAAAACATTTACTTAGTTCCAATAAAAAACTTAAGTTTATTAAACTAAGATAGTGGCTTGGCGAGATTTAAAGAAAACATGAAATAAATATGTGTGGTCGTGCAAGAATAACATTTCTAATGCTCATGCATGCACAAATAATATATCATGTCAAACCATGGATGAAAACTACACTAATAGCAAGTAAATACTACGACAACACAATATCCAACACAATATCTAAGTGTTTTGCCTATCAACCTAAGCAAGTAATAAGCCTAACCCGAATTAATAATAATACATGCCACAGTTATGTTAAGTCAAAGTTAATACCAGTAGACCTCATACTAGCTACTACCACTGTGCTACAAAATAGTCATGACCCAAATGGTTGATAGACCCACCTTTGCCTGGGAGAGAGAAACCCAAGTGAGAAGTGACCCAAGAAGTCCTTGCCCAACTACCTTACTATATAAGGCAAATAAGTTTGGAGTTAAACTCTGACCACAAGTGCATGCAACATATGAAAAATGAACATGTAGTGTAAGCAAAATGTACCTACGTGAAACTAACAAACAAGTATCAAATAATCACTATGGATTATTTGTCTCCTAAATGATGTTATATGCACATTAACAATAAGGGTAAATATATATAATACTTAGTAAGGCATCTAAAACAAGCAATACATAACAACATCACACATAATGTACCATATGCACACATTGTCATGCATGCATGAGCCTTGCCCATAAGCTGTATAAGCATGCCATGAGCTCTTATGGCGTGGAGTATTATACGATGATCATTATATCATGCCCCTTTGGGTGCATGACTCCTCATACTTCTCACACAAACAAACAAACAAACAAATAAAATATCCATTTGTCCATTTTTTCCCTTGAGCATGCATCCTTGCATTTGCCATTAAGCTTGCCAATTTTTGCTAGCTCAAAACTCCCTTATTGTATGCAGTAAGGTTTGACCCAATTTGCTGTGTGTCCTAGTACCCTTGGATGTATTTTGCCCCATCTTGGGACTTATGCCCATTGGGCCGATGTATGTGCTTATTTGTGGCCGAAGTCATTTAGTAGGCTTAAGTGCCATTTGAGCCCTAGGGTTTCTACCGCAAGCTCCTCCACATGGGTCATGCCCAAAGCATAACCAAAGGCCCACATGGAAACCAAGCCCTTAGGCCATGCCCATACAACCTCCTAGGTGCGCACAGCCACGAGCCCGTAGGCATATGCACATGCGCACCCTGAGCGTGCCATCAAGCGCACCTTTGGCACACACAGCTGCGTGACCCCTTGGGTGCACGCATGTGCACCTTGTCATCCCTAACTCACCATGCTCCTAGGCACCCCAAAATACTCATACACCTAAGAGCTCATGCCATACACGCACAACCACATACTGAACTCTTAAGCTCAATCATAACATCTACACACCCAAACTGAGGCACATCTTTCTTGTGCTTGCCAAACCTTGAAGGTTCAGCCACACTCATCTACCAGGCACTCAATGCTTAATCCACATACCATTTTACAACCCATGCACCAAGGACACCAACTATTGCCCAAAACTAGGAGCTAGGTCTGACCTTAGTGCCACATGAGCCCTCTTTGGCTCTATTGGTCAACCCGTGTCCTTTTTGCCCAACCATTTGTCCTAGCTTTTAAAAAAGCTAAAACATGGACAAAGCTTCCCAAAGATAAAAAGGTTAGAACACCTTACCCTTGTATAAAACACCACCTAGCAAGCTCAAGTTTCAAGCACCAAGAGTAATTTCCTAGTCTTTTTGGAGTCCCTTAACTACAAAGTAAAATAACCACTTGACCAATCAACACATCTTGAGCCTAGGGTCAATGTTTTTTAATGCACATGAACAAACCAAAAAAGACCTCCTCATTTTGGTAGAAAATCTCAAACCAAAACTCTTTTTTGAAGCTCCACAATCCTCCTTCTTCTCATCAAGCTTAACCTTAACAACTAAGGGTTTGTATGAGCAAAAGGTTGTTGTTTAAAGAAAAAGAAACCAAGGTCCAGTAAAATATAGTTTCTCACCTCAAAATAAACATCTAAAACTATGGCCACCTCTTGGAGAAGAAAGAAACCAAACTCTTAAGCCCTCCCTTACAACAAACACACCATTTCTTTGATTTCTCACTTATAAGCTCTTTTTCTCTTATTTTTGCTTTATTCTTTTAGTGAGTTTCCATGTTTTTTAGGTTTTAGGATGTTCTAAGTGGAAGAGGAAGAGAAGAAAGTGAGCTAAATTGTTTGGGGATGAATAAAGATGAAAAATGGGTGAAAGGGTTAAAATGGTAAAGAATTAAGACCTTTACATGGTTAGTAGTGGTTTAGTCTTTTTAACCAAAGGAAATGAGAGCTCTTCCACATTTTTGGAAGCTTACTTCCTACCTCAAAGCCAAGTTGCCTCATTCCCTAAAGTTTTCAAGAGGTACTTAGGTTGAAAGTAGCTTTTAGGTCTCATAACCCTTGGTTAAAATGAAATTACCTCCATAAAATGCTTAAATATGTATTCGTTTGCACTTAATTCTTAGATTTTCTTTCCTCCACTTCCAACAATGTATTTTCCTACATTTGACTAGGTTGACTATGTTTTTCCAGGTTTGACTCGAGTTTGACCAAGTTTGACTAACCAAAATTACAAAAAAATGCCCCTTTTAGCTTCCCTTATAAAAAAAAGTCTCAAACTTTGTCAATTTAACTACAAACTTCACCAAATTTTACAAAATGGTTTCAAATACCATTTATCACCTTTCCAGACCCTTTTTGACCATATTTGACCTAAAAAATACCATTTTGCCTTTGCTAGCTTCCTTAGCAAGAAAAAGTTAATCTTTGGTCAAATTTATTTCAAATTTCATCGAGATGTTCATTTTACCTCTAGAAGCTCATTTGTATCTGGCTTGGTCACATTTTGACATTTGAAATGCAAAATTACCAAATGCCCCTAGTTGCCCTTGTGGTCAATTTACTTTAGATTTTTAATCCTATAAACTCCAACAACTATTTGACTCATTAACTTGACTTAAACCTAGCTTACAAGTGTAATCTTACTAAGGATTATGTAAATAAAATAAATTAATTACCTGATAAAATTAGGGTTCTCACATTAGTTATATACAAATGAAGAATATACATCAACTAAAGCAATTGCCCTATAAATGGTCAAAGTACTCAACATCTAACATGAAAAAATGACAACTATTGGAAGATGTAAAGAAGGCTTATGTAGTAAATCCATATTTTACAAGACAATCAGTACCTTTATTCATATTTTTTGGACGATGGAGCTCGGGGCTAACCTTGTCCATCAATAACCCACAATTAGAAGCAATAGGTTTGAAAATGAGCTTGAAGCCATCTTCCAAAAGAGGATTTGAATGATTTCCTAAAAAAAGAACACATTTATTTCTTTTTCAAATGTTCTAAAAGGCTAAAGGCACAATGTAATTCCAAGTAATATGCCACTCAAGGAAGATATCTTTATTTAAACAAGATGACTTGCAAGTATTTAAATAAGAAAAAGTATGAATAAAGCTCATATGTAAAAGACCCTAGCAACCCCACCAAAGGTACGATGGAGCAAAATATTGGCAATATCCCCAAAAGAATAATTGCATCTTGAACAAGCCTCATGACTATTAAAACCAACATGATGCAAAAAAGTCTTAATGGGAAGCTTGTTATGGAAAAGCATCCTTAAGGAAACATTTGATTTTAGAGTAAGGTTTCATCTTCCATATCCAAATCCCAATCCACATCCTGACTTAAGCTATTCTCAATAGAAACTTATTAGGTTGAACAAACTTACATTTAAACTTATCGGCTTTATAAAAAAAAAGATTACTATAGATGCTTCCCTATTTCACAATATTTTGTCAGGAAAATTAAAGGAAATATAAGCATTTTTACAGAAGAAATTAGCCATAGAAAAATTCTCTTCATGTTTAGCCAAAAGACCAGAAAAAAGACTTCTAACAAGAGCAGAATTACACCATTCATTCAGCTAAAAAGTAACATCCCTACTATTTCCAATAGCCTATTGGCAAAAATCCTAATCAAATTTGAGCATTTGTAACATTCTTCCACTAATTTGAATCACCATTAATGCTTGGATTTTTAAGTATTTAGCTCTAAAGAACTAAACCCAAGTCCCAGTAAGCCTTCTATAAGAGTTCCATGTAGCTTTAGCTAAATGAGGCTCATTCAAATTTTTATTAGCCATAGTGCCTAACCTACTATGCTGCTTTGGTTTGGACATAGTGTCGCATCAAACGGTGTAATTTCATTTTTCAAGAGTAGACCACCAAATAAAGTTCCTATAAATCCTCTCAATTTGGTTAGTAATGCTCCTTAAAAGAAGATTTTTCCTCTCAAGGGGTCCACAACTTCTACTGAAAAGACATACTTGATGGCAAGAAGGGCCAAGACAAGTTCAGATGTTCATCCAACAATTGCAATCACTAGTTGATGATCTTGACATTTCCAAAACACATATTCTTGATTTGTAGCAGTATGATCACCTTTGGTAAATGTTTGTGGAGAAGGAAAAAGAGTTCTATCAAGATATCAAGTAAGATCCAAACCATCAAGAAAAGGAAGAAATTGACCATCCAGTAATGGAAATTTTTGGTGAGTTAGGTTAACAACTATTTTATATGAAGCATTAATGTAGGTAAGTTTCTTCTTTATGAGATTGGGACAAAATCATGTAGTGAGTTTAAAAGGAAGTGTTATCAATTTTTCTTTATAAATGGCTAACAAAGAGTTTTAACAAAAGGAAGAAGAAAAGGAAGGTCAGCTTATGGGAGCATTTGTTGCTCTAATACCATAAAATGATTTGTTTGTGAATGGACCTAACTCACACCACAAGGAAACAGCACTAATGTTGCTAACAAAAAAGTGGCATTCAGTTGCATCGTGTGACTAAAATGTTACAAAATTAAGTAGTAGCATAAAGTATAATCGCATAAGCTGTGTGACATACGCGTGTCTACCATGTGTGACTAACTTGCGATTGACTGAGTTAGTTGGTCAACTATTAGGCCAGTACAAGATGTGTGACTAAGTAAATCAGTCACACCATGAGACTAAATGTCAGGCGCTTGCCAAATATTTTTTTAATTTAATGTTAAATATGTTTATAATTATCAAACTATATTACAATTAAAATAATAATTAAAATATCTAATTATTATAATCATTATGATGATTGTTATAATTATTATAGTTATTAAGATGGTTATTTGTTAATATTAAAATAATAATTGAAAAAAATTATTAATATAAATTGTCATTTAAATACCAGAACAAAAAGATGTATGGCCAAAAACAGCAGGAGGAAGAACAAGGAATAAGGAGGAAGAACGAGGAAAATGAGTAGCTGGAAGAAGAAAAAACAAGAATGAAGAAGAATGAGCAGGATCAAGAAGAGTGAGGAAACTCAAGCAGCAGGAAAAAGAACAAGGAACAATGAGTAAGAATCAACAAAGAAGGAGAGGGTGGGAATTGTTAAGTTTAGAGGGTTCAGCCAAATAAGGAAAGGTAGGATTTATATAGAATTTTGGGAGATATGTGACTTACATGCCTCTAATATTCAGTCACACCACTAGCATATGACTGACTTGTGAATAATATGCCATTATAATGCGACTAAAAGTTAGTCGCATATAAAGCATGTGACTAAAAGCTTCAATTGCACTACTTTAAAATTCAAATTCAAACAATGTGACTGAAATTCAGTAATTTCAGTCACAAAACAAAAAAATGCAATCACATTTATTAATGAATCCAGTTGCACTTTTTGATGAATACATATATGGACATACATACATACATACATGTGACTAAATTTATAATTGAACCTTTTTTGTGCAACTGATATGCGACTGAAACTCTATTTTTTTTTTTTCAAAATAAGTGACTGAAAGCAACTGATAAGGTTTTATTTGAGTACCAAGCAATTGAAAGGAAAATATGTTTTAACCTATGTGACTGCTGCATAATTATAGTTGGTGCGATTGAAAATTTCAATCACACGCATGATGTTGACCACAACTATGCAACCAATATGCGACTGGTGTGTCTTGACGTTAATATTCAGTCACACATATCAGTTGCAAATTATCGTTTCTCTTTTAGTGTCATCAATTTCATCAACTTCTCAAATATTATAGTGGACTGATAGATACAAAATAAACAAGACAATAGAAATCTGGAAAATGATATGGATGAATGGATAACACAACAAACTTATCATTATCCTTATTGATAATGTTGTACCGTTCTATACGTTCATGTCCACTTTATGTAGATCTCTAGTTTCCTCTTCATGGTATTAAATCTTGCAGTATCAAGGAGTGATATCATCCCTTAGTTAAAAGGGATGTACTTTGATCTTGTCCCTTTAAGGGTTTTATCTCTTATCAAGTTTATTGGTCCAATAGGCCAAAATTTAGGCCCATGTTTCCAAAAATAGCATGGATAACTATCTACAAATAGTTTTTTGAATTAGCTTTCCCATCTAGATTAAAGGAAATTAATGGAGGATGCTTCTAGGACCCTTATTGGAACTTCCCTTAGTCTTTATTAGACAATGTGTCTGCTTGAGTATTTTGAGTCCTGGGTCGAACCCGAACCAAATTAGCCTTACTTTACTCATGGTCTATTGACCTAATTATTCTTCAAGCCTTGGGGTAGAAACGAGTTGATGTCTTATCAAACAGTTTGAGATCGAGCTCAATTTTCTTGGTATCAAGACAAGCCAAACAAGCTTCAAGTTGAGCTTCAAGCTTCATACTTAAGTTTGAACTCTTAATAAATCGAGCTTTGAGTCTGGTAGTCTTTACCTTCAAATTTTATCAAACCTAACGAGTATAATATTTTTAATATAAAAACTAAACTAATTTTATTTTTAATATTCCTAAACTCTAAAATTCTAATTTTTATTCCTTAAATTCAGCTCAAACCTCGAATCAAGCTTGAATTGAGCTCAAACCTTGAATCAAGATTTGAACCATCAGGTCGAGCCTAAACCTTTTCGAGCTTAGCTTCAAGCATTATTTTCTGAGCTCAAGCCTAAGCTAAGCCAATTTTTAATGAGCCAAGCTTCGAGCTTGGGGCGTTTGGAGCCTGTTTGGCTTGTTTTAATTCATATGCCATCCAACAAATTTAGGTTCAAAATTTGGGTATTGTGTTGTCCTTGAATTTTACCATAAAACAACCTGCAAAAAAATGTTCAAAAATTAAAAAATTCCTTAAAAACATCAAATTCAGAGCATCGAATGAGAGATTAATAAATAAAGACATCATATATAGTCTATTCAATTCAATAAACAAACAAACAAATACGAAGCTTACATTGTTGGACCTGGGCATCGATAATTTGGTAAGGATGAGGAGGATGACATAGTGAAGGCAAGGACAAGGAAGGTGACCAGGTGAGGATGAGGAGAATAAGAGATAGGCTAAAGTATTAAGATTGAGAGTTAGACCAAAAGAGCTGCAGCCAAAGCTATGTGAGAGTGAGAGGGCTCAATTCTGTATGAGAGTGAGGGCACCTTGGCAGGGGGCTCTTTCTCTTTGTCGCCCAAAAGGGTAGGGGGCTTGGTTTGTGCTGACCATGAGGAAGGAAGAAGTGGCATGAAAGGATCAAAGATTCATAAAAACAAATCGTGTGTGTGTGTGTGTGTGTATTGTATTAAGGTTAGGGTGTTCATGCATATAGGCTAACGGGGCAGTAATATTGTCTTGGTTCTAATTAATTATAGATATGTGTTGGGTTATAATTAATTATACACTTGGGCTAGGTTGTAGTTAATTATAGACTTGGGCTGGGATCAAAGCAGATTCTGGCCTAGTCAGGTTTTCGGTTTGACCTAAACTAAAACCAATCTGGTCACTGAAATTCGATTTGAGTTGAGTCAACCTGAATCAAATTTTTTTTTTTTCACCTTTAAAACTAATTTGAACTCAATATTTTTAGGTCGGGTTTGGGTGGAAAATCAGTTTTCAAAAATTTTTTTTCACCTTTAGACCTGGTAATCAAATTTCTTAATCAATTTTGTAACCAAAGATACATACTTAAAAAGCATAGGGTCTTTTGACAGTGCATTGGTCTTTTGAACTATAATTTGCAAATGCTAAAGATAGTCAGGTCCTTAACCCATATTTGTCCTGCCATTTGAAGCCCAAATAACAATATCCCGTACTCTGCCACATTGTTTGTCGCAGAAAAGAGAACTCAAATTTGGTCTTGTTGGCTGCCGCCATCCCCATTAGACCTTTAAGAATAGCTCCAACTCCTTTAAGATTTAGCCTTAACAGTTTCTATGATGGGATATTGGCCAGTGCTGGGTCTATGGTTAGGAGTTCTTGCAGCATCTTAACAATGAAGTCATCCAATGCTTGAGCGTTAATGGCTTTGCGGGACTCATAGAGGATATTCATGTCCTCTTTATATAGCCTTCTTGTTCCACCTTCATGGTAAAGAATCCCACAATATTGAAGAGTGATTTTGCCCTTTAGTTAAGGGGATGTATAATGTATTCCATTGTTATCCCATTCTGGGTTTTTTTTTTTCTCTTTTTGAGTTTGCTGGGCTCTTAGATGCCTTTTTAATGCTGTTTTAGGCCCCCTAGGGCTAAGTTTAGTCCTCCTGGCTCAGTCAGGTATCAATACTGTATTTATATAAACATTTTTTCTCTGTACTGTTGTCAACAATTTTAACGTTCTAACCATCACAGATGCATGAAGTTTTTTAATTAAGATGACAAAGAGGACTCAAGATGATACGGGTTTGGATCCAAACTCATGGATGAGCCAACTGTGTAACCAATATTCATAGATCCACTAAGTTTTAGCTATGCGAGTGTAGAGTACTTCTACATACAAACCGAAAAAAACACTAATTTATAATTTGGCCAAATTCATCTCCTCGCTTTATATTCCTTCGTGGGAAAAGTGGAAGTTTTCATGATGAGTTCGAAGCCTAATTATCTCCAACTCTAAAACCAATAATGTAAACGAAGAAACAATTTTACAATTGAAAGAGGACAATTCATCGGAAATTACTGTTGCGGTGCCTAAAATTCTTCCCCTCCTGTCTGTATTCGTGTTCGTACGTAGAGCACTCCCCTAGTGGAATGTCCACTTGCGTTTTCACCTGGGCTGTGGCCAAACACTTCCATTGGCTCCAAGAGATTCTGTTTGATCAATTTCCTCCATTTTCTGTCCATTTCTCAAATTGCACTGTTAGAATTCTAGTACAATTATTATTCCAACTAAATTAAAGAACAAACATTGAAAACCCTAATCCCCACATGCATGCGTTCTTTCTTCTACATTTAGGTTAGGCAGTTCTTGTTGATAATTAGTACCCATGATTTTTTTCAATCTTTTGAATCATGATTACTATGAAATAAATCAACTTTCACACATGCTGATCTGATGGATTCATTAAATGCTTCTATGTATCTTCTATTGTTTTATTCTTTTTTCGACTTCTCTTTCTATGCTTTTAACCGGATTGGGATGACAGAACCTACAACAAATTAAGAAAATATTAAAGAGAGCCTTGGAGTTGTGTTTCGGGGAAAATCCTTTATAACGCTCAAGTCAGTTTAACGCTCAAAAGTTGAAAATAATAGAAATGTTAGGTTTTTCTTATGCGTAACTCATCTAGTGGCAAACCATGTTTGTGGCTCGGGCGGCCCCCCTCCCCCAAAATTTTAAAAATCCTTATTACCCCGTAGTTTTACTGGGAACAAATAAGATAAAGTGTGGTAAATTAAATGTATAACCCCCTATACATAAAAACTAAACTTGAGGACAATAACGTAACTTGTACAATTTTTAAAGGATTAAACACAATAAAAAAAAAAAAAAGAAATACAACATAAACTTTACATCCTACGGCCCATCCTAGTTCCACTGAAAGAAAACAAAAAAAAAAACAAAATGCTTGCCGGAAGGCCCCCACTCCCACCAATCATCGAATTAGGAGTGTTGTGTCTACAGAGCTACACTACAAATTGCTAATCTTGGTCTTGAACTTTTCAATTTTTTATTTTTTTATTCTCTTTAGTAGTTTTATTATATTTTTTGTTATATAATTCTATTTTTTTATTTGTTTTTCCTGTCTAATTTATGATTTCTATATTGTATTTTATACATGAGTTTGCTTCAATGGGTAAATAGGTACCAATTTTTAATTCATTGCAATGCATATATGTAGGTTTTGAAAAGCGATTATGGGACAACTCCAAACACTCGATTCATTTTATGAATAGAATTAGAAAGCTCACTGAAGTAATAAAAAAAAATATTTACAATTGATTCAGAAACCATATGTAATTGAAGATTAAAAACCTAAATGGATGTCAAGCTGAATTGTAAATTTTTTTAGTTTCTAATGCATTTCCATTTTTTCACTGTGCAATTGCTTGAATTGTATTTAATAAAGTTTCGCACTCCAAGAAAATTTACCGTTCCTCTACTGCTTTGGACTCTGGAGTCCCTCTTTTGTTTTGACTCCTTTGCTTAAGGGCAAAAACACCTTGTATTAAACATTGCGGGTTTGGGCCTCATAAATATTTCTGTCACAAGAAGTGGCCCTTGGGTTATCACGCGCATTATGCGATCACGATTAAACATTAATTGAAATGAGATCTTCTTTAAAGTACGTGTTTTCCTATTTTCAAAACTCTACTGAAAATTTGAAATCTATTATAAACTTTTTCTATATATACTTTACAAACTTAACAACATATTACTTTCATTTTTACTATTTTTTTTCTAAAGCAATTATCATTTTGTAAGCTAATATTCTACTCTCTCTATTTTAAAAAAAAAAAAAAAAACGTATTCCTTTCTTGGATGTCAAAAAAAAAAAATGAAACGTTTCTCATTTTGAAAATTTTTTAACTTCTAATTTACCTTACCACCTTTATTTAAACTCCACTACAAAAAATCCGATAAAGAATTTTTTTTTAATTTTTATTTAAACTCTCACCGCACAAAATCTCAAAAAAAAATATCACTATTTAAGCTTTTACTACACAAACATTTTAATCTTTATGCTCAGAAAAATATTTCATCTGTTATGAGATCGAAGGAGTGTCTGCTAATCATCACTCGATAAATTTTCTTAGATGATAGGACGTGCTAATTATTTAGGTTTGATCTGGAGATTTAGAAAGAGTAAAAAGTTTTTCTAGTATTTCTACTTTTACCTTTCAATTTTTGCACATGAATCAATAGAGATGGAAAAAATAATTAAAGTGAATAATCAATTTCTCATGAATTTTTTCTTGTACACAACCCAATAAAATAAAAATAATTGAAAATATTAATTTTAAAAAAATATTTAAAATTTTAAATTTAGATAGAAATTTTATAAATATATAAATTAAGTGAATAATCACTGTAAATGAAAATACTAAAAAAAACCCAATTCTATGAGACATAATCATTTTATTTTGGTCATTGCTCTCATTCTCAGAGTCCCGCTGTCCCTCAAAATTGTAAATTTTACAAAATAAACGCATTTTTGCTCTTGCTCCTGCCTTCCTCTTCCACTCTCGGGACGTTTTCTGTCCTTGGGTACAATCAATAATTGATGCATCGCAATTCGCAACGATGAAGAACCGGAGTAGTATTTTTTTTCCAGTGACAGTGGGTCCCGCGACATAAAGATAAAAGATAAGGTTGAGTGGCATTTAGCAGAGCACTAATATGTTTTGAAAGTTGACCTTCGTAACAGTAGAAGTCACGAAAATATAATGTTGAGCAACTTCAAATATCAAATCACACTTGAGGCAACTTGAAAATAACCAATTGTGATTTGGGTTCTTTGCATGTTAGAGTGTGACATATGCCTTTAACGAGTCCTTCAAGGTTTATAGTTTCATTTGAAAAATTAGCCACATTTAGGTACTAGCTTTGTGTGCCAATTGTTAACTTGAATTGACCGCTTGTTTATCTTAAAGCTAATATGAATAAATGGTGAAATTCACCGGGGATCATCTAATTTATTTTTTTATTCTGTTTAAATACTTTATCTTTATTTTATTCTAGTGAGATATTTTATCTCTTATTACATATCTTATTTTAGTATTTTCTGTTAATTTCAATATTAAGTTGACGGAAAATGATAACATGAAATTAAATAATACTAAAATAAATTTAAAATAATAACTTTAGTGCTCAAATTTTTTTCAATTACTGATTCTAGCCCTTGGACTTCCACTAAATTAATTCTACCTTAAAACCCTAAGCCTCAAAACCTCCTCTCCTACCTGCCGTTGCCAACCGCCTCCACCCCAAACATCGCTGACCACCCTCCACACCAATCACCGCTGACCACCCTTCAGCCACCAACCCAGTCGCCAACCCCGCCGCCAACCCCGTCGTCGGCCGCCCTCCTAAGAACCAACTCAATCGGACACCAACCATCTTCCCTGAATTGGACGCTGACTTCGAATCCCTCATTCTCTCCTTCCCCAAATCCCTCGTCGATCTCATCTTTCCCAAGCCTACTACCGGAGCCCAGCAATCTCATAAACGTCACTCGCATAGATCCTCTCCTGATTCCCAATTTCCTCGGCTCAAAATTTCTGGGTTCAATTCGACGTTTCATTTTTTTAGTTTGAAATTGCAGGTTTGATTGTGGCTCGGGTTTTATTTGACCCTTGATTTCCTAGGTTTGAAATCAAAAATCGGAGAATGATAGGGGAAGGAGTGTGGGAGGCGGCGGTGAATAGGACGAGAGGGCGATTGGGTGAGTTGAATTAAGGTGTTGGTGGGGGTCGGTTGCAGGGTTGGCGGCTGGAGGGTAGTTGGCAGTTGGGCTGGTGGCTGGAGGGTGGTAGGTGGCGACGACTGGGTAGGCAGCTTGTGAGGTAGTTGTAGTAAATATGGAAGATTAAAAGGTTTGATAAGTAGAATTGGCTTAAGTGAAATTTTAAGGGTTAGAATTAGTAATTGAAATAGTTTGAGGATTGAAGTTATCATTTTAAATTTATTTAGTATTATTTAATGCCAAATCTTAATTTTTCATCTAATTTAATAATTAATTTGACGGAAAGTGGTTGAACAAGATGCACAATAGGAGGAAAGGTACTTTACTAGGACAAAATAAAAGTGAGGTACCCGGATAGGACAAAAAAATAAGTTAGGTGACCCATGATAAATTTTATCCTATAAATAAACTCAGTGGATAGTTTTATTGGGATGGCAAGATTACATGGGTCTATGTATATAGAATAGCTTAGTAAACAATCAATTTAGGTCTCATATCATTTAGGTGTCAGGTTATTATAATTTTTTGTATAATATACTATTCAAAATGGTTAACTAGCCCAATTTTGAGTTTTAAATTTCCTGAATTGACATATTGAAACCTCAATTTAAGTGGTTAAGGCTTAGAATATCAAGATAGAGATAAGGAGTTTGAGCTTCACTTCTCCCAAACTTTATGTAGAATGTCAGTTCTACTGGTTCAGTGGTCTTTTAAATCCTAAAATGTAGGCATTTCCTTTTTTCATAAATTGTAAAGTACCTCTAACCCTTGTTCTTGTAGAAATATTTTTGAATATATATATGTAAGGTCAAGTTATTTTTCCAAATTTAAAATGATGTTTGATTTTCAGCAGAGGCCCATGTAGTCGGATAGGTTAGGATTAAGTCAGTTTTGGACGTCAACTTCCTTGATGCTGCCATCGCTAACAGTGGCTACCTATCACTAAACAAACAGTGAGCAAATTTGTTTTATGGTTGTGTTGCAGGAAATGAGGATGATCCGTTTGACTTGTGAGGCGGCTCCGGCGCCGGCCATTTTCATGAGTTAAACACTTAGTGCGCCTGTCCCTTCACATTCCTAATTCAACAGCATGCACTGGTGATATCATCTACGTTACTTTCGATCGGACTGACATTAATATTAGCAAATAGTATTATAGTTTTTTTTAAAAAAATATGTAATGATAGTTTTTAATTTTTAATTTTAACAATTTAATTATTATTACTTATAACTATCCAAAATTTTAACACTAATAACACGAGATGTTCCCAAACAAAGCTCCCTATCATTTACAAATTCATGATATATGGTGACTTGGTATTGTCTGTGAATCTTGTTTGGCACTCGATTCCATTATTGCCTAGAATAATTGTTGTCAAAATCTTGATTCTATATGAAATTATTTTTTGTTTTTTATAATTTGTAGTTGTAGAATTTGAATAAAGTTGTGATTGTAATTGATCATAATCACATAATCTAATTGAATCATTTTTTCTATTTCTGATCGTAAAATCATGAAATTCTAAAACCCGAATCGGGGTTATGATAACCTTACTAGTAATAATTTTTGTTACTTTTTTTTTATTTTTTATATGGATTTTGAATATTGTAAAATGTAAATATATTAAATACATCGTTTAAAGATATAATTAGTATGCATTTATAATCTAAGACAAAAATAAAAGGAAAAAAAATGTTAAATATTTGGAACAAATGAAGTATTTGGGTCTTATCGCTCAAATGTTAATACATTTGCCTGTAACTCAGGTTTGTACTTTCCCGTTGGCCGAGCCTAATTTGCCGCAAGAGGCATCAGCCTTGACCGTTGCCAGGGTTCAAGCCTCAGTAGGGATGTCAACGGATATTCGGCCCGATGGATATTTGACTAAATCCTATCCGACGGATAGGATTTTTTTTACAATTAAATGGATTTGGAGAGGATTTGGATTTTTTTTTTTTTTTGTACCCGCCGGATGTGGATAGGATATGGGTTTAGGTCCATCCTCCCCGTATCCTACCCGTATATATATATAAGAAAAATGAATTTAGTTAAATAATTATAATTGTGGCTGTATATTCTGTGGGGGTGAAATGGCCGAATCACTCACATATATACATATATTATATATAAGGGTAATATAGTAATTACCAGTGCTCAGATAAACGAGATTGTGGCTCTAGGGTGAATTAGTCAAATAGCACTATTTTCTTCCATTTCTCTGTGTAGCTAGGTATCACTCGACTTCGCATTTTCTTCACACAATTGACGACGACGAGCAGAGCACGGCGAGCAGCGATTGACGGCGACGACAACGAGCAGGTATCACTCAAATTGCACCATGTTCTTCGTATTTTCTTCGCACAATTGACGACAACGAGCAGTGATTGACGGTGACAACAACGAGCAAGTATCACTCAAATCGCACCATGTTCTTCGCATTTTCTTTGCATAATTGACGACGATGACGACGACGAGCAGGTATCACTTGAATCGCACCATGTTCTTCGCATTTTCTTCACACAATTGACGACGACGAGCAGAGCACAGCAAGTAATGACGTACCGACGTAGAGCTTTCCTCAGACCAGAAGCTGCAACATCAAATTATTGCCCAAACTGTGAGTTATCCTTTCTCTGTCTTACCCATTCTTTCTTGATTCTGTCATTTTTTCATTTTCTTGCTAGGATAGAATTTTTGTAATTATTTGTTGTAGGCTTCTGGAGTGCTTTATTTGCTTCTTAGTGCCAAGGGGCTTAAAAATTAAAATGGACCTCTCTAGGGCATTTCGGGAACAACTACTACTGCTATTTATCTTATCTTTTCCTGGTGTATTGTAGTCGGCTAAAGGTATTGTGTGATTGGTTTGTTCAAAATAAGCTTAAACATCAAAATCATCCCTGTTGAGCATTTTGAATAGTTTCTATTATTTTTTGCTTTATTGCAGTATTGCCAAAAGCTTGATTTCCTTGGTTCAATAAATTAGCTAAACCCGAATATATCTATGGTGATGCCCGAATAAGCTACAAACAATTATAATTTTACTTCTATGAGGTTTTTTTTTTAGTTGCCAAATTAATTCGTAAATATAGCATCTGTTTACAGTTGCATGGAGGACATGGAAAAAGTCCAATTTGCCGCCTCACTCAGTGTTGAAGAGTTTGGTGAATGTCTTGGTGAACCAAGCCAATGTGATGTTCCTAAATCTAGTTTGCCTCTTTTGCCTCTACAAGATGGTTCTACGAATGTAGAACATGGAGAAAAAAATAAGATTGCTGCTGCTACTAATGATCAAGCAACCAAACAGCCAAATACTAATCCTGTTTCTAAGCCTCCTTTGCCCCCACAAGCAGCTACTCCTATAGAAGAAGGGACAAAATTGGCTTCCGGTGGTGCTGAGGGAAAAAAAAGGTTGACCTCAAAAGCATGGGAATTCTTTACAAAGGTAAAAGTAGATGGTGTTTGGAAAGCAAAGTGTAACCGTTGCAGCAATCTTCTTTCATATAAAGTTAAGAATGGGACAAGCCACTTGAATGATCATTACCGAAATTACTGTCGTAAGATGCAACATAAAGATATCAAGCAAATGCTTTTGAGAGGTCAAGCGAAGGCGGATGGAACAATGATGGTTGGAACATATTCTTTCGATCAAGAGGCTTCAAGAAAAGAGCTTGTGAAAATGATTATCGTTCATGAGTATCCGATCTGCATGGTGGAACATGACGGTTTTCGGAGCTATTCGGCTAGCCTCCAACCATTATTCAAGATTCCTTCTCGGAACACAATAAAGAGTGACATCCTAAAGTTGTATGAAGAGAAGAGAACATCACTTATGAGGGAGCTTGATTCACTTGATAGCCGAATTTCAGTTACCACAGACATGTGGACAGCAGAACATCAAAAAAAAGGATACATGGCAATTACTGCACACTACATTGATAGCTCATGGATTTTACAAAAGCGACTGTTAAGGTATGTATTGAATTAACTTAGTATCATGCTTTTGATGCTACAATAGATATTTAATTTTAGAGATAATATAGGATTGAAGATGTTGGATTAATTTATTTTCAATAAGAAATGATGTGGTTACCATGAATGTTGTGAATGTTGGCTATGATTAATTTTAGAGATAATATATATGTCGTGGTTTGTTATATATTGGCTGCTATGAATGTTATGAATGTAGGTTTTGTTAGATACATGAGAATAATGTTAGATATATCATATAGATATTAGCCTCAAGGAAAAGATGTTTTTGTGTAGGTTTTGTTATGTTCCCGCCCCACACACAAAAGAAGTGATAGCTAGTAAATTGTTAAGATGCTTTATGGAATGAAATATTGACAAAAAGCTCTGCACTCTTACTGTTGATAATTATTGTACTAATGATGGTGTTGTGGAGAGATTGATGCATAAACTTCCAATTGATTCTCTTCTCCTGAATGGGAATTTCTTTCATATGAGGTGTTGTGCTCATATTCTAAATCTAATTGTGCAAACTGAATTAGATGTCATTCGGACTTGCACTGAGAAAATTCGTGATAGTGTTGTTTTTTGGACTGGATCACCAAAAAGAGTGGAGAACTTTGAAAGGACAGCCAAGCAGTGTCATCTTCCAACGAGCTAAAATTTGTCAATTGATTGTAAAACTCGTTGGAACTCCACTTTTTTTATGCTTGAAACAGCCATTATATATAAAGATGCCTTTCCTCGTCTACAGATGCTAGAAAAGCACTACAAATCTTGTCCAACTAGAGAGGAGTGGATAGTTGCTGAGGATATTTGTAGAAAATTTAAAATTTTTTATGAAGTAACTGAGATGTTCTCTGGATCAAATTATTCTACAGCCAATCTCTACTTCAAGCAAGTTTGTGAGATTAAATTGGAATTGAAAAAATGGGTTGAGGAAGAAGTTGGCATAATGAAAACTATGGCACAAAAGATGCTGGAGAAGTTTGACAAGTATTGGGAAAAAATGCATGGAATTATGGGTGTTGCCACACTTCTGGATCCAAGGTATAAAGCACTTCTTCTAGAATTTCAATATTCTAAGATATATCCTGATTACACCCAAGAGAAAGTTGAAGAAGTCGTTCAAATTTGTTATAATTTGCTTGAGGAGTATGAAAGAAAAGGTGTACAACAAAAGGCTGAAGGGATGTCTTCAGAGTCTCAGTCATCTACTTCAAATGATCCTAAAAATCAAATGATGGACTTCTGCCAATTTGCAAATAGTAAGAAAAGAAAAAGATCTAATCTTAGGGCAGAGCTGGACCATTATTTAGATGATGATGCAATACCTTGGACACCATCATTTGAAATTTTAGTATGGTGGAAGGTGAATTCTGGTAAGTATCCAAACCTTGCTCGTATTTCCAGAGACATTTATGCTATACCTGTGAGTACAGTTGCTTCTGAGTCAACATTTCGTGCTAGCGGAAGGTTAATAAGCCCACATCAGAATAGGTTACTTCTATCCACCATTGAGGCGTTAACTTGTTCCCAAAATTGGTTGCGTGCTGAAAAAATGGGTAAATTTTTCTTCTTCCATTACTTGCTTGTTTATGAACATCTACGGTATAAAATGCTAATTAGTTGCTATTTTTTTTCCTTTGCTAGCAGTTCTTTTAAGCGATGAGGCTGAGCTTCTTCCCGGTCGTCTTGTATGTGTTGATGATGATATTGATGTTGATGAAACTGATGGAAGCACTATCACTGATGTTTTCTTTGAAGTAGAAGATTATGATTGACTTCATTTTAACAGGTAGTGTTAATGCTCTATTTTTTTTCTTTTTACTGTTTTAATCTTTTATCGCTAATACACAGAGAAGGTGCTTGTTGTTTGCTGTTATGTTTGCTATTTGTTGATACACTTGGTTTCTTTTTGGCTGCTTAGACCATGCACTTTTGCTCAACTAGGAACTAACAACTTGGATCATTGATTTCCTAAGCATGGTTGTGTATGCTACATATTTCTCTCAAGTAATAGCTGGTAAATAAAATAAACTGGTTATCCTACAGGTAGATGCGTCATGAGCATGCATATAGCTAGGGACAGTAGTCTGATTGGATATTGAGAGGCTTGGTTTATGGGATTTCCAGAGATTTCCAGTTATAGTTGTTTAAAGTATGTGCATATAAACTTGCAATTTGGTTTTAGGCCTTAGAACCAAATTTGATAGCAAAAACCTGCATAAAATGTCCATTTTGACTAATTTGGAACTTAGAAGTGATTTTGGCTCAAATCAACTCGGATTGACTTGATATTTTGCAGAAACCTAGTATCTAGTATAAGAAACTTGTAGGAAGTGGAAAATATGAATTTCAATTTGTAAGTGAAAAGTTTGAAGGACCTGAAGTTGCAAGATTTACAACATAGACCTAAAACTAGCCTCTAGAGATGTCTGGGTATTGCAAGTCTCTCTTCTCTGGATAACATGGACATGTAGTCCTCAAAGGAGTTGTTTTAATGATACTGGAATCAAGAATTTATTGTTTGGATACTGATTTTATTTTTATCATCTAGAGCTTAAAAGAGATAGTTGAGCAAAAGGAGGGCATGTGCTGGAAGCTGCTGGACAGCCATGGTTTGAGAAGGAAAAACGTAAGCAAATGAGCTCTTTTTAATCTGAAAGTTTCCAGATCATTAGTTTTTCTGAATTTTAGGAGGTCTGTAACCTATTTTTCCAGCAAGCTAAAGTTGGTGTGAAGCTGGACAGCCACGTTTTCGAAGGAGGCAAAGGGTAAGCTATTGACCTCTTTTACATGTGAAAAGGTGCAGAATGTAAGTGTCATGTGAGCTGAATGTGGTGATATTTTTTCTGGATTTATTGATGCCTTGGTGAATTTTTGAAAGTTAGCTAAGGGCAGTACGTATGTTACGGTTTGGATATAACCAGAGTGATTGAAGCAAAATTTTTTCTGCTGTGCTATTATTTTTTTTTGTCCCAGAAAACTGAATCTGACGTTTCATGCAATACTAATTTTGGTGCAAATAAGATCTCCAAGACCAAAGAGTTTTTGTTATAGAGCTGCAATATTTGGCTAGATTTCTGATATGTTTGCCTTCTCTTGGTTTATATACCCTCTCTCCCTCTTTGAACTGTATTTATGAAAACAGGATAGGATACATGTTAGTTTGTATGAGCAAAGTACTTCGATGTCCTCTCGTGAAATGCAATGTGTCATATATATGTATCCCTCTCTCTTTCATTTTCCTTTATATTTTTCTCCTTAGCATCTGGTGACTTTGTATTGGTAAATTTTGTTTCTGATTCAATCTTGCTTTCATTACACAAATCACTACTTATGGTCTCATATCGGAAGATATTTGATTTTATGTTTGTTGTCCTTTTTTTTTATAACATTTTAAATACGTAATTTGTCTTTTTCGAAAAATCATTATTTGCACCATCAAGCTTAGAGAGAGTTAGTTGGGTAGGATCAATAGCTCTCTGGTTTGGTCTTGTTTGTTAAATCTATATCAAGCTTGTTATTTTCCATTATCAAGTTTTAGCCCCCCCTTCCACATACTTCTCCCAAATCTGCACAGAAAACATAGAAGACAAAAGGCAGGGCAAAGAAATGATTAACCTGCCGCCATGGTCATATTTTGAGAATATCACAATGGTTATGACATAACAACTAACACCTCTACAGATTCTAACTTTAAGTTTCTGTGTTCTCGCAGACTTCTCAGCTTGCTGAAGGAGATTAGCATCAAGAATTCTGTCAGTGCCAAAAGATGTCTGCAGCTTTGCGAGGCCAGCTTCAAGAAGTGGTACTGCCATATTGGTTCTAGACTCCCACAAGGATCCCAAGAATGTCCCAGTTCTGTCAAGTGTCTCCACTTCAATTTGTCAAGTGTCAAAGATCTCCATAGGTATCATTTTGACTTGTTAATTCAAGGATGGTGCAAGTTGCAGCCATATGTTTAATTTATCGGATTGTATTGTACGGTTACTAGACATTATAGTTGGATTCAGCTATATCAGCGTGTTTAAGTTACCTAATTGTTGCACTTAATTATGTGTCTCTTATTGTTAATATTTTTTTGCTAGAGGATCATTTTTTAATATTTTTTAATTATGGTATTCTGTTATAAAATTATATTTTTTATTATGATAGATAGCAAGCAGTAGGTTAGTGGATTTTATCCAGATCCTACCCACCTTAAAATGGGTAGGATATGGATGTTAAAATTGTAAAACCGCTGGATTGTGGATAGGATATGGATTGAATATCCAACATAATGGATAGGATATGGGTTTAGTACCATCCTACCCTAATCCTATTCATTGACATCCCTAAGCCCCACCCCTTCTTCCATTTTCGAACAATGCCATTAAAATATTGGTTTGGTTGCTTTGGGTTAAAAAAAAAAAAAAAGACAACAGCCATTTCCCCTGTTCATTGTGCTCATTAACTCTATACTTGCATAACTGATTCTGAATACCAAGAAAAAAAACTTAGGTTTGCACTAAAATTTTATGGTTTTAATTAATTTCCTTTTTTGACTAAATTCTCAAACTTAAGCTAATAATTAATGAGAGTTTACAAGTGTATATATAGATGATTATTGACTAGCATATTACCATTCAAGTAGATGATTATCATATATAACATTACCATCTACTTCCTTTGTATCATATTCTTTAAAACATTTAATTTTTTTGGATAGTTTTAGTTAAATTTATTCATATTATTGTTTACTACAAAATTTAAAAAAATATATATATTTAGAAACTATAGGTCTTTATTTAACATTTATATATAAAAATTTTCATTTATATACTGAAATGTAGAAAATAAAAAATCATAGATTAATTCTTGAATAGTGAATGTTGCAAAGGACTTTGAATGTGGGATATATTTTTCCATCATTTCGTTTGGACACCTTTTTACATGAGCAATTAAGAAAAATTTATAACTGAAATGGTTTTGTAATTTCATCTTTTTACTCCACTCATATGAGCATGTGTATGTGTTGGTTTTTCATAAACTTGTATAGTTTTCTTTTCTTTTAGGCTATCAAGTTAGCTGGAGCGTTCTAAAATACAGAGGGTGTATCCGTTTGTCCCCACTCTCCACCATTCGATAAAAAAAAGGATGATTTTTGTTTAACTACTCATCAACTCCTACATTTTCCTCTTTTTGTAAAATAGGGATTTAGGTTTCAACTGGCGATTTCCCTGAAATTCACTATTTGTTAGAGATCACCATTGTCCATTTGTCAAGAGATTACCGTCGCCTGTGGTCCAGAAAGCCACAAGCCATGCTTCAACTTTATGACCCGGACCTTTGACCATATTGCCATCCCTTGCCTTCCATTATCTCGAAAATTTCTAGCTATGCTTTAACTGTGACCCATACCTCTGATCCCACTACCATCCATTTGCCATTCCAATATAACATTATTTAGTTATTCATTTTCATGCTATTTTTGTTTTATTTTAATTTAAGTCATGAATTCAAACAAATACTAACATGAAATTTTGAATTATAAATTTAATCTAATTATTTAGTTTAAGTCATATTTTATTAGCAATGGTCATCACAAAAGGCAATAGTCATCACGACATATTAATATATTCTACTTTTAAAAGGTAAGCAAATGTTCAGTTTTTTAATAACTTTTTAAAAAATTTATAGGTATTTTAAAGAAAAGACAGACTTGTGGATTAGTAACGGTAACCCTATTTTGTATGTTCGTTTCTAAACATCCTAAAGGTTTTTTCCTATTTGCAGAATAAGCACAAACAACATTTGTAATTTGTATTTTTATTTGATTTTTGTTTATTTGTTGTTTTAGCCATAAATTAATTTAATAAACTTGATAATATAAAGGATTATAATTTTAGGCTAGATATGCAATTATTCAAATAATTTAATTTACTTAATATTTTTAAGAAATTGAAAATTAATTGAATTAAAGAGCTTAAATACTTAATAAATTTGAAAGTAAATTGCTATTGTTTGACTTAGTACAGTACCAAGGTAGATTTATTTTATTCAAATTTGATTAATCTCAATGACTATATATGGCATCCAATTAGCCTTAAAACATTGATCTGTGGTGACTCTTAAAAATATGTTGCTACAAAAAATGTAAGCAAATGTCTAATTTTCTTATAATTTTTAAACATTTTTAGTTTTTAAAAGGAAAAATAAACTTGTGGATTAGCACAGTAACCCTAGCATCAGTTTAACATAACCGTAAAAACCTTAAACCTAACCCTGAACCCTAAACCTAATCCCTAACCTTAATCCTTAACACTAAACCCTAACCCTAATCCTTGACCCTAAACTTTAAACCCTAAACCTTATCTCAATCTCTAATCCCTAGCTGTCAACCTTAATCCTTATCCCTAAATCCTAAACCCTAGTCCTTAAACCCTCAAACCACCCTAACCTTAATCCATAACACTAAACCCTAAAATTCAACTGATTCAACTGGTAATTGGTCACTTTTAACCTAAATCTCATACCATTAAACTTGAATCTCATACCACATGAACCCGAGTCTCATACTACTTATCTTGAATCACATACTATTTTATCTGATTCAACCAGTAACTCGTCATACTTAACCTGAATCTCATACCATATACCCTGATTCTTATACCATATAAACCTAATTCTCATACCATATATATACCACATGAACCTGAATTTCATACCACATAATTTAATTATTATACCACATGTACTTGAATCTCATACCACACAAATACCACATGAACCTAAATCTCATACCACATAATCTAATTCTTATACTAGATAAACCTAAACCTTAAACCACATATATACAACATGAAACTGAATCTCATACTACATAGCCTGATTTTTGTACCACAAAAACCTGAATCTCATATCAAATAACTTGATTCTTATGCCACGTGAACCTGAATCTCATACCATATATATACCACATGAACCTAAATCTCATACTACGTATATACCACAACCTGTATCTCATACCTATTAAAATTGTTTCATTTTGGTCCTTCACTAGATGAAATTTATTAATTCAGAATAATTGTTTGACAGAAACTTTTGAAATTCTAATTTAAATATTTGATAACTGGCTTTTAGTAAATTTAATTAGTTTAATATTTTTTACAGTAAATAAAAAATTTAAATTAATATTTTTTTCTTTCTAAATGAAATAAATTCAATTTACAGAGAGATAAAAAAATGATTTGAATTTTTCATTAACTATAAAAATTACTATACAGATTAAATTTATTGTAAGACAATTACCAGATAGTTTAAATTATAATATAAAAAATTGTTGTCAAATAAATACTTTGAGTTAGCAAATTTGATCAAATTGGGACGAAAATAAATTGTTTTCAATAGATTTATGATTAAAATGAAATATTTTAATATGTTTAGGACTAAAACAGAATATTCAATATGTTAGGGACTAAAAGAAAACAATGACTAAAGATTAGGGACAATTCATAATATTTACTTCCTTCATATGTTTAGAATCTTCCCAATTAGTTAAACTAATTGTTGCTCGCAATTTATGGCTGGAGACAAGTGAGAGAGTATTTTCATATTGGGAGATCGTAAAAGATTTCTTCTGGTGGAAGCTCTTGTGATTTTCTATGTTCTTCAGGAGATAAAACGGGATATGGGTGTTAGTCAGTCATTCTAAAATCTGAATCCTAGATTCTAATTTCAGCTCTCCCGTCAAGGAAGGCTATTTTTATATTTCCTTTTGGTGTTATTTTTGAAGATATCTTTTTTATTTCCTTCTTTCAAATATGTGGTTTTTGAGTATAAGAGTAGACGTTGTAATACGGTAGCTCATAGACTAGCTAAAGCTTCGTGCATGTGTGCAGATTGAGTTATTTACGTCGATTCTCTGCTGGATTGCTTAGCTACTGTTCTTCGTTCAGATTTAGATTAATACAATGCAAAGGGAATTATTTAAAACAAAAAAACAAAAAACAAAAAACACTATAACAAGAAAATACGTTGGCGTTTTCTGAAAGCAATATCTTCTCAAATGTAACAACAAACCAACAAAGAAAGGACATGATGGTTTTGTCGAGATAATTACGGGAGGTAGATCCATTAATAATTCACGCCACGAGGAGCCTTAAAATTCAAAGGATAAAATGAGCATGATTATTAGCTCGAATCAAGAAAAATTGATCCTAAAGCTGCCAATTATAAGCTGTTCATGTGACGACTTTTCCTTTATTTCTTTTGTTTTTTTTTTCACATGCCATTGGTTTTCGAAAGACAACAATCATTATTGTTCCTCTTCTCCCAAAAAGAAATGTACTGTACGTAGTTTATGTTTAATCCATCCTCTCTGGTTTTCGCAGTAAAAATAACAATTAAAGCCCACTTGATTGCTTTTAACATGCTTGTTTAATTAATAAGGGGATTCCACAGTTGTGTTTATTTGCTTTTGTCTTGGATATATATATATATACGTGCTTTTTGCCAGCTCAAATTCTTCAGTTCTACACAATTCCCTGTACCCTATGTTTTATTTTCAAATTTCATGAGCAACGTTCTACATGTGATTGGCAAGTTCTCTAAATCCGGTCGAATTAATTATTATCAAACTCCAACTCATTTTAAATTTCTTCTCTTTGAAGTATGAACTTGAATCGTTTTGCGATGAGCAAATAAGTGGTTTTTTTTTAAAATTTTTTGCCTTTCGTAATTATACTCAAGGTTCAATATTTAAAAAAAAAGTTTTAGTTATTTAGCTGATTAACTGTATTTACTAATTTCTACTCCATCATTCCCAAAATAATTTTCCCCATTTTCATTTTGAGCAGTTTCTGAATTTCAAAAGGGGAACCATTTTTATTTTATTTTGGGACACTTATAGATGAAATCCCAGTTGGCAATTTTTTTTCTCTCTATGTTCTTTTTCTTTTGTCGAATTCTCTTTGAGTCAAGCTGCCCACACCCTAGCTAGAAAGGACCTCCATTTTAAGTCGAGCTGCTTGGGAGATGCCTCTCCCAAATTAGTTGTTGAATGCTTTATTTTAGTTGTATGAAGCACTCTTTCCACTAAAAAAATTATGAGACAAAAACATATATAGATACATTAAATGAGAGCTATATGTATGTGTGTGTATTAAGTGATTTATCCGGAAAATAAATCACTCAAATTAGAATTAGTCAAGACATATAACTTTAGTGTCGTGGCTTAATTGTAAGGAAGTAAAGAAAAGGGCTTCTGGAGTTATGAACATAGAAGTTCAGGATCAATCCTGATGTAAACGTGCCAAACTGGTTTTCAAGAAATCTAAGTTAAATTAAATTATTGATCGACATATTCAGTTCTGCAAAGTGAAAATTAGTTCTTTTCTAAATGGATGGTTATAGCTAAATGGACAAAAAGTTACTTAACCTTTTATCTACCATCTAGGATAAAATAAAAACTCCTTTTCTCTATAGTACTAACTTATATTTTACTCAATAAAAATAGTTTTTGAATATTATATGTAGGCGCCTTTAAGTTAATACATGATGCAGAAGAGGAGACTGGGTAGGAAGCCGACATGTGTGTGAATGAATCAGGATTAATTATTTAAATGTTGGTGCGGTGGGTCGACAGTGTTTGCAAGATTCATCATAACAACGTGTAGGAAAATTAGGAAAAATTTAAAATCTATTCATCGAGATGATTGAAATTAGTGGCTTTTAGTGCCTACCACTGTTTTCTGCTGTTTTCCAGCCATGTGTGTTTCTTCGGTATAATGCGCCTATATGGTCAAAGAAAAAAAAAAAAAACTTCACTGCGAAATTTGATGAGAAAATTAAGAATTTCAAAATGTTATTGACTACTGAAAAGTTATTACTGGAAAAATATTTATCTAAATTGAAATTTTAAAGGTTATTGTTAAACAATTACTCTAAATTAATAAACTTCATGTGATTAATAAGAAACATTTAAAAAAGGAAATTATAATATAACCAAAATAGAATAATTAGTAGCTGATCGCAGAACTCACTTTTTTTTCTTTTATTTTTTTTATTTAAATACATATGACACAGCTCTCTCAAACAAAGTTGAATACAACTAGCGATTAATTATCACCCAATTTGTTTTAATTTTAGTCAATTGAATATAAAATAATTTTTTTTATTTATATATTTTTTTATTTGAAACTAATTGTAATTAAAAGTCAATATTATATTGTTGCAATAATCAATTGAAAATACAATTTTTATAATCTTACTAAATTTTTATGAATTTTTCTAGTTTCAAGCCTTAAAAAAGAAAAATTCATAAAAATTTAACAATATTCTAAAAATTTACTCTCAAATTGATTATTATATCTACATAACATTGGCTTTCGAATAAAATTGGTTTGAGGTAAAAAAAATGTAAAAATTAAAAAAAAATTAATTAACTTTAGCTCAAACGAATTGGCCCTATATTATACAGAATTAAAAATTTACCGCTAGTGAGCCAATACGCTTCTTTTTTGGGGCGTAAAAGGAACATGTGTATAAGTAATATAATAAACAAATACTTTATAGTAGAAAGGAAATGAAAAATACCTATTTTTTTTTTTAAATTTAGAAGGCAAGTAAATTAATATTTAATAAAATTATGTGGGAAAGTGGTAAAGGCAGAAATAAAACTCCAAAAGTTTAACTCTGTATGACCAACATACGGCTGCTAGTTCTGGGCTGAGCAGCGAGGATAGGGAGCTTTGCTTAGACCAAGAAGCGTTACCGTCCCATCATCACTTGGGAAACGAATAGACGGTGAGAACGTAGCGAAATGTGTGCCGTGGAGAAATTGGCATCAAAACGCTGGCGTATTGATCTCCGTGCAGGTGCAGCAGGCAGACAGGCAGGCGGGGTCAGGGCGGGTTACGAGTGACGACTTAAGCTGCAATAACTCTCTGATTCATGCAGTCCTAGCATGTAGATGTAGCCACAGAATTTCTTGATTGTATAAACCAGGTAATGCTACACCTATCTATCTATATCAAACTCGTACGAAAATTACCAACCAACAAAAACAAAATAGTCTTCACTAATAATACATAGAACCAAACATATATTCTCTAATTGGTATTTTATTTTTCATGCAGTTTTAGAAAAAATTGATTTTTAGTATTTTTTATATGAACTAAATGGTAAATAGTAATTTTTTATTTTCTCAAAAAATAATTAAACATTTTTTAAACTACTCTAACAAAAATGAAAGTCCAGTGTATGAAATAGACGGACAGAAGACTGAAATAATTAAGTAATGGTGATAAGTCAAAGAGCGAGAGCGGTTGGTTCAGAGCACGAGGACCAAGGAATTTAGCAGTAAATCACATGGGGTCACGTTTGGATTGGGGTACTGCCTAAAACCGGTGCTCCGGGAACCCCCCATCCCCACCCCCAACCAAGTCACACCATACGACAGGAATAAATGGGCTACGCTACACATACACAATCACACGGGGCCATTTCGGTTTCCGTCGCCGGTTCACATGTCCTCAGACGACATGTGATTTATTTATGTAAAAGAGTAAATTTACTCACCGCATTCACTATAATGGAGATTGGTTTACTATCGTTTTTCTACGGTTAAATGCATCACTAATAATTTTGTTTGAGTAAAATTCTGCTACTAATATTTTTTATGTAAGATAAATTAGTTGCTTTAATGACTAAAAGAGAATATTTTGTTTCCTTGTAGAATATTCTAGTTTTATATAAGGTGTTGGTGGATAGGAGAGATGTCCAAATTTTGAATTCTGACTTATTTGTCTTATATATCATGCTACAACAAAGCTGGTTCGCTTATTTTCTGGCCTTAGAAACCTGATATACCCCTTGCGACCTTGTAATAGTAGTATGTCCCTCCATTTGTACATTTGTAAGAAGCTTCTAAATAAAAAAGAAAAAAATATAAAATTACAAAGTGTTTTTTTATTACAAGGTGTCACAAATTGTTGTGGGTGTCTAAGCCGTAGAGACCCATCAATTAAGATACCACAAACAATAACAACTTCACACATGTTCTTAAAGGCTTAAACCAATGAAACAGAAGACTATTACAATATATATGTATCTCGCTTTCGACATCTTTTACTCATGTGAGACAAGTTACTTGCACACATCCTTAACAACTCCTCTTGTAAGTGATTCTACTACACATGGTCACGACACTCACCCTTAAGCAAAGGCCTCGATGTATTAGGAGCATACCCAATGAGTATCGAACTCCAATACACCAACATCATACATCAAGAGCATACTAAACAAGTATCAAATTCCAATATACCAGCCTCATTTCCCAATCAAATCATGAGATTTGATGTCACTTATTGAAAAAGTCTGAACTGAGAGGATCTATCAAGTGAGATACCACATATGATAATGGTCTCACGCATATTTCTAATAGTTTAAGCCAATGGGACAAAAAACTACCATCACATATATGTATCTCATTTTGGACGTTTTTTAACCATGTGAAACAAGTCATTTGCATACATCCTCAATGCAAAGTAATAATCAAACATAAAATTGTGTCAGAACTATATCCACGTAATACATAAAAGTTAGAAAATGCTGCATATAAACAGTACAACAAGAGTTGGGCGAAAAATGAACACTTCGGGCCTAACTCAGGAAATTCTCTGGAAATAAGAAAAAGAGTAAATTGTAGAAAAGGCCACTCAGTTCTGACACTTTACTTTATTAGTCCCCAAATTTTACTATCTATCATTTGACTCTCAAATTTTCATAACTTAAGCCCTTAAGCTATTGGTTTTTGACCTCTTGGTTTCCAAAATTTTGCTTTTTTTAGATCAGTCTCTCAAATAACGAGTTGCCGCAACAACCTGCAGCCAATTCACCTAGTTGTATTTGAGTTTAGATTATTTACTATAGCTGCTTAACAAATATCAAATTTTATGCAAGTTCATGCAAATGTGCTATTCTACTTTTCTGAATTTATATGATAAATATACTATTTTTCCACTGATGTCAAAAAGTTATATTTCAAAGACTTCCCATATACTCCATCATTTCACAAATGATGACCATTTTATCTTTTTTTACAATAGTTTGAATTAAATATATACATGTTAATTTGTATTGTAAATTTTTTTTGAAAATTATATTTATAAACTAGAGTCTTTAATGTGTCATTTTCACAAAAAATGTTAATATTGCAATAAATAATAAAGGAGACAATTTTTTCGAAATAGAGAAATTAATTGATTGGCATAAGTTAAATATAGTTTTGTGTTTTGGTCATTTTTTTCATTATTGATGATTAAATTTTGTAGCATTAATTATTTACTTTAAGGTCTATAGTTTACTAAAATAATTTTGTCAATAATTTCTGAAATTTAAAGTAAAATTTTTTAGATAATTTTTTATTGATGTTAAAATTTTGAGTTTGAATTAATAGGAGATGAAAAATTTTAGTAAATTGTTTGTTAATAAAAAATAAAACATGTATAGATTCAAAACACATACAATTTTTTTTTATGTTGTTATGTTTCGATCATAATTAATCATTTCAATTATAGGAATATAATGTAAAAAAATCCAACTTAAAATTAAAATAAAGTAAAATTTTAGTTAATAAATGTAAATTTATGGGTGAAAATTTTTTAATTACTATTAATAAAAATTTATTTTATTATAAATTTTATTTAATTAAATTCTCACAATAATGTGCGCATCATCAAAGTCTCGTTAATTTCTAAAGAAAAAAATGTTCAGAGGAGAGCACGTTGGTTAGTGGCACTAATTTTGGGACAAAATTTGGTCGAAACGGCGGTCCTCACCCGGCTAAAATTTTAGATTCTAGAGAACGCAATTTAGTTCATCATTATAAAAATAAGTGGGGCATATTAATTTTTCAGCATTCCAATCAATTCGTGTGACGTACAAAATTTAAAAAAAAAAACATTTGTACATTTGAGAAAATTTTCTAAATGAATAGGATGTGTGGTACAATGATTAGAGTAAGTCATGTGGCCCTCTAATTGACTGCTAGTGAAGTCGGTTAGGCAGACCGCATGGCGGAAATCATGCAATTTAGGCACTCCTAATTCCTCGCGGAATTCAAGATTTGAACTCTCCACCTACTCCAAATAAGTACTTATCCTAGCCTTTTTACTATTCATAAATGTTTAGTTATGATTCTACTTTCATGTGTCTAGTATTACTTTTTGGGCGTTGATTTTTTTTTTTAATGTGAGAGAATATTACATTTATATTCAGACAATTTCCCATTCTCTCTGTCTATTATTACATAGAAAATTCAACTTGTAGCCTTTTTAAAAGGGTATATTCAGTATAAACAAATATAAAATTTCACTATATGAGAATATGACTTAAATTTTAGGACTTCCCTAAATAAAAGTAATAAACTTAAAAAGGTAATGAGTAGTATTTTGCCTATTTTTTTTTATAGAGTATTTAACCTATTTTATCACACATAAATTTAAGCCTAAACTTTCTTCAGCACTTTCTGTTTCTAATTTCATAAATACCAGTGTCTATTTGTGTCCATAAATTCAGGGCAACATGCATCTTGTGTAAAATTACGGGATATGATTTTTTAAATTGAATATACAATAAATATATTGTCATACACGCATAAAACAAGTATAATCTGCAATCTAAACCCGACCCGAAAAAGTTTGTGTTAATTTGCCCCCACCCAACCCGCTTATGATGTATGCAGGTCGGTTCGGTTCGGTTCGGCCCCGGCCTTTCGCCTGAGTAACCCGATTCCAAGCCGACCCACCCTTAGTCTCCTTAACCCAACCGATTGCCCAAGCCCAAGCCCAACCTCCAACCCACACTTAGTTCATTACTACCCTACCTCCTGTCCCTGCTGCCTTTTTTCATCTATTCATCTTCGCTAGCCACCACCAGAGAAGCCTTCATCACTTCGTCATGAAGCAGCCTCCCCGTCTTCGCCTTGTCTCCTCGTCGCCTAGCCTCCCTGTCTCCCGGCTCCTCCTCGTCGTTGCCTGACTCGCCTCTCCTCCTCATCGCGGAGCCGCCTCACGCCCACTGTTCTGTTCGCAACTCTCTTTATCTCACCCTCTCACCCTCCTCGTCGTCTCGCCTCACCCTAGGGCCGAATCACCCCTGCCTTCTGGCCCTTCTCTCAGTCTCTCTCACTCAATCACTCGGATTACTCTGCCGCAGTCACAGACTCGCGAATCGGCCTCCTAGGTGCTTGCTTCGTTGACACAAGAACGTTTGTTTGTTTGTTTGTTTTGTTTTGTTCACAATTTTTAAATTTCGAATTTCGATGGTTTTGGATTGGATTATTTGGTGATGTTAAAAACTTAAAAGTTCTGGTTTTGGCGCCTTTATTTCTCCGGTACATGTACAGTATCCACGAATATTTGAGGCTGTTTTGTTTTTTTCTTTTCCCAAGGTGCTGAGCTGGAGTCTTGTATCGGGTTAACCCAATTAACGTCAACACGAATCTGAAGTAATCAGGTTTGTGTTTGGTTCGGGTTACGTAGTTAATCCCGTTGGTTTCGAGTTCTGTAATAGAGAAAAAGAGTAGACACAATTCAGGTCTGTTTTAACCCGAATCCTTCCAACCCGACTTTTCACGCCTGAAAACATATATCAAGTTAATTAAAGGGGAACCCATGGGGACAATTTGATAATACGATAGATGTATTAAGGTTCGTTTGTGTGATTAGTGTTAGAATTTTGAACAATTTATTAATCAATAAAAATAAAACCGCTGAGCTAAAACTAAAATTTATAATTAAATAGATTTTTAAAAATTTTAACATTAATTACTAATACTAATGCTAAATGGGACCTTCGTCCAATTACATAACAAATGATTCATATATTATGGTGACAAATAGTCATTTTATAAGCGCGTTTGATCAAATATCTTATGCCCAAAACGGACAAAGATCTTAATCAAATAACGATAAGAATCCTATAAAATAATAATAAGAATTCATATATGTTAGTATTTACATAATAAAATATACATGTTCTATTATAAAGCAGTGAATTACAATTAGGAAAAGAGGCAACGAAGCGGTGAAGCTTGTCAGCTAGCCTGCAGGATGCTGGGCTGGGCCTACGGGATCAAATAAATAGGAATCCTTTCTTCGCCTAGCCAGCTGCCATAAGCAAATACGTTCTTCATTTTAAAACTATTACAGCATATTAAATTTTAGACAATTTTATTTTTTAATATTTTTTATTTAATAAATTATTTTATTATAATACCCTTCAAATTACTATATTAATATTCACTTTTACTTTCTCGATTAATTTATAAAAACTTAAATAAAAAATGAAAATGACATAAAGTTTCTTTATTTTGTTATCTCTTGTGTCAAACAAAATGATTCATTAGATATAAAAATGGAGGGAGTAATAGTTTCTCCAAATTTGATCGGTGAAAGTGATTGCTGTTTCTAAACCATAGCAGTCATTTTTTCAAGAAATGATGAACTAGGTAATAAGTACCAATAATGAAGGTAGTGAGCGATGGAAGGTGGGAGTGACTAACATTGTTGTTCTAATTCGTTGAAAGGACATACACCAAGAAGGTGCGAGCTAAAATGCTTCTAGATCACATGGAATATCTTCTTTTTCAACTTATTTATCGATCAAACCAAGGTTGTTAAAGTTGGATTTCTACCTAGAGTCATTTTGGTTTTTTTACGGTCGTAAAGTTGTAAAAAATTGTAGAATCATAATATTCTATCAAAAAAATTTTAAAAAAAAAGATAAAAAAATATACTCATCTAAATTATTTCAGGAAGTTCATATTATATAATTTTTTCATTTACTAATATTTTAATACCATAAAAATGCAGTGGCATAAACATATAATACAAAAAAAAAGTTTTCAAATTCATAATTCATAAATGAAAAATTGAAAACATCTCAATTTTCTAATAGAACACAAGAAATATTATGACTAATGATAGTATCAATATTATTATATGCTAAATTCATATCTTCTTCTTCTTCTTTTTTAGTTTTATCATTTAATAGGTTAAACTCATTTATGCTAATATTTGTATCATCATTGGCATTTTCTTTGCCTACAACTACATTTACATAAACCTGACAACCAGGATTATTAAAATCATAGTGAAAAAGAGTAATCAAGCGACACTAGGAGCCTAAGGGAAAAAACAATAGATGATTTTTACTTTTTTCGATTATCTTTATTTATTTTTTTATTTTAATCTAAATTAGTCTAGTTTGATTGTATAAAAATTGAATTGGGTAATAAATTAATATACTTTTTGCTCGTTTTCATTTTTTAGCCCAATTTCAGGAAATTTGATATAATAACATAGAAATGTAAAGTCATAAAATTTTTAAGTTTATAAGACTAAAGTCAGGATTCTACCCATTTCTACCTATATATAAGTTTCTACTAAAACTTGAAACGTTTTTTTGTTTCTAGAGTCATAGAAACATAAGTTTTTAAGACTTAAGTCGGGATTTTAATAACCATGGATTAAACTACTTGCCGAGTTCCCCTTCACCTTTAGCTCCTCTCAACCTTCTACTTATTTGCCAATCTCCATTGCTGACCTACGCCGATTCAACTACTCTATCCCTTCTATGCTAGTCTTCTGTCAGTGGGTTCCGACATGTGTGCAATGTCAAGATCAGTTCATCTTCCCTTTTCACCTTTTTACAGCCTTTTACTCTTCTGCCATTCTTTCCTAATTTAATGTCGACCTCCTCTGCCACCTCAGCTGTTTTTTTCTCTTTATGCTCACATTTCGTTGACAAGTTTTGGCGAGTTTATGACATCGATATTTGTTGATGAGCTAGATCTTGTACACCTTCATCACCACAAAAGAAATTTCTAAAAGTCACTAAAGTGGGAGACTGAATTTCAGTTGTGAAGATGATTTAGTCGCCCTTCAGTTGCTCTTCTTGGAACTTACTTTATGAGGGATTGAGAAGTGACTAAAACTGAAAGGCTTCAGTCGCTCCCTGTATTTACCCATACATGTTAGACTCTCTCTCCCCACCTTTATCTTCATTTCATCACTTATACACAAACAAGCCAACGTGATCCCCTCTCTTTCCTTAGCATTGATGGCCTTTTTCTCTTTCTATATCCCTGTCTCCAACTCTTTATTTTCATTATTGTCGTTATCTTCAATCAACAACTCAAACAAACAAAAAATGGCTTCTTCTTTTTCTACATTTTTTGCTTGGCCTTATCTTCACATCTCCACTCTTGTAATTTTTTTTTTCAAAGTTGAATCCTTTTCTATTTCTCTATTTCTAGAATCAAAATGTGAGATTCAACAGTCAAGCAGCAAGTTTGTTTCTTGTTACGGATTCAAAAGCACGAGAGGAAAGAGCAGGAAAATAGGACCCCATCTGTCGGAAGGAAATGAGGTCAACTCTGACAGTCTGCTTCCCCATTCCTTTCCCCAAAACTCATGGGAATTCTAAAACCAAGGGGCCCAATCACCTTGTTTCCTAGAACAAGTGCCATTCGTCATGCTTCGGCAAGTTAGTCTTGTAAGGTATTCAACGACCAAATAGAGAAGTTCGAATTAATGGTTTTGGATTTGATTTAACAAGAGAATCAAAGTATATTTTTGATAGAAAGTGAGGTTGGGACTTGGGCGAGTGTTAGGCGCATAAATCAACGGTCAAAGTTGTTGACTTTTCGGTAACTTTGACCGCAAATTACTTGCATCTCCTCCATTTTACCTGAGTATTTTCTTGTTTTGCTTGGCTTTTTACAGGTTGGATGGTGTTGTGGATGTAGCGGTTTGGAGCGGGATTGAGAAAGATGGAGTTTGGGTATGTGAAGTTGATGAAGATGAATTAAAGCGTTGGCGACTCATCGCCAACATTAGCGCGTTCTGTCTATTTTTGCCAATTGGCAACGCGTCACCGCCATCTGGACCCAGTTGGCGACGTGTTGCCAACCTCTACTTTGTTTTGCCGAGCATTACAATTTTGATGGTTCCCTACGCCTTTCTACCTAATGATCTGTCCTTGGAAGAGGGATTTTTTTTATCCCTTTAGGGTTTTGGAAGCAAAAGGGAAGAGAGAGGAGGCATTGGGTATAAATAGGGGGAGGAAATAAAAAGCTCATTATCAACCTTGACACTCTCTTTTTCTCACCCCATCTTGAGACTTCCACCATTAGAGAAGGTTTGAAACTTGAAGAAGGAGGCTAGGAGTCAATGAGGCTTAGACTACTAGGATCCATCTTGGGTTTCTTCTTTTCCTTTTCTCATTTAGTTGGATTTTTATGGTTTGTTTGTTTATGGGTTTATTGTTGAACAACATGATGAATTGTGAGTAAGTTGTTACATTTCTTTAGGATGATACATTTTTTCTTGCTATTCAATGGATCTCTATTGATTTTTTATGGATATGGATCACTTGTGTTGCTTATTCTCATGCTAAATATTGTGTGTTGAATGACCATCTCACACAATCACCAATCCCATTTAGCTCTTGAGAAAGGAAGAAATGGGATGGAAAAGAAGAATAGGGCATAATGGGTTTATTAGATTAGAGGTAATCCAGGAATTTATTAGGTGTTTAAAAGAGGGTTAAGGCTTAATCCATCTTAGGTTAAAACATGTGCTTGATTGTTTAATCATGGGTGAGCAAAAACTTGTCTTAAGAAAGGGGTTTTGAACTTTAAACCTCCTCACCACACAAGGGGTGAATATCCTAGGGCTTCAATTAGCTTGGATAGCAAGAAAAGGGAGTAGAATCCTAGGGGGATGATTTTCGGATTTTTAGCATCTTTGACAAGTCTTTTTTTTTTTTAGTACCTCTTGTATTCCTTTAGCATAACATCTTATATTGCATTAGTAATTAGCAATTTCAGTCACTATCTTGATATTTTAGCCTGAGTAGTTAAAATTCAAATCTTGGTAAAATCGCATTATCCCTTGGGACGATATCCATATTTGCCATTTTTGTACATAATGACACCGTATACTTGTGGGTAAATAAAGGTTACAAATTTAAAGTTCTTGGTTTTACAACAGCGAGTGAAGGCACTGGCTGACTTCACAACACCAATCAAATTTGGGTTTTTTCACTGTCAGTCGAGATTTGGGTTTCTTCATAGTCAGCCATATTTGGGTGGGAAACATCATTAATTCCGTCGCATAAAATTTGAGGAAAAAGAACCACAAAAATCTAGGGGAAAAATAACCCAAAAAATTCTTAAAATTGAAATAGTGAAGTTGCATTGTGCGATTGAATATTTTAGCCACTCCTATTTTTTAAGTTGCTCTAAACTAGTAACTAGAATAATCGAGACTGAATTTTTTAGTCACTTTTCAATCACTCCAAGTGACTGATTCCAACTGTTTGTTTAGTCACTTTTGTGCATTTATGTTGTACTAATCTTATCTAAGGAAGCTACTATTAGCTTTGCTCCTGACCTGTTCTACCAACCTCCCTTCATCATTCATCCCCCCCCCCTTCAGCAACATTTGTGTCCAATTAGAGGAAGAATTGGTGTACCTGCCTCCGGTGGCATATGTGCTATTTCATTCAATAAAAAGTGTTGTCCCATTCATACAAATGTATTATTTTGTAATACATTGTTTATTTATGTAAGATGTACAACTCGTAAATAGTGTTGTTTCGTTTAGTAAAAAGTGATATTCTCTTTATACAATGATGTTATTATGTAATGTATTATTTATTTCGTAAGATATACGGTTTATAAATAATGATGTTCCGTTCACTAAAAAGTGTTGTTTCGTTCATATAAATTTGTTGTCTTGTATTATGTTCTTCATTTCGTAATATATGTTGTTTGTATATAATATTATTCCGTTCAGTAAAAGTATTATTATACTAATGCAAATGTATTATTCTTTTAGTAAGATGTACTATTTGCAAATGATGTTGTTCCATTCGGTAATAAATAATGTTCCATTCATATAAGAAAAAGGTTTGCTCAAACCTAGAGTTTTATACTCTCTTTTTCAAATACTTACAGTTACTCCCTTACCAAGTTAACTCTATCATTCACTGATAACACAAAAATGGGAAAAATAACTAACTTTGTATTCTTGGATTTCTTACTTAATAATTTTGGCCCCTAACCACTAAAACCCATACAAGTCAAACCAATTAACCAGAACTGATCTAAACAGCTCCAGCCTCCTGCTACCCTCTTTGCCCTTACCAAAGCCGCCGCTTCGCTGCCCTCATGTTTCACCCTCAACCGCCCTTACAGTCACAATAGCCTCGGCATTCATGAATCCGCTGGAGAGAAGGCATCCACCAATTGATTCACCCTTTCTCGCCCTCGGCATCCACCTAATCCACAAATTCGCCCAGCCCACAAAGTGCACCTAGTCCACAAATCATTTAACAGCTTCACCCAATTTGGTGGGTTTGAGAACGGCGGCAACGAGCATCAATTGGCAGTGGGTTTGAGAAAGGCAAGCAACAGGCATCAGTCTCGGGTGGGTTTGAGAATGGGCGGCTCGTGGTTTGAGAATCGACTACAACGAGCATCAATCTACAGCAAAGAGCATCGATCGAATCTCGATTGAGTCTGATTCACCCACAGCAACTGCCCATCGGTTTGTTTGAGCCTCTTCGCCTCCGCTAATGGTCGTGCTAGATCTTCGCGCTGCCGCCGCCTCCTCCGTTTGGTCGCTCATGTTCAAACCCAGATTCCATTAGTTGATTGAACCTAAATTCTGTCGGTTGTTCACCTCTTCCTTTGTTAGGAAGAGGAGCGAAATCGCACTTGCTTGATGGATTTTGGCTTGATTTTTTTTTTTTTTATGAATTTTCCGTATCTTGAATTCTAGTTTCCTTCACTACTTGATTTGCTTTTGACTTGATTTTTTCGATCTTTTATCTTGTTCCTTGATGGAAAAAATGAATGTTTGAGCAATTTCAGTAGGAAGCTGCACTTAAAAAATTCTACCTAGATTGTCTCAAGGAACCTAACTAGAAGTTCACAAGATTTGGTAGTGAACGGCTTTGCAATTCTTGTGTTCATACTTTCTGGGATTTAGGTTTGGTTTAGGAAGGGGGATGGGGTAAATCGTTAAATGTAAAAATTGGGGGCCTAAGTTCTTATCGAAGAAGGTCAGAGGGGCTAAGTCAATTGTTTTTCCTTTTCTGTGATAATGGAAATTAGCAGAGTTAATTTTTGAGGGGATAAATGTTGGTATTTGAAAAAGGGGAGACAAAACTGTATATTTGAGTAAACCTCAAGGGGTTTTGGTAATTTTTCCTTCATATAATAATGTTGTTCTATAATATGTTGTGATATGATGCTTCATTCAATAAAAAATGTTGTTTACTTTCATAAGATGTGTTATTCAAAGACAATAATAATTTTGTAAATAATGTGAAAAGGCGAGTATGCGCTAGTGTGTTGTGTATACATTATAGCTACTTCAACATGAATGATACTTCCCATAATATTACAGGTAAAAGTGCAATATTTTTCTAAATTGGTGATTACTCCTATGGAAGTAAGAAAACTATTTAAGAAAATGATGAAAAACTAGTATCATACATACCTTATAAATGATCCTTTTTTTAACCAGCAACTATCTTCTTAAAATTGCATAAATATATATGGATGATCACTAGTATTTAGTTATTATTCTTTTTTAGTCCATAACTTATTAATATTCTGGTTTAGTCCTAAACTTATTACAAATAATACATTTTGGTTATGAATCTATTTAAAATGTTACATTTTGGTCCACATTTGACAAAATTTGTTAACTCAAAGTAACTTTCTCATAACAATTTTTTATATTATAATTTACGCTATTTGGTAATTGTCTAACAGTAAATTTAATTTGTATAGTTTTTTTTATTGTTAATGGAAATTCAAATCAGTAATTTTTTTCTATATAAATTGGACTTATTTTATTAAAAAAAGAAACAAAATACTAATTTAAATTATATAATGACTGCAAAAAAAATTACTACACATTTTAAATTTATTATAAAATAGTTACTAAATATTTAAAAAAGAATTAAAAAGTTTTTGCCTGATAGTTAGTGGACTCCATTTGATTAGAGGAAAAAATGAGACAATTTTAATTGATTTAGAGCTAAAATAAGATATTCAATAAATTAGAGAGCAAAATAAAATGATTATTTAAAATTAGGAACTTTTTATGAAATTTACCCTTTCAAAATTTATGGTTTTGCTACATGTATTAGTGTGGAAGTCCCAACATATGGAACTCGAAAGACTCCCTCTTCCCTGGTGGGCGCGGTCTACGACCTTAATTTCATTAACACCCTCCCGATCCCATGGGCTTTACGTCTTGTTGCACTTGCATGAACTAGATCCATGTCCACCCATGCCAATTCCACCCATTTATAACGTTTGTCTTCATTATGTAATTGCTCTCACTTTTTAGATCACACATTCAATAAACCATTCACATCCGCCCTCATGACTGATCTAATGGTTAGAGCTTGTTATTTTTTTTAATTGTAGTTTAAGGTTAAGTAACTTAAAGCATCAGAGAATGGAATCGGAAAAACGGAAGTTGGAAAATATCTGAGTAAATTGCATAAATGGTCCTTAACATTTAATTATTATTTCATTTTAGTTCATAAAATTTTGAATGTTCTATTTTGAAAGGGGTAAAAATGGGCCGGGCTGAGATCCCTTTACTGTTCGATACTACTTGGGCTAAAACTCGAATTGCCCAAGTTTAATTTTCCAGGCTCGAGCTCACCTTGAGGTAGGCTTGAGTTCAGCTTGAAGGCTCTCCAAGCTCGAACGACACATATAAATCTTTAGTACCAAAATTATAACTTAGATGAAAAATAAGGACTAAATATATAATTTCCTTAAGGGAAAATGATATATCATATCCCGAACTTTTTAAAACTTTGCTGCTCTACCCTAAATTCATAAATTTCACAAATAAGCCATATTCTTCCTCAAGACAAGCAACAAAATCTACTTCATTTGAATCAATTGCATTTTCTCAGCGTTGACCCATCTATGGTTGCCCAGCTAGGCCAAAGAAATGAACACAAGCCATTTGTACACAACAAGCAAGGGTTGAAAGAATGGGACAAAGCACCCCATAAATAGACATTTGAACTTCTCTACCTTTTCTGAAAGGTGGCCGACAAAGGATCTTGATCATCAAATTGGCCGCCAAAGAATCACGATAGTTCAAAAAGAGAGGAAAGGGATGGTGGCGATCATCCGAAGGATCGCGATCGTCGAGTCGGTGGTGAGACCTCCACAATCGACATCGTAGAAGAGAGAGATAGGGGCATTGAGAACTTCTTCGATGTCATTGTGGAGGGAGGAGGCAGGACGGTGAATCTAGTGTTCCTAATGCCGACGGGGAAGACATGGAGACGAAAAGGCATCGGGGTTGAAGAGTCAGAGATCTGGAAATTTTTGTCCCAAATTGAAACTATTTGCTGAGCTTATGTTTATTTTCTCATACTGAAGAGGCCTGTTAGGCCCGTTATTATATGGGGCTGAGTTCCTTCTGGCTCGAGCTCGAGTTCGATTAGGATTCGAGCTTATTTTTAGGCTCGAGCTCGATTAAGCTTGGCTCGAAAAGCCTCAACTCGAGCTCGAGCTCAAGCTAGCCGAAAAAAGCCTGGCCCCTTTTCAGCCCTATGGTCTCAAACCTATTAAAAATGTTTTGTTTTAGTCCCCCATTGAAAGAAATTTGTTAACTCAAAGTATTTGTTTGATAACAACTTTTTATATTATAATTTATACTATTTGGTAGGTGTTTTCAAATAAATTTAATCTATATAATAGTTTTTTTATAATTAATGAAAAATTCAAATCACTTTTTTTTTTCCTCTCTGTAAATTGAACTTATTTCATTTAGAAAAGCAAAAACTACTAATTTAAATTATCTATTTATAGTAAAAAAAATATTAAACTATTTAAATTTAGTGAAAGATAGTTACCGAATATTTTAGTTAGAATTTCAAAAGTTTGTGTGAGATTGTTATTAATTTTGAGTTGATGACTTTCATCTGGTAAGGGACCAAAATGAAATAATTTTAATCAGTTTAGGATTAAAATAAATTATTCAATAGGTTAGAGACTAAAATAAAATGATAATTAAATTTTAGAGACCATTTACATAATTTACTCAAAATGTTTCATTTTAAAATTTAAGTAGATAAAATTGTTATAAAAATAAGAGCAATAAAGACAATTGAGTAAGAAAGAAAGCACAAATGTGTAAAAGCATATCTAAAATATAAATATTATGTTATATAGTTTTACGATTCAACTCTGTAGTTTTCCTAACATTGTTCACCTATAAAAAGTGGCAGTACATATAGAATAATAATTATTCTCACCGTGCATTTGAGTGGGAAGATGTGTTGCTGTTGAGTGAACAGTAAAACAAGTGGTCGCAAATGTTGTACATATAACATATAGCATAATATTATTGTTATTGAGTTGATGGGAGGCACCGAAGTGTAACTTAGAGACTGTCGATGAAAGTAGTAGCTAGTAGGGGCGCGAGTTACTGAAAATGGTGCATGTAGCTGGAGGAGCCCATACGAAAAGTGATTAAGATCGGATGGGGGCAATAACTTTGATTCTAAGCCGAACGCAATAATCATAGAAATTTGATGGTACAAATCCATGCCAAATGTGAATACCAATATTGCTACATTGTAGCAACCCATATATATGCTGCTGGGTGCGTGGGGTGAACTTAAAATTGTACATTTTTTTTATCCAAAATCAAATCTTGGGTTGGTCGTGTAGACTCCACTTACTCATCATTGTCGTTTCTTTAGTGTAAAAGAGCACCATAAACCATTTGTTTCTTTCAAAATTGGATCCTTTAAGCAAAAGAAAATCATAAGTCCTCATCATTTGAGTAAAGTGGCAAAAGGCTATCTAGGTAAAAAGAGAGATTGTACGTCGGCTCCTATGTCCCTCACTTTTTACCAACAAATGTTGTTGATACTGGTTAACACACACATAGATATAGTTTGATTAATGTGACAAGTCTCTAGATAGATGTAGAAGTTCACATATCCAAGATTTGTTACAGAGGGAACCTAGTTCAACATATCCAAATCCCCTTTTGCCATAAACTCTCAAATATGCAGCTGTATATACAATGAACACCAGGAAAAAAAAAACATTATCCAGGAAAAACTTGCATGTGATGGTAATTATTAACAGTAAATATCTATTACAATAACATGTGATTTTGAGCCTAAACCCTTTTTCTTCTGTAGGGCTGAGAAGTATGTCTAAAACCAGAAAACAAACCAATTACGCATAGAACCCCGTTTGCATATGATGATAATATTTGGTCTTAAAATTTTAAAATTAACTACTTTAGCATTTTATCACAAGAAATATCAAAGATATTCTAAAATGTTGGCTTTTACATTTTTGACCTCTTGACTATTAGTGTTGTCGCCAAAAGCTAATTATGAGATGATTGTATTTTGTACATTGAATCAATATATTTTTATTGAAGCGTTATTCCAATAATTGTGTTTGTTGTTTATTTCTATGTGACACAATTAAACATAATTATAACCCTAGAATAATAGTATTTTTAAATGTCCCTAGTTTAGTATTATTGTGGAATAGATTGCAATAATACATAAAATCTAGCATATGTGGTGACTAATATAAGACATGTAGTATACATATGGGTACAAGTTGGAGAACTTGTGTGATGGATTCATCCACCATGAGAATACTACATGAATTATTATATGAGTGTTATAAGTGATTTTCATAGTGATTATAGTATGTGTGATCCTTTGACCTAAGGTTATCAAGGTTTCTTATATGTGAGTCACATACTTTGATAAGTCATTTTGTTGCTTGTAACTGAGTGACCATGGAGGTGGTCATTAGGTATATCACATATCATGCAGAGGGTTTTGTATGATCAAGATGAGATTTATCCATCCTATGTAACGAGAGAGATATCTGCGAACTCCTTGATTGAGTGAGACTGAGGAATGCATGGTCATTCTCGAATGAGTTGATATAAGATATAAATATCATTAGTTTTAATCAGTCTACTTAAGAATCAATAAACCAAAGATTGGGCTATACTAGAGTGACACATTCCATGTCTTATGCTTGGCCTTGATATCTTGAATAAAAGGACAATGACATATACGAATAATGAGAATCACTGATTATCTTGTCATTTGGGTGGCAATAATGTGTTGTTAGACACCACTTATTGTTTATGATCATAAATGTAATTTATGATCATTGCTAATGTGATAGGAGCTTATTAGGTCGCATACTTAGAGCCAATTGGATTACTTAAGTGCATGAGCTAAATTCTTTGGTTTTGGTTTCAAGATAATTTTAGATTAATTATTGGCCCAATAGTTGAGCCATTATTAAACTCAAAATTATTTCTAATCAAATTAGGGTTTTAAAACCTTTTAGGCTTGGAAGTTAAGCCTCATTATATATACATTATATAGTGATTATTTTTTAGTTGCCTCATTTGGACAAAATTAGAAAAGTTTTGAAAGTTCCAGCCGCACTCTCCTTTTATCATTCCTTGAAGGACGCATGAAAGCTAGCACTGTGGATGCTAGATGAACACACCTGCCAAAACATGGTGGAGGCATAGTGATTCGAAAGGTTCATGTGGTTATCAGAGAGAGCTTGAGCTCGTCAATTTGTTCAAGTTTTAGTGATTCGACTAAACAGTTGAGTTAAAGATCTCAACCAACTAAGTATAAAATTTTTGAACACCTGATTTACTCTGTTTCACTTGGATCTTAGAGGGTTTTAGTTTATTTCCATTACACTTGTTTGGCTCCTAAAATCCTATACAGACTTTCATAACTTAAAAGTAAGGCTCCAATTTATTAAAATCCCAAACTCTTTGGTTTAATCATATGTCGTATATTTTCCATTTACCAAATTGGTCACAAAAAATCTTTAGATTGATCATAATTTTATTTTGATTTAATCATTCATAACTCACTTGATAGTTTTCTTCTCTATATATATAATTAGTATGACAAATTTATATTTTTGTTAACTGACCAACAACAAGATGTTTGTGGCCTTTTAGTTTGAATTATAGAGCAAAATGGGATACTCCTACTTTTTTTAACCCTCCTAATTCTCAATGAAGTATGAATTTGATGCATATTAGGCTAGCATTAATAGGAATGAGTTTTTTTTTTTGTGTTTTTGCTGATTGGACATGACACTTTTTAGTGGGTCCCTCAACTGGCTCTCATAATTGCCCATAAAGATGATTCTAATTACCCATGCTACTAGAGTATAAGGCCACATGCTGAAGGAATTAAAAAACCTGGTTCCATCATAAATATGGCATTTTTTCGAAGACATTTAGTTTAGGGAAAATTTTGTTAAATGTGGGCCTCGATAAAAAATGTGTTAAGCTAAACCTGTTGGTCTTAAACGATTTGGGCCTTGATTTCAGTGCTTTCGCTTTAACCCCAAAAGGCTATGGCCCTTCACCAATCAATCTAGTTGGCCATTTCCTTCAATCTCCTTCATTTTTTGTTATTTTGTCATGCTTACTTTTCTTTTTTATAATTGAAATCAAATATATAGAGGAGATAAGACAAAATAAAGCTCCACTCATAGGGCTACAAAGCATAATAGCTTGAAAATATCAATTTAGACTAAGAGTCTTTTCAAGATGTAAGGACGTGTTTTCCCATTGAATAATATGAGATAAGTTGTTTGAGCGACTTATTAATATATTTGGACGATTTTCATCCAAAGTGAAAGTCTGTTCTCGTTTAGTAAATAAGAGAATGTTCTCAAATTGCCCATACCTACAATTGAGTGTTAAGACTTGATAAAGCAGGAGTTAACTCTTGACATGTAGTGACATGAGATTGCTTGCTACCCATAACACTAGGCTTGAGCTTAATAGAAGACTAAGTAGAGTGAAGGATGAAACTTTAATCACCTATGAACTGCGAATTGTTGCTTAACCTTAATCCCTACCATATATGGCATGACTACTTTTAATGTATGGAACTAGGAAAGGAAAATGTATTGAAGAAATCATGCATAATATGAATAAAAATTAATCCGTTATCATTCAGTGGAGAAAAGAGAGAGCCTCTTGTTCTTCCATGAATTGTTGTTGGGTCAAACTTCTTTCGGCTTGGTTTTGGCCCATCATATGTCGTAATTAAGGCCTTGAATTCTACTTACAATTTAGAATGAGAATGGGGGTTCATCTCATAAAGTTGCAAAAAGTTTTACACACTTTGCAATCTTATGTGATTAGCATTTACAGAATAATGGATCGGATTTGCGATTGGGTTGCGATCGAACGTCAATTTTTAGCTAGTGGCTAAGCACTTTTTTAGTAATAGATTTGTGATTGGATTGTGACCGAAGGTCAATTTTTCACCTTTCTCTTGTAGTGAGTATTACAATAACATAGAATTGGTGTTAACTTATACCTACGGGAAATTCTACAAATTAAATGCTACAATCTTAATCGTCAAACAATTATGAAAGATACCCAACTAGATCCTATTTGTTTCGCTCATGATTTGTCACATTCTTTTTACATATTATTTTTGAAGTTCAGATTTAGTGTTTAAAAGGAACACCAATTTGAACAAATTTACCACTTAAAAATTGATGCAAAATATAAAACTAAAAAATGCCATATATGAAGGAGAAAAATTTCATGACATAACACACAATATATATAACAAAAACATGCAAGAATAGCTGAAAAATATACTTAATGCAGGGGGGCAGCTATAATATTTTATAGCTAAGAGTAGAAGGTATAAGATGGTACACGTGCATCATCCATTCTTTTAATTTAGTAAAGCTCTCTTCTTTTTGCTCTATAAGTAAAAAGGACAACTGGAAAGGTATAGTGTAAACGCATATAAGATTATGATCATTTCAAAAGGTACATATAAGCATCAGCATAATTTTCTTAAGGCATAAACAGGTTCCAGCGTTCATATAGCTTGCAGGAAGCCGTGTTAGATATGTTGAACACAAAGAAAAAAAATAAAGCTTGCAGTATCATTACATTAACTCATTGACATGATGCACCCACCACTTTCTTTGTGGCGGATCAGAGTTCAAACTCTAACTTGTACGAGAGATTTCGTCAATGTATTTCCGAGTGATTATTGGCTTATGATTTATAATATTACATTCTGAATATATAATCTATGTAAATGAGAAAATTTGATTAAGTATGGCTGACATAGACATTCTCCGAGAAGAAGCTTTGTTGAACTTCAACAGCTAGTTCCTCCAAACTCAGCTGGCACTCCAGTCCTATCTGTAACAACAAGTAAACCAATTTTCTTCATTACTAGCCAGGCCTTTAATCAAGGGCTTATATATCACAACTTAATTGATCATCCAATTCATATATGGAAATTAAAAAATTAGCAATCATTTTGTTTCATGATTATTTTCAAGCTTCTAAGGGATGATGATTAGAAGTAACTGTACTAATAACCATGCATTTGATTTGGGAGATCAATTAAGGTACCAAGTGGAAGTTAAACTCATGATCAGCAATATCCACTTTAAGAAATGTATAAATATATAAAGCCTTCATGTACTCCACATATATATGTGTGTGTGTATCTTGATCGAGATTTAAGAGATTAGTACTTTTTCTTTTTTGCGTAATTTGATCGGCAAGATCAGGAACAAGTTTTCCTATATATATGCAAGTATATTAGCTAGAAATTTTAATTTTCAAGCGGATGATCGATCGATCGTTGGTATCTATGTGTTTATGTGTATACCTTAATGATAAAAGAGTAAAGAACAGTGTCTTCCATGCTACTGATATTAAGGTGCATGACCTCAAAAGAAAGTCTTTCGAGCACCGAAATGATCCTGAGAAGCTGTCCTGGAATTCTGCGGCAAACAATCTTCAAGACGACATTCGGTCCCGAGATCTTGGCTTCAACATCAGCCAGTGGGGAGTTGCAGCAAGCTCCTACGTTTTCCAACCCGAAAAGGCGGCTCTGATGATCAGAATTAGGAAGTGGTGGAAGCTGATGAGGAAGCGGCGATTGTTGTGTCGGTGGCGGCCGTGGGCTAGGGCTAGGGCTAGGGCTTAAGCTCTTCCTTTGCTTCTTGGACTCCAACGCCCGTAGAACCTGGTGCAGCTCTTTGATGAATTCTATCACTCCTCCTATGACCGACGCCTGATCACCCTAATTTCCACATATCACGCCCATACATACATATATATATATATATATATATATATATATATATATATATATATATATATATATATATATATATATATATATATCCAAATCATTTAACATAATAACCACACCAGACCATTAATTCATGAGATTAACCCTAGAGATCAGCTCTAGAGAAGATCAGAAATTAAGATCATACCCTTTTGATATAGAAGCAAGGGGTTAAAGAACGGAGGACTTTGAGATGCTCGTTCATTTGCCTTCTCCTGTTGCGCTCGACGGCTATGTGAGCCATATGTGTCTCTGAGTTCAGTTCCGAGGACTTCGAGGCTTGTTTGGTTGGTAGTTTAGTTGACCCCATATTTATAAGGCAAACAGCCCTAAAAGTAGACATAGGGGCTGAAATGTTAATAAATGCTGCGGGTTGCTCTCCCGTGAGGATCTTTGCTAGCTATTACATCTCTTGCCACAATTACATGACTCCGCGTGAGATCAAAATTACCACCCACCCTTTATTTGCTCTTACTTCCCAAGCCTTTTATATATCCTTCCCCATGCCCTTTCTTTTCTTTTATCCAATGATGTACTATAATAATTACTAATATTTAGTAGTACATTTTTTATAAAATTATACCACTACATATCTTGTTGTGTTATGTGACGAATAGGTAATGATCTTAGATTATGTGTAAAACACTCTACTTCTAACATTAAACCTTTATAATAAGTTCTATATACCTTTTTTATGGGCAACTAGTTAACGAAACTTTTACTCCATCCCTGGACGGAGTAGGAAATCATTTTAGTGGGGGGAAACCATATATACTACTAATTATTTTAGACACAGATGAAAATATGCTATTAATAATAAAGTATATTATTACTAAGAATATCATTATATGACATCCTGTAACTGTACCGAATAAGGCTTCATAGCTTGTAATTTGGGGGAAGTGAGCAAGTGAATGCGAAAAGGAATGTATTTCTTTTTTATGGAAATGAAAGGAGAAAATTTTTAAAAAGGATCTTTCCTACTAGCTGTTTTTTTTGTAATAAAATACATCTTATTAACAAGTTACAGGGTCAGGAGATATCAATAGTTAAGATTGGAAGAAAATGCTTACTTTTTTTGATCTCACAGGATTAGCAAGTGGGAATATCCCTTTGCCACTTTATCGTGTGAAATACTAGCTAGTCTCTCTCTCTCTCTCTCTCTATATATATATATATATATAGAGAGAGAGAGTATGAAGTAAAGGATTTATATATATATATATGGAAAATAAAGTTAAATCCTTTACTTTAGAAACCATGATGGAAAGATACAAATAGATTATTTAACATCAATATAGATTGCTGGCTATATAACTATTTTTTTTTTCTATTGCTCAGAAGATTTCATAAATACAGGGTAATGAGGGTATTATTTATAATGTTGAGAGAAAAGAGAATATATACCTGCTTTTCTGAGACCTGGATAGTTACCTAATCAACATGTAATGATATTATAGAGACATTGGTGGAGAACGGAATCCCTTTAAGGCTTTAACTACTTCGCTTAGTGGTTGGAATGTTTACCATACTATTGAGTGGGGGCGGCAAAAAAGTTTTCAGTGAGTCATAATGAATATTTAACTGAAGTTAATGAATCATATATGTTGTTTTACCAAAATTTCAGCGGGTTCATTTACCCTCATTGAAATTTGAGTCCCACTTCATAATGCACCTCTCTCTCTCTCTCTCTCTCTCTCTTTTGTGTGAGTGTTGCAAAATATATGTTTCTTTTCCATGCATGTTGAAACATCTTCTTTCAGATATATTCTTCTTACTCTGGACAACCCATGAATATATATATATAGATATATATATAGATAGCAAATGGTAAGTTTGGAGAGAAACACACAAAAGATATTTATGGTAAGTTACAATACCATGCTTAACTCAGCCATCCATGCATGCACAACACACTGATGATGTATGTTCCAGTTTAATTTATTGCACTTTGGGACTATAATCACAAATTAAATATCCCTCTAATCCGTTTCCATTGCAAATTTATCCTATTTGGCATGCAAAAATACTGCAATATTTTTAAGAGTAGAAAGAATTTTTCACTCTTATCTTTTTTTTTGGGAAAAAAAAATTAGTTCTTGAACTTTGCTATACAGCTTTTCAATCTACTTTAGGGAAAAAAAAAATGTTATTAGGCAACAAGTCTTTTAAAGGTTGTGCGAACGGTGCAAAGAGAATGGATGGAGGTAGCATAAAGCAAACACTCTCTAATAATGTTTTTTTAAAAAAAATACTCTAATTCTTTTTATGCTTTTGGATCTTAACTTCTCATATTTAGCTAGCATATGCTCCACTCCAGAGCTGTATTAGTTTATTGCTTGTGTTGGGATAGTTCATTTAAGATAATTAATAATATATTAAAGGTTTTCTTTGAATAACAATAAGCGTATGTATTAAAGTGGTTATTGGTTCAGTTGTATAATTATTGGAACTATGCATGTCAAGGAACCAAAAAAATTTTATTTTTTTTTGGAAAAAATGAAGTATTTTTATTTTTTATGCCTTTGCAAGTTAAATATTCATAAAATTTTAATTACTTTATTAATTAATTATCATGTGATTATTAGGTATATATAGTAATATGTTTCAAATAAAATTGGTTACAAAAAATAAAAATAAATAGTACATGTTAAAAAATGCAAAATGAATTAAGCTCGTTTTTGGTAAAACCAATCATCACACATAATTACAAAGTCTAAGAAATGGTAAATGGGTTTAGCTACTCAGTCGGCTTCTTATCCATGAAATTGGGCATGATTTTTGTTTTTATGATGGAAATAAAAATGGTAAAAAAAACAATAATGAATGAAATACAATTATAAAGGTCACACTCAAAACCAATACCAGTAAGAGTTAGAATGATGAGATGACAAAGCCCCCATTAGAGGCGCAAATTTGAACTCACGAAACTGCTGGGCCTATGGGCTGGGCCTGAGAAAATTTAACGGTCTAAAAGTTTTGGTATTCTGCAGCTGTATAAATTCATCGTGGGTAGCGTAAGGTGTACGGTCGGAGTAACGTTCTGGCGCCCATTCAAATTTTTCGCTCTGTTCGTTCTCGCCATTCGCTCGCTCCCGCCTACCTTGTGCTCGCGCGCTCTGAAATTTCAGTCTTTGGTTAAGCTTCGTTTGATCTTCTGTTGAATCTTGAATGCGTCAGAGGTTTGATTTTCTTGGTTCCGAATCTCGACTTCATTTTCCATTATTTGTCACCCTTTCTTTCTCGAGTTTCTCGTCCCGTATCCAACTAGGGTTCCGATTTCTGGTTCCAACTCGTTTTTGTGTTAATTCTTGTTTTTATGATTATATTGGGGTGTTTTTTATGTACTGAGATGGAGAAGGTAATTGATATTACTGGTTTGTTGTTCGATGATTTGGATGTGAATGTATTAGACTGGGGGTCAAAGGATGTTCTCACTGTTGCTTTGGGAAACAGTGTTTTCTATCTTAAAGGTAATAAGAAAGTATTGAATAAATTTGTGGCCGTTGAGGAAGGGTTTGGTTGTATTACGAGCCTGAATTGGGCACCTAATGGCCAGCATCTGGCAATCGGCTTGAGTAATTCGGATGTTCAGATTTGGGATTTTTTGTCTGAAAGGAAAGTGAGGACTCTTGGTTGTGGCCATGGAGCTTATGTAGGGTCTTTAGCCTGGAACAGAGATATGTTAGCAACGGGTTCAAATGATGGTCTAGTTGTTATGAGTGACTTCAGGAAGCCATCACATGTTATTGAGAGCTTCTGGGGACATGAAGGTGGTGTTTGTGGGTTGCAATGGTCAGATTCTGGTAGCTTCCTTGCAAGTGGAGGCAGTGACTGCTGCCTTAACGTGTGGGATATTAGGAAGGCCGCCTCAAGTTGTAGTGTAGGTGTGGATACAAATTGGCTTCACAGCCTTGAATACCATGTGGCCCCAGTAAGAGCTCTGGCCTGGTGTCCCTTCCAGAGTGGTCTGCTGGCCTCAGGTGGAGCTGCCCCAAATTGTTCAATTAATTTGTTTGATACAAACTGTGGCTCATTGAAGAGGTCAATAGCTACACAAACTGAGGTGTGTGCCTTGCTGTGGAGAAAAAATGGGCGTGAACTACTTTGTTCAAACGGTACAGGGTCATTTCAGCATCAAATTATTTCTCTAAGGTATCCAGAAATGAGAAAGGCACTGACCCTTGAGGGTCACACCTCGAGAGTTCTTTTTATGGCACAGAGCCCAGATGGGTCCAAAGTTGCATCAGCTGGAAGCGACCAAACTTTGAGACTTTGGAGTATGTTTCAGGCACCAGTGGCTGCTCACAGATCATCCCAGTCAAAGTCTGACTATTCATTTGGGTGCTTCAACATTCGTTGAAGCCTATAGCGGATCATCGTTCTCATTATTATCTATTATATTTCTTGATAATGAGTTTTTGTTGAGTTTCTTTTACAGGTTTCTGAGGAAGTCAAGTGGCAGCCATGAAGTAATGGCAGCTCTGAAGTAATGTGCCACACCCACAGATTAATCACAATTTAAGTGATTAGTTAATTCTGTTGATATTTTCACTTGAATAACATTTTAGGAGAACTTTACTGGCATTAACACTGGTAGTCTCAAATTGCATACATATAAAGTAACAACAGAAGAATGCTTTTCATGTATGGATCATTGTCTGCAGAATCCACATGAATCAGATTTTCTTATGCATATGCTTTAACTGCTGTGCATGCACTTGCATGTATTTTTGCATTATATGATACATTAACCAGCATATAGAATTCCTTATTGTTGTGGTAGTTTTCTGTCTTACAGAATCATTGACCTCCTTTAAATCTTTGCTTGGTATTGATTCATCAAATCCCTATTCTAAGGATTCACGTGTTATTCACTCTCCTTCCACAACAGCATGATGCATGACGGTCTTTTCAGGTTGTTTATTAGATTTACATGATTCATTGCAAGCAGAGTACTTCTTATTTGAGTTTCTCATATATGGCATATACTCCATAGTGATCTCTGGACTATAATACAGGAGCAGAAACTTATCTGTTCTCTATTTTCTTCATAAAAGAATCAATTTGCTTGGCGGATTCCTAGGTTCACCTAAACTACAAAGTAATTTCTAATGACCATTTAAAAAGGAGACCAAGCTTTATGGGCTGAACTTAGAAATGTGTCAAAGTAATTAATACCGTTTGGATTGGATTGGCAGACTTCTCTATGCTGCTAGAGGAGGGGAAATGTTTCTTTTGAGGGGTGCACCAGATTGCTCTAGATAGTTCTTTGAATCTTGTATTAATTAGAGCAAGTTTTGCCAGATTTCAACCACCCAGTTCCTTAGTATGATACTTATAGTCCATGACTGATTTAAAATTATGACTTGACAATTCTCAAATCTTTCTTTATTCTTTCTCAATTTATCTTTTCTTTACTGGAAAGCATTTAATTCCTTTCCTGATAGAAGATCAGTCAGTTGTCACCATGTGGGCTATGTGTCCTTCCCATTTTATTCTACTCCAGAGATTTCAACTGCTAGAAGTTGCAACCTTTAACAGAAATTTTGTTGTTTGGATTCTTTCTACTTTTAAAAGTATTCAGGAGCGACTCAATAGTTTTACAGGTGCAAAAAGCCCTTGACATGATACTTGCCTCTGAAATTTTTATACAGAGTTAATGTGAATATACTTTTGGAGCAAGCCAGGTGAATATATTTACTTTGGAGCAATTTACTGGTACTTAAGTTCATATATTTGTGAACTTCATTCGTTCATGCATGTTTGAAGCGATAAATATCTGTGTTACTTCTATAATTTCTAAGTGAAGTTTAAATGACTATGCAATTCCAAGTTTGCTTAGCTCTTTGATTTTGAGTATAACTGATTGGTTGCTCTTTTTGTTGGTTTTAACAACTCATGCAGTTTTTACAGTTTGATTGAAATGGTTTTGAACTGAAATAACTGGGAGCAAAACTTCTGTAGCAGTTTTCTTTAGATAGTAGGTTTTCCTTGGTCAAACAAATTATAGTTTCTCCCCAAGATTATATTTGGATAGAAGGATCTATGTTAAGAGCTGGGCATTGTACTTATCCAGTGTTCAAATTTCAACTCGGTAACTCCTACATTGTTCATGGTCTTATATTGTTGCTTCTTTGCTTATATACTACAGTTTTGTATTAGAGTTTACTTGTCTAGCAATGTAAGCAACTACAATAAACAGGTATCTAAAATTCTGAGTAGACTTACTAGTAATTTTGTTTAGATACTAGTTGTGGATCTTTCTGGCAGCTTTTCTAGCAGGATGACTGGGAACTTGAATTCTTGAATGTTTCAGATGTGAGGATATGACGATCATTCTCTTGTTTTAAATCTTTCAGCGGATAGAGAATGCTTTCACTTTGAGATCTGATAGAGACAGATGATTGGATAGCGCTCTTCTGGGAAGGACTGCAAGGAATGGACTCTCTCTCTCTCTCTCTCTCTGTTTTTATTTTCGATGAAGTGTGAACGTCCTGCTTTTGCTGGGGACAGTTTAGTTCATTTTAGCTGGTGTCTTAATTGTATTTTAGTTTATGGGAATACCCTGCAACCAATATGTTTAAAAATTTAAAGTATGCTTTCCTGCTCCATGTTTGTAATGCGCTTAAGAGAACTGAGTGGCTGCAATGATGCCTAAAGAAAATCTGCTGTCGTTACCAACAGAGGAAGAGCTTGTAACTACTGCCCGCTCTCATGCACCTGGACTTGAGTTAAGGTAATGGAGATACGCATTGAAGCAGAGCGTTAAAAATGCTATAAGTTGGGTTGAAGTGTCAGAAAGTACAAAATGTCACTAGTCTCTTGTTTGTGCGTAGAGTTTGTCCGCAATTCGAAGGCAGCAATTGATTCCATAAAGGATGACTGAAGAATGCTCTACACTGCAACAGGTTTAATTGAAACTTGGAAGAAGAGATCGCATGGCAAATTTTTAGGCCATTTTCAGGTAAGACTGAAGAGTTGGAAAGCTTACCATATCTATGAAATTGCTGGTGACATTATCTGTTACTGAGTTTTGAGGTTATGAATTGAGATTTAAATGGCAGCAAGAAACAATTTATGCACATCATAACTACTATACACAAGCTAGAGGTCAATAAGTCCGAGATCAGATTACATCATCCAAACTTGTAATATGCGAAAAACCGTTCTAGACTTTGATGCGAACCGAGGACACGTGTGTGTAATGGCATTGCCCGAACCTTTTGTGTGATGCTTTTATAAGCGGAATTGATGAGGCTCCCTAAAACTCGATTATATAGTTTCTCTATTTCGTAGGTTGTAACCCACATTTGTTGCTTTGTTGTTCGTTTAATATAGCTTTCTTTATCATTTCAATTAAGGCATACCCGGTTCTTTCGTATCTCTCCAACCTGTCTTAATTAGATGTTTGGCCTCTCATCTCTTCTTTCGTTTTTGTGTCATCGGCAACATCTCCAGGGATATGATGTTACATGACCCATCCGGTTCTAGAACCACCGTGGAATCTGCTCTAGTGACGTTTGTTCATAGGATTTTGGCAGTTCTTTATGGCTGTACACATATATCTAATTAGGCAAACTAGTTCACGCGTAATCCTTCATATATAACCCTCTAACCATTTGAAAAAATTGACAAATTTAGCTTTAGACAAAATCTCTCTTTAGAAACCCTAGCCCTTGTTGCCGCAACTGCCATTGCCACCTTCGGTCACCGTTTCTCTCACTCTGCCAACCATAACCTTCATATCAAGGCTCTTCCAATCGTTCATCACCTTCAGATAGGAGCTTTTCTGCAGATCTTCTTCTTGCATTACCTAAGATCTCCACTGATCGTCACCGCGGATCATTGCATCTCAGGCAATTGTCGTCTCAGACCGTCACCTTGGGGCATCTCACCATCGCCGTCTCTAGATTGCACCATTGTTTATCATTTATAGACTTGTCATCGTTACTTGCATCTAGATGGCACCATCATCCCCCCAGGATCACATCATCATTATCTCCAAACGTTTCCAGATTACGCCGAATCACTGTCAATACCTCAAAATTGTGACAGTCATTGCTTTGCTTTAGATCACATTGTTGTTCCTACACATCACATCGGTGCCACTCAGCTCCATCATCACCACCACTGGTTTGTGCACAAAAACAATTTGGAGAAGTGTGTAAGACAACATGAAAAAGCACATCTCAAATGATATGTAGAAGAATACAAACAAATAAGTAAAAGTGTTTGAAGCAATATGTTAACATTTTATTTTCTTCGGACAAAATGTAAAGTGTAAACGTGTTTAAAAAAATTTGTAAAAGTGTCTAAGAGAATATATAAAAATGTCTGAAAGGATATGTAAAAATGTATGAAAAAATATCTAAAGTAATATGTAAAAACATATATAGTAGTAGGCAAACAATTTACCTAATTAAAAAAAAGTATTTGAGGAAATAAGCTAAAGTGTCTTAACTAATAAGTAAAAGTATCTAAAATAATATGTAAAAGTATTTAACGTAATATGTGAAAGTCTATGAAGTAATATGTGACAATTTATTATCTTTAGAAAATGCTCATCAGCATAAGATTCTGGGTAAAATGCTAACTTTAACCCCTAAAAAATTTTTCCTTCACCAAACAATCCTTAAAACTTTGAAATCTAACAAAAAAAAATTAAATCTCGGCCTCCCTCTCCGGCCAATCCTCTCCCACCCTCCGACCACCAGCCGTCCTTTGTCCCTAGCCGCTGTCCTCCGTTCATCCCCGCCCCATTGTTGCTCCAAGAAATCGACTAGAAGCAGTGGTGTCTTCCTCCGTCCCCGTTCCTCTGCCTTCTCTTCCTGTCTGCAGTCCCTCCCTGCTTCACACAGCAGTAGAAATGCTACCAGGAGCAGTGTCAGCGGTGCTTCTCAATTCCGCGGCCAACAATCGCAGGGTCAAAGTGTCAAGGGTCGATAGGGCCTCGCATACTCTACCTTCCACGGATTGCACAGCTTCCCGATCGACTGGGACTTCTCGTATTTGGCCTTTCATGACTTTGGTGCCATCGCCATGTTCACACTTTCCTCAATTTCTCGCTTTCCACAACATTAACACAACTGACAATCGAAGAGTCGAAGCACCAAGGGTCAAAGTGCCAAGCCTTCATTTCGATCCAAATAAAGAACTACAGGGAGGCAATATGTTTGATAAAATGCTGCAATGAGCTTTTTTTTTTTTTCCTTCATGGAACGGAATCGTTACCTATTTGAATGATTCTGGTTTTGATGTTTATGGTAGAAGAATTGCCTTTCACAGTTTTGAAATTCTAAAGTTTGAGATAAAAATCTCTGCCTGTCAATGATGAGAATGGCGATTTGGTGGTGGCCAGATGAGGAGGCCGAGAAAGGAAGGGCCAGAGGATCTGGGAATGTTGAGTTTGTGGTGGCCAGAGAGGGAGGACGAGAATGAGGAGGTCGATGGGCATGGGAATGGCAAGTTGGTGGTGGCTGAAGAAGTACGAGAGTATAGGAAGTGAAGATGATGGCCAGATTATTAGATGAAAAAATTTTAAGATTTATTTGCAAAGGAAAAAAATTTGAGAGGTTAAAACTAGCATTTTTCATTACAATCATACATTGATATGGCATTTTCCATCCATCATAATGTTTTCCATGCAAAATAGAACCAAAATAAAACATTTTATCAAGATAAGAGACACGTTCTGCTAAAAGTGAAGGTTAGGTTTAGAACAGCTATAGTAACTAAATGTTAGGGGAACATTGCAATTTACCCCAATTTTTTTCTTCACAAAAAAGTGTATGAAAATAATAAATAAAGTATATGAGTAAATAATAAATAAAAGTGTATAAGTAAATATATAAAAGTGGCCATAGAAATATGTAAATGTGTCTAAAGAAATATGTAAAAGTGTCTAAAAAATATATAAAACTTGTTTTCATGGCACAATAGATCCCGACCACATGATATCCTCATTAGTTTCTAGAATCTATTTTTTGGATTTCATAGTCCTCTCTGCCGCTTGCATCTTGCTGATCATCATCCTTAAATCTAGTGAAGGTGATGTCGCGAGATAACCACTGCTTCGATTGTAGTGGAGCATTGTGGCCACAGGAAAAGAAGTTTACGATCCAATGAAGGTAAAATTCATGATCAGGAGAAGACAAAGAATCATGACAAATATTAAATCAGTTAGCTTCTCTAATGTGAAAACTCATTGTTGTTGGAGACTTTGTTAGAGAAGCTGACAGTGAACAAAGGAGATGAAGTCTCGTAACCTCCTACTACCAACTACTGGAGAAAACGAATGGAGAAGATGAAGAACAATTAGGTCAAGCGGCAAATGGTAATCAAATTGGTAAAGAAAGAGTAAGTTGGTCATTCCATACGACGTGTCTAATTATGCATAAGCGCACAATATCCTCTATACTATATGATCTGATCAGGTCAAGCCAATAAACTTTATCATAATGGATTGATTATTTTTATTGTTGTTTTGTTAGTTTATGTATCAACACAATTTTTTGTTGATGTGTCAGTCTAATTATGTGTTGGTTTATTTCCCTTTTTGTTCTCTTGGTATCTTTCTATTGATTTTGAAACATGAATATTAGGATTAACTAGATTATTCATGAAAGTTTTCTTCACTTCTACATGTAAGGCCTTTAGTTGAGCCAACTATCTCCTATATTTAATGATAGTATTTATCTTTTAGATGCCATGCAATTAACAATTGATAAGATGATTGATTATATATATATATATATATATGTGGGGCCAAATTTGGGAGCATCTTGTGTAACAAAAAGTTTTGTAATCGTACAATATGAGTATATGTGAACCAATTTCTATTCATGCAAAGCCTGAAAGGCGAAATTAAATTTAAACCTACCTAGGAGAAAAACCCCATGTTGCGCATATAAATTCATCAAACCACCACTGAACAATAGAACCATGACAAATACGATGGCAAGATCGATTAGCTTCCATCAAGCCAAGTAAAAACCAAGGAAGAAAAGTAGTTGGGGGACTTCAATACACACCGTGCATGACATACTTCCTATGTTTCTAAGTAAATCTCTTGTACATTTCAGGGCCACATGCAAGTCATGGGGTTCCCCCCCGCCCTCCCCCCCTTTGAAGTTTTCATATCGTATGTATTCATAGGTTGGCACATCCTGCATTTGATATGACTCAATTATGCATTGTCGTCTAAGCACTGTTTGGACTTAGAATCTTAGACTCTTACAAAGGGATGCTACTAACAAGTATTAGCAGAGATGTTAAAATCACTACCTTGATTAGTTTGACTGGGTACTTTTCAAGTTTTCTATTTAAGATAATAATGCTCGTATACTTGAGTATCAAGGAAATGCAATGAAAGAACTCATTGGAAGCAACAAGTAACCAGGCTCATACACCTTAAGTATGGAAAACACTCATTTAAAAGAGGCCTTTAGATTAGTGTTACAGCAACTCAAGAAGATTAGTTTTTATTTGACCAATGGAGGATACTTTAAGTGAATAAAAATTGAGCAATTCATCTTATTCAATTATGATATGTAACTAATTTTTTTTTCTATTTAGCTAGAAAGCAGCTACATGGCATCAACTTAACTGACTCACACAAGATAATCACTCAATTCCAACTTAGTCAATTCAAGCCCTTGAACTTTGTAAAATGATGAAAGTTGGTTCGGAGCAAAACATACACACACACACACACACACACACACACACATGTTCGCACATGATTGCTGATTGGATGCTGCAAAAGCTGAGCAATTTTCACTTATTTTGCTTTTATCTAATTATGTCATGGCATTGAAATTATATTTTTTTTATAATTCTAAAGAATTGATTTACTATAATGGGCTCACAATTTATGTTGGCCCAAATTTAATAAAGTGGGCAAATTTTATTTAAAAAACTTCACCAAAATTAATTTTCCAAAACAAATTAACCTTGACCAAAATAATAAATCAAGCAATGGCAAATGACATAAATATAAATCACAAATTAATCCAATTGAGAGTAAGCAACCACTTCCTTATTATAGAAAGATTAAATCACTCTCTTAGAAGAAATTCTCATCTCTATTGTGTTTATAAAGTTATAAGCTAAAATTTAGAACTTATTGCTAGACTTGTAGGTGTAGGTACAAGAGCAATTTGTAAATTTCTCAAAGTAAGCTTTTTCTCTTGAATTTAATAATAATTTCCACTTGTTCATCTAGTATTTAGTGCTACAATTGAGTTTATAACATTGTAAACACTAATTTGGTGAAATTGAGTTGGTAATGTTTCTAGTTAACCTTTAGGAAAAATAGTAAGAGAGAGGGTGTTGATGAGGTTTTTAGTTAATTAGCCTTTAGGAAAACTAGTGAAAATTAGTGGCCTTATGTAACTTTCAAGTGGTCAACTAGAGAAAGAAGCAGTTCTCAAAAAGAGAGATAGAACCTTTATAAAAATTATTGTATTCAAGCTTTTTCTCCTTCGCATTGCTTGCTTATTGCTTGAGTTCTTAATCTTGCTTGAAATTGGATCTTTGTGGTAGGTTTTTCTGGTTAGTGCAAGGTTACTTGTGCTTCTTGTTTAAGAGTTAAAAAGATTTGTTTTGGGCAATTTTTAAAACCAACTGATTCACTCTCTCTTAATTGCACTTAGTCCAACAAATTCTTCCTTCATTGATGGTGTCGACCGTTAAATAAAAAATTTTTGTTGCCTATCAAATGGTGTCCTTTCTCCCCCCCCCCCCCCAACAAAGCTGTAATTTTAGTAAAATTGAAAAGGTAAAGTTAGAGGGAAAGAAGAAAGTGAGAAAAAAAAAATAACGAAACAGTGTGATTGAAGAGGGTAAGAGAGTTGCAGCAATAATGGTTATAAAGATTTAAGAGAGAATACTCAAGATCACCACCTTTTTTGGATTTGGAAGCATAAATCAGTTCAATTTTGTGAGAGATGGATAAAGAGTTCTAAATGACAAAAATAATGATGATGACAGAGAAAGGGGGAGATAGAGAAGACAATAATAATAATGATAATCTTATCGCCCATTCATTTTGGTTTAATTTAATTAAGTTAATATGTTAATTGGATTGGGCCCGTTTTTGTTAGTGGGGTATCTAGTGTTTCACTTTTATTAGACCCTAAGGTTGGGATTAATTATAGCTTTATCAGTCAAAATTCTTCCTAAATTCTTCCTTGCAAGCAAATTAGCGTCACACACAGGCATCTTTTTCTCCACAGCCATTGAGAAGGAACCCGCAACTAGAGGCTCGATGGGTTGCTGGGAAGGGTAGAGATTTGGGGTCTTAATTAGGTTTGGCCATTGTTGATGTCAAAAACATCTTATGCTATATTGCTCGAAGAACACGAGCTGAGCGGGGTGGAGGCAGAGTGGGGCAAGGGCGAGGGCGAGGGCGGGGTGAAGGTTGGTGGAAGTAGCATGGGGCTGAGACAAAGCGGGGTGGAGGCAGAATGGAGCGGCGGTGAAGCGAAGGCTAGTGGAGGCAAATTAGGGTAAAGGCAGAGCAGGGTGGAGGCGGATCAACATTGTCGGTAAGGAAGAATTGTGGAATGAAGACAGGGTTTGGTGTAATTTGGAAGTAACTTTGGGGGGTAAAAGTTATTTGCTCCAACACCGCCCTAAGTCTAGTCAGCAAAAACATGTTAATTTGGGGGAATTAAATCCAAACGAACTGCCCCTTAAATTAAAATATGGATAAAATACTAATCAGATTATATTAAATCTTAATTAAATCCCAATTAAATCTTATTTTTATAATAATATCTTATTTTTTAATGAAAAGATGTTACGTATTAACCCAACATTGGTTCGAAGGTTTTGGGGTGCTTTCAGTAAACCATATGTAGAAAATTACAGTTAACTTACTAAAAAGTGGAAGTGTGTCATGTGACAACTTCACAATCTCTCACATTAAGTAAAAGACAAAATCATTCTTAGACATATCCTACTATATATATATCCCCAAACTTTACTAACTTGTACGATTTGGTCTCTCAAGTTTCAATCAGTATGATCTAGTCCTCTAGCTTTTGAAAACAATGCAACTTAGTCCCTTGGCTGACATATTGAATTATGCCCTTAGTAGCTTGTTGAGGTAGAATTTGAATCGAGAGAAATTTGAGGATGGATAGTGCCATTGACAAGCTTCCATGTTTGTCGTGGCAAAAAGCCAAATTATATATATACTAAAGGGGAGTTTAAAGTCACTGTTCTTCTACAACAATAGGCTTCGTGTGGTCCATTAAGAAACGGTGTCATTTCTATCATTTGCCTACTGAAGTGGCATCTGGATTGTTTTGTCCCTTCTAGATCCGATCGCTCAAAACCAGCACTTTCTCTATTACTCAACATTTGCCACGCCGATTCTGTCCAATTCAATTACCAAGTGAATTTTTTTGTGCTTCTTCGGTTATTTCCTTAGAATTGCACTATTATCTACCAAATTATCACGTATCGCACCACTATTAGGCATGAGCACTGCCGGCCACTCCACTATTCACACCCATGGCTTCCGGCAGCAGAGCTGTTTAAGCTCATTTCTATCCTGCCGTCAACTCACATCAGGACTTCATCTGCAAGGTGATTGCCCAACATATCATTCAGGTCTGCTGTGATGCCGTGCTTAATGAATTCATTGAATCTGGTAGGTTTTTCGACTCTGTGTGCAAATTTTTTTCACAATGAATGGTGGGATGATGCAATTAAATTGGTGCGGATAGGGAGAAAGAAAATTTTTCTTGATTTTCCATGGTTGATTGACTCTAATTGAGGTTGAGATTTGTCTCCGTTGTGGAGGTTTTGAGAGAGAAGCTTTTGCGTCTCGGTGGCTATAGGAGGAAGAAGAGAGATAAAAAAGTTAAAGGTGTGCACAATTTACGCACCGTGTTCAGCGCACATGCCAATATTTTCACAAGTTTAATTCCTTCTTAATTTATTTACCAAATTTTGCCTCAAGCTTTTTGAACTAACGCAATTAAGTCACAAAATAATGATCTAATAGAATTTCTTTATTTTTACTGCTCATACTATTTTTCGTTTGTGTGTTTTTTTTTTTTTTTGACCTTTATGCCTTTTGTTTGGTGGCATTGCTGGTTTCATTCTTATCTCCATGTTTTAGTCAATGGTCAGAGGTATGGTAGCTGGTGAAATGATTTTTTTTTCCTCAATGGTGAAGTGAAGAATCTTTTATTAAATGTGGGATAACATAATTTTCGAGAAAGTATTTATAGCCTTGAGAAAATGTGAACTCGGTTTTATTTTCTTTTGTTTCCTCTTTGTTATGCGGTTCAAAGTGATATGGCTTATATCTTTCTTTATTGGGATTGTGAGAAAAAAATTTTGATAAAAGAAATTGTAGTTTTAGAGGTGGAATAATTATTTCTCTAAAAGGTGAAATGATTAAACATTTTAATATTTGAGATTACATAGTTATAATTAAATGGCTTACCAAGTCGGTGTTTTATGCATTTTTGTTTTGAGAATATATTATTTTTTTCTTTCTTGGTACTGTGAGATAAGAGTTTCGGTGCTTTTTCTTTCCTTTTCGTTGATCCTTTTTCTACTTACACAGCTTTTTGGTTTTTCTGGTCATGAGTTTGTGATGTTGCTTTTAGTTGATGGAGACTATCTTTCTGGTATTTGGTGTTTGATTTTTTTGGTGGTTAGTTATTGTAACTTTTTCCTACAACTATATCTTATGTTCATTTTTGTTTTTTTTTTCTATTCTTCTCTTTTGATCTTCTTTATTGTCTTTAGTTTTTTAAGTTTTTGTTTCTTTCAATTTGTTTTGTTGTGGTTGCGTTAGGTCCACTTGATCTTCATTTTGTTTCTTTTGTAGTTATTTAATGGTTTAGTTTGGCTGTGTACTAAATGATGATATCCTTTTTATGAAAGTTTTATTTTATTTCTCTTCCTTTTTGTTTTTTTATTTTGTCCTTTTATCTCCTTTGTCATCTTCAATGTTCTAGGTTTTTGTTGTTTCATTTCCTCTATCCCACTATGATTCATTGTAGCATTAGCTTTTAGTTTTACAGTTTGTTTGTATTTGTATATATTTATTTTTATCCATTCGTTAGTCTTGCTATAATTTGGTAAGCATATGTTATCTTTTGTTTTGATTATATAGTTATTACATAATAAAGGTCTTATGATATTGATTTCATATTTTTTCTTCTTCCTCTCTCACATTTTGGTTTTCTTTCCTCTTGCTTTTTTCATAGGGTTTTTGGTGTCTTCTTTTCTTGCAAACTTATGCAGTTATTTATGCCCATCAGTTCTAAGTTACTGGTGAGTTCTATCTTTATTTTTTTTATTTATAATTTTGTACATTATGTAACAGCAATGTGGTAATGTTTGTTTTTATTTGTACAATATTCTTCTTATAATTTATTCATCATATTTGGTGATCTATTATATGTTGAATTGTTGTATATTTCCACTTATTCAAAATTTAGCATTAGACACTGCTTTCTCATTATTTGCTTTGCCGGTCAATTATTCTAACTTACTCTTGCAACCATATTTTATCCTTTCTGTTTTTTTATTTATCTCTTTTTTGTCCTCTTTGTTGTCTTTAGTTTTCTAATTTTCTATTCTTTCTTTTTGTTTATTCTGTTGTTGTTGTGTTAGGCCTACATGATCTTTATTTGGAAGTTTTATATTTTGTTTTCATTGTAGTGATTTAATGGTTTTGTTTTGGTGTGTACTAAATGATATTATTTTTTTATGGAATTTTATTTTATTTCTCTTTTTATTTCTTTTTTATTTTCTCTTCTTATCTCCTTTGTCATCTTCAATTTTCTAGGCTTTTATTGTTTTGTTTTTCTTCTCCTGCTATGAGTTTTGTTTATTTTTATTGCAGTATTAGCTTTTACCTTATAATTTCTTTATGTCTATACATAGTTTTGTTTATATACCTTTTAGTGCTGCTATAAATCTTTCAGCATATATTACCTTTTGTTTTGATTACATAGTTATCCCAAAATAAAGGGGTAAAATCCATATGTAATCCCCTAACTTTAAGGATCGTTTTAATGTGGTCCATTAACTCAAAAGGTGGCTCTTAAAGTCCCCTAACTCAACTTAAGTGTCCTATTTTGGTCCCTACCGCTAGTTCAACCATTATTTTGGATGGAAATTGCCTACGTAGCACGTATATTGCCACATGGCAGTTTTTTTTATGATAAAAAGTGATTAGATTGGAAGAACAATAAAGTTCAAGCTAAAATTGGCATACAATGTAATGTTAGGGACCTAAAACGATAGTAAACCCAATCTTCCCAGTCACCGCCCCACTCCAATCGATTGCCGCCTCCACCCCTCTCATTCTCTCTGCCGGATCTCCATCTTCCTTCTTCCTGACCGACGCTCCACCTTCCCCCTTTCATCCATAGCCTCGTCAGTCACAGCTCCACCTCCAGCCCCTCGCTGTCTCGTCTTGATTTACAATCGCCACCCAGGGAGAGGCCTGATCGCGATTTGCCACCTGCATCCTATCATCTTCTCCTTCACCGCCGAAGCCGCCCGTCCACCTGAAGGCCGACCCTGTCATCTCTACCGTTGAAGTCGCCTGTCCACCGACGCTGCCCGTCCACTGAAGCCGCTCGTCCATCTGATTTTCTCCTCGTTCAATTCGACAATCGGTCGGTGGAGATGTGACTAGCAGGGCTGCGGATGAAGGGGGAAGGTGGAGCGTCGGACGGGAAGAAGAAAGATGGAGCGTTGGCAGAAAGAGGGAGAGGGGTGGCGGCAGCGATTGATCGGAGTAGGGCGGCAATGGGGAAGATTGGGTTACTATCGTTTTAGGTTCCTAAAATAACTTTTTGTGCCAATTTTAGCTTGAACTTTATTGTTCTTCCAATCTAATTACTTCTTATCATAAAAGAGACTGCCATGTGACAATATACGTGCCATGTAGGCAATTTCCATCCAAAATAACGGTAGAACTAACGGTAGGGACCAAAATAGGACACTTGAGTTAGGGGACTTTAAGAGTCACTTTTTGAGTTAAGGGACCACATTAGGATGACCCTTAAAGTTAGAGGACTACATATGGATTTTACCCCATAATAAAGATATTATGATATTAATTCCATTTATTTATTCCTTCTTATTTTCTATTTCTATCCCATTTGTCATCTTCAATTTTATAGGTTTTTGTTGTTTTGTTTTCTTTATGCTACTATGCTTCATTGACGCATTAGCTTTTATCTTTACAGTTTGTTTGTGCCTACTTGTAGTTACTTCTATCAATCTATCAGTCTTGCTATAATTTATTCAGCATATGTTATCTTTTATTTCGATTATATAGTTATTACATAATAAGGGTAAATATTTTCTGTTGCCCCTAAATTATGCCCAAGTTGCTTATTTGTCCACAAACTATTATGTGTTGCACCACTTGTCCTGAAATCATTTAATTATTGTTATTCCGTTCTGTCGTCAGCTAAACTGTTAATATGGACGGAAAAGTGCTACCATATCATTTTTCCACCGCCAAATCATTTTTCATGCCACATCAGCGGCAACATCATTTTTCTGTCTATATTTAACGGTTTAGTTGACAATTGGATGAAATAAAAAAATTAAATAGTTTCAGAATGAGTAATGCAACACTTGATAGTTTGGGGACGAAGAAACAACTTGGGCATAGTTTAGGGACAACTGAAAATATAGCAACTTGGGCATAGTTTAAGGATAACTGAAAATATTTACCCACATAATAAAGATATTATAATATTGATTTCATCATTTTGTTCTTCTTCCCATCTCATATTTTGGTTTCCTTTCTTTTTACTATCTTCACAGGGCTTTTGGTGTCTTCCTTTCTAGCAATGCTTATGCAGCTATTTGTGTACATCTATTCTAAGTTATCAATAAGTTTTGTGATGACTTTTTTTTATCATTTATAGTTTTGCACACTTATTTGATAGCGATGTAGTAATGTTTGTTTGTTTTTATTTGTATAATATTCTTCTTATAACTTATTCACCATATTTGTTGATCTCTTATGTGTTGAATTGTTATGTCTTTTAATTTATTCAAAATTTAACATTACGTGCTGCTTTCTTATTTTTTGCTTTGATGGCCAGTTATTCTAACTTTATCTTTCGAAACCATGTTTTATGCTCCTCTCAGTTTTTTGTCTTTTTTCTTATCTTCTATGTTGCTTTTAGTTTTCCAATTTTTTGTTCTTTCTTTTTGTTTCTTTTGTTGTGGTTATGTCTGTTCCCCATGATCTTCATTTGAAAGTTTTATATTTTATTCTCTTGTAATTATCTAATGGTTTTGTTTTTCTGTGTCCTAAATGATAATGTCTTTTTTTTTTATAGAAGTTCTATTTTATTTCTCTTTTTATTTTTTTTATTTCCTCTTTTTATATCTTTTTTAATCTTCAAATTTCTAGGTTTTTTTTGTTTCATTTTTTCATTTTTTCTATAAGTTCTATTTATTTTCATATAATATTAGTTTTTACTTTACAATTTTTTTTTTGTATCTACACGTAGTTACTTTTATCAACCCCGTTAGTGTTGCTATAGTTTGTTTAGCATATGTTACCTTTTGTTTTGCTCATATAGTTATCCCATGATAGAGATATTCTGATATTGATTCCACCTAATCTTCTTTCTCTTTCACATTTTGGTTTCCTTTCTTTCGGCTTTCTTTGTAGAGTTTTTGAGTTGTTCTTCTTTTGTAGCATTTCTATGCAGTTGTTTGTATTTATCTGTCCCAAGTTACCGGCGAGTTCTATCTTGATGTTTTAATTAATTATATTCTTTTCAGTTTTTTTTTCTATTCTTCTCTTTTTTATCTTTTTTGTTGTCTTTAGTATTCTAAGTTTTTGTTTCTTTCTGTTTATTCTGTTGTGGTTGTGTCTGGCCTACATGATCTTCATTTTGTTTCTTTTATAGTGATATAATGGTTTTGTTTTGCCATGTACTACATGATGATATCTTTCTTTTTTATGAAAGTTTTATTTTATTTCTCTTTTTGTTTGTTTTTTATTTTCTCTTTTTATCTCATTTGTTGTCTTTAACTTTCTAGGTTTTTGTTGTTTCTTTTTTTTTTTGTTCTATTGTGATTCATGACAGTGTTAGCTTTTTATCTTTACAATTTATTTGTGTCTGCATATAGTTATTTTCATCTATCTGTCAGTCTTACTATAATTTGTTTAGCATATGTTTTTTTTGTTTTGATTATATAGTTATTGCATAATAGAGGTCTTTTGTTGTTGATTCCATCTTTTTGCTTCTTCTTATCTCACATTTTGGTTTTTTTTTCTGCTTTCTTCGTAGGGTCCTTGGTGCCTTCTTTTCTAGCAAGCTTATGCAATTGTTTATGCTTATCTATTCTAAGTTACCGATGAGTTCTGCCTTGACTTTTTTTATTATTTATAATTTTGTACATTTATTTGGTAGTAATGTTGTCATGTTTGTTTGTTTTTATTTGTACAATATTTTTCTTATAATATATTCACCATATTTGTTGATTTACTATATGTTGAATTGTTGTATCTTTCAGTTTATTCAAGATATAAGATTACATGCTGCTATCTCATTGTTTGCTTTGGTGGTAAGTTATTTGAACTTTCTATTACAACCATGTTTTTATGCTTCTTTCTGCTTTTTTTTTTTTGTCTTCTTTGTTGTCTTTAGTTTTCTAATTTTTTGTTCTTTTTTTTTGTTTATTCTATTGTGGTTGTGTCAGGTCCACATGATCTCTATTTGAAAGTTTTATATTTTAGTTCTTTTGTAGTGATCTAATAGTTTTTTTTGTTATGTACTAAATGATAATGTGATTTTTTATGAAAGTTTCATTTTATTTCTCTTTTGTGTCTCTTTCTTATTTCATCTTTTTGTCTCCTTTGTCATCTTTAATTTCTACGCTTTTGTTGTTTCATTTTGTCCTTTTTATGTGTGAGTTTTGTTTATTTTCATTACATTATTAGCTTTTATCTTACAATTTCTTTGTGGCTGCACGTAGTTACTTTTATTCATCCATTAGTGTTTCTATAATTTGTTCAAGACATATTACCTTTAGTTTTGGTTACATAGTTACCTTATAATAAAGATAGTTTGATATTGATTTCATTTATTTATTTCCCTTTATTTTCTTCCCCCCCTTTGTTGTCTTCAATTTTCTAGATTTTTGTTGTTTCGTTCTATTTATCCTATTGTGATTCATTGCAGTATTAGCTTTTACCTTTATAGTTTGTTTGTGTCTGCCTGTAGTTACTTATATCCATTCGTCGGTCTTTCTATAATTTGTTCAACATATGTTATCTTTGTTTTGATTCTATGGTTATCACATAATAAAGATCTTTTGATGTTGATTTCATCTCTTTGTTCCCTTTCCCCTCTTATGTTTTGGCTTCCTTTTTTCCTGCTTTCTTCATAGGGTTCTTGGTGTTTTTTTTTTCTATTATGTCTATGCAGCAGTCTGTGTTCATCTGTTCTAAGTTATCGATAAGTTCTGCTTTGACTTTTTTATGATTTATAATTTTGTAAACTTATTTGGCAGCAATGTAGTAATATTCATTTATTTTTTTTATGCAATATTCCTCATATAACTTATTCACCATATTTGCTAATCTACTATGTGTTGAATTGTTATGCCTTTTAATTTATTTAAAATTTAAATTAACATTACATGTTGCTTTCTCAATGCTTGCTTTGGTGGTCAATTATTTTAACTTTCTCTTGCAATCATATTTTATGCTCTTTTCTTTTTTTTTTCTTTTTTTTTTCTTCTTTGTTGTCTTTAGTTTTCTAATTTTTTGTTCTTTGTTTTTTATTATTCTGTTATGGTTGTGTCAGCTCCCCATAATCTTCATTTATAAGTTTTATATTTTGTTTCTCTTGTAGTAATCTAATGGTTTTTTATATATATGTACTAAATGATAATATCCTTTTTACGGAAGTTTTATTTTATTTCTCTATTTTTTTCTTTTCCATTTTCTCTTTCTATCTCCTTCATCATTTCCAATTTTCTATGTTTTTGTTGTTTCATTTTTACATTGCTTATACTACAATGAAAATAAAGAAAAATCACATTATAAAATGAATTGAAAATGATGAAGGAGATAAAAATAGAAAATGAAAAAAAAACAAAAAGAGAAATAAAATAAAACTTTCATAAAAAGGATATTATCATTTAGTACATATATATAAAAAAACCATTAGATTACTACAAGAGAAACAAAATATAAAAATTCTAAATGAAGATTATGGGGAGCTGACACAACCACAATAGAATAATAAAAAAGAAAGAACAAAAAATTAGAAAAATAAAGACAACAAAGAAAATAAAAAAGAGACAAAAAAAAGGAAAAGAGCATAAAATTTGTTTGTTATTATTTATACAACTTTTTCTCTATTTTTTCTGCTCCCCAACAAAATTTTTACATTGCTTGCTAATCAACTTATTTATAGTCCTCATTTTGATTATAATATCTTTTATTACTATCATAAATAGAGCATAATTTTTGGTTTCCCTATTGTTAACATTTTTTTTTCATTTCTTCTTCCTTTGCAGTATTATCATTTAGTGTTCTGTTCCTAGGTTCTATAATAAACTATTGGTGTTACACTGTTTCAGTTTAACAGTTAATGTTGCCAAAATTATTTTGTTATTTGTTAATTCATGTTCTTATTTTGTTAGGAAGTTGTAACGGGCATTTGCCATCACTATTTTTAGACTTTTTTTTAAGACAGTTTATTTCCAACATTTATCTTCATTTATTTTCGTCACAATAGTTTCAGTTTATCATCTATGCTTTTTACTCTCCTGGTTTTTTTCACAATCCACTATTTTTTTATGCCATTTACCAAATTTTGTGTTTGTCAAACAACAATATGGTAATGTATTATTGTTTCCCTTTTTTTATTGCAGCAATGATCTGTTTGCTTTTAGTTGGTGCTCATATTTTACTTTATAGGTATGTTATTAAATTTGTTATTTTTTATTGTTACTTTTAGTTAGATGATTGAATGTAGTTCTCTAATTTCTTTTGCAATTTTTTTATAAAATGGTTTATAACACTACAATGATAAACAATGCATGATCTAAATGTTTTTGAATTAAAAAAAATTGGGCAACCTTATGTATGTAACAAATATAGCGATTCAAGATAGACATACAAGTTTTAAGTTTGAAATGAAAACAAAAAGGAAGTTAGGCCATATAAGGCCTGAAAATAGTATAGTAATAGATATTGATATTCATCTATGTTTTACTTCTACTGCATCGATTATAAATGATCAATGCCTTAGTACGAAAATCGATCCCATAATTAGAACTTTTTCCCTACAATTTACTGTTGGTAGAACACCTTCTTTTGCTTGGTAATCTCAAAATAAGACAAACATCCAGTCACAAGCAAATATAAGAATATATCAAACTGTAAGTAGAAGTAGTGAACAAATGTTGTCCAATCCTATCCTATATCACGACATTGATGGGTTTATGTTTCCATGGTATGTCATTCCAAACCCAAATTTGAAGGAGAAGGAGATTTATTGTTGAACAAAATTTTTCACTAAGTGGTTTTGTTCTTGTTCAAGTTCTACAAATCATGCGCACATATTTGTAGTGACCCAAAATTGCAATCACAATAATCCTCATCATGGAGAACTAAACAACAGTTAGTCAACTTCAGCATCTACTGTTAATGATCATTTTAACAAGCATAATAATTTGAATTAGCATTTTTTGTCCTCTAGGTATACCTTCCTATTTATTCAATTTCACTAAATTTGATTTAATATGATCTTATGGTTTTTTGTACTGTATTCATAACTTCAGGTGTCACTGAACACTATTTGGATCTTGATGATTGCAATAAGATTTGTGAGTTTTGTAAAGTAAGGCTCTGATCACAAGAGTAGGTTAAGATGACCATAAGTGGACGACCTAAATGTAATGCATGTTGTGCTGGTGGGAAGTTAAGCTTGAACGTGCACAACGTCTGCCTCAATATCTAATTGACTTGTTAAATTCATCTAATGATACACAAAGTAAAAATTTTAGGAACAACATCAGAGCCTATAACTCTGCCTTTACCGTGACTTTTTTCCTAGCAAACATTGATAGGTTTATCAATCAAGGTTCTGGTTTGTATGTCTTCAAGTTGTCAAGCTAAATTTTCCACAAGGTTAGGTCATTTTGTTCACTTGAAGGTCAACAACCAAAATTCCTGCAACTCTGCATATACGATGCACAAAATGAGCTTACAAACAAAATGCATCCATTTAATCATGATGACTCTTCAGATTTAGATGATGAAATTCTTACTAGTTTGACAAAAATGTTAGATAAGAATAATATAATTGTCAGGTTGTTCAGAACCACTAGAGATAAATGTTTGGGAATGGATATACCTGAATTTAAGATTAGACTATTTAAAGATAGGCACTATCGTGAATATGATTTTCCAACTTCAAGTGATATTAGGGCTTTAGTTATTGAACTTGGTCCTAAAGGAGGTGGTGAAAATGATATAGTTATTGAATATAGAGTTGGCGGATTTGATACAATTTCAAGTTACACCCATCTTGTATGTCACTCCAATATCCGTTAATATTTGTGTTGGGCCAATCTGGGTTTACAATTGATTTGCCTCTTAATTTACTTGATGGATCTACAAGTTCTTGTAAACGAGTAAGCATAAGAATGTTTTATGCTTATCAGCTCTATATCATGTGGATATGGATTCCATCGTCACACAGGTCGGTAGATTGTTTCAACAATATGCCATCAATGCCTATGTTTACATACAACATGATACATTAAAGTATGTTGAATCTAGGCAAGATGATCTTAGTAGCGAGTTCTACTAAGGAATTCACGATGCTATAGCTTGGGCTGATGAACTTGGCAATGAAATTGGGAGGAGGACCATACTTCCTGCAACATTCATGGGTGGACCAAAATACATGTATTACCACTATCAAGATGCATTGGCTATATATAGGGAATATGGAAATCCTTAATTTTTTGTAACTTTCACATGCAATGTTAAATGGCTAGAAATAATGAGATATCATAGTGAATCTGGTGGTCTTAGTCCTGAAGATAGGCCAGATATCATTACTAGAGTATTTCATATAAAAATCAAAGCTTTCATTTCATATTTGAAAGAAAATAAGCTTTTGGGTGCCATTGTTGTAGGTATTTTAACTTCTGCTCAAAACCATTTAGCGCTCAGTTTTAAGTTGTTGATATTAGATTTTTATTCTATGCTCTTTTCCATTTTTATATGTCCTGGTTCTATACACAATAAAATTTCAAAAAATAGGTCTTCATCACCATCATACCTTAGTGTAGGTCGATCCTGTGACAATGGAAGGAATGCCTGAAGATATTGACAAAGTAAAATCTGCTGAGATACCTGATAGAAATAAGGATCCAACATGGTATCAAGTATTTTCTGAATTCATGCTCCATGGTCCATGTGATCTTGCACGTCCTAATTCACCGTGCATGAAGCAAGGATCTTACTCCAAAAAATTTCTAAAACAATATGACCTATCCACGTCATGTTACAATAATTGTTTCATCCAACATAGAAGAAGAGATGATGGAAACTATGTCATAAAAAGTGGGATTGAATTGGACAACTCTTTCATCATTCCATGCAACACAAAATTTTCTTTCACATTTCGTGCACATGTGAACGTAGAATATTACGGGTATAGTATGTTAATTAAATATCTGTTCAAACATATATCCAAAGGGGCTGAACGTATTATAGAAAAAATTTTACATCATGGTAGTACTTCAACAAAGGAAGGTAGTTAGAGGTACGAGCATACAAATAAAGTACAAAATTTTCTTGACTATTGATTAATTTGTCCATAAGAAGCATGTTGGAGGATATTTGAGTTTGACATCTACTATCAAGATCCTCCAGTCCAAGTTCTCACTGTCCATCTTCCACTTCAACACCGAGTGACATTTAGAAGACGACAAAGTCTTCGATCTTTTTATCAATGACCCTTATAGAAAAAAAGGCCATATTGACTGAATGGATGGTGATGAACAAAACATCTAATGATGCTAACAAGTTAAGTACATAGATTTCCCCAAAGAGTATGTTTAGCATCGTGATGAAAAATTTTGGAGTAAAAGAAAGCACAGAAATTCAATTGGTAGATTGGTGTACATACATCTTCATTCAAGTAAGTTGTTTTATCTTAGAATTTGTGAATCATTTGAAGATATCAGAAAAGTTAATAGTGTAATTATGCCTACATATCACACTGCCTGTGAGGCGATGAGTCTGTTAGGGAATGATAAAGAATAAGATTTAGTGTTTATAGAGGCACCAGAATGGACAACCTCTTCTAAACTTAAATTTTTATCTGTCAATATGTTGCTATTTTGTGATATATCAAATCTCAAAATTTTTAGGGTCAACATTGGTAAAAAATGGCAAATGATATCATGAACAAGTTGGAGTTAGACATAGAGGCATCATCTTTTTATATGTATATCAATGATTTAGATATCCAAAATTACATCTTATATGAGATTGAAAGCTTAATGAATATATCATCAAATATGTTTTCCAACTTTGGTCTTCATTGACCTTCAACAATTCTAATGGCTAACTTGTAGAATAGAATTTTGATGGAAGAAGAAAAGTTATGATCGACAAGTTCTTTCTGTGAAACACAAAGCATTGAGAACAAAACTAAATGCAAAACAAAAACACATCTATGAAACTATAATGCATGCCTACTAGACAAAGAAACAAGTATTGTTCTTTGTGTATGGTCACGGAAGGACAGGGAAAACCTTCTTTTGGAAAACCATCATAATCGGCCTTAGAGCAAATGGTGAAATTGTGTTTGCTATTGCATCTTTAGGCATCGTACTCTATATTCAAATTACCACTAAAACTCTCAAAAAAATCAATTTGTAGCATTAAAACAAAGACCCAGTTGGCAAAGTTGCATGAAGAAACAACCCTAATAGTATGAGATGAAACACCAATGAATGATCGGCAATGCTTTGAAATACTTGATAAAACATTTTTTCTCATTAGCTCCTTACAATAAAAGACGGGAACTATTAATGGTGTTGATGATGCAGATTATAAGTGAATTATAATTTATAAACAATATTTGATTCCAAATGATGATGATGATGATGATAGAATTAGAAAACTAAAAGAATTCATTTATGATGGTGATTCATTAAGTAGCCCAAATGCTTAACACCTGTGTGATAGAGCAATAGTTTGTCCTAAGAATGATGTTGTGGACTTAATAAGTATGTGCTCTCATTAGTACCATCTGAACTCTTGATCTACTATAGATCAGATTGTGCTTCTTCCCTCGTAGCTAATCATGAAGCAGTAGAGGCACTTTATCTCATTAAATATCTAAATAACTTGAACTTTATAGTTTACCTCACCATGAACTTCATCTAAAAATTAGAGCTCCAGTGATGCTAATCAGAAATTTAAATCAAGCTACAGATTTGTGTAATGACACTCGAATGATCATAACATAATTTACCACAAAGATTATTAAAGCAACGATTATGACGGGAATAAACACAAGGCACAAAGTTTACATTCCATGAATCTCCTTGACATATAAAGCTGGAAATTTACCCTTAATATTTAAGAGGAAGCAATTCCCTATAAAACTTTGTTGTGCCATGACGATAAACAAACGTCAGGGACAATCATTAAATAAAATTGGAGTATATTTAATAGAATCGGTAGTCACGCATGGCCAGCTTTATGTTGCACTGTCTAAAGCAACTTCTTTTGATGGACTAAAAATATTGACAGGAAATTCCACTCAGGAATATTTATAGTAGACCAAAAATATTGTATATGCTTACTTTTTCGCCAGTATATATGACTCTTAGATTGCTCCTATAATAATTTTACTTTATTATTATTTTTTACTTAGAGAACATGGCTCAACATATCGATATCCAACATATTATATTGATTTCTATTCTATTATAACCATTAAATGTACAATTTCCAATTACATTGTCATATTTTTTTTTACAACATAGATGCCACACAGTTAGCAGATCTATTACCAGCTAAAAACCACGGTGTGATAGAAGTTTGAGTTTGTTGCAAATGAATATACTATAAAACAGGGGATTTGTTCAATATTTCATATAATTGTCTTTTTGTTGACAAACTGACAAATATTTTAACATATCTAAATACATTTTAATCTTATTTGCTAATCTAATCCATTAATATGGTACACAACATAGCCATTCAAGGGTTGGATAAAATGTTCTGACAAAGACTACTTTGATCAACAAATAGAAGTTGGCAAGACATACAAAATTAATTCATAGTTATTAGTCCTACATTTCAGCTATTTACTATCAGCATGATCAAATTTTGCAGGTATTCCATAACTACGTAGTACTCTAGCTACATACTGCCATATAGGCTCATAAATACCAAATCTAGACCGTTATATTTGCGAGATGTAATGTCAACCTTTTTATTATTTTTATTTTTTATTCTGAATGGCATAATTTAATGTATGTTTACTCATTTTTATTATGCGTAAACATTAACCTTTACTCATTTCATATACACCCATTTTATACATCGTGATATATTATCACTTTTTACAATTATCAATAGCAGTCCCAAGTTATCAAACTTTAGTATTAGCATATTATGATGAGGAGATTCTATACCTTAGAGCCGACAACATAAAATGTATGCACACTATACAATCTTCTCTCTAAAAAAATATTTTCACCTCTATCTCTATCATACATTATTGTGTTATCTTTGAAATGAAGTAAAACTACATTCCTTCTTTAACAACCCAATCAAATTTCATTTATTGATGAAGTAGCTAAACTAATAATGAAACCTATACCTTTGAGTGTGCATACTATTTATTCAAATTATAGTTTTCCTTTACATAAATTGCTAACTTAAACTTTGAGTAAGATTTCAATATTCTTTCTTATAATCAACTTAAAAAAATGGAATTAGAAAAAGGTAAAGTAAGGAAGAAAATATTGAACAATGAAATATATGGGAGAAAAATAGAATAGACATAGAACTTAAATAGATAAATTTAGAGATATATGAAAAATATTTTGCATCCTTAAACTTTGCAAATGTGAATGCATAAAGTGCTAATAAAAAAAACATCAAGTTTTAAAATATAGCTTAGTTATGCAAAAATTGTTACATCCACAACGAATTAGTATCAAATTTTAAGATTTTATTCATAGTAAAATAAATAATATAATATTTTAATCTATGAAAATAATTTTATATTCCAAAATAAGAAATCTATGCTACAACAACACAAACACATTCAATCCTAAGAGAACACTAGGAACAATAGTCTTCCTTAAATTAGGTTCTTCTATTTCAATAACATATTTTGATATGCAAAAAACAATTTTATACTCTAAAATATTGAAATCTATGCTACAAACTAAATGTGGACTCACGTTCAAAGAGAACATAAAAAATTACAATATAAATTGGGTTCTTCTTTGAAAAATCTCTATCATAAACTATTTTAATATATCCAAAAGAAAAGAAGATAAAAAAAAACATATACATATATCTGTTGCCATATACAGATAAATAGGATACTTTACAACAATTGTTTTAAATATCATATGGAAATTGTACAAGATTATTTCATTATTTTAGAAAACAAAGAAAAGAGCTGTTAGTCAAAAGGATGGAGAGAAGGCAAAATCTACATTCCAATTGTTAAAAATAACATAAAATGGGGAATTCACTTCCTATAGATTTTATATCTCTCAAATTTTGGTATTTCATAATTTGGAGGTTGCCACCAATATCTCCTAGAAGAGAAATCTATTTTATCGAATGGATTATATGCCTATATTTTTAAAACCATATTTTACATTCAAGTTTAAAGTAAAAAAGGATTTCGTGTATAAGCAACCCGTTTACTTTTTGCAAGATTTCATTTTATATAGATGCTAAAGAGAAGCACTATTAGATTTTATTCCACCACCTTTAAGTAAAATTTCTTTTTTTGAAATATATCAACATAATGAAAATAAAGGCAATAATTTTAATATGTTATAAGAAAAATTATTAGGTTGTCATAGTAATGTAAAATAATCCCTAAAAGTGAACCACTTATATTTTTAAAATGCCCTATTATCATTTTCCTTTCTTAAGTTCTAATTATGAAAAAGGAGAAGACAAAAACAAACTGAAGTCAATTTTGTGTTTCCTAAACTGTCTTCAATGGTCAATTGATCATATAATATTTTATTCACAATAGTTTACGGCAAAACATAAGCTTACCTTAGGCTATTTTACTCATGGTTAGATCATCCTCAGTGGAAATAGAACTCCTATGGTCATTTATAATTATATTTCCCATCAACAAACATAATAATGTAGATTGCAAGATATATCTCCCCAACAAACATTTGCTAAAATTCAGGAGCGAAGATTCATCGATGAACAATAGGAATGTTTTACAAACAAAGTTACCATTGCAAATTTGCTTGCTTTGAATGCTAGACAATTCAAGGTAAAGCATTGCATATATAATAAAAAATAATTGAAATAATTTTGCATCTTTTAGTTCTTACACAATTCATGTTACAAGGCATAAAATTTACATGTAGAGCCACTTTGACAAAGATTACAATCGCAAACAAATGGCACTACAAAGCCTGTTCGAAAATACATGTAATAGAAAACTTCACCAGCAAGGAGGATAATATACATGTCCCAATAATAGATGAGAAAAAGAACTTGAATTTTTAGCATAGTTATCAAGTCTTCAAATTTACACAATAGAAAACTATTTGTGTGTGTGTGATAGATTTATTTCAAAGAAAACATTTTCCAACTGTTCATGTTAGATTTGGAAGTGTTTTTGAATCCAGAAGATGTCACTTCTTTTACCTTGTACATATAGGAAACACCATAACCATCTCTAAATTTTTATTGTATTATTCTATTGATTTGTTATAATTATATCAAATCTAGATTTTGTTTGTTATGTTTCCTAGTAACTATGATGATTCATATTTATAAGAGCACTCATGTGGAAAATATACTTTCATGTACCTATTTTGTTCATTTTACTAATCCACTTATCGCAACTCTTTTATTGTCCAAATACTTATCTATCAGTCTATGTCACATGTTGATATTTCCTTTTGTTTTAATAACTCTTTTTGGATGTCCATGCTACATTTGGAGTTACTTATGAACCTAATATGTGACAGCCCTCGAAGCTATAAGTCTAATTAGCCAGGTAATTAGTTAATTTAATAAATTAACACTTTAGATAATTTATTTGCAAGTCAAGTCTCGATATCAAACGGTCTAGTAGCTTAAAAAAGGTAAAAATTGATTATTTAAGCAGACCGGACCAAGAAGGGCATTTTAGTTATTCCACATAGTGACATATTTTTATTCACGGTTGGATAGAGCATGAGAAAATATTAAATTTAAGGTATTACGGTTTTTCATGATTCCCACTCTATCATCGTGAATTTGTGAATTGACTAAATTGTCTATAAGTGGTTTATGTATAACTCTGAGAAAAATAGGGACAAAATAGAATATAACTGAAAGACTGACACTGTCTGTGTAATTAATTCTGTGAATGAGGTGCGGCATAATGCTCGGTTTGGTCCTAAGATTTCTGTTTGGTTACAGAGAAGGTCCCAACATACTACTAAGTACAAAGAAGGGACCAGGTGTGTGGCATGTGCACCTTAAGACTACATAAGTTGACTTGGCTCATTCTTTTAGCCGGCCATCTTCCTCCTTCATCTCCAGACGACCAAAACCTCTTTTTCTCTCCAAACACCATAGCTAACACCAAATCTAAACTTAATCCATCAAATTCAAGCACAAATAAGCAAGATTTTGATGGAAAATCAAGTTTGGTGTTATCCTAAGTAAGGATTTCCTGCTTTTTGTTCGAGTAAGTTTGGTTATATTATTTCCCCTGTTTTAAGCTTTGGTTTAGCTCTGTAAATTCCGAAAATTAATGTTAGACTTTGTTGTTAAGAGAAATCAAAGGTGCTCAACATGTTTAAATGTGTTTATGAGCTCATCCATGGTTAGTTTTGTTCCTATGGTGTAGTTTTCATCATCTTTGGATTTCTGGTATTGTTCATGCGATTTTATGGCAGAAATCATGACTAGCATGTTTTTTTGATGTGTTTCCTAGCTTTAAGATGTAATTTGAGATGCAAATGAGCTAAAACCCAAGAGAACTAAGGTTGGAATTTTGGTGTAGTTGAAACTGTGAGTGTTGAACTAGGTGTGGTTTAATTCTTCTACAGCCAGCCATAATTTCTTGTTCTATGGGTTTTAGTAGCTCACCAAGGATGTTATCTTACTTATGAACTAGTATTTGAGGGTTAAAAAGCAAGGGAACACATTTATTTGGAAGTGAATTACCAATGAATGCCATGAATGTGCATTTGTGAAGTTTTGTGGCTGCTGTAATTGTGGTTACTTCCCGGAATAAACTGTATTATTGCAGTGATATTGGTGGCTGTTTGTTGTTATAATCTTTCTTGTACACTAGTATACACGGGATAAAAAATAAGAGAGCAAGATTTGGGCTGCATTTATGCTACTAAAAGTATAAAGAACCAGAAGATAGGCAAACTGGAGACAAAAAAATTTTGGGCTATTGGTGGTTATTTTAGGGGCCGTTTCCAAGTGTTAAAATTAATAAATTATGCTTAAAATAAATAATATAGGTGCTGGACATAGGCTACTAAAAGGGGACCTAAGTTTGGGTTGAAACCGAGACAAAATGGCTAAGTACTTGAAGCTCGCAAACTAAGTTATCTAAGCTAAAGGTTATTAGATTTGTATGCTTATGTGTTAAATAAATTTGGCTATGATACTTGTATATCAAGTGGCCAAATTATTGATAAATTTAACAAGCATATGATTTGAGTATTGATAGCTATATAATAAACTTATATGATTAGGTTTGGTAGAAAGCCAAACTATAAAGTATATAGGATGTGTGTAAGTGCATATGTATAAACTTGTATCTATAGGCAAAAGGAACCTTAATATGGTCTAATTTACGGTGAGTATGATGGGTTAGGAACCTACGATACCTAAGGTCATCATGATGGGTTAAGACCTGGGTGGACCTAAGAGAGGGAGGTGTCTTTAACTACTCACAAAATCTTACAAAGCTAGTACTAACACATGTACTAAATAAGTAAATAGTTTACTCCTGTACATAAAATAAGAGATATTAACAAATACTAAAAAGCTTTTAAAGCAGTATTTATATGAACAAGTTGGACTTGTCAATTGTAGGACAAATGGGTAAAGAAATTGTGGGAATTGGCTACTCCTATAATTATTGGCCAATAATATGAATTCCTAGCACTATGATTTGAGCTCAAGTGCATGAGGCATATATTAATATCTTTATAGATAATATGCACGGTCCTATATTAATGTTTTTCTTGCAGACTTATAACCCTTACTAGGAACCTTTGGTTCTCACATCCCTTACATATTTTGTGTGCAGATACTGGTGGACCTAGGGCTAATAACCAATAAAAAAACTAGTTATTAGTATTTTGATATCAGGTGTACAGAAGTTAATTAATATTGTACATTGTTGTTAAGTTTTTTTCTTGTAAGTTTCTAATTACCGGAATACTAACTTACTGACCTTTGTTGTATAGAGGCAAGAAACAGGGAATACCTAAACACTATAGTGGTCCCTTTTGGCAGTGTAACTCAGGTGGGATTGGATTCCCAGATTTTCAATGTGTAGCATATGTATAACACTTTTGTGTAAGATGTATATATGTGTGTGGAACTTACGTCTCTGGTAAATGCTATGGAACTAGTGGTTGTGTTCTCTAATAGTTTGTATGGATTCACAATTCATAAAAGTATGTTTTATATAAATGCATGTTTTGAAATGTTAGCCGGCTGCATCGATTATATATTATTTTTATGGTCATTGACCTACAACCATATTAAGGCGTAGAATAAAACAGTATTGCATTAAAGATTTAATCAGTTAACAGGTCTACTAAGAACAAATTTACATAGGCTTAACACTGAATGAGTGTAAGCTTCTTGGGGTCCCATATGATAGAGATGGGATTAATGGTAAAGGCCTGTGACATAATATATGTCACTTTTGTATGTGGTATGTATAGGCAAAGCTGCAACCATCTAGCAAACAACAGCAAGAGATCAATTATCCTCATTTTGTGCTATGGCTGTAAGGAAAACACTCTCTTTCCTATGTAGCCCACTTTGTGTATAGATCTCATCATACTTTTATTAGGACAGCCCAAACAAGTGAACTACTATTTGACTTGGTGCCAATCTAGGATTAGGAGACATTGATGGCAAGAGGTAAAATTGGAGAAAATTTTGGAAAATGGAAAATGGAAATTGTTTTTTTTTTTTTTTCATTTTCAATTGTTAGAATATGAATCCATTTGCATTCAAACTTTAGGAGGCCTTTATTTTTCAGAAAACTCAATAAAAGTTGAGGATTTCCCTCAAAAAATTAAAGAGTGACCATCTGACACAATAATCATTATAATGGTGTAATCAATTTGAATTGAGCCCAATCACCCCACACTTAAGCTAAGCTCAATATAGATTCAAGTGGACTTCAAGGTTGATGAGCCCCAAACATGAGTTCAAGTTTGGATCAAATGTGATTATAATCTAAGGAAAAGTGCAATTAATCGTACATGAATTGATGTTTTCATAACCTGAGGATAAGCATAAGTTTCAAACTATAGGGTAAATGCTATTATAACCAAACTTTATGGGGGATAGATTTAATTAACCATGTCATATAATAATTATTAAAGGCATGATAGGCTTGATTAAGCTTGAGTTTAAACATCTTGAGCATGTCTTTTAACTCAATAAAATAATGAATATTTTTTTAAGCTCAAACTCAATAAGACTCAATCCTAGCTAAAGCTCGAGCTACTTGTTCACAGCTTAGTTCAGTTACACCTCTAATGATAAATGTATCACCCAATCTTTCCTCTAGATATGTGATGTCATAAACTTAGATAAGGAATCTACAATGAAAATTAACCTTAGTTGATTTGAGCATTTGATGTCACACGGTCAAATCGGACCATAAATGACACAGTTTGTTATTATGATGAAAGGTCACCATACAAAAACTCATTCTATAGAAGTAGAGGAAAGCAGGTCTCAATCTATGAACGGGTTATTCTCATCTTGGCACTCGTATCTTTATCTTTAGTAAATTATTGAACCGACTTGATATACAACAAGGAATGTTTGTTATTGTATTTTAGGACTTCGGGTTAATCAATCTTTTGCAAGCATCTTAAACAAATAATAAAAATAATAGTAATGGATGTAATAAGGTGAGCATTTAGGATTGTGATAGACGCATTATCATTTTTCTAATCAAGTCGTATTGTATAACAAAAAACTAAAAAGAATCACTCAACAAGGAAACACTAAATAAAAAGAATGTTGATGAAATTATGACCTTATTGGCATAAGAACTGTTATATTACATGGCTAGCTGAGATTCAAATCATTATTTGTATTTTGAAATATAAAAGTGTGTCTAATTATCATATACTTCTTCCGTTTCATAAAAATTGACCATTTTACTATTCATAGTAATTGACTTATGAATTTATTTCTTTCAAAATTTATTATAAAAATATGAATATTTTATATAAAAATAAAACTTTAAATATTATAGTTTTTAAATATCATTTTAAAGAATTTTTTTCAATACATATTAATATGAATATGTTCAAGTCAAATTTCAGTAAAAAAAGGTAAAAATGGTCAATTAATGTGAAACAGAAGATATAAAAATAAAACTTTAAATATTATAGTTTTTAAATATCATTTTGAAGAATTTTTTTCAATACATATTAATATGAATATATTTAAGTCAAATTTCAGTAAAAAAAAAAGTAAAATAGTCAATTAAAAACAGAAGATATAAAAATAAAAATTTAAATATTATAGTTTTTAAATATCATTTTTAAAATTTTTTTTCAATACATATTAATATGAATATATTTAAGTCAAATTTCAGTAAAAAAAAGTAAAATGGTCAATTAATGTGAAACAGAAGGAGTAAGTAATTTGTATATATCAATGTATCTCATTTTACTTATACCCTAAAGCTTTTGTACTTATGAGAAAAAGGTAGAAATTTCCTTCACTAGTTTTACAAAAGGAAGGTAAGTTCACAAAAGAAAATATGCCTTAATATGTGTATCTCAACTTGTCTTATAGAGCTTATAGTCTTTTGTTTCTCTTTATTCTAACTTTTAAATACTTAAACTTGTGGTATAAATATTTTTGTTCTTCTCATGGTTGAAATCATTTATTTTTATTTATTTATTTGCATTTTTCACTTTAGTTTATCTTCTCATGCGAGAAACTTGTTTGCAGAAAAAATTTGAACGAGTAAACCTCTATATATTATTGAATATGTCATCAACAGTTTTTATGATCTTATTTGTGCATATATTTCACATAATTTTAATATAGTATCTATTTTCTTTGTTTGTACTTCCTCTGTCCTATATTATTTGAAACATTTTTTTTAGACGTCCTATATTCTTTAAAACATTTCCTTATATAGTAAACTTTTTTCATGTCATTTACTATTATATCCTAGTTTAACTACTACCCCATTCTCTCTCTCTCTCTCCCCATTTCATCTCGGCTTGCAATCTTCCTTGCATATGCTGCGATTTTAGCTGAGAATGGTGAGCCGTGATCTTTGCTACATGTTTGCGATCGGGGTAAGGAGGCCATGGGTCAATGAATGGAGGTCCGGCAAGGTCAAGATTAGGGCGGAGGCGACTGAAGACAGAGATGACGGAGGGAGGTGGCCGAAGACAAAGACGACAAATGGACAGAGATTGACGCGAAGCGGCTGAAGATTGACGCAACAGACGAGATTGATGCGAGGCGCCCAGAGGTTGACGCTACGACCGAGATCGATGGACAAGATTGATGCAATGAGATCGATGCAACAAAGAACAATGCGGACAAACGAGAGAAGCAGATTGATTCAAGCAAATCAGATGAGATTGAATGTGACGGACGAGATCGAGGCTTGATTCGAGCATATCGGTAGATCGGGGCGATGAAGATGAGGCGAATCGTTGGTGATGGAACGTTGAAGACAAGGGTGGAGATGGAATCTTGGCCTGGCGGCAACAAAAGGTCAAGGGCGAATCGGAGATGGAAGGTTAAAGGCAGGGCAGAGATGGAAGGTCAAAAGCGGGGTGGAGAAAAAGGCTGAGGGGCTGCTGGAGATAAAGGGCAAAGATGAAAAGAAGAGGCAAACATGTATGCATGCCAAACCTGTTTGTTTCAAACAACACAGTACGGAGGAAGTATATCAAATTGGTACATACCTATTATTCAATTTGTACATGCCTCCTATTTTAACAAGGAGTAGAACGTTCAAATTTGTTTTTTGGTCATTTTCTTTTCCCGTAAGATGAAGGGTATTTAAGAAATTTACTTATAAGCTCTCTCATGAGCTAAAGATACCTGGCATTTTAGCCCTTTTGCCCCCTGAACTTGTGTAACTTGGACCCTTTGCCCCCTGGGATGTGACTCGGATCGGCTTACCCCCTAAACTTTTGAATTTGGGATCTTTCACCCCTTCACCCATTAATGTCAATCAGATGCCGTCACATGTAGGTAGCTTTTTGACGAAAGTGGCTGTTTTAATTTTTTGAGGACAAAAACACAAAGAAATAAAAAAAGAAAAGGACTAAAGATGAAATGAAGTTGAGCGAGTTAAATCCGAGGAAAAACGAAATGAAACAGAGCACGAAAAAAATAGAACCTGGTTCGACGATGAGCTTTGCCTCAACGGGTTCGTCAAGATTCATTGGGAGGACGAGGAATCGCGACGGAGACCGACCTGTTTGCCGGTGTAATTAGATGGCCGGAAGCTGGACGACGAAGAAAGGCCAGAACATGGGGTGAAGGTTTTACAGTTGCCGGAATTACACTGATGAGGTAAGTGATTACAATTTGGACTTGTGCCCTGTAAAAATTGAAGAGGGAAATGATTGTTGGATGCCAAAAGTTTAGCTGAAGTTCTGTTGCTTGAATGTGTCCGTTTTTCCCAAAATTTCTTAAGGATTTGGCAAAACCTAGAAGTTTGGTTAATCTTGTTAATGTAACTTGTAATTCAAACAGAGCATGACTGAAATGGTTGATAGAGCATGCAATGTGGTTCAATTGTTGTGTGAAATAAAATTAGTTGATAGAGAATGCAGTGCTTGAATTGTTGGAGGCAAAAAGTTTATCTGAAGTTCTATTGCTTGAATGTTTCCGTTTTTCCCAAAATTTCTTAAGGATTTAGGAAAACTAGAATTTTGTTAAATATTGTTAATGTAACTTGTAATTCAAACAGAGCATGACTGAAATGATTGATAGAGAATGCAATGTGGTTCGATTGTTGTGTAAAATAAAATTAGTTGATAGAGAATGCAATGCTTGATAGAGATATGGGTCAGTTGTTCATATATATGGTCATTGGTAGGTCGCAGCAAGTTTGTTGGAGAATACCTCTGGTTCCTGCCATTCATTACTACAAAATAAAATTTGTTAAGGTTTCATGAATGAGCCCTGTTAGTGTTGCTATTTATGCTCATTTGGGCATTTCCTGAGACTTAACTACTCATTGTGATGCTCATTAAAAAAGGCTGCACTGATACTACTCCTTTGTTGTTTAGTAGTTTTTTAATGTTTGTAGTAGTTATTTATATATTTTATCTTTTCTTTTTTTCTCTGTTTATTATTCCTAGCACTTCATAAACACTTTTTCAGCCCTCTAAAGCCTAAACTGCATCCCTAAACTAGATTCCCTTCGACTGTCCTACAAAATAGCGTGAATAGATTAAATGTCATTGTTGTTGTTAAGTGATTTCTTATAGTGTCATATTGTTGAGAGGCCTGTCCACCCATTGTAAATTTGCATTTGGTTGGATACTTTAAAAGAAACAGATGACCATTCTCCATGGGATGTAGGCATTGTTAGGTGTTTGCCATTCATGGCTAATTGATTCTTAGTTTGATACTTTAACATGGAAAGCAAAGCTACAAATAAATAATGTAAATCAAGTCATAAATTGAATGTGAAACTTGGTATGCTCTTATCAAATAACAGGGTCAGCTTGTGAGTTCCAGCTGATCTGGAATCTTGCTCCATCTCTTAAGGACCCCGTTTGTAATCAATATAATCCGAGAGAAATATGAGCAGGCCCTTGGAACTTTAAACAAGCATGAATAATACATGAGTACCTGACCCTAGATGGTAAAAAAATTAGGTGTTTGACTATCCTGTTAGGCTGCACTGATACTACTGCTTACTCCCATGACCATTTGCCTTAGAATATTTGATTCCCTTATACTAATGCTGGTGCTAATGACATATGGGAGCTGTAAAAGAAAGGTTTTAGAAACATGTGATTTTTTTTAGTTTTTTTCTCTCAATAATACGTATATGATCTCTTCATATATTAGTTAAATCATATGTATATCATTACAAGTAGTAAATGGGGAGGTGTGAGTCATGAACAGATGGACAGCTCTATGATATGCTTACTATAGTCTATGTGATATGTTCTGATTGCAGTTATTTCATTTGTATAAGATTTTCTGCAAGATGAAGGCATATTTTTGTTCACCGGGTAGGAAGTATGACTTTTGGGAGTGGATTGATGACCCATTTCCCAGTCAAGCAAAGACTACAATTTTTGAACAATATACCAAGGCCCAAGAATTGGAACACAAAGCAACCAAGTTAGAGTTGGAGTTGAAAGAGGCACGGGGAGCAACAGCTACAACAAATGAAGCTAAAAATTCAACAATAACTCGGATGGCTGCTGATATTTCCGAATTGCACAGTGGTTTGAGCACCATTAGGAGATATGTTAAATGTACTTGGACAGTTGTTTGGATTATATTTATTTTATTGGTTGTTTCAGAGTTATGGGAAGCATGTATTTAGGAAGCTATAATATTATCTGAAAGATGTATTGGTACTTGGCCAACTATGTTGTTCTATTAAAGATGTATTGGTATTTGGCCAAGTTTGAACTATGTAAGATGTTACCTTTTTAGTTAATGGAATGAAGTTGAATTTACATTTATTGATGTTCCTCCCTCACAAAGTTAGCATATTTATATGTCTACCTGGCACATATATGAAGGAACAACTATGCACATACTAGATATAGAAATTTTATCACTTCTACTCAAATCCTTCATCATTCACATGACTATTGAGATAGTTGTCAGAACAAAAAAAAGTGTATCAAACACTTGATGCAAAAAAGAGATAACTATTATCAGTTCTTCAAAAAATGGACAATCTAGTAGCCATCTTGCCATCTTGCCATGTTCATTTGCAGCCATCTTCCCTTAAAATGAGTTACAAAGTTCGGCCAAGCTGCACAAGAAGCAAACACTAGTTATCACACATTTTACATTTTATGTAAAATTCTTAAGCAACTGGACCAAAAAAAAATTTTGAAAAAATTGAAACCGAGTGCAATATTTACATTGGATATTCTGCCACAAGAAAGGTTTCATTTTAACTTGAAATCTTCACCTAATTACCCGTTTGAACAATATAAACAATCTTACCAAAGAAAAGAGGGAAAACATATATTATATCGTTAACACCCAATATTACATAAATTCTTAGCAGGAAACCCAGAGCTCAAATTCTCTAGAAATACCCAAAACTTACACTACCACTACCATCACATATAATGCTCAGAGTATAAATTAATATGCACATACTTACATTTGGCTGACTAAAAACTTGGTCTCCTCTCTCTACCATTTTTCTTTTTCCTCTTGTCAGAGTAGCAGGTTGGGTACTTGGCCTTTCTACTTGGGATCCTGAAGATGCCTGTAGAAGATCGATAATCAAACAAAAAACATGAGAGGATTAATGCCATAAAAAAAAACATCTCTTTAATAAATGGAAAAAAGCTTGAAGTGTAAGAACTCGAGATAACATAAAAATCCTTAAGTCCAAAAATTCAAATGCACATACTTGTACAGTTTGTTGACTGTTACAATAAGGAAAGCCACATTCTCTTCCACAAGATCTCTTGTTATGGCCTACATTTTCACATGTCCTACAGTGAATTTCCCTTCCATGCCTTGAAAGCTTGCACTTCCCCTTCTTAGGTTCAGTCCTAGCTTTTATTCTTTGTTTACGAGGCCTCCCAAACTTTGACTTAGACCATATTGGAGGTAGAAGAATGCCTAAGCTGCTCTGTTCCCAAAAGTCTTCACCTGGAATCGGTTCAAGTGAGTACTGGTAGGCTTTTAAAAACATCTCTTTCTTGTAACAATTATTAATCCACTTCTTGGGATCATCATTCTTATCTTGAATTGCAGCAATAGTATGTAGACAAGGCACACCACTAATGTCCCAACTTCTGCAGTTGCAGGTCCTCAATCTTAGGTTGACAGCATATTGAGATCTCCCAAGGCTCACCTCATATCCCTCATCTACATTACACATCACTTTCCATGGGTAACTATCTTTAATTTTTTCATGCAACTCCTTCATCATCAAATGACCATACTCTTCCCTCCACTTGCTTGCAAACATCCTCATTTTCATGTTTCTCTTAAATACATACGCCCTCATTTCTTCTAACATAGAAATAATGGGTTTGCTTTGGGCATAGATTAAAATAAAATTAAATGCCTCACAAGTGTTATTATCCACAGCATCACATTGAGCCATGTATGAAAAATATGCCTTACACCATAATTTGGGAACAACACGTAGTATGGCTTCCTTGGTGCCAGACTTTATTCGTTCTATCTCATCTAGCTTATTTTTCAAACTTGGCTCATTTGGAGACTTTGCCATAGCATAAAAAGCAAGCTTAAGTTCCTCACCTCAAAATTTTGGATACCAATTAACGTAAATGTGTCTGGCACATAACCTGTGTTCAGCTCTTAGAAAAGTCTCTTTAACAACATATGATAAGGTATGAAAAAAAAAATATTGCAATATCAACATGAATCTTAGAATCATTATTACCTTTTGTTGATCAGACATAAATGTCTAGTAGCATCCATCTATAGTTTCAATATCCGCTCGTAAATGCTCTAAAAACCAAGTCCATGATGAGGTACGCTCTCCTTCGACAACTACCCATGTCAATGGAAACATTTAATTGTTTGCATCCTACCCCACTGCTGTCAAAATTTGTCCCTTAACAACTCCTTTTAAAAAACAACCATCAAGCCCTAAAAATTTTCTACAACCTTCTAAGAATCCTTTTTTCAATGCACCAAAGCAAACATAAAACCTCCTGAAATAATGTGGAATTCCAAGACCCCTGTGATCAACTTCAATGTCAACACTATTTTCTGCATTTGAATTAACTAAAGCTTTTGCATAATCACCTAATTTTGAATATTCATAATCAACATCCCTCTCCAACTTCATCCTAACCCTTGTCTTAGCCTTCTTGCAAATGTTCAATGAAACTTTCACCCCCAAGACCTGCCAGATAGTTTCCTATAGAAAACTTTTCTTCATTTCGGGATGTTTAGCCATAAAGACTTCAAAATTTTTTGCTATCCATGGTGCTGTAATTTTTGAAATGTTATGCACTTTGTTGCACCTATGCTTCTTCTTATATGTTTTCACCATAAAATATATCTTCCATTGAAATTTCTCTCTAGATGCATAAACTAGCCACGGACACCCTACAGCCTTACATTTCACCCTAATCCGAGAAGGCTCATTCTTAACATAATCATAATCTGTCTTCTCAATGACACAATACTTTAATAAGGCTTCTTTAAACTCTTGGTGATTAGTGGAACTAAATCCAATGAAGAAGTTTACAGTAGGTTCATTTGGATCATACCTCTGAAAATGATTCATTCTTCTTCCCACAACAAGCTCGCCATCTTCCTCAGTTTCTGACATGAAACTGCCAAGGTTAAAATTATCCAACTCATTTGATTTGTTTGACGTCTCACCCTCACTGTTGACATTCTCCTTTGTTACTGTTGTTGGCTGTGTAAAACAAAAGTTTGACAATAATTTGGCTACAGTAGGATCACTCAAACAAACACCACTATATTGCCTCTTCACCTTATTTATTCCATCTAAGACCTCTTCATCAGCCACTCCTCCTATTGTTTCATCAAATTGATTCAATTCTTCTCTTAATGCATCATTTTGATCCTCCCCCTCATCATCACTGCCACCGTCCTCCCCACCTTCACTATTTTCTATTTCTTCCTCATGATAATCTATTTTCTATTTCTTCCTCATGATAATGAACCTCAGGCACACTTTTTCCCTCACCCTCCCATTGTCCTTCTAACCATTCGTTCACTTTCTCATTATATTATTCACCAACCTCCTTAAAAAAATCGGTACTTTCAACCTCAAATGGACAATTACCCTTCACTTTGTTATGTGAGTGCATCTTTTATTTATTCCATGCATAGTGTGCTACACATAAACTTCAACTTTCCCAACATTTAATGCACAACCCACCATATCCATTACAGTGGCATCATTATGTAATGCCCTCAAATCTTCATTCAAAGATTTCTTTGATACCCGATAGTGAATGGCTTTAACATCTCTACCATCATATCCTATTTCTTTTAGCATATCCATAAAGCACCAGCAAGTAATGTCATCACTTTCTAATTCCTTTTCACATTCCAAATAATCTATATATCTAACATTTGGATCCCATAACAATACTCAGCCATAGTACAAATTCACTTTGAACTTCACCATCTGTAAAACAAAAAAATAACAACTCATATATTATAGTAATGTCAACTGTATATGGTATCTAAACAAACGGGCAATTAAATTTTGATACTTTGTTTACTCTATTCAAAAGCACAACCCGACAACCCAATGTTATGTCGCCAAGGATATGTATACTAAAATGCCCAAAAGTTCAACCGGATGCTTAAGACTTATATTTTAATTATGGAATCGTAATGCATTCAAATGCTGTTCATTTACAAAATATTTACAAAATCATATAAAAATATTCGATGGTTCATTTATCAAATCAAACCTGATGCAAAACAAAACTTACCTTTATGCTTTTGAACAAGTGATGGCAACGAAAACCACTAAAGAACCAACAATCTTTCAGACAATCACTGAATCCAAAACATTTGTCCCACCAAAACCTTTTGTCACGCTGCAATGGTCCCCAATTCTTTCTCTCTTTTTTTTTGTTCCAATCAACCACGCTCCACTGCCGCCAAAACTCTCCCATTTCGCGCCAGCTTATATTCATCAAGATTGAATTTAATTGGGAGAATACTCAATTTGTTCTCTTTCTTCTATTTTCTTTTCGTTTTCCTCCTCACAACTCATTTCGTTCAAACTAACCCCCACGTGATGGCATGTGACTAACTTAAACTGCATGAGGGGGTGAAAGGTCCCAAATTCAAAAGTTCAGGGGGTGAGCCGGCCCGAGTCACATCCCAGGGGGCAAAGGGTTTGAGTTACACAAGTTCAGGGGGCAAAACTGCATTAGGACTGGCCTGTGGCCGTTTTGCTCTCACAAGATCCGAGGGTTGAACAAAGCTCATTCCATGCTTTTTTATAAGATAAACAATGGTGATAGTTGCACTACATACCACGAGTGCCAAGTGGAAAACAAACTAGTTTAGTTGCTGATGAAATGCAGACTTTCAGCATGATTATCTACCATACATATGTTTCAGTTTCCAAATGTATAGGAAGTGCATACTCCAAGAGTTTCCAGTACATGGAAGTTAGAAGCACTAAACCTATTGGAGAATGGTGACAGCAACAATAACAAATACATACTGGAATACCTCTGTCACGGGATATTTAAGCATTAGCAAATCAATCAAACTTGACTAAAAATCCTTTCTTGTCAGAATTGTGACGCAAGAATTTTAGAGAAGATTACCAAGAGGGAAAATGATACTTACCTTCTTGATTTTCCGATATTTCAGCGAACCAAAACACCACCACCAAATTTTCTTCCATCCTCAATGAAATCAAAGCACTCATCAAAGTGTTGAGCAATGTTTATGTCTGTTTTGTTGAAAACTACCCTCAATTTCCAGCAAAAAGTCATGTAAGTTAATTTTTACAATCAATACTGGACATTGAACACACCAATTCAGGATGCTAATTACATACTTCCAACCACAAAAAGGACAAGGAAAACAATAACACATTTCTAAAGAGTTGAAAAAAGAAAAAAAAAAAGGAAGGAAGAAAATGGGTAATAGGCAAAAACACAACAGAGAGACAAAGTTATGTTAAAATGGGTAATAGGCAAAAAAACAACAGAGAAACAAAGTTATGTTTTCTAGAAAGAGATAAGAGCTGAAATGGGAATTGAAACCCTGTCAACTGTAGCAGGCAGGTTAGTTCTAGTCCAAATTGAGAAGTGGATGAATGTTTAGAAAATTAATTAAAACCATGATCTAAGCTCTTTGCTACACTTGAATAAACTATATTCAAGCAAAGTGGACAGACTTCGCACCTGGAATTATTTCATGCACAAAATCACTTGAATGCACAGGCATGGAAGAAGTAGCAACTGTTAAAATATGGGTGATATTTAAATTCTTCAGTGCCTCTCTGTTATTAGCAGCTCCAGTAGAACCCAAGAAGAGACCCTGAGACATTGAGATAGGAGAAACAAGCACCTCCCACGATTAGGATAATTAGGCAAGGAAGAGTAAACAAAAGAAGTTCCCTACCTCTTCAATTTTTAAAGGAACATCATCTCTGAATTTCTGAGTAATCCTTGTAACTGGCAAAGAAGCTGCTAACCAACAAAATCATCAAAGTTCTACATTACCCATCATATAATCAATAAAATCTATAACTTCCATTTGAAATGCATTAATTAAGACAAACACCTGGATTATTAAGGGTTTTTTGTGCCCCCATGAATCATCAGTATTGCGAGGGAACCAGCACAGATGAGGAGAGCATGTAAATATCGCACCAAATTGGCTTGACGAGTCCTCCCATACTGATCACAAGAAAATGAATATTTCATCTGAAAGCACACAGTAATTCATTTAGTACTGTTCTCAAACCTAACTTTAAAGAAATATTGCACATTATACTGATGCAATCTGTATCAAAGTCTGATTTTCTAATGAAAAACAAAAAGTGCATCTCCAATATGAAAAATTTCGTAAGTTAATGTTCCAACAGAACTTTTCCCAAACATGAAAACTTGCTGCATGTACACCTACTGTGATTAAAAAAGAAAACTTAAACCACCGGGAAAACAAAAAGCATAATAGAAAGAAAGAGAACATTTATGATGATATAAACAGTAACAAGAATAGCACAATAACCAAACAAACTCATCAACCAAACACTGCAAGCACACAATTCCCTGTCTCCAGTCATTATCTATTTGCCCTCTCCACCTCTGCCACTGACGCCAACCCACTTCCTATCTGAGTAGGGAGATTCAAGACAATCAAAAGTGATGAACAGAACAAGCTGCCAAGTCATCCCCCTCAATCCCTGGAAGTGTACCCAAGACAGCTAGGTATGCTGGAATACCAAGGGGATCGGTAGATGATACCTTATCTCTTATTTGGAAGATGCAGTCAAAAGCTGCTTTCAGACACTCCACACAAGACTGCATTTCGACTGGAGCACTCTGTTTTCGTTATTTAATAGATGATGATTCACATTTGCTTGTCCGATAAGTTTGTTGGTCCAATAAGTTTGCCTTTATTGGCATGATTCTCCGCTCAACAGTCATGATCAAATCATCTATAGCAGACAGAATATCAGCCGTGCTTACTTCCCGTGTTTTGCTGGAAGCTGATTCAGCAGTGCTTGTCTGATAAGTATGTTGGTCCATGTTCACATTTGGATGACCAACCTTTCTTCTCTGTGTGCTCCTTGTGATCATGACATTGTCAGCTAATTCATCTGATTCACCACTTCCTTCCATTGTGTTGTTGGCCTCACCAGGCAATGTGTCCATCCTCGGACACCAGTCAGTGCCAGCAATTGATCTGGTCTTCGAGAACATTATACACGTCCTCAAAATTTGGAATCCTCTGAAGGTGGGATTTTACAGCCTGTGGACATCCCTATCACAATTGGGCCACGCATATTCATGAGCTGACAGTAAACAGAGTAATTTCTTTAGTAAGCAATAACTAATAATATTCATGAAATATAAAATACCTGAATTCGGCTCCCCCACCAGTCATCATCTGCATCAATCCCCTTCTTGAAGTGGCATCCAACACCAGTGGTTGGTCCAACCGGATTCTTCCATTTATTCCATAAGCATTTCAGGTTCCCCCATTTGTTTTTCAACTGTTTGTACTCATAACCTCTTGGCGACCGTTCATTAAATTTTTTCTTGACATTAGCCCATCCCCTCTTACTTAAATGCTTACCATCAATGTTACCCTCATTTATCTCTTCAGCACACACACGACATAAAATTTCAGTGGCATGGTATACCATTTAGCCCTACTGCCCCTAACTTTTGTTGGATATTGTGAGGAAGATCCACCTTGCACAGCATGAACAGTTAAAGGTGAATTTCAATCGATTGACAACACTGTGAAATGATTTAGAAACTTAACCTTCAAGCATTTCACCAAGAGGATACATGAAAAAGGGAATCCATCAAACCAGAAGCATCACTAGTTTATATCACAGGGACATCTAATATACCACACGCACATTTAATATCACTGAACTGCCTTTTTCATTTACCAAAATCACAATAAAACCAAAACCGAAAAGGCATGTAACTAAAACAAGCAAGACTTGGTAAATAACAACCAGCAAATACATCATGGATACATATTTTGTCTACTTGCTTCTGTGAAGAAAATAAATAAACAAACAAGAAATGATTCTTCTCATCACTTTAACTAGGTTTGAATCGATTCTATAATGTATTTGCACAACAAAGATAACAGACATTCACCACACGCAACTTCTGATTTTTTTTTTGGAGGGAGAGAATCGATTACTCCCAAACCCTCTTGTTCTCTAGGATTGTCAACGGAGAATATGGAAGTTAATGAATTTTCACCTAAATGTCTCTTAATTAGCACGTAACTGATTACTCCAACTAAACCAGGCATCCCACTTAAACTTTTCATCACGATGAAATTGCAAAAGTGGAACCCATATTGACTTTGTGACCCAAGTTGCAAGTTGAAACACACCCACCCCCACCGCCAAGAAGCTTCAGCTCTCCTTTAATATTTAGGCTAAAAAGGCATGAAAGCAGCGGCCTTTTGTCGAAACCTCTCGAACTTATACCGGTCATGTCATCGGCCAACCAACCAAAATTTCCGAAACCCTCAGGCGACCCAATAGCGTTCGCTGCCGCTCTGAAGCCTAAAACAGCAGCTAGCTTACCGCGATCACTTTAACGACGCACCAGAAAAAAAATTAAGCAGAGCCTAACTATAGCACATTAGCGGAACTTTAGGTAAAACACAAGAAAATGGAATGCCTGCCGCCTGACTTAGACCGCGAAAATATGATGGCGACTCACAAGCATTATTGCGGGGAGCGAGTGCCATGGCCCGGGAGTCCACAACGAGTTCGGCGGCGCAGTGGTTGGAATCTGGGGGGGGGGGGGTGGCGTGGAGCAAGGTTAGGGGCTTTCGAAGGTCTCATCCTTGAGGTTGACAGTGGCTTTGGAAGACTTAGCGTGGTGGGGACAATCCCTTATACAAGTGTGCGACAGTGGTAGAGCGAGGCAGCTCCTCTGTTCCAGCACCTGAAGGTAGTAGCAGAACGTGGTTCAGTTTTTCTCAGAATTTGAACCGAGAAAAATTTGGGGGTGGACTAGCGTCAGCGACAAGCTTCTGCGTTTACCGTGGCAAAAGCAGAAAATTTTCCCCTTTAAAGGCCAATTAAAGAACAAAAACCAAAAAAAAAAACAAAAAAGCCCACATGTACATGATAACCGAGTGGTCTCTTTGATTTCTTATGGGCTGTGCACGTGGTGGTTGCCCTGCGAGCCCAGCTTGATTTAAATGCTTCTGGGTTCTGGCCCAAACGAGTGAACTACTGTTGTGACACGGTGCCACGTGCCATTGGAAGGGGAGACATTAGTGGCGGGAGCCAAAAAAAAGTCCGGTGAAACTTTGGGAAAAGTAGCGAATCACCTAGCCATATATGCGCCAGGGCATATCACATACCATTATTATTATTATTTTTGCAGTTAAATCTGTTATTTAAGTTTCTTTTGAAGAAATATTAGCCACTAATTTTTATAATTGGGACAAATTAGTTACAAGTAAAATTAATAGTTGAAATATTTCATTATCTCATAAAAAATATTTCATTATCTCATAAAAATTTTATTAAATATAATGATGACATAACAGATTAAAATAATAAATTACACTATTAATCCCTGAGCTATATATATTCTAATGTACACTAATCCCTGAACCGAAAGATAAAATATAAGGACCATCTCCTTAATGACAAGTCCAAGAATGTCTTCTTAATCATCTCCTTCACCTAGCGGTCAACATCTCAAACACATCAATAGAAAATTAGAAAAAAAAAAAAAAAGAAGAAAGAAAGAAAGAAGAACAGAGTTCGTTTCATCTAGCTAGGTTTTTTCTTTCAATTTCTTCAAATCAATTGTCCCCCGAAACACCTAGATAAAATTTAATTTGATTTTTCTTCTGCCAGCATCTCCTTCACGGTCTTCGTCGAGTCAGCTTGCAGCAAACGCTACGGTTTGGCACTCGCCTCATACTACGTTTGGGAGGGTTCCAACCCCATCTTCATCACCAAAGCTCTCTGATCGGATCTCATGACCGAAAATGACTTCACTTCCATTCTTCAGTATAATAAGTAATTGACCAACAAGGGCAATGTCCAGTGGAGGACTCGATTCATCGTCCCTTTTCCCTGCAACTGCATTAATGGCAAGTTTCACGGCCATGTCTTCAGCTACGCAGTCCAGTCCGACGACACCTATGACTGGGTTGCCACCAAGTACTACTCCAATTTGACCATTGCTAATTGGCTCCAGCACTTCAAATCTTATGACCACACCCAAATACTCAACTCTGCTACGCTCAACGTCACCGTCAATTGCTTCTGCGGCAATAGTTCCGTGTCCAAGGACTATGGGTTGTTCATGACGTATCTGCTCAGGCTTGGGGAGAACCTCAATTCGGTATTGACACAGATGTATCTTTCAACAAACTTCATCGACTTGGTGCGTCACTACAATGAGGGGATCGGTTTTAGTAGAGGTGGCACTATCAGAGGGTATTTCAGGGAGTTGGATCGAGGAATCGGAGGGGAAAGATGATCTGAGTTGGCTGAGGTTGAGAAGGTGTTGACGAAAGCTATGGCGAGGTTTTTTCTAGTTTTCTCCACATGAAAGCGGGGGTGCTGCCAGGGATGGAGTGCGGAGGCGGAGGCAGAGGGGTCAGATGGAGAGATAGCCAGATGGTGTGCCAGCACCTGCAGCAGAGAGAGGGAAAGAAGGAAGAGGATTCTAGAAGAGAGAAGAAAAAATAAATTTTTAGGGGTATTTGTAGTGTTTGATAAAATTTTAGAGCTAAGTTAGGATAAAATATGTTATGTCATATTATCCACATAGTGTTACTACGTAGATTATATTTGTCATATCATTATCCACCATTGAGATTGTAATAAAAGTGGGTTATCTCAGCTCAAAAGATAATATTAATAATGAATTTAATTGCAAGGAAAAAAAAATAACAGTGACCGATCTGCCTATATTACAAATATGGATGCCTAATTTGCCCCTTTTGCCTAGGGAAAATGGAATCAAAACTTTTTTCTTTTTTACCTGAATGCACTATTAGTCCTCCGAACTCTTCCAATTCAAACGAGTCGGTTCCTTAACTTTAACTTGATATGATTAGCCCTCAAACTTTGTGAAATGTTATGACTTAGTCCTTAATTTTTTTCAAAATGCTGCAGCTGAGTCCTTCGCCTGTTAAGACAAACTACAACCTCAAGTCCAAATTTTCAATCTTTTGGTAAAATGATTTTCCATTTAGAAATTTTCATTATCACCAAATTCATGAATTAATAAACTTTCTTAAATTGCTAACTAAAAAATTAATATTTAAATTACTTAAAGATGATAATCCAAAAAATATATACAATAATTATAAAAATTTTCAATTTTATATTTTTCTTTTTTTTTTTTAAACTATTTTGATTTTTTTATTGGAAAGAAAAAAAATTCCCTTTGTCCCAAATCTTTTGCTCCATTTATTTTCGGCAATTAATCTAGGATTTTTTATTTTTAATATTTTAATATATAAATGGAAAATCTTTATATATGAATGATAAATCAAGACATGTAGTTTCTAAATATATTTTTTTTAATTTTTCTAACAAATAATAATATAAATAAATTTAAGTCAAAATACAATAAAAAGTCAAATAGCACAAAATTTTTGAGATGGATGGAGTACCTTTTATCTACTTCATTTTTGCGTTATTTATCTTTTCTAAATATTCTTCTCATCTTATTTATACAAAATCCAGGGATTTATGAATTCATAGATCATTTTGTTGGGGAGTTTTTTTTCCTATTAGACTGTGTTTTCAGAACATTTTCCCAATTAGACTCTTTTCTATTAATATTTTATGATTTAGATTTAACGAGATCACATCATTTTAAATCTAAGATGGTATTACAATTTCTTTTGTTTTGTTATCATTTATTCTCGATAAAAATTTGAGAAATAAATAATAAAATTAGACACTTTTATCTAAGCATTAGCTAAAATTTTATGCTTAGTCTTTAAACTTATTAACTCTATAAACTTTTTTCCAGGCACAATTTTTAAGGTTTTCATTTTTTGTCCCATTTTTTCCCGTTTTGCCCTTTGGTTCACTTCCTAGAAGGTTCCCGTTGATGCCTCCTCACTTCCTTCCCCAACCTCCTTAACGTCGTCACCTCGTCTTATCTACATCACTTCAATCGTCGTCCGTCGCATCAATAACGTTGGTCACACTAATCTTTAACCGTTCGTCGCGTCGATCTTCTTTCGTCATTTGCTTGGATCATGTTGATCTCTGTCCATCGTCAGGTCAATCTTCATCTATCTACTTCACCTCAATCGTCTGTCTGCTTCGTTCATTTACATCAATCTCTGTCTGCTTGACGTTGATCTCCATTTAGCGATGTCATCAATATCGATTTTTGCAGACGATGGCCTTAATCAAGACTTGGGACGATGAAATCGATTGATGTTGTTTAATCGAGCTTCTGATTCTAGGAACTAGGATGATTGTTAGGGATTTTGTCTGAAAATAAAGTTTAAATTGAGGGTAAAAGGGTAAATTTATTCTTTAAAATTTTTCAAAAGAGAAAATGTTTTAACCTTTATGAGATAAACCCAAAACGAAAAACATTTCATCTAAATTAGGACGGAGGGAGTATTATGTAAACATTCAAATAGGAAAAAAAAATTTAAAATGTATCCTAAAAAAAGCAACAGAAGATTGCAATCTCAAACTTATAGTAAGTATAAATGAAAAGTAAAAAATCTAATAATTACTAACATAAAATTAGCACTAAACCTCTAAAAATAGCTTGCTTGCTTTTAGTTTTTTCTACGAAAAAATCATTATTGAGCAATACTAATTTGGAGCTTTATTTTTGTTATCTTCTATTCTTTGGCTTCAATAGCTTATAATTTGGAGGTTAGAAAACAACTTCATACTTTGTAGATTACATAAAAGATTGATTTATACTTTTTAATTACATGTCTAGCCATTCTGGTTTGTTTGGTTATGACTGTATTTATTCTAGCCAAATGTAGACAAAAGTAGGGCATTTGAGAAAAAAGAGGTTTATTTAAGGCATAAGCCTCTTTTGGCCCTTATATTTTTCTCACTATGACATATAATATAACCCCTCAAACTTTAATTCCGATTGACTTATCCCTTAAACTTTGAAATATGGGGCATTTTACCACTGGTGAATGACATGCGTTTTACCCCTGGTGAATGACATGCGATCACGTGACTAATATATTTAACAGAATTGACGGTTTTTGGCTATTGCATGACTGAAACAAAAAAAAAAACAAAAAAAAGTGAATGACCTAAATGTATTTTGCTCACATGAACCCCAAAAAAATAAAATTTGTTGCTCTGCTCTCTCCGCCTTTCCAATCTTTGCAATCTCTCTATCATTATGACTAGGGAAATTGATAGACGATAGAAGTCCTACGCTCATTAATTTCACTTTCATTTCTGCTTCCCGAAATTGATCAGACTACTAGCCTAAATTTTCAATTAATTGGCCTCTAACCGTGGGGCTTGCCCTTCTCCACTGAGGGAAAATAGGAAGGGAGGAAATTATAGGAAAACCAGATAATCTTCCGAGGCTTAGTTTGTTCATACTCTCCTTTTTCAATACCATGTTTTTCACCCCCTTTCAGAATTAAGTTCATTTTTTTTTTTGTCTTTTTTTTTTCCTTTTCAGTTTTTTTGAAGAATCTCTAGAAAGCACATCAATTCTGCTATACCTTTCTTTCTATCTATGAATTTCCTGTTATTAAAACAAACACCTTCATGAAAAAGCTTTTGTTGATGATGAGAGGAAAGTAAAAAAGACTGATGAGTACTGCTTTTTCGCTCTCAATTAGTGTAGAAGAACTCCTACAACTAGTCACCGGTGGTTAATATGTTGAGTCGACAAAGAATCGGTCCATCATTGAGGAAAAGCTTCTTTCTCTAGAGGAATCGAAAGAAGTTGTTACCAATTAAACATTAACATTAACTGCAATCTCAGTTTAGGCTTAATGGTGTTCGTAGTTGTTTTTTAACTAGTTGTTGGTGGAGAAAAAAAAAAATACGAGGTGCATGGATATCAAATTTTTACTTATTTATCTGAACAATGGAAGTGTGATCAATTTTGACTTGAAATTTTTCAGAAGGCATCTTTGTCAGAAATTTACAATACCAAATTTCATTTCCCTAATCATGATGATAGAGAGATTACAGAGATCGGAAAGGTGAAAGAGCAGAGCAACAAATTTTCTCTTTCAGAGTTTACGTGGGCAAAAACCATTTAGCTCATTCACCTTTTTTTTTTTTGTTTCAGCCATACAATAGCCAAAACTGTCAGTTTTGTTAATGATATCAGTCACGTAATCACATGTGATTCACCAAGGGGTAAAATGTCCCATTTTTACAAGTTTGAGGGACAAGTCCAGCTGAGCAAAAGTTTAGGGGTTAAATGTCCAAGTCAGAAAAGTGTGAGGGCCATAAGAGGCTTTAGGCCTTTATTAATTAACTGCTTAATTAGAATAATGAGTATTTAGATTTGAACAAAAGATCAAAATTAAATAACAATAAGACATTAATGAGTAAGAAAATAATTAAATAAGCAAGTGAAGATAAATTGAGGAAGAAGACAAGGGAAAACTTATTGCAAAGTTAAAGATTGAATGAAGGTGCGGATAAACTCCTAAATGGGCATCTATTTAAAAAAATAAGAAAATATTTCTGAAAAATGAATGGTTAAGGTAAAAATTGAGAGAATAAAAATGATTTTTTTTTACAATAAAGGTAAAAGTGGCAAATAAATCACTGATCTTTTTATCTCAACGTATATCACCCACTATCATTTTTTTTACAGTTAAATCGTCCACTAAAGTTCGCGATCGAGTTAATATTAGTCACTGATGTAACGTCTATCCAGCTGTATGATGATGTGTCAAATTTTGATGATGTGGTGACATACGTGCCTATATATGTGGCAAGCTTGTGTATAAGAAAAAAGGGAAAACTTCTAACTTTACTTCCAAACTTTTATCTAATACTACAAATATCCCCCAAAGTTTATTCCCAAACGACAATCTTGACAGAATCAGACACTACCAGTGGCAGGCCCCCTTGCAGGCGAGCTACTAGAGAAGTTGTCCCCAAATGACGAACTTTGCCCAAACCCTTGAATAGATCGTCATCAAGGACCAGATTCAAGATCAAAAGATCCTCATCATCATCCTCGCGTTCCACATCCATCATCTCTTCCTCCGCGACCATCTCCTCCATTTCCTCATCCACCCGACAATCCTTAACATCCAAGTATTACACCGACGACGCTTCTCCAATTGCTATAATGGAGCTTGTAGCGGAGAGCACGGAAGAGCAGGAACCCTCCATGGCTTCTACTGCTAAACTCAGACCAGGCGAGGTTGTATGCTATTGGCGGTGTCATAGGCGATTATTTCGATTATAGAGAGAGAAGTGGGGAGAGGTCCAAAATGTGGAGGCGGCTATTGATGAGGATGTCGAAGATTCTGGACGGTGGCGACGACGAGACGGGACTCATAGAAAAGGGATGGTTTTTCAGACATAATTTATAGTTTAGGGGCCTATGTGCATGAATTAAATAGTTTGAGAATAAATGTTGTAGTTTACCTAGAAAGATAGTAATTATGTGGCATTAACAAAATTGAATATTTTAGAGAAAATTGAATATTCCCTCTATAAGATTGTACAAGTCGCTAATTTGTCTAATTTTCAAAACAATAGTTATTAAATTTTACCCAATCATAAACTTTAGTAGGCAATTTAACTGTAAAAAAATAACAATAAGTGATATACATTGAGATAAAAAAATTAATGATTTATTTCCCCTTTTTACCTTATAATAAATCAAAGAAAATAGTTTCTTTAGACAGTGAAATATAAATTACTCCTAGGTACTGTTTCTGTCTTTCTTTCCACCATTACCCTCCTCCTCCTCAGCTGGTCAGCCCCATTTCTGCCGCGTGATTTCTGCAGTTCACAAGTCGAAACTGATCTAAGTTTTTGAATTAATCATCTGGGTATGTCAAGCTTCATGATTAAATTGGTTTTTTTAACTAATTTGGCGAGAAACCTCCTCAAAAGCCCCCTTCACTGTGGCCGGCCGACCTTGCCATGGTTGACCTCGCACCGACCTGGCCGTGGCTGATCTCGCCATGGCCAACCTCACCTCAACCACCATCGGGGCTACTGCCTCAACTGTAGCTTCACATACGCTGCCAATACACTAGTTCAACAACTACTATTGCTGCCAGAACCGGCTCAGTCGTACATTTTTCTAAAGAGGCTGGCAGCTAGACTCTTGGGACATTGAGACGATTTAAGCTCGGGATTGGCCATGAATCATAAGAGGAATTCATGCTTGGTCGTGGCTCTTGGGTTAAATCTAATGAATTTGGGGAGTTAGTCAAGGGAAGAGAAGGTTTAAAATAGTGAGACAGAGCTGCAAAGAGAGGGACACAGAGCTAAAGAGAGAGGGAGAGAAACAATTTCTTTTTCGGGACAAGGACAAACAAGAGTGAAAGTAGAAGAGGGTAACATGGCCTTTGTACCTAATATAATTTGGCAAAAATGGAAATGATGTAAAAAATTTAAGACAACCCAGAAAGGAATATAGTGTAAAAAATATAGGACAAAAATAGTACTCCCCCCGTCCCGCTTTGTTTGCACCATTTGGATTTGCACGCAGGCCAAGACGTGTTACTGTTTTCCTACTCTATTCCAAGTTTGCCCCTTCAACTCCTCTCTTCCCTCTTTGCCTGTGAAGCCTTTCTCCGGCGCTTTGTTTTACTCTCTCCGCCACTCTCTCTTTTGCCGACCTCGATTCTTCCTTCCATCATCACTGCAGAACCAGTTGCATCTCGTCATATTCCGCACCGTCGGATGTGAAACGAAGGCAACCATGGAAGCTGGGTCTAGAGTCGCATCGGTCCTCGATCTGCCGCCTTCGTCCACGATCGCACCGTCCTCGATCTACCGCCTTCGTCCACGATCGCACCGGTCCTCAATCTGCCGCCTGCGTCCACGATCGCACTGATCCTCGATCTGCCGCCTTCATCCACGATCGCATTGTTGCCTCCTTGATCTGCTACCTTCCACGATGGTCCCATCGCTTCCTTGATCTGCCACAGTACCCGATAGCACCATTGTCTCCTCAATCCACCACCGTGCACGATCGCGCCATTCTCGATCGCTCTTCTCAATCTTCGTCATCGATCCACCACTGTTCTCGATCTCTGCTCTCGATCATCATTCTCATTCTCGATTTCCATTCTCGACTGCCATTCTCGATCTCTGTCCTCGATCCACTGCCGTGCACGGTCGCACCGTTCTCAATCACCTTGCTTAATCTCCCAACCGCATCCAAATCGGTGATGTTAAACTGTTAGAATCAATTTTGGAAATTTGGCAAGAATTGTAAAGGGCATAATCATCATTTAGGTTAGTAAAACTTACTAAAAGGGGAAATGGTGCAAAGAATTTGGGACAGCCCAAATAGGAAAGTGGTGCAAAGAATATGGGACGGAGGGAATATTAAATAATAACAATTTCTTTATATTATTAGACATAATTTTTTTCAATTATCATTTTTAAATAATTTAATTATTTAATTGTTGTAGTTGGAAATATAGTAAAGTTTATTAATCCATGAGTTTTGTGCAAGCAAAGGGCCAATTTGGTTCTAATTAATGTGATTAATTCAACTGCATTAATAAAACCGGTTTGGGTCAATTTGCAGGTTAAATACGGCCCGCTGGATTTACAAAATCACACTTATGCCATCCCTGTTCGTTCTCCATCACTGGATCCCTAGTTCTCTGCCTTTCTTGTTATGATTCTCCATCCTTCTCCGCCTTCTATGGTCTGATTCTCTATCGTCCACCTTTCCTACTCCCACCACATCTTCCTTTTAGCCTTTTCCATCCCTTCCCGTGGTTCTGTCTAGCCATCCTTGTCATCTTTCCTGCTGCCACCCGCTCTTCCTCCTCATCCACCTACAATCACCTTTAGCCGAACAGCCTCCCAATCGGCCTCCTCCCCAAAGGCATCTTTGAATTTTCCCTCGACCCTCTCATGAATCATTTCCTCATTCATCTCCCCTACCCCAACAACGCCCGCTTCGAGTCTGAACTCCACTACGATTTCAATGTCTTCGGGATCTTGATCGAGACCAATTATTCGGCATGTCCCAACAGGAGCTCTTCCTCTAGTTTCCCATTAGGGGTATTCACATCGATGATCCTGCCTTTAGCTTAAATCCACTTCAATGTCAGCGTCGTTGATAAGCAGTTTTCCTTGTCGTTGTTTGAGAGCCCTCATGACTACACAGCTGCCGATCCTCCTAGTTTCTCTGCCCCTAAGGTAAGCTCGCTTCTCCTTTTTCTACTTTAATTCTCCCTTTCTTCACCGATCTCGCCGACAAGTTAGTCTCGATGGAGGCCATATCAGGACTACGACAAGAGGATCTATGTTTGGGTTTCATCGATCTTCTCATGAATCTGGGTTTCATTGAGGACTGCGTTGAAGACGTGGCGGCGCTGGTTGGAGATAGGATTCAGTCGGTATAAGGAGTGGCACCCGTGTAAATCTAGCAAATCCAATGTCCAAATGTCATTTGACCTAGGCGGGTTTCATTTAACCCATGAATCAACCCGATCCAAGTTGATTAATGCAATTGAATTAATCGCATTAAATGGAAACGAACTGGCCCAAAAGCTTCTAAATGCAAGGGTCATTTCACTAAAAGTTTAAAAGTTAGGATTAATGGTATAGTTTGTATGGACTATTGAGAAACTAACGTATTACATTTCTAAGAGTTGAGGGATTAAGTTATACTTAAAGGACTAGATCACATGAGTTGATAAAGTTCAAGGACCAACTGTGCAATTAGGCCTTTTTTTTTATTTTCGAAATTCAAATCCATTTTGTAAGGCCAAAAGTTTAATTTAAGACCTGAAATCTCGGATGCAAGCCAGTTTAAGGAAGGAAATAGATAAAATTCGGGCTAATTGGACTCGAACAAAAAAAAAGGTGAAAATTTCAATTTGGAGTTGGTTAAACCCGACTTAATCCGATCAAACCGTATTGCAAGCCTAAATGCAATATACCTACTCATAAGCCTAACTTATACACCAACTCAATGCCTTTTTTCAGTTATTCATTTCATTTAATTAACTCATTAATGTTACCCAATACAAATAACTAAGCCAATAATTAAAAAACTTAATTGACATACAGACCACAATATCACGTAACTAGCTTGGAATTGAATCCCAACTTGGGTGGGGTCGGATGTAAGGTAGACTAGATTGTAGAATATCTCTTGTAATATCCTAAATACTTAAAAAAAACCTACTATCTCCTACCGTCCTTCTCTTTCTTACAAAATCTAACCACCATATGATTCTCAATACACATCTTCACCTTAACCATCTTCATGTTCCCCGGCAATCGAAACCATCGTAGAAATTTTCTAAAGTCACACTCTATGTGGTGCCATTTGTGTTTCTTTCTTCCCCCCCCCCCCCCCCCCCCCCTCCCCTCTAATATGAAGGATTCACTCATCCTTCACCATCACCACCACCTCTTTCTTCAGCCCCAACACGTCCAGCTTTAACACATGCACCTCCAGGGTGTCATTCCAATCGTTGCTCGCAATTACCAAATAGGCAGCCTCACACACCATCTGTAAGGGTACGCATATGATTATACTAGGGGTGAATAATCATAAATGACAGAGGCACGACTAGATGGCAACCAAATTTCTTCCCTTGGGTAGAGGTCATGGTTTTGCTTCGATGAAATTTAAGAAACTAAAGCTAATCCCAAATAATCATGTTTAGTTTGGTTTGAGCCCAAGCTATAATTTGCTAGGTTGGGTAGAATTTATGAGGCTATTATAGGTCACTTATATTTTTTAGTTCAACCTGAACCCAACCCAAAAACCTATACTTACAGCTTTATCTATTTGCGTTAAGACTTTGGAACCTTTGTTTTTCCCAAAGGCCCTAGGAATTGGAGATCACAAGAAAAATCAAATAATGACCATCTGCTATAATAATGATTATAATAGAATAATTAAACTGAACTAAGGTCAATTAGCTCACACTAGAGCTCGACTTTATAAGGTTCCGGACAGACTTAGGCTTGAGTTTGGGCTTGATAAGCCCTAAACATAAGCTCGAGCTTGGCTCGATGGCATCAAGGGTTGATTCTAACTTTTAAAATTTTATGGGTTATACTAATTTTAGGGTTGCAATTAATCCTACATGGAATGGTGTTTTTATAACCTGAGAGAAAGCGTAAGTTTTGAAACTGAAAGGGTAAGTGTCATTATGACCTGATATAGGGGTGGATGTAATTAACTATGTTATATAATTGTACTGTTTGAACTTGATTGACCTAAAGCTCAAGCATCCAACACTTATATCTTGACTCGACAAGATAACAAATAATTTTTCAAACTCGAGCTTGAGTTACTAGTTAAAAACTAGGTTCAATTACACCCCTAATAATGCACATTCTCTATTTTAAATGTATAAGTCATGTACTCAGAAGAGGAATCTATGAGGAAAATTATATGGTGATTGTCTATCAAATTTGGTGAAATTTACAAAAACCTAATCCTGAGGTTTAGCTTCACCTACATTTACCCTTTTGTATATTAAAAAACTTACACTTACCCCCTCTATTGCTAACTAAGTTAGCTAATCAATTAAGAGAAAAGAAAAGAAAACCTACACTATCCTTCTACTTTTTTTTATAAGCCCAAGCATCCAGACGTTTTGGATCTAACAAAGTAAACTTCTTACTATTTGTTTCTTTTGGGTAATCAACTAATCAAACCCTTTTGAAAATTCCAATAACATCATTCAAAATATGGTAGAAACACAAGAAAATGAAAAAAGTTTCTCAAATTTTTAGTCTCCATATATTCAACAAAACTAAGTGCCACGATAAACTCCATTTGAGAACAAAATTGTGACAAGCGCTGGTAGAGGTAGGGCTTAGTACTTAACGGAAGCTAATACGTCTAGCTGTGAACCTAGTTTCTCCTCTCCGGTCTTATTAGCCTTCAATCTCAGTTTGTTAAGCTGCTTCATTTTCTCATATGCTACTTGAGCCCTATCCTTTCTCTTCTTCTCATCAAGTTCCGCAACAAGCAGATAAATGCTTAAGAAGTTAATTATGAGACAACACTTGAATTTTTATTACCCATTTGATAAAATGGACATAAACTTTTCAATGCTATTTACTCATTCGCCCAACAAGCAAGCAAAGGGGAAAAGGGCTAATCTCTCCATATCAAAATTCTAACAAACCAAACATTCACAGAATTTATTTTTGCTAGATATTACTCGTAACTTTAGCTGAATTGTTTACGAGCCAGGCAGACATAAATCTTAAAAACCCTAGTCAACAATCATGAAAAAGATTAAGAACCCAAATGGATCAAATGGTGAAAGTTAAACAACATACCCGTGAATGGTTCGCCGGAAGATCTTGGCAGGGGCTCGGAAGTGGATGGGTCCATGAGAGGTCTTGGTGTTCATGGGCATATGGAGGAACCTCACGTACTTCGCCTTCTGGTGGACGACGCCGCTAATGAGGCAAATCTCTTAGCAGACGACTCGTCAGAGACGAAGCGGTCGGAGAGGCAAATCACAAGGATGATTGAATCTATACCTGGAGCCACACTCGCAATACCCTGTCCTCAAGTAGTAGATAAAATTGCGTTCACTGACTGATTCGGATTGGATGCACCATTGCTCAAAGTCGACAATTGATGTCGATCATTGTCTTGGTGTCCAATTCTCCTTCTTGGAGTTAGAGTCGTTTTGTACGGCAGTGTGCTCAAGTAATTGATTTAGAACAAGTACCTTTGTTTTCCATGATGTAGAACAAAAGATAAAGATGATCAATGCTGGACCTATAGGAAGATGGTTATTTTGTTAGTGCCAGAGGTTTATACGCTCGAGCTTAGAAAAAAAAAAAAAATAGAAAGGTGGTGTAGGCTTTTTTCCTTCTCTTTTAACTGATTTGCTGATGGAGTTAGTAACAAATGAGGTTAGTGTAGGTATCTGCATGTACAAGGTGTAAGTATAGGTTAAGGTAAATCTAAGAGGGTTTCTGTAAATGTCCCATCAAACTTGTCAGGTAACCTCTAATATGAGTACATGATACCACTCACTCAAATGAGAATTTGTGTGTATGTGTGTGTAGGGTAAAATCCAAATTTAATTTCCTAACTTTAAAGATTGTCCTAATGTGGTTCTTTAACTTAAAAAGTGGCTATTAAAGTCTTCTAACTTAACTCCCATATCCTATTTTGGTCCTTACCGTCAGTTCAGGCGTTAGTTTAGATAGAAATTGCTTATATGGCACGCAAACTGTCACGTGGCATCTTTTTTTATGATAATAAGTGATAAAACTAAAAAAAAATTAAAAATTTAGGGTAGAACAAATATTTTTTTAGACTTAAAAGGTGATTAATCCAAATTTCATCCTCTTCTCATCTCTTCACTGTCACCACTTGCCGAGCCCGCCACCATCTCCCCGCCGCCAACACCCATTGCCACCATCTCACCACCACATTCCCCGTCCTCGATTGTCCCCTCTTCCCCGTCCCGATTTCCCCGTCTTATCTCTCTTTATCATCCCAATTTCCCTGTCCACGTTGGATTTCTTCAAACAGGAGTCATTATTTCAGAGCTCCGATTCTAACCTCGAATTGTTCAAGAAACAGAGTTCCGTCAGCGAAAGGTCGGCCTGGTCATCTTCCAATTTCTCGAGAAGAAGTTTGGATGTGAGTTTGGCGAACGAAACTCGGACTCCCAAAAGGGTGGAGTTTTGGAGCGACGCAGTGATTGATCGACGCCATAGGAATTCCTCATCTTCGTCGAGTTCTTCGCTAGAGAGGTACTTGGACATGCTGAGATCTGAAATCCCAAAATGGGTCCACGGAATTTGGACGCCGCTATCTCTGAATCGCAAGACGACATCTGCCGTCGGATAGGATCGCCTGTGTTGGGTTAATGTATATTTTAGGTCCTTAGAATTATTTGTTTGTATCAGTTCTATTCTAAATTTTCATTTTTTTCAGTCTTATCACTTATTCTCATAAAAGATGATGCCATGTTACAGTTGGCATGCCACGTAAGCAATTTTCATCTAAACTAACGACTAAACTAATGGTAAGGACTTAAATAGGACACACGACTTAAATTAAGGGACTTTAATAGTCACTTTTTGAGTTAAGGAATCACATTAGAACGACTTTTAAAGTTAAGGGACTAAATTTGGATTTTACCATATATATATATATATAAGGTGATCATCCGTCATAATAAAGACCATATCATCTAATATCTAATTTGAGCGTTTGATATCACACTCAAGTTGAGTCATACATCCATAGGTGACATAGTTTGTTATTTTGAAGAAAGTTCATCTTATAAAAACTCATTCTACAGAGATTGAGGAAAATGTGTCTAAACTTTAGAAACAGATTATACTCAGGTGGTCACAGATATATTTTTCTTCCATAAATTGTTAAACCAATTTGGTACTACAAGGAACTGTTATTATTGATTTTTGGTTGTCTAGTTAATCAATCTTTTGCAAGCAACTTTTTTTTAAAAAATAGTAAGAGTAATAATAAAGGATGTGATAACACGACTAGTTATGATTGTGATGGATGTGTTATCATATATCCAATCAAGATGTATGATATGATAGCAAAAGAACATAATCACTTCATGAGAAAATATTAAACAGAAAAAAATGCAGATAAGATTGTTACCATATTAACATAATAGCCATCATATTACAATGATAATTGTTAGTTGAAATTCAAATCACTATTTGTACGTTGGGACTTTTTCATTTGGGAAAAGAGGTAAACTCAGGTTTTTGTTATAGTGCACATTATTCACTATTGTTTTTACAGTTAAATCCATTATCAAAGTTTGTTTTATAGATATATTGGTCACTAATATCTATGATTAGGACAAATTAGCCATTAAGGAAACTAACGATTGTAATATTTTGTTATTTCAAGAAATATTTTGTGAAAACTTGGCTTGTTGAAAGGGTAAATTACACAATATGTCCCTGAACTAAACACTTTTATGCACACTAATCCCTAAACTAAAAAACAAATAAAAAGAACCATCTTCTTGTTAGAATGGTCAGCAACTGTTAGAATGGTCAAGCCTTGTTAACATCATGCCTTGTGGCCGACGGTGCTCAAAACTCATAATAAACTGCCGTAGCAATCATATACAAATAGGAATTGAATACAGTCAATCAACTCAGTTACCCTCTACCGCCGTGCAAGCTTTGATAACAAAGGGAAATGTGAACTTATCAGGGGCAGATCCTTGGCAAATCATGAGATTGAAAAGCCTGAGAGCTTCTACCGGTTTGCCATTAAAGGTGAAGGTCCTTATCATAAGATTCCATACGAAAGTGAGAGGCTCCCTAATTTGGTAGAAAACGAGCATAGCATAATCCATGGCAAATGATCTTACAATGAACCTACTTAAGCTCATCAAAAGTACTGCATTTCTGGAGGAAACCAAGAGCTTCTTGAGACCCTAACCGAGAACTATACGTAGGGTGGGGGAACAGGGCTTTCTGGTGAAGTGGTTCAGGAGTCAATGAAAGGCTTGTAAGCATTTATACTTGGTACACTTACTCAGCAATTTTTAAACGCTAACCAAGATACTGTCATTCCTGCAAGATTGTGACAAATGATTACAAACCAAGCAATTTAAACTGGTTTTCACAAATGGGTCAATCTAATGATCATCTATTCCTTCAGCTTACACATAAAGATCCATCAATGGTGGAAAAAACACAAAATACTATATACAAAAATCAACAAAAAACATATAGAACCAGCTGAGCTCCACAACTAAAATGGACATTTGAAAAGATAAAAAAAGGAAGTACTAGAGCTGCTTTTCTTCACGAGAGGCTCCAGAAGGCTGCAAGGGAGCAGAAGACGAACCGGATTGGCCAAAAGTCCCCGAAACCCTTTAGCTTCAGCGAGGAAGAGGAAAGGTCCCAGCTTTCTTTGTTTTCTCTCTTCTTTACGGGAAAAAGGGCAAATCAGCTGGATGAATCTGTTTATAACAAAAACAATCAGCCAAGCGGGAAAGAAGGACGAGGATGGTGAAAGAGAGAAGAAATAAAAATTTGGGGAATTTGTAGTATTAGACAAAAATTTAGGGGCTAAATTAAGATAATATGTGTTACGTCATTCTCCACATATGCTTACCACGTCACCTTTATTTGCCACATTAGCGTCCAACCTGACGACCATAACAAAAGTGACTAAATTACTTTGATAACATAACGTTGATGGTGGATTTAATTATAAAAAAAAAAAAAACAATGGTGGCTGATCTACTTATCTCAAAAAACCTGAATGGCTTATTTACCCCATTTCCTCTCCATTTTAAGTAACTAGTGGATGTATTAGGTATATGTAAACTAAAGAGCATACTGTCTCTTGCATCTCTCAAAATTTTGAGTATACACAGGGAGAAAATTTTGTGCTTAATTTAAGATATTAAGGGTCCTTTAATTGCCAAAATCTTCTTAATTTTTCTTCATCAAACGCAGCAGACATAAATGTACCCAAGAAGAAAAGCATACGAGGCAAAATATTTCCGAAAGGTAGCGAGAAACTTCTAAATATTTTTCTTAGATAATAAAAAGCATTTTTCTTACAAACTGGAAAATTTTGTTCATAGACTTTTTCAGCATTACTAAACGAGTTCTTCAAATGATTTTTAATTTAGGTTGATAACCGAGATGCTCGGCTAATCACAACTATCCATGTGCGCTAACCCCTTTGGAATCCCTTCCTTAAAAAGAGAATAACCTTCTTGCTTAGCCATTTACCTGAGTATATGCTCCCACGTCTAGAATAAGAGAACAGTTGTGAAATAATAGAGGACACCACCGAACATTTTATGAAACATACAATATTACAGCACAAAGTACTTGGAAGTCCCTTGCTTTTCGTAGGTGCCCAATAAATTTCTATAAAATTGTTTAATGAGCATCCACCTTTACAAACGTGTGGGAATATACTCCCGGAGTATGGTTTAGTGCACCATAAAACTGTTGACCATCCGCAGAAATAAGTCATGCGACTTCTTTCACAGCTAATAGTAACTTCATTTACATTCTCTAGCATCACTTTAGTCCCCATCCGGCATCCGAGACATGCAAAGGAAGTCAGTTGAGGAGACAAACCTCAATTACGATATAGCCTGGTAACAGAAAGAAAGCACATTGATGACCAATCAACATAAACCAAGCAATATGTAATGGAATCTCAACAAAAAAACAACATACATTATGCAGGTTGAAGCGATTTTTCAAACTCCATCAACTGCCGTATGAAACCAGAATTAGGACCTGCCTGTGGCCGTTTTTCCCTCACGATATCCATGGCCTGAGAGTAGCTCATTCCATGCTTCTTCATTAGATAGGCAACTGTGACAGTCACACTGCATGACACAACAGGTTCAAAACGGGACTCAGTTGTTGATCAGATATAGGCATAGCATAACTTTCTAATACCCGATATGCAGGAAGCAGATATTCCAGGAATTCCCTGACATGATAAAACCACTGAACATATAGGAAGCTATAGCAACAATGGAAGTACATCACAGTCACAAGGTATATGAGACTTGGTGAATCGCTATGCTGGTGAGCAATCTGAGGCGCAGCAACTTCCAACAGTTCTTGAACATGATAAAACCACTGAACATATGCAAAGCTATAGCAACAATGAAAGTACATAACAGTTACAAGATATGTGAGAATTGGTGAATTAATTATGTTGGGAAGCAATTCTCTGCTGCCATAATTGGCAGCCCAGCGTCTCTAGCTAGAGCAAATACCCAAAGAGGGAAAAGCAAGCCTACCTTCTTGATCTTCCAACAAAGCAGTGAATCAAAACGCCACCACCCTGGCTTCTTGCTTCATCAATGAAATCGAAGCACTCGTCAAAGTGCTTAGCAATATCCACGTCTTCTTTGTCAAAAACTACCTCAATTTGCAGCAGAAGGTCATATAAGTTATTTCTACCATCAGTTCTGGATACAAATACAACAATTAAAGATGCTAATTAAACGCTTCGAATCCCAACGCACTTATGCACATGGCAAATAAGAAGACATTTTTAGGAAAGAACAGATAACAGACAAAAACACAACACTAATTGCGAGAAAAATACAATTTCATTTTCTAAAAGAAAGGCAGAAATGAGAATTGAAACACCATCAAGTGTAGCAGACTGGTTAGTCCTGGCCCAATCAATTGAACAAGAACACTGTCTGATGAGATTTAACAATCAGTTCGGACCAAAATTTAGGCTCCCTTTTTCAACTGGAATATACCATATACGGACAAAGTTCTTACCTGGAATTACCTTGCACACAAAATCACTTGCATGTGCAGGCCTCAAAGAATTAGCAACTGTTAAAATATGAGTGATATTCAAGCTCTTTAGTTTCTCCTTATTATTAGCAGCTCCAATAGAACCCAGGAAGAGACCCTGCAAGATTGAGATAGGAGAAACAAGCACCTTGTGGGACTAGGATAGTTACATAGCAAAGACTAGAGAAGTCGCCTACCTCTTCAATTTTTGAGGGAACATCATCATCTTTGAAGTTCCGTGTCACACTTATAACTCGCAAAAGAGCAGCTATTTGATTGTTGATGGAATCGCCAAACTTCTCCATTTTGATGATGCAAAATCTTCTTCTACATATATCCTGTGTGAGCAAAGCATAGCTGTGGCAGCAACGCAAGATTCTGCCCTGAGACTTCTTTTTCTTTTCTTTTTTTTCCTTTTTGGGTCTTAAGCAAGCTACGTAAAGGGCTAAAGACTAAGACATATAGGAAGAAACTAACATTGGCATTTCATAATCTTGAGAAGGAAAAAGAACCTGACAAGAAATCACTGATGCCATTACAAATAATCCATTGTTTTATTTGTATTGATTCTTTTATCTAAAACTAATGCCATTACCAAAGCAAAAGCCAAGTATCTGGAAGAAATCCAGAAACGATGAGAAGATCGACCGTAAGCATATGGAATACTGACCTCAGGTTGTGCAGAAGCAAGCAATCTTGGCAAACGCAGAACCCTGAAATAAGCGAAGATACAAAATTAGGGCGGAGCCGTCGTCACAATTATAGAAATCTGGAATGCCTAATATAGGAAATCTAATAATAGTGCCTGTGCCAACGAATCTCTGATCACAAATGAACTAAATTCGGGGCGGACGGAGACCGGAAGAGCGGGGAAAGAAAAATGAATGAGTCGATTGACGGCGCACGATTCAGAACGTCCAGCAGGTTTTCTTTTCTTTTCTCTTCTTCTTTTTTGCCTTTTCTTCTCTCTTTTGGTATTCGAATGCCCGACAGTTGAACAAAACGGATTCACTTTGGGAACAATAACCAAAAACAACCACTGATATCTTCGGATTGGCTCCAATCGGTCACCATTGTTTTATTGTTTGATTGTTTGCCAGATAAACTACTGATTTTATAATAGTCCAATTCACCACTAGTTGTTAAAATATAATGAAAATGTTATAAAACCCCCCACCATCTTTCTCAAATTTGATACAACAAATACTTTGAGTCTAAAATAGTCCAAATACACTATCTTCATTGTCGCAGTGAGAAATCTGTTAATATTTTGATCAACCATAAAGCATTCTCCCTTTTCCCAAATTCCAAAGCCAATATATGAAACTTTTTTATCCAACCTTCCCTCCGCCCCTAAATATACCACATTTCACATCAACAATTTTACTAGATCTTGAGGAAGGAGAAGGCAGACTCAAAGCTGAAGCCACTTTCATGCACAATGGTAGTAATTGAGGATGATGATTTCTCAATTTCAGTTAGCCAAAAGAATCATATTATAAGTATTGCAACTTTTGTCATATTTTGGTAAAAGAAGGAATTCATTGGCAACCATTTGAACAAAATAAATCATATTTTATTATAAGACAAAATAATGAAATAAACCACTAACATTTATAATTTTTTCCATAAATAACAAAACAAGCCACTAATATTTCTAATTTTCATTATAAAATACTAACACTATTCTCTTTAAAATGTAGAAAAAAACTAACTTTAACGAAGAATGAGTAATTTAACTTAGTTAAAAATATTATTTGTTTATTTGACCCAAAAACAAACATAAGTGGCCTAACCAAAAAAATTTAGTGTTTTATTTGGTATTGTTTGCATTATTACAGGTAGAATATGTCATCCAAAAATAAAATATTCCAATAAATTGCCATCAAATGGCCGATTTTAAGCTAAGTTAGTAACTTCAATGGTTTATTTGGCCCAGAAAAATATTAGTGGCTGAATCAAGGCAACCAAAAACATTAGTGTTTATTTGTTAATTTTATCTTTCATTTTTTTTTTAAAAAAAAGATAAGATAACAATCAAATGCTTTAAGAACACATCTCCTTCTAAAAACCATGTGACATCCTTGCCATGATCAAGAGCCATATGCAATAGTTTCTAAAAAGCTTTCAAACTCCCGCAACTTATTTCTTTTAGAGCAAGAGAAAACATTGGCATACTACCCAACAACAAAAATTGAATAACATAAATACACTAAACTAGAAATATAGACCTCTGAGACTGAATAAGTAAACATAAGAGAAATTCTAATCAAAATAAGAAACAAGAACATAAGACAATAACATACCAAACAAACCATAACAAGGACAAAGAATATAAAGTAACATACATGGGTTGTTCTTAACTTCCAGACATGCAAAGTCAAGCATATCATTTCCCTTGGTAGGACTAGCATAAGACATCCCTTAAACCTTTTGATCCTGTTGCGCCATTTTAAATGTATCCAAGTAAATTCTCTATCTAAATGACCTCCTCCCCATATTTTTTTTAGAAATACTGGCACATTATGATGGAAAATGTCACTAGTTATATTCTTAATATTCTAATGAAGTAATGGTTTCAAGGGGCTTAAATTATGCATACCTAATGTTGATTTCGAAGATTCAAAACCCCCAAGTGTTATTTGAGTATTGACCAATTAGCTTTTGCAATGTTCTATACAAGGTAGTATTAAAGGTCTTGGTTAATCAATTGAATTCATTTCCATCCTACATAATGTATGAGAATTAAAAACTTTTTTCCATGTTAGGTTTTTTTCCATGGTAGCTTTGGCACTCAACCTAAATATGTCAAAGGCATGTTAATATATCGAGTGGTGTTTTTTCGCATGGTATTTTAATAAAGATGGGGTTTCATGCTAGATGGATTTCGATGATAATGAGTTGAATGAAGATCATGCCCTTATTAGTGTTCATGAACAGGTCCTTCTCTCAATGTTTCTTCCCATTCCAGGGACTTCACCAAGGTAATGTTTTATCGTCTTTCTTGTTCCTTCTACACGCAAAAAGGTTATCCTCTCTGCTTTTCCACGCAGAAGCTCAAAATTTCCTATTGGGAGTTTTCATTAGGCTGTATAGTCCTCAGATATTGCATCTTTTATTTAAGGATGATAGTATTATCATACTTTAAGCTTCAGAAGAAAAGGTAAGGCACTTATTGCCTATTCTTTAGCTTTACAAGTGTGCTTAGGGTAGACGGACAAATATAAGCAAATCCTTCATCTTATTTAGTTTGAATATCATCCAGCAACAAAGGCAAGTTTTCTATCAAATGCAAGGTTTTTCTAATTGTCTAAAAGCTTATCAGCATTTAGGTTTTCCTTAATTGTTAAGGAGGAAAAAAGTTCTCATTTTTATTACCTTATTGAGCAAGTCACAAATAAGATGACCCAATGGAAGGCATTCATCCTCTTCTAGGCAGAGCATGGCATGATGATTAAAGTGGTCATTCAATTGATACCAACTCAATTGATGAGCTGTATTTTACTTCTCATGAAGGGCTACGGTCAATTACGCTCTCTTTCCATAAAATTTTGGTGATCCTTTAACATTGAACTAAATAAGGTGTCTTGGTTCATATGAGACATATTATGTATGTTGAAGCAAGCTGATGGTTTTGGAAATAAGGATATTCGAGCTTGTAATAGGGCTATGTTGGCAAAGTAGGGTTGGTGTTTGATTCGTAGCCCAAATAGTCATGTGTGTCTTATATTTCGCAACAAGAAGTTCTTATTCTTATCATTCCTGAATGCCCTATAAACTTCCTCTTACTTAAACATTTGGTGGCTTGCAAGGTGCTTCAAGCTGGAGTGTCTATTTGGAAAGATAATTAGATTATGGAACCTATCATGAAACTAATTACAACTCATCTTCCTAGCTACTTCATCTACTTATGGCCAATCTTTTTAGTCACTCACCTTTTACATGAAGGGAGTTGGAGATTGAAGCTCTTTTTCACCTTGCAGATGTGAGCCTTGATCAAGGATAGAGATGGCAAAATTTGTTCCGACCTAAAGACCTGACCTAACCCACCTGAACCCAAGCCCGACCTAACCCGATTTGACCAGAAAATCAACAACCCAAACCTGACTGTACCCAACCTGACCTAAACCTGAACCCGACTAAAGTGAAACCCAAGAAAACCAGAACCCAAACCCAACCTAACTCGAACCCGAATGACCCGATGACTAAACCCGTCAAGACCCGATTCTAACTTAAATCAATATAAATATATGGTTGGCAAAGAATTTAAAAAATTATCGTTTAATATATATGAATGAGTTTCTTCTATTCCGTTGATCTGTTTTACGTTGTTGAGCAAACGAGTGAGAACTATGAAAAATGATTAATGAAATAGTAATAGAAAGATAAAATAATAAGGTTTTAGAAATTATAGTATCTATTCTGTTCCATATTCTTTGAAATATTTGAATTTTTTGAATAGTTTGAATTGAATTTATTCATATTGCTCTTTATATATCAAATTATTTCTACCATTCATATTTTAACAATTAATATATAATTTTTTATTTTCAACATTTTAATATATAAATAAACAATTTTATACATGAATAATAAATCAAAGCCTACAATTTTTAAATATATATTTTTTTAATTTTTTATAAACAATAATATAAATAAATTCATGTCAAACTAGTCAGAAAAGTTAAATGGATTAAAGAAAATGAGACAGAGGGAGATTATTTGTTAGAAAAAATTTTTAAAGTATATATTTAGAAATTATAGGTCTTTATTTATTATTTAAAATTAATTATTGAATAGTGAATATTACAAAGAATTTGACATAGATAGAGTATTTTATTAAATAAATTATATATTAATATCTCTTCATAAATTTTATATTATCTTAATATCTAATTAAATTAAATTTTAATCAAAATTAAATTAAAAAATTGAATCAATTTTAGCGATTTCGGCTTATGTATAAGTGAATCGAGTAAACCTGACAATCAAGCTGAATATAGTCTAAGACCCAATAACTCGACCTGATTAGATTCGAACCCAAATAAACCCTGCCTGACCCAACCCAAACCCGAAATCTACTCAACCCGAAATCAACCTGAACCCAAATAACTTGACTTGAACCCAACTTGGACCCGAATACAAGCTAACCCGATAAAACCTGAACCTGAATAACCTAACCCAAACCTAACCCGACCCACCCAATTGTCATCCCTAATCAAGGATACCCCATTGAACCCCAGACTTGTCGAGGATTTGTTCATATAAGGTATAACAGGTAATGGTTAATTCAAAATTAAATAATCTTATTATCGAGCCCTTGCTTTTCTTTACAGATAAGATCCTTTGGTGAAGTCAAAATTTTGGAGTTTAGATCTTTCCTCAAGGTCCACGTCTTCTTTTGGATAGTCTATGCTAATATTTTGCCAATAAGCAACTATTTTAGGCAGCATAGGATTCAAGCTCTTGTAGGGTTTCGGAAGTTAAACAAGTATAACAGAATATAACCGAAACCTTCTAGGATCCAAGTGAAACGGAGTAAACCAGGTGTTCAAAATTTTTCATACCTAATTCGGTTGAAATCTTTCACCCAACTGTAGAGTCGAATCACAAAACCTGACATGTTCAAGCTCTCTACAATATTCACATGAGCCTCTCGGGATCACCACGTTTCCACCACGTCCCAGCAGATGCGTTTTTCTTGCCTTGGCAGTGCTAGCTTACGTCCTCTAAGGAATGGCAAGAGAAGAGTGCGGCTGGAACTTTTGAGAGGTTAGGGCAAAAGCTGGAAATTTCTCACTATATGTTGTATTTATAATGAGACTCAACTTTCAGGCCTAATAGGTTTCAAAGTCCTAATCCAATTAGGTTTAATTTTGAACTTAATAATGGCTCAACCTTTGGGCCAATTATTAATATGAAATTATCATGAAACCATAACCCAAATAAATTAGCACATACACTCAAATAATCCAAATAGGCTTTATATGTGTGACCCAATAGACTCTTATCATGTTGGCAATGATCATAAATAACATTTATGATCATAAGCAATCAGCGGTATCTAGCAACACATCATTACTACCCAAGTGACAAGATATCGGTGATTCGACTAAACCTTTATGATCATTATCCATATATGTCATTGTCCCTTTGTCCAAGATATCAAAACTAAGCACGAGACATGGAATGTGTCATTCTCGTATAGCCCAATTTTGGTTTCTTAATTATCGAGTAGACTAACTTAAACTGATGACATTGATATCGTATATCAACTCATCCGAGTATGGCCATGCATTTCTTAGTCTTACTCTATCAAGGGGTCTGAAGATATCACTTTCGTTACATAGGAGGGACAAATCCCATCTTTATCATACAAAACCCTCCGCATGATATGTGACACATCCAATGACCTCCTTCAAGTTCACTCATTTACGAGCAACAAAGGGAAGTATCAAAGTATGTGACTCACATGTAAGGAACCTTGATAATCTTAGGTCAAAGGACTACATATACCATGATCACTATGAGAATCACTTATGACACTCATATAACGATCCATGTAGCGTTCTCATGGTAGGTCAGTCCAGTACACAAGTTCTCCAACTTGTACATATATGTAAACTACATATCTTATATTAGTCTCCACATATATTAGTCGTTATGTATTATTGTAACTCGCTCCACAATAATACTAGACCAGGGACATTTAAAATTACCATTATTCTAGGGTTATAATTATGTTTATTACGTTACGCAGAAACAAAACAACAAACATAATTACTGGATTAATGTCTTAATAAAATATCATGACTCAATATGCAAAATACAATTATCTCATGATTGACTTTTGGGTACAACACTAACAGCTCTGAGGTCTTGTCCCATGTTTGGTTTGAAGGAGAAATTTGTTCACCACTACTTACTAAAGCGTCATTTTCTGCAAACTGTTTGTAGTTTGGTTGACCTAGATATTTGAGAGCTTTTGAAAGATAGGAGGAATGGTCCTTGTGCCCTCCTTCATGGGGAGGACACTAAAGTTTGGAAGTTTGTTGTCTTCCATTAATTTGTATGCTTAAATTGGAATAAGGTCATCTATGAGTTGATTTCACAAGTTTGCTCTTGAGTGGATTTCAATATTGAGACATGGATTGACAATTGGCAGAAGGGGAATGTTCCTACCCAGAAGGCACAGCACGTTATGAGAAGATCGATGGTAAAGTGGTCCAACCCTCAATCTCGGTTCAGCAAATTGAGTGTGGATGCAACATAGCACAAAGACTATAAAGGTGTTATTGTTGGCCTTGTCAGACAAGCTCATAAGGTGCTATTATGTTTGTTGTTTCATATGGGGTTTCGTATGTAGGCTTGAACCCTTTGTTAGACTTCGGTAGTGATAGCCGAAGTGCTATCGCCCTGACCACTGACTTCGGAGGAGGGGGCCACACGCCTGACATATATGACCTCGGAAGCCCCATCGTACCGACCTCGGAAAATTGCCATATCGCCTCTCCATCAGAGGACGAACGAACCGACTTCGGAAAAGTGGGTAACCCCGGAGAAACGGTATCACCCCAGGGAGAGGTCCCTGTTCGTGCCCCTGAAAAGTAACGTCGGCCGAAGGGACCTCGGAGGAGCGATGGGTGACGCAAAGGAGTCTTTGACATGTTCGCCCGTACGCACTAGACGTTGACCTCAAGCATTCTGACAGGCCACTGTAGTCCGTGCTCTGGCACACTGAGACACGATTCTCGACAAATCACTGCCCAAGAAAGCCTGCATACGGCTGGCCCTTTTTTCTGCTTAAAGGTACGGATGACATCCGTCCATACACGTTTCACAATCAGAGGGGCTCATTTTCCTCTATTTACAGCAGGAAAGGCTCTGGAAAAAAGAGGGGGGGATGAGACCTTTTGGGGGGCTCCAGAGTTCTAGCCTTCTCTTTTCTCTCTAAACATGCCAGAAAAGCGCCTCCGTCGAAATTCTTCCCCTTATGTGCATGCCAGAGAAATACCCCCCGCAAGTCTATTTTATGCTCGTTCTTTGTCATTTAGAGGCACTGACTTGGGCGTCGGAGGCTCCTCCCCAGGAATACACACCGGGGACCTCCTAACCCCTATTTTCTGTATGTTTCAGGCCGGATTGCTTGGGGGCGCCCACTCTTCCGGCTCTCTCCAACACCGGAAATCCTCACGGCCCTCGCTATCCACCATCGGACGGCTACCCATGGCATTCCACAAGAGGTCCCTGTCACCCCCGTCGTGGAGCCACTGCGGGAACACAAACGATGGCTTACACGACGCCATCATTTGGCGCCGTCTGTGGGAAATTTTCCAGGCAGCCGTGGTCAAAAACTCAGCGTTCTAAGGACAAAAGGCTCCCTGAGGCCCCCGTCCGCGCCGGAGACTCGCCCGGCGGCCAAACAATTAAGGAACAGAGACTTCCCATCCCGGGGATGATCATCCTCCGGATATCGCCGTGGCTTTCCTGCATAATTTCCCACGCGTCGCCGTAGTCGAAATACTGCAGCGGATAGGCCGAAGATGTTCGTGTGCAAATATCGAGCCAAAGTCTCCTCTCTCAATCCTTTCGACGAGGGGAGTAAGGGTGACCCAAGAGCTTAGGGGTAAACAAAGAGTAGTGGGATGAATACCCAAAGGACGTGCTTTCCTTCGAAACATGATGGACGGGAAAGGTAGATTCGGTGCTGTCCAGACCCCCCGGTCAAAGGAGTTCGGGCCAAAGAAAGGTTGCTGTTCCTCAGACAGCAACACCAAGCCCACTACCCTGAAAAGACGCCTATGCGTTGATATTAAACAGGCAAAAGGCTATGATCCTACTCCAACGGACATACTACCATCGTCCAAAAAGGAGTTACCCCCGCGCGATGCCAGAAGGAATAGAGTAAACGGGCAAGTGCGCCGAACGCCAAAGATACTGCATCGCGCACAAGTCTAGAGGGGCAATATAACCCCAGGCATCAGCAGACTATTGCCGAAAGTCCAGAAACAGAAAAAGGGAAATCCAACGAAGACCGAATATAGGCAAAAGCCAAAAGAAAGAACTCCCGGCCGAAGGAATCCCAGGCGCAAAAACACTGCGACACTAGAATGGTACCTCGGAGGCCCAAGGTTGGGGAAGTCACCTGAGTTAGCATATTCGGTTAACAAAGTGTTGAATCACCCAAGCCCGGCATTGCTGGGAACAAAAACCTGGGACAAGCGAAGGAAAAATGCCCCACAAAGAGGCATCTTCCAAAGATCCTGATAAAATGGCAAAAAGTACAGAAAATGTTCCGGATAGTCTTCCTTGATTGAAGAGGAACAACGTCGGAAAGGAAGCTAAGGCCCATTATAGAAAGGCATCAGCAGAAAGAGGTGCAGAACAACGCGCAAAAAGATGTGCGAACAAATACGTCCAAAAAGGACGAGAATGGCCAAAAAGAAAAAACACACCAGCACCCGAAAGACTACCTTCGGAATAAAATACCCGAAAAACTCCCGTCGGAGTGGGTAACCCCGAGAGATTGCCCTTAGCCCTCGGCAAATATGGTTCACTGCCAACAACGCCTGAAGCAAAATGCTACGAGAAAACAGTAAACCACCTCGTTTGGCAAGACAAGATAAAACCCCTACTGATCAAGCAGGCAAAAGGCATACAAAAGCCTGCTTAAAGGAACATGATGCACGAAGATGGCATATTATTGCCGGCAGCATAACGGCTTCAGTCTTTAGACAAATGAGGCCAAAAAGTTCGCCATTAAACTTCGGAGTGAAATGACATTTCGGTTCACCAGCTTAGTTCTAAGGCAACAAGCAAGTCGAGCCCCCGAAGTGGAGCCCCCGAATAGAAGTATGCACAAGGGACTATGGAAAGGTTGGGAGAAGCAGAGGGGAGAAGACCCAGAATGGCCGAGAAAATTCCTTGATAAAATCGGGAATTATCAGACAAACTTCCCGAAAAACCAAGGAAAAAAACCTTCCTTACTCGCCTACAAAGACCAGTGCCCACTTGGAGCACTACAGCTACCAAGTGAAGCGCGAGTGATTCGGCGGAAAGAGAAAATAACCTCGGTTTGACAACTGAACTCGACCGATTAGCCAAACACCGAAAGAAGAACGAGCTCGGAAGGAATGCTTGGCGAAAGATTCTATATCCTCGAATTAGGGGAACGAGCTCGAGCCACTCCCTGGAGCATGAACGAGCTCAAGAGAGGTGCCTTCTCCGAAAAAGGCGGCCGTGGGCGCAAAATTGCGCCAAACGCCAAAAGCAGATCTCGTTCTCCGAAAGGCCAAAAACCGAACCTCGAGAACTACCTCAGAGGAGAACTTCGGCCGCTAAGAAAGAGGACCTCGCTTCCCGGTTTAACGACTGAAATTGACCACCAAAAAGAGAACAAGCTCGGGAGGAATGCTCGGCAAAGAAAGAAATAGCCTCGAAATGGGGAACCAAACTCGAGCCACTCCCTGAAGCGTGAATGAGCTCTGGAGAAGTGTTTTCTCCGTAAAAGGTGGCCGTAGGCGCAAAAGTGCGCTGAACGCCAAAAGGAGATCTCATTCTCCGAAGGGCCAAGACAGACCCCCGAGGACTATCTCAGGGGAGAACTTCGGCCACCAAAAAAAAAAAAAAAGAGGACCTCGCTTGATTCAGGGCAAGGTCCGAAAGAGAGTATTATCAGCTTGGCAGCATCAAAGGGAGAAAATTGAAGAGTTCTATACTTAGAATTTCATTCTATACTTAGAATTTTTAGGTAAACAGGCTGTACTTAGAGAAATTTCTCTTTTCTCCTGCACAGGTTACCCGCCGAACAAGGCTGAAGCACGCATGCTCAAAGGCTACGTTTTCCTTCTCTAAAGAGAAGGACGGCACGGCGTCCATCAAAGGCAATCTAGTGTTCGCCTGAAAAGTCTTTGATAGCCGAGAAAACGAGATCGGCCAGCAGAAAGGCCAGGGAATGGTTTCCCGAAATCCCCTAGCCGAAAGTAGCCAGGGCAACTGGAAAACAAAAAATTGCTCAAAGTGAAGAAATGAAGAAAAATCCATTAAAGAAGGTCTTTGATACAAGAAAAGCACGAAAACGAAAAACCCAAGGATATCTAAGGATCCCCAGCGACGCGAGAAGTTCCGGCTCCCGTGTCTCTAGCCGTCGCCTTCGGCGCAAGTAGAGGAACAGGTGGCAGGTTGAGGTGATCAGCTTTCGACCAAGTCCACCGAGGACCCTCGGGAATATCCAGGGCCGAAAGAAAGGAGGTCTCGAGGTCCGGGTATCGTTGCAGAAATTGATGGCGAGCTAGACAAAAGCCGTCCTAAAAGGACACCTTCGACATTTGGGCGGCTTTGTCCCGTTCTACGTCCAGCAAGTCCGCCTCATTCTCAAGAACAACAACCTTTTTCTCGAGACCCAGGATCTCCTCCTTAAGATCGGCAATCCTCCGCACCAATCCTTTCGCGTTCCTCATTTTCGCCGCACTCCTCCTCAGAAAATAAACCCTGGCTTGAAGAGCCGCTTTTTCGGCAAAAGTTCTCTTCAGAAGGGCAACTTCCTCTTCTTTCTCCTTCTGAATGGCCTTATTGGCCGAAGTCAAGCGCACAGCCTCCTCGCCAAGGTTGTGCATTTTACGAGAAAAGTCCTTCAAAAGGTCTGATTGGCCTATCAGGAACTCATCCCGAAGCAGAGACACCTTCTCCCTGGCTATGCGCCTTAACTCGACATTAACTATGTCCGAGTTAATACAAAAGAGCCTGGCCTTCTCCAGTTCACTTTCAGCCCGAGCTCGGGCAGAAGACTGCTCCACCGCCCAAACCCGGAGGTGCTCACTGTACCCCAAAAGCTGCAAAGGAGAAGGAGAAAATCCTCAGTAAAAGCAACGTAAGGGAAGGCAGAACACTTGGGCAAGAGAGAGGAGGCCAAAAGGATCACCTGAGCGGCGCGCTCAAAAACTCTAGCGGCGAGGATGTCTCCAGAAGCGCACTCCTCAGCAACCGCCTTAGAAGAAGCCTTGGTGAGAATACCCCTCGCCATCTGGGGAGCCATCTCTTGACAATCCCCGGAGAACAAGTTCATGTCCTCCGTGAAGGCCCAAAACGGCTCCATCGGAACTTTATCTTTCGGGAGAAGGGAGTCCCGAAGAGCCCTTCTTCGGGCATGATCAGCCATCCATACTGGGGCCGCTTGGTCCTCTGCAAAACGGAGGGGCGTGAGTCAGAAAGAGCTCTTTGAAAACACAAGTTATAAGGGAGCAGGAGTCAAAAAAGGATTCGACGCAAACCTGGCGCAACCCCGGTTGCCTCCTCCACAAAGGCCGGAATATGCTTGCTTTTATCCTTGCAGTGCCTCTCCAGCTTTTCAACAGAAGGACTCTTGGCCAAGGAGCCTAAAAGCTCCACCGACGAGGTAGGACTCGACGGAGTGAAAAGGGTGATTACTCCGGCGGGCACCTCGGCTGCAGCAGTATCGGCCTCAGAAGATGTCGTAGCCACCCCGGAGGGAGCAGGGACCCTGGTGGATATCGGAGTAACATCAACCATGGCGAAGGTTGCAGTAACGTCGGTGGAAGTGGCTACCGCATCTGTTGAAAGAGCAACCTTGGTCGAAGTAGCAATAACTTCATCAACCTCCACCATATCTTCCGAAGGTGAAGTAAGGGCTCTCTTCTTTGACTTCTTGGCCGAAGATGGCCCACTCCCATTAGACTTGCGTCTTTTGGAGCCACTTTTCTTTGCTTGTTCTCCCTTCTCTACCTGACCAAGGAAGAGACTCTTGTAGTAGGCGGCAGAATCGTCAGCCATCTCTGAAAAAGGGGGAAAAGCATCAGTATGAGTCCAAAAAGGGCCACTCAAGCTTAGGATGTGAGTCCAAAAACGGTTAGCCAGAAGAAGAGCTTCCGGGAAGAAAGGAAAACGTCAGGAAAAAAAAAATGACTTCGGGAAGCTTAGAACTTAGCAGAAGTCGAACGATTCCCAAGGAAGGCACTCACGAAAAGCCTTGCCAAAGTTAGGATTCCTAGATGCCGTCGTAAATAATGGCCGAAAATCGCTCCGCCATGAAGACCGTCGTTCAAAGAGATGAAAAAGGCGAGAGAAAGCGAGAGCAAGAGTGAGAGTCAAGAAAAAACAAATGAGAAGAAAGGCAAGAGGAAGCTTATATAGAGCAGGGAAGGGCAATTGAAAAGGCGTCATAACTACTGCGTGGGAGCGAAACGTCACCATAATTACCCCTCCCGCGTAAAAAGACGTGCCATACCAATTGACACTTGCCACGTGTCAACCATCACGAGAAACTAGGGCATGTTTTCTAACATCCCAAAGATTTGGGTGCATCCCCAGATTGAGACGCCCAGTTTCAAGGCATGACAGTACATTGATCTGAGACGGAAAAGACAAGATTGGAAATCTCGACGACACCGAAAGACAGGTATACGACATCCGCCCGAGCAAACTACGCCCATAAAATGGCGAAGTGCCTTCCTTGCAAATGATATAAGCTGGATCCTCTGAAAGTGCTCCCGAAAGGGCTACAAGCCGAAGTCACACTTCAGCTTTCCGAAGGAGGGCATGTGATAACCGAAGTACTATCGCCCTGACCACTGACTTCGGAGGAGGGGGCCACACGCCTGACATATATGACCTCGGAAGCCCCATCGTACCGACCTCGGAAAATTGCCATATCACCTCTCCATCAGAGGACGAACGAACCGACTTCGGAAGAATGGGTAACCCCGGAGAAACGGTATCACCCCGGGGAGAGGTCCCTGTTTGTCCCCCTGAAAAGTAACGTCAGTCGAAGGGACCTCGGAGGAGCGATGGGTGACGCAAAGGAGTCTCTGACATGTTCGCCCGTACGCACTAGACGTTGACCTCAAGCATTCTGACAGGCCACTGTAGTCCGTGCTCTAGCACACTGAGACACGATTCTCGACAAATCACTGCCCAAGAAAGCCTGCATACGGCTGGCCTCTTTTTCTGCTTAGAGGTACGGATGGCATCCGTCCATACACGTGTCACAATCAGAAATGCTCATTTTCCCCTATTTATAGCAGGAAAGGCTCTGGAAAAAAGAGGGGGGGGGGGATGAGACCTTTTGGGGGGCTCCAGAGTTCTAGCATTCTCTTTTCTCTCTAAACATGCCAGAAAAGCGCCTTCGGCGAAATTCTTCCCCTTATGTGCATGCCAGAGAAATACCCCCCGCAAGTCTATTTTATGCTCGTTCTTCATCATTTAGAGGCACTGACTTGGGCGTCGGAGGCTCCTCCCCGGGAATACATACCGGGAACCTCCTAACCCTTGTTTTCTGTATGTTTCAGGCCGGATTGCTTGGGGGCGCCCACTCTTCCGGCTCTCTCCAGCACCGAAAATCCTTCACGGCCCCCGCTATCCACCATCAGACGGCCACCCATGACATTCCACAGGAGGTCCCTGTCACCCCCGTCGTGGAGCCACTGCGGGAACACAAACGATGGCTTACACGACGCCATCAGTAGGTGTGTTATATGATGCTGGAGTTCGATTCTTAAGTGTTAATATCTAAACTTAGAAGTTTTCATTATCCTTTTTTATTTTCTTTTATGTCATTGTTGATGAAACTCGTTACTTGGCGAGCAATTTTTTCTTCGTGCTCTTTTTCCTTTGCTAGCCATTTGGTTAATGAAGTCACTTATATTCTTGCCTAGATGGGCCTTCTGTGTTTATGAAAAACTTCCTAAGGGGTTGGTATGCCCCAATTAACTTTATTGTGCTTTTCTTGATTATATAATTCGACCTCAAGTCTTATTTCAAAAAAGAAAAAAAAACAAGAAATAATTCTGAATATAAAATCCATGCGAAGTTCCATCATCCATGAACTAGCTATTGACTATATAACATTATTATTGGGGCATATGGTTCCTACGCACCGTCCTAATACAGACAATCTACAGTACCTGCATGTATTCAATTGTTTGCTTATAATGAAGAAAGAAAATTTTTAAAATTAGATAGCTAAGCTTAATAGTCACAATAAAAAAATATATATATAAGACTAGTATAGTCGAACAAAGTTAGACCATTTTGGGACAACGATGGTGGAATGCTTACAAGACATAAAGTAAAAAGCTCCTAATTTAAAAAATAAAATACGGAAGAACTGGGCAAGAGTTATTGCTTATAAAATTGCTTGATCCCTGGAAAGAGCCTGCAATCAAAGCAGTGAACAAGGTATGATGAAACTCTTTTCCTTGTCAATATTAGAGCTTTCCCATTGTCTTTTCCCCAAAATGTTGCTTTAAAGCCGTCCGGTTGCTGCTCAACAAAATAATAAAATTGAAAAGGAACAAACAGATTTTAATGGTAGCAAATAAAGATATTTTGATTAATTTTATTTTGGTTTGTTGTTGTTTTGAATATATAATTATAATCACTCTACCCCTCCTAAAATATTACAATATATTATATTTTTGGCTGTCTAAAATGCTCTTAACCCACATTTTGGGTTTATTTACAATTTTTGTCATAGCACATCTTCCTTATCAAATTCGTTCGCGAGCCTTCTTTATCTCACCATTCTTTTCTTCCTCGCCTCTGGCATTGCCAAGGATCCTAGCCTCACTAACTGCTCATCTCCAGTTACACCGCCTTGAGCAGTTTCCTTGCCTCCTGCGTTGTCATCTCCGCAGTAGTTGAAGATGATTTGCTTTCTGCTTCATAAGCTCCAAGCTCATCAACGCCTCCTTCATCCATGGCAACAGCCCCACAGCTTGTCCACAGCAGAATCATCCTTAGTTGCCCGTGTCTCCATGCCTTGCTAGAACAACTCGCCTTCATTCCTGGCTCTAGATTTGTGCTAAATCTCATGGAAGTTCCTTTTCTATGAACTATTGTAGATTCTTCTAGAGTTATTGAATCTATCCGTGGGAATTGGATTTTTCTGAAGCAAAAATATTATGTCGTTGAAGGTGCCTTTCAAGGTCCTTATCGAGAAACACACAGTCCACAACCAGTTGAAGATAGAGATAAAGATTTAGGCCAGTATTCATCGCCAACTCCATTGCCTTCTCACAAATAAAGTATTTCGCAAACTCAACCATGTATGCATGCTTTAGATCTATTATCGCCCCTGTCGATTGAGAAGATGCTTAGATCTATGTTTTTGTCCTCACAAGTTCCTGAAAACACAAACTCGTCCTCTAGCTAGCAAATCAATCTCTTTACATGCCCCAAATAATCAAGATTCAAAGACGGAAGATGTCAACCCGTGGTTGCTAGATTATTTTTCTGATTTTCCTTTTTTAAATTTTCTTCCGGTGTCAATTAGTTATTAGTATTTTCTTTTTTCAAGGATTTATCTAATCTGTCCATGAATTTTGCTATCCCCTAAATGTTGATTGGATGTTGGTCTGTTCATGTTTGTGAATAATGGTGTTTCATTCACATAAATTTATTATTTTATTCATACAAATATAATGTTTTCTAATATGTTGTTTGCTTCGTAAGAAGTTATTCCATAAATAATATTGTCACTTTTAGTAAGAAGTGTTATTCAATTCAAACAAATATATGTTCTGTAATATATTGCTCACTTTATAAGTTATAATATATATTTGTAAATAGTGTTGTTCCTTTCAATAAGAAGTAGTATTTATTCATTCAAATGTATTGTTTTATAATATATTTTCATTTCCTAAGATGTGTTGTTCATAAATTTTATTTTATTTTATTTTATTTTTTTGCAAGAAGTATTGTTTCATTCACACAAATGTACTTTTCTATAAATGTTATTCATTTAGTAGGATATGTAGTTCAATACGTGATAACAGTCATATAAAAAGTGTTGTTCATTTCATAGGATATGTTGTTTGTGAAAGTAGGGGCACAGCCTAGTGCGTCAAGTGTATCCCATAGCTACTCTTTAACAAATTACTTTACTATATCACTCTTCAAATTATTATTCTAATCAAATTTGTTAAAATTAGGATTTAATCTAGAATAATATTTTTTATTTTTTAAATCATAAATTGCAAAAGAAAATTGAATCATAAGATTTTACCAAAATTCTCTAAAACAAGTATGGAAAAGATGTAACTATGTCATAAGCTTTAAGACCAACTAATAGTCAAACTAACAATGAGGATGTATAGACTAGACCTCCAACTAGTGCCCCAAAGGTTATCTCTAGGAAAACCCTTTAACAACCAAGTTAGTTCCTCTAGTGATAATAGAAGTAGTTAGGCTTTTATGGTCATATGTAGTGTGTGCACCTCGTATGTCGTGATTCCCTTTTTATATATGTGACGGTGCCTGTGTTATGCCCCTTAGAGTTGTTCAACGAGTTGACCCGATCGAGCCGAGCCTGAGCCTGGGTTAGTGAGGCCTGGGCACGGCACACTTGAAGGCAGGCTGGGTCATGCCGAGCTAGTTGCGGGCCTGGGTTAGGTCATGCTTTTTTAAAAAAAAAAATAAAATAAAATTTATTTAATTAGTTTTACATTATCATTTCTTTTAAAAAGGGGAACACCACAGCTAGACTAAATTTTATTAATTAAAAAAATCAAATGACACTTCAAAAAAGTTGAAGTGGCCTCTCTATTTATAAGATATGACATTTTTATCAACAAAAATGACCTCAAAAACTAGCTGTTATTAGTTGTTGGAGTAGATAAAATGATAATTTAAGGTTGAAAAATAAACTAGAGCCATTGGAGGGTCTTAAAGTGTAATTTGTCCACTTTTTTGGACAAAATGAATAATAAATGTTCAAGCTAACCAGGCAAGCTAGGCCTTGCCCAACCCGGTGGACCTGGGTCGGGCCGAGCTTGGGCCTAAGCCCTAATTCGTGTTGGGCCGAACTGGGCTCACTTACGACCTCCTCCCTCAAGCCCATAAATAGCACACTTTTCTTGAGCATCTCCCTCAGTTGGGCCGAGCTAAGCTTTGACCGAGCTGGGGCAAGTTTGACCCCCAGCCGGGCTTAGGTTGACCCGGCCCACTGCACACCTTGCCCCTTAGGAATGTAATAACTGTGGGATTCTCATCATATTTGAAATCTTCTCTTTTGCAAATATCTCTTTATTGGGAATCATTCCTTAATTCGAAGTTTTCATGCTTGGTTTTAATTACATATTAGGCCATATTATCAGACCCTAATAGGTTAGGCTCACTATGGTACTATCAGCAAATTTAAAATTTTTTTAATTAGAATAGCAAAAATCATTAAACTTTAAACAAATTTGAAGTCTGTGATCAAATTTATAATTTATAGAAATTATTATGTATGAATAAATTTGAAATTTAATGTTTAGCTTGTAATGGAAAAAGTTTGAAATAAACATAATGAAAAAGTGAAATGAGTCTCAAATTTATGAATGCTAAGAAGATTTTTAAATACAACTATTTTAAGTTTTTTCTTATCAATAATCACATATAACTATAATTAAATACCAAAAACATTGTCATTATTTTAAAAAGATATACATCATCAATTGCACAATATATGTACAAAATATAATATTATCATTTGCAAGTAATAATTTTTTAATACAATAATTTAATTTTATTATTTCTATAAATCTTGTTATAATTGAATACTAATTATCCAATTTATTCTAAAAACCAATAAGTTCAATTAAACATTAAATTCTATTTTTTTCACCAAATAGTATAAAATCGTAAAACACTTAAGATTTTAAAGATTTCATGAATCAAGTCGAAATTTTACAATATTATGTTAAAAATGAGATTTTACCTTGAATCAAATCATTTTTTTATTATAAATCTTAAAATCATACGATCTTAAGTATATTAGGATTTGGAGAAGAGTAAATGTTATTAATGGTCCCTAACCTTTAGTCATTGTTTCTTTTTAGTCCCTAAGCTATTAAATATTTTATTTTAGTCCTATATCTATTCAAAACATCTTACTTTGGTCACAATTTGATGAAATTTGTTAACTTAAAATATTTTTATGATAAAAAATTTTTAAATCATAATTTAAACTATCTGATAACTGTCTTACAATAAATTTAATCTGTATGATAATTTTTTTACAGTTAATGAAAAATTCAAATTACTTTTTTTTTCTCTCTATAAATTGAACTTATTGCATTCAGAAAGAAAAAATTAATAATTTAAATTATCTATTTACTGTTCAAAATTATTAAACTATTTAAATTTAGTATAAGACAGTTACCGAATATTTAAATTAAAATTTAAAAAGTTTCTGGCAGACAATTTTTATGAGTTAATGAATTTCATCCAGTGAGAGACCAAAATGAAACAATTTTAATAAGTTTAGGATCAAAACAAAATATTCAATAAGTTGGGGACTAAAAGGAAACAATGACTAAAGGTTTGGGACCATTTATATAATTTACTCATTTGGAGAACCTTAATTCCAATATCACTTTTTCTTTCTTGATTTATGTACAAGAAAATGAAGAATAAAATTGAAATAATACAATTTCTTTCTTTTCATGTCAAGTCCATATTTGCGGAAAACGTGAAATAATAATGCGAATAGCTTATTCGAACTGATACACTCGCCGTCACTTCACCCTTACTTCACCCGACCCTGGGTTACGTAGACCAATTCTAACATATAAATCCCAAATAAAAGCCGAAATAAATAAAGAAGAAATGAGGTGGATTTAAGTCAGCATTTTCGTAAAATCAATTTTTAAATCAACAAGAACGGGTTTAATTAGAGTACAGACTTTTAAAAAAAGCCAAAAATGTAGGTTGGCGGTTTCGTGCCTTGTAGTTGTCGATCTCCTTGTGATCAGAACGGGCCACTAATTGAATATGTGGCTTAAATTAAATCCTCTCCAAAGCTGATGGAGCTTGTTGATGGATTCGAGCGATCAATAGATTTTTGTTGGATTGGGGTTGGGGGGACAAATAATAGTTTGACTATAATTTGTGGTTTACACGTCCTCCGTGCTGTTTGTACTGGATTGTTAGGAAGATGGGACGTACACTAAAATCATCAAGTTAAAATAATTGTAATTTAAGATCAGATAATAGAATTTATGAGATACAAAAAGTCTGGATGTTGCAGCAGTTATATAATATCATAATATAAAGTAAAATAATAATGAAGAAAAGTAATAAAAATAGTTTGGGGATCAAGAAAGAAAATGTAAAAACTTTATGTAGTAAGAGTTTAGCAATTAACTTAGGAAAAGTTAAGAAAAAAACTCTATTTTACCAATAAATAAATAAATCATGGTAGCCAATGTTTTAGTTTAAAAAATAACACACCATAAAAAAAAAACTAAGAGCTCAAACAAAAATACTATAGTTAATTAGTTACTAAGTTTAGGGTCCAAAATGTCAAACTCATGAAACTCAAGGTCTAATATAGGAAACGGATACAATGTAGGGAATGGAAACACGTTTCACAAAAAAAAACGTGAAATAAAATGACAACGGGATAATAGCGAGACAAACCCTCAAAAAAGCTACTGCCTTTCAAAAATCTAATCAATCGTGTCAAGAAATCGTATCAAGAAAAAAAAAATAATAGCAATTGCCTTTCTAAAAGAAGCAATCGTGTCAAGAAAAAAAAAAAAAAAAGAGTGCTTATGAGTGCAGATAGCTTGTGAGCACCACAACCCAAGGGAACAAAATGATAAGGATATTGTAGTTTCCTATAGCCTCACACCTTTTAAAATTTAGTAGTAACGAAGTATGTTAGCCCGCACGATGTAGTATGTATTTTTTACAATAAATTTAGTACAAAAATTTTTTAAAAAAATAATTAAAAATATTAAAATTTTGATTAAATTCGAACTAACCTGAATAGTAACTGAAATTAGGTAAATAGAAACATAACATCATATGTATTTTGAAATAATGTATAATTTTTTCATTAAAAATAGTTCACTAAAAATTTCCCTCTTTTATTAACTTAAATTCTAATTTTTAATATCAATGAGAAATTTATTTGAAAAAATTTACTTTCAATTTTAACAATTATGGAGCAAATTATTTTATTAAAACATAGAGAAAAATTCATACTGCAAAACACAATCATGAAAAATAAAATAATATGGTTGACATACAAAATTGTACTTAATTTATGTTAATAAATTTACAATTTAACCATTAGCTTAATAAAAATAAAAATTAAAAAAACAATTAAAGCCGAATCAATCAGAACCATAGTCAGAATAAAATAAAGGACATACTTTTATTAACCATATTAAATACCAAAAGCTAGCAACATAAAGTGAAAGTGGGGGAGCATTATGGCATAAGTGAAACATTTAGGAACCAAAAAAGGGGTTTGGTCATAAGTTGGAAAAAGTAATTAAAAAAACAGGCCAGTAGCTCATAGAGAGACACAAGGGCAAAACTGGAAGCACACTGTTTTGTCCCATAGTTCAAACATGAGCAATTCACGTCTTTTAGAAGTTAGTTTAATGAATTGAATGGTGGTAACTTTGAATTTGTACTGTGCAATGGCGTTTTAATTGTTCATGTACTATTAGATGGTGCCTATTTCAGAATTATCATTATTCGATCATAAAATTCTATTGTATGATCTCGTATTATTATTATCGATATTAGAATCCCATATCACTATTTTGATATACATCTAACAAGATAAATGAAAGAAATCTATGAAAAGAATCAAAGATACATTAAATGCCGCAGTATATCGAGTAGGGTATCGTTTACCACGGTACAAATATTTTTTTATTTTATTATTTTACCGCACGGTATATCATATACCGCTCACTTTTTGTATATATTTTGTCAAAAAATTATGGTATACCATAAATACCGCATGTACTTACCGCAATATTTTATTTTTTGAGATTTTTTTTTCATTTTACACCAAAAATATCATAAATATATGAAACATTAAAATATAAATAATACACATATCATAAAATAAACATTTACTTTTATTTTTTTTGTTACTTTTCTTAATTTATATAAAAATTTAATGGATGGTAACAACTTGAAAGTCTCTATGGTGTTAAACAATATCCCTCAATTGGATTTTTGGTGCTTGATATCCCAACTAAATATCTTTTATCATATATATTTTATTTATATTTGAATATCCCTCAATTGGATTTCTGGTGCTTGATATCCCAACTAAATATCTTTTATCATATATATTTTATTTATATTTGACAAATTATGATGAAAAAAATTAGAATATATATAAGATGTGTTAAAATAAATTTTTAAACAAATTATGTCATCTCAAAATAATATTCTAACATTTATTTTTTTACGAAAACGGTAACGGTATACGGTACAATATACCTTAAAAATTCGAGGTGCTATATACCTAGCGGTAACGGTATTTAACACCTTAGATACTCCCTCAAGGCGTTTCTTTATTTTAAGGTTTTTCTTTATTTTAAGGTTCAACTGCACTTTTTCCCTTGAGTTTTAGTTCCGATTACATTTATACCCCTAAGTTTGAAAATACACTCTTGCTTCTTCTTTTTATGGGATTAAATTCATCTGTGGTCCTCAACCTTTAAATGTTGTTTCATTTTGATCTCTAACGTCCACTTTGTTTCGCTTTCATCCCTAACATGATTAAAATGTTCAATTTGTGCCCCATTTTCAAACAATAAATGTTTATGGTAGACGGAAGATGCCACCTCAATACAAGATTATGAGAAAAGTCCTAATTTTGATCCCTGAAAACTTATTCTCATCTCGGAGTTTGGGTGAGTATGAATTAAATATAGTCTTTAGCAATGTACATGTTATTCGCATATTTTGAATGCTTAAACAGCTGACTTTTGGCATTGCCAATTGCTAATTCTCTTGTGCTTCTCTATGAATATGCTAGTTCCTTGCATTGTTTTGCCATTTTGTAGATGGGAGAAGAGAGTAAAGATGCGAAGTCAAGTTGTATAGGATTTGAGTAAAATATGGCACAAAGAAGCATCAAAGCCTCGACTTTCAAACATGAGAGCCACAACCCTCATGCCCTGGACACACAAGCAGCCAAAGCCTAGGATTTCAAAAGTCAGGGCCACAGCTTTCAGCATAAAAAAACTAGAAACAAGATAAAAGAACCAGAGCCACAGGCCTCATAAATTGAAGTTGCGGCTCCCAACACTTAGGACTATAAGAAGTATTTTAGACTCCTCATAACTGCAGCTTCCAAAAGTAAGAACTATGGCCCCCAACTTCCTTTGACACCTAAGTTCTAGATTTTTGTACCAAAGTTGCAACTTCCAAAAGTGAAGGCTGCGGATCTCGTTGATAGTGATGTGATACTTTTTTTCTTAGTTCCAATCTTTTTATGTTTGCCTTGATTAGATACGTTGACTCACAAAATGAAGCCAAGATTCACTTTACTAAGTATTTTCCCTCCCACTATTGTTCTCCTAAGGTTTGAATTTCCATTTTTCATTTCTACCTTCATTTTTTTCTCTTCAAGTTGAAAAAGAAGTGGCTGCAAATCTTAAGAAGAAGAGCAAGAGTTCGAATGAGCAAGTAAGGGGACTTGGCCACTTTTGCCATTTCTACTCTTCAACTAAGTTTTCTTTGTTTCTTTTTCTCAATTTGTTAATGTTTCTTGTAAACTTTGGGTTTTTAATTATGTTGAACATAAAGTAGATTTATTTAACTTACTAGAGTTGTAGCTACTTGGCTTGGTTAATTAATGCTATTTGAGGTTTTTTTTCCATGAACTCTGTTATTGTTTGTTCAATTTTTAATTTGCTTATTTTTTATGCTTGTTGGAGTATGGCCAAACTTTGACTTGCTTTTATATATTTGGTTAGTATTTGGGAAGGCCTAGCAAAATTTAATGAAGGAAAAATTGTAGTAATTTTAAGAAAGGTTGAGAGACCCTTCTAGATTACTAGGTGAGCAAGAAGGACTTAAAGGCTTAGAAAACCTTAAGTGAATTGATTAGGATGGGAATCCAACAAAGGGCTTAAGGGAGAAATAAACTCATTATTGGAAAAGAGATGTTCAAACTTTGGTTTCTGCATCAACGAATAGAAGAGAGGTTGGAAATAGACTTAGTTAGCACAATTGACCATTCAAGTAATGAAAAACTCTTGGGACTGCCTTTCATTCTTGGCTCATTTAAGCAATTTTAGTTTATACTCTTTCTTAGTTACTTGCAAGCATTAGTTTAGCTCTAATAGTTTAGTTAGGTTTTAATCGGTCATTACTTAGCTAATTGCTTATTTATTTGTTTGTCTAGCTAAAATTGGCTTAAGTGTTGTTGTAGTTAATTGACAATTTTACTAAGAATATCTTTGTGGGAACGATCTTAACTTGCCACTTCTACATTTGTACATCGTGAACTTATGGGTAGTTATTGGTTTTGATTTTAAAACTTTTACACACAACAGTGTAATACATGTAGGCAAAGGGATGAAGAAGGGCACTGACCATTTGTTTCTTTTAGATGTTTTGTTTCTTTCATATACCTAAATTAATGCCTTATTGGTTCATGATAGTGAGCATGAATTAATATAGTCTTGGCAATGTGCAATGCATGTAGGCAAGCATGATGTGCAATGTAGCACTTTAGGAGCCCAAGGCATTGACTTGAAGGCATTTGGAATTTATTGTAGTGTATACAGGGGCTCTAGGATGTTTTGTTGCTTAACCTAGCTTGGGTACAAATAGTTGTAAAGTTCTATGGACATCGATGTATTATTACTTGTTTGGGGAATGACACTATGTATGCCTATGTTGCTTGTTTGCATTGTGGACATAGCTTTCTTCTCGGAGTTTGGGTGGAATTAGAATCTAGGATGGAATCTCAAATAGTTGACGAGCTCTTTGTTAATGAGGTAAAATTGTAAACCGAGGATGAGTAGTGGCAGTGGTGGGAACAATCATCTCCTAAACGAGGGAGGGCGAGACTATGGTGAGGTAGCCACCACGATTGATTGGCGACACTAATTCATGTTTGAGGCTGGGCAGGGGTGGTGGCTAAACCTAACGCATATGAGTCAAGGTGTTAGTGGCAATGGGGCAGAGGCGTCAGAGGAGGAGTATATTTCGAGGAAGATGGAAAGGACTTTATTGAAAGAGGAACAAGTCGAGTAGCCACATTGATTTCAAATAAAAGGAATGCAAATATTCATAGTTTCTAGCTCGTTAGATGGGAAAATTTTAGTGTTTTTAATGGAGGAGGTCAGTTTTCAGGATCAAAATTGGGATTTTTCCTATGACATTGTGCTGAGGCGACATCTTCCAACTGCTGGGTAAATTACAACTGTAACCCCTAACTTTTTATTATTGTCCCATTTTAGACCCTAACCTCAAAACCTTACATAGAAAATCCTTAACCTAACTTTTTTTGTTCCATTTTAGACTTTTGGATGATGGAAAGTATTAAAAAAAAACAAAATCAACCACTTAGTATGCCAACATGCGGTAATTTACAACAGTGGCATAATGAATCACTAGCTTAGATGATGTGGAAAAGAAAAAACTAATAAAAAATGTGTATGAAAAATGGGAAAAAAGAAAAACTCTTCGGTACCACTTCCTAGTAGCCCCCTCCCATAGTCTACCATCATGCTATTTGCCTCCAATTGTACTCGATTTCACTCGACATTCCCCCTGCCCAATTTCATCTAATTCGTCATCCTTCGCTTTGATTTCATTCTGTTCCCCTCCTTTTTCACTTTGATTTCAATTTCATCGAAACCTTTGATTTCTCATACTTTGGAATCTTCGATTTGCTAACGTAATTTGAGATTCATGAACAAGACTTCAATTTTTCCACCAAAATGATAAAGCAAATGGCTAGAATGGACTTGTAACAACTGGCGGAGGTTTTTGTGAATGGTTGAGCAACAGGCGGGGGTTGATTAGCAGTGACAACGGCTTGATTGGTAGTGTCGTTTTCATTTTTTTTTTAATTCATTTTTTCTTCATTTTTCATATCATTGCTAAGGTTCATTTATTGTGCCATGTGGCCAATTGTCCTAAGCTGGCATGCCATGTGGCTAGTTTTGTGAATTTTAACAGTTTCTGTCCTTGAAAGGTTTAAAATGAAATAAAAAATTGAGATTGAAGACCTCATATGCAATATTTGATGTTAGGGGCCACATGTGCAATTTATCCTCCATCTACTATAAACATTTTCCTTCCAAAAGGGGGCAAAAATGAAACGATTTAATCGGGTCAGGGATGCGAGTGAAACATAGTGGACTTTAGGGATGAAAGTGAAACAACATTTAAATGTTGGGGACCACAAATGCATTTAACCAACCATTTTTGTATAATGGCGGGCAACGAAATTTAAAATTATGATTCAAACTATTCAGTAATTTTTTCAGTAAATTTAAATTATCTGATAATTTTATTTAAATTATCATTTTTTCCTAACTAACTTTTGTATTGGATTAATACTAAAATTTAAAATTTGAAAATTTTAATTGTTTTTTCTAGGCCACTTATTCTTTCTCTTTTTTGTTCTTTATGTTTTTTTCGTTTGTTCTATCTTTTTCTATTTTTTTCATTTTCATTTTCATCTTCTTCTTAAAAATTTTAATTTAAAATATTAATTGGCATGTTAATTTTACATATTGGGTAGTCTTAATAAATACATTTTATTTATACGTAGAGATTAACGATTACATCAATTGAATGAAATTATTGTGAGAAACCAGTTATGTATTTTTAAAATTAATATCTTTCTCAAAAAACATATAAATCATTTGGAATCATTGAGTGTTTTCTTCCTGTATTTTGGTGAGATCTCATCCACCAAACCTTCATTAATTTTGCCCATAATAATCCTAGCTCTTACCAGGTTGTTTCTTCTCTCAGTACTTGGTGGAAAAACTTAGATTGTAGCAAGAAGCCAATGCAACCAAATTATAAGTAGTACAAATATCTGAAAAATTGATATTATATACAATATGCATATACGCCAAGAAACATAAATTGCTCCAAATCTGAAAAATTGATGGCACAAATATCTGAAGAATGAGAAGGATATTGCCCACTGTCAGCTTGCCACCTCTATGTGTAGTTTTGAGATTAATCCATGTTAAATTAAACTTGATTTTTTTATTAAATTTTCAATTTATTAAAATATTACTGTTTAAGATGTTCAAAATATAATTTTAAAATATTTTACAAAAAATAAAGTATTTTGTATGAATTTCTTTTTCTTTTAGGTTGAACAAGTTAGAAATCAATAAAAAATACTTTTCAAAACAATATTTTGAAGTTAATTTTTGAAATTATTAAAGTAATATTTCAATAAATTTATAATATGAGTAAATAATCACTACATAATAATAATGCACAAAAATATATTAATTTTAATTTAAAATGAAATTTTCCTTTTTGAGATATTGCAGGAAAAAATTAAATATAAATAATTGCTAAATATACTAAAAGTTTTACCAAAACTTGTACAAAATCCATGAGGTAAGAATTGATTAGATATAGAAAACGTAATTATCCCACTTACAATTTTTTAACTATCATTCAATCTATACCAAACAATTTTTTAACTATCATTCACTGCTCAGGGAAAACTAGCAAGCTTCCTAAGTCCTCAGTGCTCGTGGTTGTGCGTCAACAGATTCAGATACTTTTCAACGGTGGACCATTCGGTAATAATACATTTGGCATTAAAATTTATTTTAATTAATTTAAAAATTTTCCAAATTTATCTCTATAATTTTTTAATTTCTTTGAATTGATGGATTTTAAGTTTAATGTCATTCAAACATGGTCACTCGTTTTTTTACTTCGAATTAACGTTATGGAAAAGAATTACATGTTAGTTTAATGTTGAACTTATAGTTCATTTTGCTTTAATTTTAACGCATTATTTTATATTATCTATTATATTATTATAAAAGAGAAGCAAAAGAATTTTATGTAATTGTCCAATTTATTAGAGCCTAAATGAGCCCCACATCATATTTACTTTCATAAATTGTAAAATTACCCCATATTAATAGTGTAATCCCAAAAATATTCACTAATTAAATGTTCTTATCAATTTTGACCATATTTGACCTTCCATCCAAAATTTTTCATTTTAATCTAAAAACTCATGTTTTCATTTTTATAGAAGAACTATTTTCCAAAAGTTCTAAACCAAAAAACGCAGCTATTTTCAAAATTAACAAATTATCAAATTTTTTCAAAAAGTCAACCTTTCTTTTTCCATATTACTCTCTCATTAAACTTCAAAATTTAAGAAAATTATTTAAAATCTTAATACTAATTAGTTTTAAATTAGATATTGTAATAAAATTTTACTTAATCTATTATTATTATTATTATTATTATAAAAGAGAAAAAAATTATTAATTATACAAATTATTATAACTTAATTGAATGGCATTTTTACCTTTTTTTTCCTTTCATTTTCTCAAATTTTTACCTTCTTCAGTTTTTTCTTGTTTATACATGTGTGTAAATTGTTTTCACTATAATTTATGTAACTATGTTTATGTTCCTTCCTTTTTATGAATATGTTCTTTTATTTTAAGTATATTTTTTTATACATATATATGCATATTTGTTCAAAATAGATATTTCTGATCATATGTGTTCTTTTCTTACGTGCACATATTCTTTTCTTCATGCATGTATGTTCATTTGTAGCTGTATGTATGTTCATAATGTGTTTTGGTATGTTGTCTGTTTAGATATGTGCAAATGTATGTGTGTTTTTTAATGCATATGTTCCTTTCTATGAATGCACATGTTCCTTTGTATATATGTGTTTTATTCATTTGCATATGTTCTTTTCTTTCTACACATGTGTTCTTTTATTTACATGTACATGTTCTTTTTCTTATATGTATATGTTCACTTATACACGTGTGTATGTTTGTAATATTTAGTGATATTTGATTTGTATAGATATATATAAAGGTATATGTTCTTTTCTTTATATGCATATGTTGTTTTCTCTAATTGCATATGTTTCTCTGTAAATGTATTTTTTTAATATTTGTTACGTATATTTGTTTGTGAAAATATGTCTTCTTTTATATGTAGGCATATGTTCTTTTCTTTATATGGATATGTTCCTTCATACCTGTATGTATTTTCTTCTCACTATAATTTATGTAATTGAGTATATGTTCTTTCCTTTATTTGTGTATGCTCTTTTATTTTTATGCATATGTTCTTTTATAGGTATGTGTGTGTGTGTGTGTGTACACACACACACATGTGCATATTTGTTCTAAATAAATATTTCTTAACGTATGTGTTCTTTTATTCACATGGACATGTTCTTTTCTTTATGGTCATATGTTCATTTCTTCATTTGCATATCTTTTTTTATATGTATATGTTTTTTTTCTAAAACTATGTGAATGTTCTTTTAAAGTAGCTGTTCACATGAATTTTTGTTGATCTGTAAACAAAAAAAAACAACAATGTGTACAGGAACATATAGGAACTTTAAAAGAATAAACATTAATGAAAAAAAGAACATACAGGAAAAAAAAACATATCAAAGCAAAAATCAAAAAAAATTGAAAAAGCAAACTGGAGAAGATGATCAGAGTAAACATTGTCAAAGACATTGAAAATGCAAAACGGATGAAGGAGAAGACAATTGAAGCAAAGTCACATAAATCTAAAACCCATGACTACAAGAAGTCACCGGAGAAGATAATCAGAATGGCAAATCTGATAAATCGTAATTGGAGATAAAGATCGGAGCATAGATCACAGAAATCGAGATCAAAGATGATGCATGAGTTTGGCAACTGTACGACATGGCGTTGCGAATAAACTATGATTGGTGATTGCAATGGATGGCTATTGGAAGAGAATCGTGACACGTAAATGGTAGGCAGTGGATGAGGGTTTTGGAGGAGAATCACAATGACATTTGGAACAGAAGAGCATATGATAAAATGGTAATTTTGTGCGATTTATAACACATCTACCAAAATTGCCTGATAGTCAATTTTCATAGTTGAAGTTGTTTAGAATCTATATATATATAGTAAAAGAGTGGCTTATGTCTTAAGCCTAGTTCACATAAGAACTACTCGCAAATTACAATTTGTGGTTTTATTTGGCAAATACATCAAATTGTTTGTTCCTTACATTTTATAGTAAATCAAAATTAGGCCAACTTTACAATATACTCTCTCCGTCCCAAAACTTTTGCACCATTTTCCTTTTTGTGATATCACAAAACTATTGCACTATTTCCTCTTTTAGCAAATTTACTATATTATCCTTATCTATCTCTTATTTTAAAATTTATCACACCTCCAATTTTATCATCCTTGACCCATAGAAACCAGAAACTCAATTGTGAGAAGATCAGGTCAGGCTGGTTTGAGAAAATTCCATCAAGATCAATGCGGCATGGAGGTTGACGAAGGACGAGCAATTGGAGAGGACATTAACTAGAGTAGCGAGGTGAATCGATGAGGCAACGTGAATCAATGAGGTTGACATGAATTGACAAGGTTGATATGAATCGATGAAGACACATGAATCGACGACCAAGCGACATGAATCGAGATTGGATAAAAGAGGCCGAAGCAAATAGATGATGAGGTGACGTGAATTGAAGTCGATGAGAAAGGTTGGAAGGGAGATAGGGATGGAGCGACGTGAATCGACACAAATGGGATAGGCAAATATGATGACGCAAATCAACGTGACTCGAGGTGATGCAAATTAATGTCAGAAAGGAGATGAGGATTGAGGCGGGGACAAAGATATAGGGTGGGAGATAAGGGTGGAGAAATAGGATGGGAAGCTTAGATAAAAGGCTGATGGTGTCACCAGAGACATAAGCCACGGGTGGAATTTGGTAGAGATTGACGAGAGGAAGAGGAAGGAGAAAGGGCAAAATCAGAAAATGCTGAGAAAAACAAGGAAATTTCTAAAAATACATGCAAAGTTAAATGGTGCAAAAGAAATTGGACGGAGAAAGTACCTTTTAAAAAGTATTAGGTAACATTTAATGGTTGCATATATATACATTAAATGTCTCAATATTATTACCTTTATTATGTCTCATACTTTTTGGAAATTATTAGCATTCCTATTATACATTTGCCTATATATATGTGTGGGTACATATGGGTGACACAAAAACTACAATATTATATCTTCTTTCTCCTTTTATTTTGTTTCATTTGTTCAGTTTCCTTTTGATACTTGCTTTATTTTTTGCCATCGCTTTGATTCATTCTTTCTGTGTCTTTATATTAGTCTTTCAATCTTGCTTCCATCATTCCTTGAAGTTTTTGGTGACAAGGATCACAATTCTACATTTTATAAGCATTGTTTATATACGTTTTATAATTTTTTTGAATGATGCTTCCATCATAAATTTAAATAATGGTATGGTCAATTAAAAAATAAAAGGATTTTCTAATATATAAGTCCATCTAATATTATGTTAAGTTTGGTCGTTGTTTCTTTATTATATTCATGAAGCTTTGGGTCAGTTTAATTTTTTTTTTCTATTTCCTGATATGATATGTTATATTGTTTTTTCTCTTCTTTATTCTACAATTTTATTATATTACTATTACGTATCAAATATTAAAGATTTTCTACTTCATTCAAGTCCATTTGGCTAAGTTTTTTTAGTGTGATTTCTACTTTTATGGATTGTCATTCATAATTAGGTTTATGCATCCTATTTGTACTGATATAAGGTTTGTTTCTTTTTCTTTTATAAGCCCATTGTAGTATGTATGTATGTATAATAAGTGTATTTACATTATCATTGTTATTGAATTTCATCAAATCGTGTTTCCAGTTTCAGCCTATGTTTGTATCACTATTTTTTATTAATTAATTTGTGTTGTAGTTTGATTTCAATATATAAAACTTTCTTCGAAAGTTCAATATATAAAAAATAATATGATTTAAACTGGTCTATGGCAACGTGCTTTAGCCATAAGAATGATGATACAGTAGTTGGGTCATTTGCAAATTTTTCTTATATTGATCTACTTACTAAGTGGAATAATCAAGATAAAAAGGCTTCAACTTAAAGATCAAGTCATTATACTTGTGCTCTTATATATTTTTTTTCTTTTTCTATTTGTGATAGCCCTTGGCCACCTGCGGCAGCTCTGTTGCCCAAGATTTCTAGGAATTCATAGAATTCCTAGGTTTTAGTGCGTAATTGTTAGATTATTTTCTTGTGATAAAAACTAATGCACATGACTTAAACTTACTAATCTAAATACTAGTATTAAATAATGCATGAGTAGCTTGGGCATGGAATTAAAATATATAAACTAAAATGTTCAAAACATTGGCAATACCGCACTTAAAACAAATGTAAAATTAGCCAAACCCATAAACACATTTTTTGCAAGCATTAACCCTATGTGCATTATTCAACTATGTACATGAATCACAAACCAAAGCACATAACTAGCCGATATTGTTAAAGGCATCTAGTACAACTAAGCACTCAAGTATAATCTACTGAGATGACCATACTAGGATAACCACCTAAACTCTACCTCTCAAGTGCGTTTTAGCCTCAACCTCCCCTTGTACTTCTAGATCAACCACTACTCAAAGTTAATCCAACACAGTTAGCACATAACGAAACTAATAAACCATACAATACAAACTAGCAAGTATAACTTATACCTGCTTAACTAGCTTAACAACCATATTCGGGTTGTTGGCCGAACCACCCATACTTGCATACATAAACTAAAGGGTGAGAATAATAGATTCTCAGTAAGAGGTCTTTGAGGGACTTGCAAAACAAAACCTTAGAGGCCATTATGACAATAAATAAATTTTAAAACTACCGCGAGCTCATTACGGTTTAAGAGCTAACATATGCACATATATTTAGGTCTAAGATCCAACTAGGCCGCAAGGTGTTACTAGCTTTTCACCCTTCCTATGCTTAACCCTGACTAACACATGGCCAATCTAGTTTGGGCATAATAGGTTCCCGCTCTAGCTCATTGGGCCTAAGACCCAATTAGATAACTTGGTGTATTAAACCTCTACCCTTAGGTGTACTAGGCTCCCACTTTAGTTCCTCAAGTCCAAGACCTGACTAAGCGACCAAGTGTTATTAAACCTTTACCTTTCTTGGTGAACCTTGAATGATACTAAACTCGGGACTTACTACACTAGAATGAGTTGGCTATTACTGGGAATCATGCTTGCTTTACGTGTTCCTTGTGTTTTTTAGAACATACTAAGGTCCCAGATGCACTAAGGTAGCCTAACTACCTTGCGCCTCCAAGGCCCCTCAAATTGCTCTAATAACTCAGCTTGAGTTCTAACTCACTTATCTACTTAATGTTCTTGGTATTTCTCTTGATTCCCTAAGGTAGCTTGCACTTAATTGGGCATTAAGTAACCCCTTAAGCCATGCCAAGCCTCCACATTATCCATTCTAGGCCTCTCATGGGCCCTAAAGCTCACATTAGCCTCATACTATCCTCTTTGACCCTTGGGTGTTTTCATTAACTTTCTATAGTTTTTATGGCTCCTATACCACCTTAGAGTCAATAATATACTTCCTCAAATCACCTTTCCTAACTGTAGGAGGTAATGCCAAAAATTGTCGACATTAACCGTGCCTTAGTGTACATGCACTAGTCTTAGCTAATTAGGTTACGATTCTTGTTCACCAAAACTATTTTACCATGTTTCTTACTTAAACTACTTGGTTACTCACTATTAATGCATTTTAACTACCTTAAGGATGACTTCAAGCCTCTGCTAGGGCAAGGACACACAGGGCTCAATTGTGCACACACCATCTTCTTCTTTATTTGTTTGATCCATTTGTTGATTATTTTTTATTTCGTGGCCATTCCTAGACTTTAAAAACCATGATAAATATTTCTCAGATGTTTTAGAACCATTTAGGACTAAAACAATCCTCTTTCGTTAAAGTCTTAAGCAATCGTGGTGCTGTAGCACAAGCCTAGTGCTGTGGCACCATAGTTGTTTGAAGGTACCCAAAAAATGGGAACCCTAGAGTTGTAGCACTAGCTGGGGCTGTATCACCTAGAGCATGACCTAGGCATGAATTTCCTTGGTGCCTTAGTGCCAGAATGATGCCATATGGCCCCGAACTCACCAGTTTCATCCTCCTTCACGAAAACTATGCACAAATTGCCTCAAACTTGGTTCCAATAACTTGTGGGCTTGAAATTACTCATCCCTAAGGCCAAATATGATGGAAATGGATTAACAAAACAAGAAATAACAAGAAATCACCTTAGCTTAAACATATCTATAGCAAAATCAAACAAGTTGAGCTCCAAAGCCTCCAATGAGAGCCAATGGTGTTCTCGTGGTTCCAAGCTTAAATCCTCCACAATGGGCACCCAAAACAATTAAATCAAGACCAATCCAACCTACCCAATCAACTTAGAACCAAATTTGAGCTAGGAAATAAACCATTGCCTTTGTTTTGAGCTCAAAATTTTTGGAACACAACAAAAAAACCACAATCTCACCAAAACTAGCCTGAGCTTGAATGATTTTACTTGGGAGCCTCAATTTTCAAGAAGAAGTAGCGAAACTGAGAGCTTTGTAGCTCCATCCATGGCGGTGGAAGGTGGGCTGTGGGTTTAGAAGGTAAAAGATGGTGAATAGTGCTAATGTCCTATCTCCTAAACCCTTATAAGCACACTAACCCACATCCATTCCTCTAGCTTTGGTTCCTTGGTCACTTAGCTCCTAACCATCATTTAGGCTAAACTTTAGCCCTCTTGAATTTTCCATGGCACTAGAAATGAATTTACTTAAATGTTCACTTGGCTCCCCACTTAGCCCAAACTCACTTGTGCTGTCTAATTTACCAAACTAGCTCAAAACCTTCAACTGTCTATACTTTGGTCCTTGCATTTTAACTATGGTTTAAATGGGTTACATAACTTATGCCCTTGATTTTCTAAGTCATTTTAACCTTTTAGACCCCAAATCTATCATAAATATGGTTTTACCCTTCATTAAGGGACAAATTACAAAATTACCCCTGGTGACACTTAGGTGCCATTTTGGGTTCTAGGAACCTTTCTAACCCTTCCTACATGCTTGAAATGTATAATAAATGCTTAATATGGGGTCTCTTATGTAATAACCAAGTCTAACCTAACTGCCGCCGATTTGGTACCTAAGGGCTATAACACTATTAATTTTTTTTTCTCCATTGCACCTTAAGTCCAATTGGTTATCGTGTGGTGCCCAAGTGAAATAGAGGGGCAAAAGAGAAATGGTATAAGAGAGATTTATATAAAAAAATTGAAAAAAAAACCAATAAGAAAGAAACTTAGAAAGGAAATTGAAAGTAAAAAAATTGTAGAACCAATTTTTTAATAAAAATGAAGTGAGAAAATATATGTAGCTTATGCTAGGGAATATAAAAGTTCTTGAATTTCTTTTTTTTTTTTTGGGAAATTGGACTTAAATGAAAAAAATACATACACATACATCTAAGGTTCCATCCATAGGGTCGGCATAAAACTAGTTTTTATATAAAATGGGGGTAAATTTCATTTATGGCTCCTAATCTTATCACGTTGTCCTAAACGGGTCCCTAACCTTCATTTTGACCTATTAAAGTCCCCAACCTCCCTATTTGTGTCTCAATTGTAATCCTTCCGTCATTTTTATAGTTAACTTTGATAGAATTTTAATGACAAATGCCAACATTCGTATTAAATTTTTTTATTATCACTCAAATAACCCTCAAACTAATAAATTTATTACTACAATTATCATCTCCCTCTCTCTTCCTTCCTCACCATCTCCGGCCACCACATCCATGCACATTGACAACTGGCTCCATCATCAACAGTCGGTGTCCAACATTTCCTCCAGCCCGACCCAACCTATCGCCAATTACAATCGCCAACACCCATTTCAAATCGACAGCCCTTTTTTTGAATCAACAGGCCCCTTATTTCCTCCTTGCTGCACTCCCCTCGATCTTTGCTATCTTTGTTAAAATCATCAAGCGATGAATCGGATGAATAGGGTGAATCAATTGGCCATTCACGATTCCCAAAGCCAGTCATTACCGTTTGTTTGCAATTTGCTTCTCCATTCGTGACTCGCCTCTAGTGGCATGATCCCACATGATTGGAATGGAGGCCTCCAGTTACGATTCAGAAGAGGCACTAGGCGCAACTTGAAAGAGGCTTCCAGGGATTCAGATGAAGGCTTCCAGGCATGGGGGTCAACTACGAGGTTTGGGGTGGCATTGGCATCGCCGATCTACTGCTTTGTTCATTGATCTTTGATTTTTGATATAATTAAATTAATTATATTTTTTGTAATTAATTATATTACTTGAAAAAGTATCATTATTTATTGTTTTCTATGAAAATTTTCTTTGTAATTAAAATTAATTTTATAGATATAATGGATTATATTATTACCAATTTCATCAGTCTAGCCTTAGCCAAGCCAACTTGCATCAGTTCAGAGGCTCTCCGCCTAGTAACCAACGCAATCCGGTTCAAGGGGAGTTTGGAAACTGTGAACCAATACGGGTGTGTTAATATTGTTAAGGATTATTGAAAATATTTTCAATGGGCTGCAATATAGTGGCTGAAGATGGTGAGGGAAGAAGAGAGGGGGAGATGATGGTTGTAGTGATAAATTTATTAACTTAAGAGTTATTTAAGTGAAAATAAAAAAATGTAAGACCAATATTAGAATTTGTCACAAAAATTCTGTCAAAGTTAACCATGAAAATGACGAAAAGACTACGATTGAGATACAAATGAGGTTGGGGACTTTAATAGGACAAAATGAAAGTTAGGAACCTGCTTAGGATGACGCAATAAGGTTAGAGACTATAAATGGAATTTTCCCTACAAAATGGTTATTTGTTAAAATTATCAATTTATTGAAATTTTACACTTTAAAAAATAAAAAAAAATTAATTTCATATATTTTTTAAAAATAAAATGCTCCATTTATTAATTTTCTAGTTTTAGGTTGGTTAGGTTAAAAAAAAATAAAAATACTTATTTTTACAAAAAAACATCTTAAAATTGCTTTTTAAATTTTTTAAAGTGCACAATTTCAATAATTGATAATTTGTGCAAATAATCACTTCATATAAGAATCAATATTATATTAATATTAAAGAAAAAGGCTAAATTACACGATTTGTCCTTAAAATGTGCCCCATTTTTGCATATTTGCCCTTGAATTGTCGAATGTTGCATACGTAGGTTTAAGCTAGCGTTTTGTAGCAAAAACACTCCACCTTCTATTATCTCCATTAGTGTTGATGAAAATTTAAGGAAAAAAATATAAAATTAGCCCCTAAACTCAAGAAAAATGACGAAAAGACCCTTATACCTAAATACAGGACAATTTTGGCATTAATTAATACGAAAATCCCTATTTTCTCTCCTCTTCAATACCTAATCCTCTCTCTCACCACAACCGCTAAGAATGCTCGACTATCAGCGCCTCATCAACTTCCTCGTCGGCAACAGAGGATGGCTGTGGGTCAAGGTAGGGCAGCGGCACTTCATCTTCCTCGTCGGCAACAGAGGACTGCTCTTCTCTTCGTCTCTATCGCTTCTTCTCTGACCCGATGTTCTATTCATTCTCCGCCACTGCATCTCTGTCACGCTGTTCTCTTCGTCTCCGGCGCTTCATCTTTGACCCGATCCTTGTCGGTGCTTCATTTTCCTCTTCTTCACTCTCCATCTCCGGCTACGTGATTCCACCATGGCCGATGAATCGATGGTAGTAGAGAATTTGTGGGGCTTTCGGATCGGGTCAGAGAATCGATGGCAGTGGAGAATTTATGGGGCTTTTAGAGAATTGACGACAATAGAAAATTGAAGACAGCGGATAATTTATGGGGCTGGCCTTTGTGATTCTGCCATGGCCGACGAATCGACGGCAGCGGAGAATATATGGGCCTTTCAGATTAGGTTGGAGGATTTGTTCTGGGTTGTACGCCAGAGAATCCGTTCAAACAAAATTAAAATGTTGGATTTTGATTAAATCTGATTCTGGTGAGATTTAAGATGTGAAGCACGTAGATTGAGAGATGATATGATGTTTTGACTCAGGGTTAACCAAAAAATCGACGACAGCGGAGTTCTTAGGGGGACTGCGGAGTGATTTCCAGGCTCAAGTTGTTCTTCACAAGTTTGTACCATGGGACGGAGGAAGAAGGGGGAAGGTAGAGATGCGGCCGAGGCCAGAGGGGCGGAGAAAGACTGGGTATTACTTGTGTCGGTGAAGGAGTCGCCACAGCCATAACCATAGCTATCTACATTTGGAAATGAATAACGAGTAGCATGTGAGAATAAGTAGTTTTCTTGCTCTCCTTTAGGGAATTTGGTCTCGGGATTGCTTTTGATGGGGTTGTTGTTGGTGCTGCCATGGCTCTTTATTTGAAAGGAATTCCAGTTCTGGTTTTGGTTTTCTTTGGTTGAGTTTCATTGACGTTCGATTGTGAACAACAAAGAAGATGATGTTTGAAATGAATATAATTGGTCTTTTTAGAAGTTTAAGGGTTAAAATTATTTATTAAAAAACGTTTGAGTACCAAAATTGTCAATTTACATTTATTTTAGTATTAATAATGCCAAAATTATCCCAAATTTAAGTATGGGGGTCTTGTATTTGTTTTGCGTGAGTTCAGGGGCTAATTTTAGAATTTCGCTTTAAATTTCAATCAACACTAACAGAGGGAAGGCGGGGTAATTTGCTTCAAAACGTTAATTTAAACCTACATTTGCAATATTCAACAATTCAAGGGTAAATATGCGAAATGAGATATATTTTAAGGGTAGATCGTTCAATTTAGCCAACGCAAAACCATCCAATATCCACTTAAATGAACCAGATCTACGCTTAAATCATTTCTATTGTTTACTACTATTAGATTCATCTCACTTTGAAAAGTTTCTGTCCATAATAAAAAATTTGTTATAATATTTTGAGGTTTATTTTTTTTGTCTAAAATACAATTCTTTTGGCATTGTGCGGCCTCAAAGTTAGCAACTCTTTCAGATGAGTGTTTTTTTTGTCTAAAATACAATTCTTTTGGCATTGTGCGGCCTCAAAGTTAGCAACTCTTTCAGATGAGTGTTTTTCATATAGATTGTCCTAAATCAAATCTAAGCTCTATCGTTAAAATGTTCAAAGCTTCTTATTTTCTGACCAAATATTGATTATTACCCTCTCCATCCCAACTTCTTTCGAATATTTACTATTTATATAAATTAATTTATAATTTTTTTTTCAACATTTTAATATATAAATAAGAATCTTTATAATGATAAATAAAGACATATATTTTTTAAATATATTTTTTAATTTTTTATAACAAATAATAATATAAATAATTTTAATTTAAATTTAATCAAAAAATTAAAATATATAAAAAAAATGAAACAGATGTAGTATTATTACTAACCCCTTCAAAAGTCCCAACAAAAGAATTGTTGCATATGGGATTGAATATGAGAACAATAATGCAAACCTTGGGCTCTGTCCCAGAAAATCCGTGGGCGCTTCCCCTGAAATTTATTCCTCCAAAAGAAATCATCGCCACACGTTCCCTCTCGCCATCACTCGAACTCGGTTGTAATTTCAAATGGATGAATTGCACTCTTCTGGAAGGGGTCTAGGTCTAAGGTTTCGACTTTAGCCAATTGGCTACAAAATGACTTTTTTTTATTTTTATATTTTTTTTATTTAAAACTAATTTTAATTAAAAGCCAATATTATGTAATTACAATAATCAATTAAAAATATAATTTTTATAATCTTACTAAATTTTTATAAATTTTTCTAGTTTCAAGTCTTAAAAAAAAAAATTCATAAAAATTTAACAACATCCTAAAAATTTACTTTCAAATTGATTATTTCATCTACATAACATTGACTTTCAAATGAAATTTGTTTCACATAAAAAAGATGAAAAAGTTAAAAAAAGTCAGTTGACTTAAGACGAAACGAATTGGCCCCAGATCTGGATACCTATTTTGTATTCTTCTTTTAACCTTATCCAACATTTTTTTATTCTTAACTTTTTCATTTTCTTTGTTAAGAATTAACTTCATTTCTATCGTTCTACTAATCACTTGTATAAATATATCCAGAAATGAACCAATTTTTTATAATCTTTTTGTGTACCTAACTTAAAAGAATTTGAAAGAAAATACTTTATTCTTTTAAACATACATTTTAAAATAACTTTTTTGCTTCCTAAAAAATCAATACTACATCTGTCCTATTTTACTTGAAACGTTTCTCTGGACACAGAGATTAATATATATAATTTATATTTTTTTTATAGTAAGAATTTAAATAATAATTAAAAAAAATTGGGGTTTTGTGCAATGAGAGATTGAGTGGAGATTCAAAAAAAATTATTGGTTTTATGTATTAAGAGTTTAAATATAGGTAAAAAGGTAAATTAATTGTTTAAAATTTTTCAAAAGAGAAAATGTTTCAACTTTTTTGAAACATCCAAAAAAGGAACATGTTTCATCTAAATTGAGATGAATAGAGTAATAATTAAGAATAATGCATGAAATAACTCATTATTTAAACTAGCCTAAATTTACCAAAATAATAATATACAAAATGTTCTTATTATTGTTGAAAAAGACATGGGATAACTGTAAATTTCCAATCATTCATTCGTTTTAAGGTATGATATAGTGTTGGGAACAAATAAAAAGCTTATATGGTATTTTTTATATTTTGTAGGCAAATCTAACTAATTTTAGATAAGAATTATGATCATTTATTCAAGAATCTAACAAGTCCTATAAAAAAAAAAAAGCAGAAAGAAAAAGGGGGAGAGAAGCGACTCCACTCAGAATTTTCTTTTAACGGTAAAAAAATTTTATTAAATAAAAGAAGAATACAAAAACTTTCAGTCAAGCTATGAACAACCATGAGAAAACATAATCTCCCGAAAACTCCGCGCCTCTATCTCTTAAGGCCCCACTTTTTCACCATTAAAAAATCTCACTAAATATCACTAACCCTTTATATTTTATTCTAATTTTTTTATTTTTTTATTTTTTAGAAACACCTTGGTGGGTACATATATTCATTTCATCAAAAAAAAATTCCAACGGCACTTACAAAATAAAGACAGGGGCCTACACAATAACAATAATAATAATAATATATCATATATATATATATATATATATATATATATATAGATACAGCTGTGGTAAGGTTATGAGGTATGAGATATAAATCTCATACCTCATAACCTTACCACAGCTATTGGTCTTGTCTCTTTCATCCTCTTTGTCTCTCTCTCCTTTCGAATCCCTCATCTCCCTCATCCACCCTCATTTGCCCGCTGTTCATCTCTCTCCTCACTCATCTACCGGTCGTTCATTATTTGCTACCGCTCATCCTCCACCCGAGTCGCTTTCCACCATTCTCCGCCATCCAAATCATTCTCCTTCATTTAAGTCATTGTCCGCTGTTCGAACCGCCTCCTCCTTTTGAATCGTTCTCTTTGCTCTCCACTGTTCGAATCATTCTCCTCCATCTTCACCATCCAAATCATTCTCCTACTCCTCCACCGTCCGAATCATTTTCATCCCTCTTCGCTATTCGAATCACCTCCTCACTGTTTGCATCCTCAGTGTCACCTCCTTGCCGTTCGGCTCCTCTGCCTCTCTTCCTTGCTGTTCAGTATCATATCTTGTGTTTGACTGTAGATCCAATTGGGTAATGGTAGGATCTTCTAAATTTTGTAGTGGATTTCTTAATTGTATATCTGTTGTTTGATTGTAGATCCATTCTGTTTATTTTGTTTAAATCTTGTAACTGTTTCTCAATATTATGATTTTTATGATTTTGTTATATTTTTTAATATGGTGATTCGTTTGAATTTTATGGAATTTTTGATTTTGTTATATTTTTTTAATCTTGTAATTTTATTGAATCTTATGGATTTTGTGATTTTTTTAATCTTTTTGTGATTTTCTAATCTTGTGAATTTTCTTATTTTTGTGATTTTTACTGAATTTCAGTATATAGTTTTTTTAATATAAAATATAATTTTAGTAAAATATAAAATATTTTATTAGGATTTTTTTACTGAATTTTAGTTAATTTAATTTTTGTGAATATAAAGTATTTTACATTTTTTTGATAAATATAAAATATAAATTTTTTAATTGTATAAATATATTTTCAGGTGTTTTATATATATATTTTATTTTTTTAAACAAGTTTCATTGGCCAAACACTACAAAACATATGCAAAATCATGACTGATAGCGCAGTTGTATTTTAGTCACGATATTGGCCAGAAGCGACTGTTTTGCTACTGCGGATAACAGTCACATTTTTCCAAGTTGCAATTTTATCGCGACTAAATCTCAACTACAAAAAGAGACTAAAACTTCCAGTCAAAAATCAGTTGAGAATATTGTAGGTTACAACTGACTAGTTCAATCGCTATATTAGCGACTGCCATGGTCAGTCACTATAATAAGACTTTTATTTTTTAAACAAATTAAATTACTAATTAATATAATTATTATTTAACTAATATTATTTAATTTAATTGGTTATTTATTTCATTTGTTATTTAATTGATACTTTCATTAAATTGCTATGAATATTATCTTATTTTAAATATTAATAATAAAACAATTAAATAATGAAATTAAAATTTAAATAAAACACATTTACTTTAATATAAAAGTCAACATACATACCAAAATACAAAATTCAAAAATTAGATCCAGAGAACAATTAAATACTCAAATCTGGATAAGACAAAGTGGATGAGGCAGAGGAGGTCGAGGCGAAGGTAGAGGAGATTGAGGTGAATGAGGCCAAGGCAGAGGCAGAAGAGACGAAGGCAGGCGGTGGCAGGGCCGACAAGACCAAGGCGGATAGTGGTGAGGTCGAAGAGGAGACCGAGGCGGATGTTGCCTAGGCGGAGGAAGAGGTTGAGTCAAATGAAGGTGAAGCCGAGTTGGCCATGGCGAGGAATGATGAGCAAGCCAATAAGGTGATGACGATGAGGTCGAGGAGGCGAGGTGGACGGGCAACCACAGATGATGAGGCGACAATGATGAGCGAGGCAAAACGAGAGAGGTGGACAGCGAGGCAGACGGTAAGGCGGAAGGGCGAGGCAGATGGTGAGACGAACAAGTGAAAAGAGGGAGATGAGAGTGTTGAGAATGATGAAAGATGAAAGAGAAATAAGAGGTTTGAGGCAAATGTAGGTATATGGGGTATATATAGTTAGGGTTAAGTTAGTTTTGGGTTTGGGTTAGGTTGGCCCAATGGGCAATTTATATGGGCAGGTTTTTATGATATGTGTGTGTGTGTTTGTGTTTGTGTATGTGTGTTTGTGTCAATATCTGTGTAATTATTATATAATTATTATAATGCATATGATTATTATTATTATTATTATTATTATTATTATTATTTATGATACATCATACATTTATATTAAATTATATTATTATATATTATTATATATGATATATTATGATACATTATACTTTTTCTGTTTCACAAAAGATGGTACATTGACCTTTTTGACCAAAGTTTGACTTTATTACATTAATGTTAATTCGTATTATGAAAAGATTTAAAAAAGTATATTTATGAATTGGAGTTTTTAAGGTAACTATTTTCATATGAAAAATTTACATTTCTATAATAAATTATGAAAGAAATAAAATTACGAATTAATTGTTGTAAATAGTAAAAGGAATAAGCTTTGCAACACGAATGGGGTAATATATATGATATATACATTATAATATATGATACATTATATTCCTAAACCTTAAACCTTAAATACAAACCCTAAACACTAAAATCCTAAGCCATAAATACTTAACCTAACCACCATTAACCCTAAACCCCTAAAACCCTAAACCTAATTCTATATCCATAAACCCTAAACCCTAAACCCTACCATTAACCATAAAACCTAAACCTTAAATACAAACCCTAATTAAACCAACCCTAAGCAAATCCTAAACCCTAAATACAAACCCTAATTAAACACTAAATCCTAATTAAACCCAAAACCCTAAATACAAACCCTAATTAAACCCTAAATGCTAAACCTAATCTGTACCATTAACCCTAAACCCTAAACTTAATATATATCATTAACCTTAAATCCTAAACCCTAAATGCAAATCTCATATCCTAAATTTCAATACCCTAATACTTAATTAAATACACTTAAATCATCCTAATTCTATATATATCCCTAAACCCTAAAAAAATTCTCAAACAGTAAATCATAAAAAAGCTCTAAATTAATCCTAAAATAATTCTCCAAACCCTAATATTAAATTAATTCAATTAATACCCTAACTGTATACTAATTTCAAACCCTAAACCTTAAATAAAAATCTCAAACCCTAAATATATGTCCAATACCCTCATCCCTTAAAAACCCTAAATCCTAATTCTATATCCTTAAACCTTAAAAAAAATTCCAAACCCTAAAACAAAAAAAAATCATAATACATATATTATAAACTCTAAAAAAACTCAAACTCTAAAAACCCAAAATTTCTAAATCAACTTAGTTATTAAGAAGGCAGCAGAAGCAAATTAGAAAATCTAAACATTTTTCCAACACTTCATTTACCAACGGCCAGCCATTGAAAAATGACATTTTTTTTAGTTATGGATGTGCAAGGTGATAACATGCTAGTCCCTCCAAAACTCTCCTCCAAAATGTTAGCCTTTTCCAGATATTTCATGATTATAAAGGCTTAATCTTTAACAACTTTTAAATCAAATGTTTGAACTCGTGAGTCTCGACACTAACAGAAAAACTTTTTTCTTATCTCTTATGTTTTATCTATTTTTCTAGATTTTGTGTAGCCTTGATGGTTACATTATGTAATTGTTTAGCTCTTGTACTCTCATTTGTTTTTTTTTTCTAAAAAGGAAAATAAAGCGACTGCCACAATGTCAATTTGTGGTGCCTATTTGTATATGTCGGTCGCCATCTACCAACTAGGTGGTACTGGTGGAGACCCATCTTATCCGCTCAGATTCCCCAGGGTTCGGTCTTCATTCAAGAATCAAGTTACCAACTCAACTTTATCGAAGCCGTAGAGGAATTGATGATCTCAGTGACAAACCGAGTCAATTATTTTAGCATGAGAACAAGCCTATCAATTTCATATTATATATTATCGATTAATATTTAAATACTAATTTATATTGTATTTAATGGTTTTTTTATTGTAAATGACAAGTTAGTGAAATACAAAAAAAAAAAAAAATAGATTAAATAATATAATTCTTTTATATCATTATTCTTGTAGGCAATGATTTTTAATGGTATGTATATACATCCATTAGGACCAGTAGAGAAAGCAAAAATTGCTTTTTTGCGTTGGTATCCTGCTACGAAGACACTTAGAGAAAATCAGAAAATGACAGGATTCGCCTTCGCCCACCCTTTTGTACTTTTGCGTAATACCATCAAACACATATGATCAGCTCGTTCATCCTGTTTATGCAATAAGTCATACTATATGAACATAAAAGGAAAAATTACAAAAATTCTCTTATGGTTTGGTCTAACCTATACTTTATCCCCTTTATTTTAAAAACCTACACTTTACCACTGTTTATTTTATAGTGTCTGACAATAACATGAGAAACTCTATTTTAAAATATTTGATAATAATGTTCTAGTAATTTTAATATTTTTGATATTTTTTTTACACCTAACTGACTTGTAAAAAATGCTAATATGTAATTACAGAGAGAATAATACATTTATAGAAAGAATAAACTAATAATTTAAAATATCTATTAGCTATAAAAAAAATATTGAAGAGATTGAAATTACTGGAAGATGACTATCGTATAGTTTAAATATAGTTTCAGAAGTTATTATCAAATAGTATAAAAAAAATAAGGGGTAAAGTGTAGGTTTCTAAAAATGGATATGGCAAACTGTAGGTTAGGACATATCTCAAGGGGTAATTGTAAATTTCCCAACATAAAAATAAAAGGGCTGCATCCATAGATCTGCATGTTTGAAGTATTTTGTGGGATTCTTAATTTTTTTTAATTCTAACTAGGTCCCTTTTCCTTCTATTTGTCCCAATAAAGATTTTTTTTATCCTATATAACATGTTCTAGTTTGGTTCTTCGTTATTTTGATCATTAAGTTTAACAAAAAATATTGATATGACATTAAATAATAATAAATAGATCTTAAAGTAACATCTCCATCACCTGAACTTTTTTTTTCCCTTCTAAATAACCACTTTAAACTTTAAATCTTTAATATCTAGCCATTATATGCTTAATACCAATTATGTCAACAAATAGTTGTAGGTTTTCTAGCCCAATTTTGGAATCTACGATTCTGATATTTGATTCCTTTTCATTGGGAGGAAAAGCTTGGAACCACGAAGAATAGAACAGGTAATCTTAATGTTCACGGTGAAGGAAAAGATGATGATGATGATGACAATCTAAAGTTTGATTCCAGTGCCTAGTTGGTAAAGGTGTCGTTGTCAGCAGAATAGCTCTTTGGTGACAGCAATATTCGGCCTCTAAAGCCACCACCGTACTATGACCAATTAATTATTACCTCATCAATGAGATTCCTAGAATACAAACTATTGGGGATATTGGTAGAAATTCAAGGAGTTGAAAGACTTGAATATCATTAAGTCAATTTCCTTTGAAAGATTGGAATCTTACCCAATATATATGGTAATTAATCTTGGTGTGCATGGCTTAGAAATTTTCTTAGGGAGCAGGTTGGGGCTAATTAATGTATGAGATTTTATTTCCTAAAGGAATGTAACTAGGGTCTGTGATGTGTAGCCTATAAATAGATTGCACTATATTTTTTAGTATGAAAGAAAAACCAATGTGATGAAGAGGTAAAATGTGGAGGTTTCAAAATTGCGAGATGTCTAATATTGGGCAAGAGTAGGATGATAAGTCCTTTTTAATTCTCATATATTATAATTGTGTAAAGGCAAAATATTGAAGTTGTCAGTAATATATAGAGAATTCATAAGCTAACATGAGTACTAAAGTACACTTCTACTGTAATCTTTATATTTTTTTTTTAGGAAATTTCTCTCATTTGTAAATATAGGCTAATTAAAAGATGAACTATGCTAATTTTTTTGTGTGCTTATTTGATGATGTTTTACTTTTGCTACGTGTGATGGGTGATCGGGGAATCTTTCCAAACAAGTGATATCAGAGCTAATAGTTATTACTGGTAGAAACAGAGCAAAATAAGGGGACTCTGACCGATATCATTCCTATTGAGGCAAGTCCAATTCCATCAGTGGTGATTTCTTGGCGGGGTGGAATGTGGAACGTGGATAGTGAGGAGGCCAACAACACATAGAGATTGATGTGACCAATGAGATCATTTTTCATGGATCTGAAGATGGATAGACATATTAAGGGCCTTTGATTTGAGATGAAGTCAACTGTGTGGGGAGATCCGAGCAACGCGGCTATTGGCAACGTGAACCTAGTTTGGTTTACGTTTTTGGTGAATAACATTGTTTGTGATTTAGTGGTCATGCTCATATGTGGGGAGATGAATTTACGACAAGATGGAGATTGGTAGGGATATTGGCACAAATTCAAAGAGTTAAAGGGCTTGAGTGTCATTAAGCCATTTTTTTTTTAAGAGATTGGAATCTTGACTGTATATATGTGGCAATTAATCTTGGCGGCATGGGTTAAAAGTTTTCTTAAGAGAAAGTTAAGGCTAATTAATATGTGGAAGTTTATTTCTTAGTTGAATATAACTAAGGTTTATGGTGTGTATCATATACAAAGACATGTTGTGGTAGGTTTTTTAGTATAATAGAAGAACCGATGTATTGAATAAGTAAGATATGAGAGTTTTAAAAGAGTGAGATATTCAAAAGTGAGCAGGAATAGAATAAGAAATCTTTTATAATTTTTATATCTTGTAATTATATGAGGGAAAGATATTGAGATTGTTAGTAGCGTGTAAAGGATCCATATTCTACCGTGAATACTAAGGCATACTTCTACTATAATCTTTATATTTTGTACGATTAGATTTTTTTCAACTGTAAATTTAGGTTGGTTAAAAGCTGAACCATCTTAAATTTGTTATGTGCTTGTTTGATAATATTTTACTTCTACTGTATATGATAGGTGATTGAGTTATCTTTCCCAACATAGAATTTTGAAGATGAAAGAATTCGACCTATTTGTAACAGCTTTAGAACAGACTAGAAAAAACATCAAATTGTATTCTCTCAATTATCGAACCACTAGTAGTTCTTACGACAGCGATGGTGAGGGCCTATTGGAAGAGAAAATACCCATGTATAATCAAACAACAATGAAGGAAACTCGCTGAAGTAAAAAAAAAGCTTGCAGACGAATATGTTTGAGGGAAAGTCTAAGGTGAAAGTCAAGCCCAAAATGTGAGATCAGGGATAATGGGAGTATGACCAATATTAGAGTGAGTGGGTAAGCCTTATCGCACCATTGCTTAAGCCAACAAAATAGTTCGGAGGGGGCTTCAAAATGAGGAAATCATGGGATAGAGCTTGGGAAAATGATGGTCATGAACGAGTTGGATGCTGCTGAAAGGGGGGATGTGGAAGATGATGGTGGAATACTGATAATGTTTAGGTAAATGAGGAAGAAAGCAGTGAATAGGTCAAAGGAAAGACAATGGAGGGGAAGGAAAGGGTGCTAGTGGGAGACAGGGATTTGGGTGAGAGATTTGATGGATTGATGGAAGGAAAGCAAGAGGTTTTGAAGTTTAAGGTTGAAACAAAAACCATGGCAGTGGTATTAAGGGTGTAGTCGATAGTTATTAAACTTAAAGGGCAATTCAATTGGTATTAATAGGTGATTAATAGGTTGAACAAAATCAGTTGGTCAACTAAGATTGATGACTTGGCTTGGGAAATAACTTAATGTTGGCCAAAATTACATATTTTTCCATTGCCCGTAGTTTGTCTTTTACCTCATGTTTTTTTCCCTCAACTGGTTTCACATAAAACAATTTGAGCTGCTGTCCGAATCTTGTCCTCCAGTTGCAACCAACATCATCATCTCCGGTAGCCTCTTCCCCTGTAGGATTCGGTTCCTACAAGCCCAATCCAAGCACTCATCACATAATTTGCTGGTCCTTCTCCTTTTTCATTGTCTCCAGCATCTTTTCACAAAGCCCGATATCGTCCATCACGGTAGTCCCCATATGTTTTTCATATTTCCCCTTCCTCTCTCATTTCTCTTTCTTAGTTCATAACCACAGCAATCACCCACATTGTTTTTTTATTAGGTATTCTGTTGTCTAGCTTGTGTTGGTATTACCGGGGTTAGCCACATCGTCGACAATGGAGACGAACAGGTAAGCTTCATTCAAAATTTTCGTGCATTCTTGGATATGGCACTGAAACTATTACAATTAAGGGCGGTATTAAGCGTTCATTGTTCATTTTTAGTTCTTATTTTAAAGGTCATAAACCATAAACTATATGTCCTATGTGCTTAAAAATTATACACAAACATTTCATTTTAAAACCTTTAATGTATATATTTAAAATACGTAAAAAAAACAGAGCTACCTTAGTGGCAATTTGAATGGCACCAAAGTTAGAGCAAAGATTTAAGTCTTCACAAAAACAATCAAAAGCATATCAAAATCTGTAACTTCGATTACCTTACATATGAACTAACCTCAACTAAATTGTCTTCCATAACATCTAAAAATTGTATTTTGTATTGATTTATTTATGAACCTTCCTCGATTAGGTTAGAATGTGGCCTATAAACCTCATAGCACATGTGTTGATTTAAATGTTCATTCAAGAAATACGTACTCCAAAACCAGTTAAGAATATATTGTTAAAAAATAACTACAATAAATGCCACAAAAAGGTAAAGAAATACATGGGTACATATAATAATTTATAAACAAGAAAAAAAATGTAGCCAAAGAGACAAAAAAGAGAGTGAATATAATATTTGGGTTTTGTCCTAAGGGAGACAATCCAATCGCTCCATGGATATTTTGGTCATGGTTTTCGTATTGGTTTTTATGTGCTGGCATTGGCTGAGACGAAGCTACATTTAGGGGTTTCTTATAGAGTCTGTATCTTAAGTGCAGGATAAGTAGGCTGCAAAAGGTACCCATAAGTGTATTATTGTGTGTGTCTTGTAATATATGCCATTCATATACATTGTCATGCGCATTCATTTGCATGCTGAACAATTTGATGACTAATTCATTTATTAGTATCTTATAATGGCATTCATCATACTATTTCTTCCTATGACATATTTGGTCGACGTTCATGTGCTTGTGTTGTATGTTTTGGATGGTAGCATTGGCACAACCCATTTATGAATTAAAGCATAACTAAATGAGTTCTATAGTGGGATGAGCGGACAGGTTAATTCCCAATCATTCGAGCAGCCAACTATGTCTAGAAGTGCTATGAAACCTACTTGAGCGCTTTGGGATCAAGAGGACACTATAGCCTTTTGTCAAATTGTTGTAGGTATGGTCTAAAGAGGGCTTGTCGATGGTGGCCATCCAATAAAAACAGGGTACCAACTTATTGAAGCACAATTCCAAGAGGAGACGGGTTGCCCGTACACAATTGTGCAATTTAGGAACAAATGGCCCCTCCTCAAGCTCCAATACCTTAGTTGGAAGAGGTTACTAGGTGCTACGACTGGATTAAGTTAGTACCCCAAAATAGGCACTATTGTGGCAGATGATAAGTGGTGGGAAGTTCACATTCAGGTCTGTTTGTCATGTAATTGTTCACCTTAAAATTGTATCATCCTTGCCTATGGTAATTAATCATTTTTCCCCATTTTTTCTGTTAGTATTGATCTCGCAAAACAATCCAAAATTAGCTACAAAAAAAAAAAAAAGCAAAACGGCTAATTGGGAAGACTTGAGGAGCATGTTTGCTCCAATGAAGTACTTCTCATGCCATGGTCTTTCGTCTTAACCATCGATTTCAAATGACATGTTATCAACATCTGTGCTTGCTCCATCTTCCACTGCTACTGGTATTCCTCTAATTGTATTTGGTGTGGCCACAGGGCCTTTGTTACCACGTTTAGGAAGCTTTAGTCCTTATGCTTCCTTTACGTAGACACCTATTGTGCTTGGGAGTCTGAATCTTCCAGCGAATCTTGTTGCAAAGAATTGTACAACAAGTCTACGAGCATTACAGGCTGTAAGAAGGGATGCACAAACTGATCCAACTGCAGCAGATAGCACCACACCTCTTTGTTTGGTAGGAAGATTTGTAGAGCTCGAAAGGTATACCTTAACAAAGAACTGTTCAGGTTCTGCAGCAGTAGGGAAATGCCATAGGCCTCAATCCCCCGACCAGTTAGATGCCATGGTCAGTGAGTGGTTATCCCTTCTTCGGGATAGTCAAAAGCGAATAGATTCAGCCTTAGCTACATCTAATTAGAGTGCAAATGAAACCAGCAACACTAAGTGTCTTAAGGTGGTGTCTACTTTACTTGGTATCGTGGAAGGTGATGAAACATGGATTAATGCTTCGTCCATGTTTGTGTCTGATAATGGTCCCCACGAATGCGTCATTAATGGGTGTGACACACTTGAAATTAAAGTGACATAGCTACAAGCAAAGATTGTAAAAAGGAAATGTCTTGGGAAACTTTAATTTTTTTAGTTACTCCCCGACCCTTGCATTTGGTGAATGTTATGTCAATAGTTAAGTGCTTGTTCCATGTCTCCCAAGTCTTGGATATTACTGGTTTTTTTTAAATATGTTTGGCCTATGGATATGTATTATATAGGAGCTTCGGACAAGATGTGACTGTGAAATGTGTTATTGTTGTTAGATAGCATATTTGTCTACCATTAATTTTGCATAAGCATCATTCCCCTCCACATGCATAGTGTATTTTCTATGTGCACTTAGGCGCAGGTGGAAGTTGTCTTGACAAGTGATAATTATGACAGGTTATGGATGGTGGTGACGCATTAGGTGTTGATGGGGTCTTACTGAGCCCAAACATTATTAGAATAGATATTAACATCCCATGGGATACACCCCCATCAACGCCACCCAGAACCCCACCATAAATGCGCCCAAACAATCGTGTTCAACAAATGCAATGTAGACATTATCTGATGGTCCTTTAATCTGGTTTACAATTTATGTTTCACTTACGATGATCAGTGTGCCAAAGGAATCGTCGATCTTCAGCACGAAGGGAGAAGCTGATAATAGTTATCCAATACTTGTTGCATCTGATGGAGAGTGAAAATGAATTCTACTCACAAACGAGGATGACGAGAGAATGCTTTTGGGACTCATACATAGATTTATGGGACAAGTACTCTTTAAGAGAATCACACAACATTTTTGCTTATAAGGCATTGGCGATGTTCTTGATGATTCTTGCACACGGGTAGAAGTACAGTGACATTCGACAAGTATTTGAGCATTCGACAGACACCATCTACCATCGGTTCAAGAAGATACTATTGTTTCGCTTGGTGAAAAAATTATACAACCAGATGACCCAACATTTAGGACTCTCTATCATTCAAGTCTCAGTCATTGGGGCGGTTCTTTTTCTAGGGTTATTGGTGTACTTAACGGTACTCATGTATACAGAGTTTATAGTGGTCCAGACAAAGAGTAAGAGTACTATCATGGGCAATCAAGCCACACATCTCAGAATGTCATAATTGTTATGGACCTTGACATGTACTTTACACATGTATTTATAGGCATGCTAAGAAGCATGCATGATAGCTTTGTCCTAAAAGCTTGTTTTAACCAACCGAGATCCCGATTCCCACAAGCCCCCGTGTATGATTTCATGATAAACTGTATAACCCAAAAGTCCTAAGATTTTCTTCATGTTGATTTTCATTAATTAAATGTAACTGTCTTTATCCCATAGGACGGTTCTATTTGGTGGATTCTTATTAGCCTAGCATGGAAGTATTTCTAGCACCATACCGAGGTGATAGGTACCATCATACTGACTTAAGGGGAAATCGACCAATCAATCTACGAGTATTATTCAACTGGGCTCATGCATCTTTGCATAATATAATGGAACGAGTGATAGGTGGGGTCAAGGGAAAATTTCCCATATTACTTTGGTTACGTTGTTTTACCCCGGATGTTCAAAAGAAAATAATTGTGGCATGTTGTGCATTGTACAATTATATACGTTGTCATGAAAGTGAAGATCTAGAACAAGTGGCTTACGACACACATGGAACTTATGCACCAAATACAAGAACTCTAGAAGCTGAGCGGTTAGAGGAAGAAAACTTACAAGAAGAGGCATTGTCTATGGCACAAACCCGTGACATCATTGCTGCAACAGTCATGGCCACTTACTAAGGAAGATATGGTCCCATGTAGATAGTAGGTTTTTCATGACACTAGTCACTATTTGTAGTATGTGGACGATTATTTCTCTATGTGCGTAAAACTAATTGTGGTCATCACAACATTTAGCTGCCTTTAAATTTCCACTATATTGTATCACATCCAGTATGGGGGCAATGTTCTCATGTTGAAACTAATTGTATCATGTAAAGAAGGGAATGTTTATACAATATGAAGAAAATTAGTAATAAAAGAAGGCAATGTTAACAAGTTCATAAACATATACCAGTGTCATACATAAATATACACCATCGCACCACATCAACTATAACTATTCACATTAAAATTACCCGATGTCATACAAGCGACCACAATAGCGAGCCAAATGCTGTCCCATACTAATAAAACAAGGCAATAGTGAAACCGTTGAGAAAAAATCAACAGGGGTCAAACATGCCACACTTGGGCTTCTCTATCGAGAATGGGAAAGGACATAAACTGCATAAAAACACAAATAACTATTCCTAACATAAAGATGACCTCCAAATATTGACATATAGATAACGGTCACAAGAAACTCGGGTACCATAGCTACTGGCCATTCATCTAAAGCTCCATGCGCAACCATGCAAGGTGAACCGTAGGGTCTTTAGTACCGTTGACAAGCATGTCACATGTACTCTCGTTCCGTGTCAGGAACCTAGCAGCACACATCCAAAATGCATCACCCTCCACCATACCTGGCAATTTCCCAACAATCTGCATGACATAGCAAATGTTAATGGATTCCATTTCATAAGTAACTATATAGGAAGCACATGAATGACATTTCTCCCCTACCGGGTATACATGGAGTATCCGATGGCCACTGCGCTATCTCGGAGTCAGATAAGATTTGAATAACAGTGCCGGTTGGTTGTTAGATCTCCATACTAGTACTTCTCCCAGGCTGCCCAACATGGGAAGAGCTACTATAGGCTGCTCAAACAATGTAGCCATTAAATTCAGGTTGGGTAAGAGTTTATTGCGTAATGTGGAAACCGCTGGATCCACCTATCATAAACAGATTTTGCAAACATTAACTAACATTAACAACTATCCTGAATTTAATCCGCACAAACGTTGATGACTGTTGTTCACCTGAACACGCTCCGCCCACCATGCATCATTGGCTACAATGTGACCAATTTTTTCATCATATGTCCACCCATTCCATGGACCAAGTGCTGCCCCAGTTAGAGTATTCTTGTTGTAGTGTACTCCACTTGTGCTACAAATAATAAAGGTTCTACGAATAATCGGTTCCATTTCACATTTTATCTGCCAAGAGCTTCCAACTAGTTTTAGTCAAGAATTGACCATCATTCATTCCTTTTGAAAAAACTTAATGTGCAAAATATAGGAATGTCGGTGTGTAGGTGTTCACCCAGGTAGGCACACCGGTGGCCTCATCCCATGAAGAACTCATTTCTTTTGGCCTGCACATTACCTGAATATGTCAATTACAAACATACCTAAGATGGTCAGCTAATTATTTAGCACCTATTACTAAGGAATCCATTTTCAAACATTATATATAGAAAACTAATAAACATTACAACCATGAGCTCCATTAAATTATTTGACAATTATTTACTATTGGTTCATAATATTAATAAATTGAACTAAACTATTCACCTTCTATAAGAGATGAGTACTACGCCCTCACCAACAGTGGATTACAACTCAAAAGTGACAAAAACATGTAAATATACATAGAGACAATCTAGCAAGATATTTATCGCCACTTTGATCTAACCAAATTTCGTAACATAAGGCATTGATAATGAACTACACATCTGCCACCAACTACAGATATTAAAATCAAGCATCATCACATTGTAAGTGCACTAATTCCACCAAAATAACAATCACCTAGAATCCATATAAGTTTGCTAAGCCTTCACTATTTTCACAATCAAATCCGTGTTCATAATGTCTGTACGAACTAGGAAAGAGAAAAGGGAGAGGAAGGGGAACAACCTAAAAAATAAAAAAATCATAAACAGACGGGGACTGCTGCGATAGACGATATTGAAGATGGGCCTTGCAAAAAGATGCTGAAGACAATGAAAGAGGAGAAGGGATGATCAAATGATAAGATGAGTGGTCAGATCCGGCGTGTGGGAATTAGATCCCACACGAGAGGAGGCTGCCGGAGAGGATGATGTTGGCTACGACCGGAGGACAAGGTTCGGACAACAACTCAAAGTGTTTTGTGTGAGACCGATTGAGGGGAGAAAACAAAAGGTAAAAGAGAAACTATGGCCAATGGCAGAATACGTAATTTTGGCCAACATTAGGTCCTTTCCCAAGCCATGTCATCACCCATTGTTGACCAACTAAATTCGTTCGAGCCATTAATCGCCTATTAATACCAGCCGAATTACCCCTAAAGTTTAAAGTGATTAATTGGAAAAAAAATTAGGAGATAAGAGATGTTAATTTAAGTTCTATTTTAGTGTTATTTAATGTTAAATTAGCATTTTTCATTAAACTTAACGGTGAAAATTACAAAAAAAAAAAAAAAAACAAACCCAATTAAAATGTGATATATGAGGTAAGATAAAAGAAAAATTTATGAAAATAGACCCAGCCAAAATAGAAAAATAAACTTGGAACCCAAGGAGTAATTTACCTGACCGTTATACATAGCTACGTCAGATTTTTTATCCATGAGGTTGATCAGGAAACTAATATTAATTTGTGGATGATATCAGCCGCTAGCTAACTTCTTGACTAAAGTTCCTGAATTTGGAGGAAATCAAATGCTGCTGCCCTGCCTCGATTCAAAATAATCGTCTCATCAACCTTTTGTTCTCACAACAATTGTCGCTTTGTTAATCTTCTTATATTGAATAACATGCACTGTTGCTTACAGCATTTTATTCAGAGCTTTGTGCCCCTGGGAATTGCATTGTGGCAATGCTCTAGTAACTCAAAACTAGGTAACAATGCTTGGGTCGAACCGGGGAAAAAAATGGTACATGTATTTGTTTAACGAAAATAATTACTTTTAAACAATTTGTTTTAAGTTGACATCAATAAAACCCAGAAAATGTTTCAGCTAAATACTTTTTCCAGAAAACACAGTGTGGGGTGAGGATAAATCGCTCTCATAAATTATTTGTAGGCTCCACTTAAGTTTTAGTGGTTCATATATTTTCACGAAGAAATTTCTCCGCTCTTATTACAATAACATTTCTCTTTTAGAATAGATGAAAGTAGAATTTATCTGAATTATTTATTTATTCAAAATTTACGATTCAATAATTATTTAGTGTCCAAAAAAGATAAAAAAAACGTATTTCTTTTAGTGTCCAAAAAGGATGAAACTGTTCAATTCTTAGTAACCTTTTAACATTCAATTTATCTTATTATCCTCATTTCAAATCTTACCACACAAAAATTAAAAAAAAAAAAAAGAAACCTTTTCTTTTTTAATCTTCATTAGCAGTCTGTTCGTTTTATTTTAATTGTGTCTAGTTAACATGCTATTTGACTCGAGACTACTTTTAGTAATGGAGTCTCTGCTTTTTATCTCTTCCTAGCCCTTGATATTGTGCTTATTTATGATATTACCAGTTGACCTAGTGACCAGCAGTGGAGGACGGGCTGATTAGTCAGTGGCCATGTCCAAGGACCGAGAGAATGCCGAGCCTTCTTCATCATAACTGGTGCATATCTCCTCTAAGAGCATCGGTTTTCAAACCTGCCACCCTTGAGCTGGTGTTATCTAACCGCCACCTTTGAATATCGACATCCTTAGTCGGCTCATCGGTTCAACAGATCTTGCTCCCTACTAGGTTGCCTATCCACAGGCTTTCCCTCAGGTTGTTCAAACGTGACCCTAAGTTCCCAATGTCCTAGTCCCTTTCTACAACCCTCTCCTTTTTACCAAGCCTCCCTCGGAACCTGGATCCAACTCTTACCCCCTGGCTGTTGCCGCCATAAATGCATTCTTAGTTGTTATCTCATCCAATATAGGCAGAAAATCTTTAACTCTATTAACTTCTTTCCCACAATCTGCAGGCACGACTCCATTTTTGTGTTGCGTTCAAGTTCATCTAAGCTGGGTCGAGTTTGAGTCATTGCTCCTAGATGCCGTTGAGCTTGGTTTTGGGTTCTAGCCCTCACTAGCTGTCGCTCAAGTGATGGAAAAGAGTAAAGCGAATTTGGGTAATAGGAGTTATCCTAAGGTTGTAAATATTGCAAACTATAAGGGCAATTAGAAACTTCACTTCACCTAGGCCCTACTATGGACCAATAACACGTGAGTAAATTTTATAAATGGTCTTTAATCTTTAGTCATTGTTTTCTTTTAGTTCTTATCCTATTGAATGTTCTATTTTAGTCCTAAATCTATAAAAACATTTTATTTTAGTCCTAAATCTATTAAAAATATTTTATTTTGGTCCCAATTTGATGAAATTTGTTAACTTAATATATTTTTCTGATAACAACTTTTTAGATCATAATTTAAATTATCCCGTAACGGTCTTATAATAAATTCAATCTATATAATTTTGTTTTACAGTTAATTAAAAATTCAAATTATTTTTTTTTTCTCTTTGTAAATTGAATTTATCTCATTTAGAAATAAAAAATTATTAATTTAAATTTTTTATTTAGCGTAAAAAAATATTAAATTGTTTAAATATACTAGAAGACAGTTATCGAATATTTAAATTAGAATTTTAAAATTTTCTGTCAAACAATTATTTTGATTTAATAAATTTCATCTGGTAAGAAACCAAAATAAAACAATTTTAAAAGGTCTAGGACTAAAATAAAACATTCAATAAGTTAAGGACTAAAATGAAATAATGACCAAAGGTTAGGGATCATTTATGCAATTTACTCAATAACATGTTAACTCTTACCTATTAAGTTCATCTGAACTAGGCCTAAGACTATTACTACACAAAACCATAAAATAATTTTTTTTAATTATCATTTAAACTCTCAATATACATAACTCAAAAGGATTTTTTTTTATTTTACTTTTAGGGACAAAAATGAAATAAAAACATCATAAACTACACATAATTTTATTTCTATATCAAAAGAAATGCATCATCCTTTATGGGATGGAGAGAGCAATACTTAAATAAGTTATGTGTTATGAAAATGAGAGTTGAAAAGTCATTAAAAGTGAAAGATGGACTGGTGAGTGACTTCTACATAACAGAACTATCACTTAGACTTAAAACTATTACTAGTGAAAACATATCGAATTATACATAAAAAGTACACCACATTATCTGCTCTGTCTGTTGAAACAAAAGCCAGTTTCTCTACCCTGAGAACAGTTAGAAATGGCACGTTGGATAACATAAGGATTCTTATTGATTGCATAGTTGGGTTTCTCCAAATCACAGACTATAACCCAGCTCACCTAGAAGTGAAAGCAAATATTTGTAAACCAAGGCATTTGATTCACATATTCATGAGAGTTTTTATCTTAGTAGTCCATCACTCAACAATTGATCGAGCTCATCAACTGGCTACTATGGCTCTTAGATCTTCTATTCCCCTATAGTGTTCTTATTATTATTTATGTGTACAAAAAACAAAAACAAAAAAAAAGAAAGTAAGAAAAGCTTGAGGTATCCCAATCAACTATTTTCTGAGCCAAAAGTATGACATAATTTTTTTATTTTTAAAACACTAGTTTTTGTTTTTTTATCATATAAGCATATTTATGAATTCATGAAATATTTTATAGTATAGAGAAGCTAAAATATCTATTCCCTCCGTCTCGTATTCTTTGCATCATTCACTTTTCAGTAATTAATCTATAATTTTTTATTTTTAACATTTTAGTATATAAATAAAAAAATTTTATATAAAAATAATAAATTAAGATGTATAGTTTCTAAATATATTTTTTTAATTTTTTTTAATAAATATTAATATGAATATATTTAAATTAAACTATATAAAAAAATTAAATAGTGTAAAAATATGAGAGTGAGATACTTCTAATAGCTTTACACGGGGAAACGGGAGCCAACCCTCCTGTGCCCGCATGTTCCTTTACCCCTAGATCTAAAGTGGCCGGATTGTCCTATGTCTCATTTTTGTCGTTTGGGAGGAAATTACCATCGCCAGGGACGTAACGTTAGGCAAAGAAAGAAACGAAGGTAATAATAATAGTAATAAAAAAATCCATGAAGTGACAAAAATGCCCATGCGTTCATTTCCTATAAAGGCGGAGGCTACAACCCCTTTTCCTCTCTCATGCCAGCAGTATTTCTTGCCTAAGCTACTTGGTAATATCTGGACTACCGGCGAAGGTTCTTGTGAGGAATCGAAGTTGGGGAAAATAAAATGTTGGGAGTATTCAGCAGGGCCATAGTGTCGCCGCCGGAAGAGCTAGTGGCCGCCGGCAGCCGGACGCCTTCTCCGAAAATCAAAGCGGAGGCTCTGGTGAAGCGATTCCTGGAGACTAATCCTTCAGCTGTGTCGGTGACGATGGGAGATCATGTCCACCTGGCTTACACGCACCACAAAGAGTCCGCTCTGCAACCCAGGTACCCAACACATATAACAGAGCAAAGCCAGACCTCGTTATCTAACTTCTTTTCCGTTCGATTCCCTTCAAACCTATTGAGATTTTTGTTGCTTCTTTGGATTTTCCGATCACTTTTTGCGTCTTCTCTTTTTGATTCGATTAATTAATCATAGCTTCGAGTTGATTATTTAGCATGCACGACGACGTCTCGTCGTCCTCCGGTTGATTGTGATTAGTGTTGTGGAGAAGTGAGAGCAGTTGAGGAAAATCGGAAGTGTTTGGTTTGGAAGGCAAGCGGCTTTAATCTTGATTAAGTTCATGATTAATTTTTAATGGCTGGTATTTTTTTGGAGACATCGAGGAAGGAGATCGATGGCTCTGAAATTCAGGAAGAAGTTGGATAATGGGTCTGGGCCGGTGTCCGTGGTTTCTATCGTCCAAGCCTGTCTTAGTCTGGGGTAGAGGGAGTTACTGTGCATGCGTCCCACGAAGCGTTAAGATTCCTCCCGTTGATTCTGCTCCGGAAATCATACGGTCCTTGTGTCTCGATCATACGCGTGGAGCGTATAAGCTTAGATGCTGATTAACGCCACTTGTCTGTCTGCAGGTGTCGCAGGGAATCCGAGATTTCATTCGGCCCGGCAACAATATTTTCTTTTCCCTTTCTCATTTTTTCAAGAACTACTGCTATTTTTTTATTCGAATATCGTGTCTTATTATTATTATACTGGGCTCTCACTCACTAATCCAAAATTACCAATCCTAATTGATCTCATGGATTAGTAATTTTCCTGTGGGGTGGGAAGGCTTTCAAACAACTGGTTTTGGCCTAATTCTTCCATCTATTTATCACAATGATTTGATCCGTTTATACTTTGAAAATGAAAATCTGGGAACCAAATAGACTGGGCATTGCTGAATTGATCAACCATGACGTAGAATTAACTCCTCTGCTTTTTGGCTATTTCCCTTATTGCAAAGCAGAAATAATTTATGATTATATTGGTTCTCTTTCAGATTTAACATCTTTGTTTCCGTAGTGGGCTAACAGCAACTCTTCAAAATCTATTATAAATCTTTAAGTACGGTGTTGAATGAAATATGAACTAAAAATGAGCATTTACCAGTATTTTATTTTCCTCCACTCCAAGATAAACTTGTTTTTAAAGGTTATGGGTGTTACTATGGGCGTGGTGTGGGCTTGAGTTTGGAAGGATACTGTTCTAGGGTTCTGGCTAGGGTCATTTTTTTCTTCTCGGGATGAATCTTGTGTTGTTTCTCGGTGTTGGGTTCTTTAGATTTCATCTTTTTTCTCTAAAATGGTATTTGTATCTTTTTGCTTACTTATATTTTTTTTAATAAAATTTTCATTGCTGATAAAAAAAGAATGGCAACAGGGATTTCATTGCGTCGCAATTATGTTAATTGTCTTTTTCAACTTTTTCCCGGACAAAACTTGGGGCTTACACTAGTGGTGGAGTTCACTTTCACCTTTTGTTGTCTTCTTCAAATGATCTTCATAAAGATAAGGCGCATATGTCTTTGATAGGGGCCCACATTCGGTCCCCAATTTTAATCAAGTGCTTCTCATTCAAAAGTTTGAGGACCAAAATGCTTATGGTTTATTAGCAAATCTTGACGTTCGTTTTGTTCAATCTTCCTATATTAAAAAGAGTGCTTTTTACTGCAGATCATTTGCTGTGAAGGATGAGATTTTCTGTTTGTTTGAAGGGGCACTGGACAACCTTGGAAGCCTAAGGCAGCAGTATGGGCTTGCAAAATCAGCCAATGAGGTGGTCTTGGTTATTGAGGCTTACAAGGCCCTTCGTGACCGGGCACCCTATCCTCCCAGCCATGTGGTTGGCCACCTAAATGGAAGCTTCGCTTTCATCGTCTTTGATCAATCCACTTCCACCTTGTTTGTGGCTTCCGTGAGTATATTTATTCTCACCTACTAATCAGAGTTTTGGTGAAGCCTCTTAGATTGGCAGCTGACAAAGATTTGGCGTATTATGGCGTGGCAGGACCAATTTGGTAAGGTTACCCTTTATTGGGGTATCACTGCTGATGGATGTGTAGCCTTTGCTGATGATTTAGAATTGCTTAGAGGTGCCTGTGGCAAGTCACTCGCCTCTTTTCCTCAAGGTTGGTTCTTATACTGGTATAATTATATGCACACGTGCGCACACACACAGACTATTCTTTACGTCTGGTATGGCATTTGTTTGTCCCTATGACCTTCTTTATCTATTCTGAGCCACACTGCAGGGACAGTGTACAGCCTATTTAACGAGGTAGTGGTGTTTACTTTCTGCAGGTTGTTTCTTCTCCACTGCTGTTGGAGAGCTGAGGAGCTTTGAAAACCCTAAGAATAGGATCACTGCTGTCCCTGCCGAGGAAGAGGAGATATGGGGTGCTACGTTTAAGGTAAGACTGACATGATTAATCCATATGTGGTGTTTAGAACACGACATTTACTGTTAGAATGAGCTCAAGTTGTCTTCAAATATTATTGATCATGAGATAAAACTAATATCTTCTGCATGATCATGCATTGACTACTTTCAACACAAAACAAATCAGTATTAAACAGCAACTTAATTAATTGCTCCATTTAGTATTAATAGCTAGTCTGGATTCACGTTATATGATGGTTGGGTTCGAGCAAGTTGTAGTCGGCTGTTTCTAAGTTCCATTAGCTTTTAGAATGTAATTTCCTGCAAGGAAATTAATCCAAACATTCAGCTACTTGGCAAGATTCTAGCATTGATTTTTGTTGCTTGGAAAATGGAAATCAGGTGGAAGGACCGGCAGGTCGTCCAGCGACAGAGTCAGGTTTTCCTTCTGCTATTAGCATATGAGGGGAGAGGATGCTTGGATGTGTTGCAGCTAAAGCGCAGATCATCAGTGCCGGTCACTCGTGTAGCAACTTCTTGTAGGTTAGCTTTGCCTTCTCTTCTAGGTGCTTGGTTTCTAAGCTAGTCATCCCTGTCACTGTGTACAGCTTGTGTTCCTGTGCTCGTGTGATAAAAGTTTGTCTGTATTGAACCTTTGAAGCTCAGACTTATGTTGTATGCTACGTTCCTGTATAAAATTTTCTCTGAACTACTCCTAATTCTCATTTACGCTATAAGCCAGGTAAACTGCACCAATGGTTGCAAGCCAATAATTACCATCGTAAATCGGGCATTTTAACCTCTATTTTATTGCATTATTGGTCATAAATCTTATTGCATATTAGCCTTATGAGAGTACTGTGTTAGTATAAGAACCCAATTTACAGACAAAATTGATAGTTTAGATGACCTATTAGCTGTAAAACAATTGTGACATAATTTGATTTTATTAGAAGTTAGTTATTGAACAATTTATATTTAAATTTAAAGTTTTAGTGTTTGAAAGTTACATCAAGATGAACGGATTTTACATAACTAGGGATCAATATGCAACAAAAAAGAGATTGAAGACCATTTTGTTACATTAAGACGGTGTATTTTACCCCTATTATCCACTAGGGAAAGCTAAAGAAAAGCTCAACAATCATGTCCGTATTTCATGTGTTGGGAAAAATTCCTCAATTACCTACCATGCATAGCAGAATAATAAACATGATCAAACAAGCATAAATGAATTTAATGTGATTTGGCTCTTAACTCGCTAACCTACATCTACGGATGAGAGAAATCTACTCGAATAAAATATAGAGATTATAGTAGAAGTATGTCTTTATTGCTCACGCTAGTTTATGAATCCCCTACACACTATTGATAATCTAAATATCTTGTTCTTACACAATTACAAGATATGAGAAATTGCAAAAGACTTCTCATCCTAGCTGTCTCCTCTTTGAAATTTTTACATCTTGCTTCTTTATCACATTGGCTTTTCTTTCATACCCAAATCTTAACACAACAAGCATTTTTATAGGCTACATATAAACTCAAACCATATAAAAATAGGAAAACTAAATCCCAAACAAATAATAAAATTAAAATCAAATTCTAAACAAAATCAAAATCCTTAACCTTCTTAAATTTGAGCCAACATACCCAACACCATGCATTCGACAAAAGAGAAAAGGCCAATAATGCAAAGGGATGGGGGATTACAATAATGCACCAAAGATCTGAGTACTACGAATATAGGGAAACGTAGGAGAATGAAGCATATTTTTGCAGGAAAAGAATAATACGAAAAAAATTAAGGGGACATTTGGATATAGAAAACAATTTTTCTTTTTATTTTTTGTTTTCTGAGTTCATTTTTTTTATGTACAATTTTCTAAGATATGTTTTAGAAAATGTGTTCAGTTGTTCTAAAGTAAGTGGATATGGTTATATATATACACTACATTATAAAGTTTGATGCCTTAGTTGAAAGTTGACGGAACGTTAGTGCACTATAATAGAGTATTTCCTAAACTTATATCAGCTTCAAAAGAGAAATCGTAAACTGCAAAATCCAGTCCTTAATGTTTTTCTCTTTGCTGCTTTTGCTCCCATATTTTCTATTCCTTACATATGCACCACCAATGCATGCTATTTGTAGCACTGCCACCATCTTCCACTGCCATCCCGCTTCCACTACCGATTCTGCAATTCTAAAACTCTGATGTCGCTACTATTGCTTATCCAGGTTCGCTTCATTCATGATGGCAGCTTAGTTGCCTGTAATTGAATGAGAGAGCAGAGGATTTAGCGATCTGATTTGTGGAAAGAGAGAGAGACGGTGGTTGGGCGGCATGAGGAGTTCGAGGACCCTGGTTTAGTGACAGTGACAGGGAGGTTGGTTGGGTGGCAATGGCAAAGGGAGAGATTTGTGGGTAGTAGCAGCGGCGACGGAGATGCAGTAATGGTAGAAAGAGAGACGGCAATGCGGAAATGTAAAAAAGTCAGATTGAGAGAGAGAGAGAGAGAGACAGGCGATGGAGATCTAGTTCGGGTGGCGATAGTAAGGGAGAAGTTAACTGGCTAGTTGCGGCAACGTAGAAGTGACAACAGCAGAAAAGGGGTTCACAGTGCCGAATGTGAAAAATTTGAGATTGAGGGAGGGATGGAAATGTGAGAAAGGGGTTAGAAAATTGAGAAAACAAGAAAAAATTTGTTTTCCAAATCTCCATAAAATGGAAAATTGTTTTTTAAGAAAACTGAAAAAAAAAAATTACTTAAGTGAACATGTTTTTTTTTTTCATTTTCTAGTTTTCAAAAAAAATTCAGAAAAATCAAAATTTTTTCTGGAACTAAATAGAACCTTACATTTTCTTGTGGCACATCTAGAAATCTCATTTTTGTTGACAATTAAAAGATAAGAAGTGAAAGGGAGGGCTTTGTCTAGAGGAGGATGTATATTAATAGTGACATAACTCAAAGTGAGAATGAGAGTACGATTGAGTATTATTTGGATAAAACTAAAAAAAATTAAAAAAATGATTATATTTAAATAAATTGGTTTGGTTATTCTTTTAATTTAATTTGTTTGGGTTAAAACTGAATTTCATGTTTAGTTACTGAATCAGTTATTGGTTTTTATACATGAAACCAAATAAAACAAGTGTAATGACTAGTAATAAATATTTTACCATTATTCATATTGACACTACATATGCCTAGGTCTTAGTTAAAGTTATTCCCCTTTGATTTTAGACTATATGTTGTTGATCATTCTTAGTTTTTGATATGAGATGTAAAATTTTGAATATTTATCATATTTTTTTCATTTGCAATATGCTTAGGTCTTAGAAAAAGAAAATTGAATAAACTAAATAGAATAAACTGAAACATTATTTAGATGGTTCAATAATTTGAAAAGTTTCAATGCATTCTTTAAAAATTAGAAATCAATCGGACAATTGTGTTCAGATTAGTTTTAAATCGAATCAACAGGATGCTTATAGATATATAAGGATGACAATTGGGTGGCTCGGGTCGGGTTTAGGTCAAGTCCTTCAAGTTCGGATCTAGTCGGGTTAGCATGAATTCGGGTTCAAATCAGGTCATTTGGGTTTGGGTTGATTTTTGGTTTAGGTTGGGTTGTGCTGGGTTTATTTGGGTTTAGATTCACTACAAATCAAGTCAATTTTAGTTTTAAGTTAAATTTGAGTCAACATTTATGTTTGCTTGAGTTACTAGTGTGTAGGCCGAAACGATTGAATTGATTCATTTTTTTTTCAATTTTTGTTAAAATTTAAATTAAATAATTTGATTTTTTGTGTGATATAATTTAAATTAATTTTTCATTTTTTAGTATATTTAATTAAAATATTTATAAAAATCTTCTTCATTATAGTTTAGTACATATATAGGTAATTTACACTTGATTGTTTTTCAAAACTCATATTTTTCAACTATTATTGTACATGTTATTCAAATCATCACCCAGACATATACTACGACAATTTTGCTATACTTATATTTCGATGAATTTTCTTTGAAATTACTATGAAATGCAAATCAAGTTCACTATTAGTGACTAAACTATAAAATTTGAAAAATCTTAGGTGAAAGTGCAAAGATTTCAAAAGTTCAAGGACCCTTATTGTAATTTTTAAGGTGACTAAAATGAAATTTTTTAAAATTTAGGTACCTTATTGCACTATACCTAAAAGTTTAGGGATGAATGTTGTAATTTTAATAATTACCTATTAGGATCATTAAACTTACTAAATATAAAAATTATTTATTTTGAAAAAATCTAAATATGAAATGTACTAAATATGGAAGTTTCTTTCCCAAATATAATACTTGCAATATATAGAAGTTCTCAAAAAATGGAAGTTACTAAATATGAAAATCTTTTCTTAAAATATGAGAATTACTAAACATAAATGTTTGAAAAAAACAGAACTACTAAATATAAAAGTCCCTTCCCCAAATATGAGACTTAATAAATATAGAAGTACAAAAAAATGGAAATTATTAATTATGAAAGTTACTATTCCTAAATATAGGATATACTAAATATGAAAGTCTCAAAAAATAGAAGTTACTAAACATGGAAACTTCCATATTTAGGACTTACTAAATATGAAAGATAATGAAAAAAAAATTAAAGTTTAGGGTGATGGTTAAAATCAAGTATTGTCAGATTTAGTCATCGAGTTAACTCAGGTTCAAGTTAATTTAGACTCAAGTCATTTCGGGTTTGGGTCATTTGGGGGTTGGGTTTCTCTTTAATTAGGTTCGGGTTTAGGTTGAGTTAATAACAGTCGGATTTAGGTCATTGATTTTTTTTTGTTAAATTGAGTCAGATCGGGCTTAGGTTCGTATGGATTGAGCCAAGTTATCAAATTGGATCAGATTTTGTCATCTCTAGATATGCGACGATGGTTTGAGCAAGAAGGTTGAAGTTTGATGGCCTGTCCAGCATGTTTTACATTACAGCGACGTTCTCTAAACTCTAAAGCGCCATTTCTGTTCCCATCCGCAAAGAATTTAGGAATCGTACGAAGGAAAGCTCAAGACATGCGTAGATCGTCTGTGCACTCCAGTTTCTTCTCTGCACTCAAACAGGTAACGCCTCAGAAACCCAGTGAATAACACGCGTATATAGTCCTTTACCAATCCAATTTTACTCATTCCTGTGCAGGTTGAGAAAAGATTAAAACTTGAAAATTTGAATGACCCAAATCAATCTAATGCTTCAAACCCAGTTCCAGAAATCAGCCCTACTCCAGCAGAATCTTTAGGAACTCCCATTTACCTTCAAACTTGCCAGTTTGATTATGCCAATACAAATAACACTAGTTCAGAGCAAAGTAGTGAACCCCCACAAGCATTCTTATCGTCTTCTTCACAGTTCCCTTTAACCAATCAAGACCCGTCTCAAAGAGAGCCTCCTGATTCCCCCGAAAGAGCAGAAGCAACTGATGACATTGAAACCTTAATGCAACTCTTAGGCTTGTCAGAGTCTGTGAAGAAAACCCAATTGAGAGAGAGGGAAAAGGTTGCTTCTTGTGGATGTGAGGGTGGATTTTATGAGAAGATTTTAGGGGTTAAGGGGCCAAAATGTGACATGGAGGTGGAGAGAATGGAAGGTTGGATTAGGCATTTTTTGGGGAATGGTGAGGAGCCATATAGGCTGGCTCTTTTGCTCTTGGGTAAGGCTGCTTTTCAAAGTGTTGGTGATTGTGATTCTGGTGGCTTGGAGTTCCCTTCTGCTATTAATGGGTTCTTGAAGAATGACCCTCATTGAGGCTTTCAAGGTTCTGTTTCTGTTGTTTCATCTTTCTTATCTCAGTTTTTGTTGCTGTTACTGTTGGAGACGAGGAATTTAGTACCTGAGGCTGAGTTCATGGCACGCACAACTGTTCTCTTCCAGCATATTTATTCTCCTGTCTTCGATTATGCACCTTTTTCTGTGATATATATATATATATATGTATGTATGTATATTTTTTTTTACCTTTTTCATTTGAGAACAACAATTTATGCAACATGTAATGCGTTTAAAACTTGCCGCCCTATTACTTGAACTTGTTATCTATGGCGGCAAAAAGCCTATAATATTGTTCTTTCGAATGCTTGTGTGTGTCTGTATGATTATTTTGAATATATACCTGAATGTTTATGGGATTTATGATGCTGCTGCTGCTGCTGCTTCTTGCCGTGGTAGAAAAACCCACTGCCAAAATTTGCAGTTCCACTTCGAAGAAGTTTTGGCCACTGCTTGACATCCCTGTAGAAATTGTAAGGCTTATAAGGAAGGTTAATCTTAAGTTCACTTGATAAGTCAGAATGCTCCAGCCAAAAGCTTCTAGAATAAGCATAGGATTTAAGCTCTAGCACTCAAAAGGGGTAGGCAACAAGGGCCTGCGGCAAATGCACTGAGAAGGCGGCATCTTTAATCTCATTTTGTACTTGTTAGCGAGTGGATATTAGACGACTACCTGATTTCAACGGATGCTAATAATTCTTTGAACCCAAACATAAAGTCCATTCTCTTACTTTAGGTACACCTACATGATTGCTTGTTGTTGCTGTTACAGATGAGGAAATGGAAGGCTTGGGCAATTCTACAGTGGTATGCATCACCTGAAAGCACGTAGGGCAGGATGCTGGTTCAAATGAAACCCATGAAAAGGTATGTTTGCCTCATTGCTTTGGACGCTTTAGAGAGGTAGGAATCAGTTTCTTTCTGACGTCCAGGAGATTGCAAGCGAGGCAATGGTGGAGTCGTAGATGGAGTTAGAAATGGAAAGAAAGGCTGCAGTCTCGCTTAACAGTTACAAACCACTTAGACAGTTTAGGTGGTATCATGGAGCCGACCAGCTAAATGTCATGTGAGAGTTTAAATTGTGATCTTGGCAATTGGATTAGAGGAAATGCAATGCGGATTGGAGCTACGGCAAAGTTCTGCGTGTTATGGGGGAGTGCTCTTCTCTCTCCATCAAATTGAGAGACCAGGAAGCAGAGTATTGGAATCATAGATCGTATTCGAAGTTGCTAGATCAAAACAATCCGATCACCCTGCTGATACACTCATCCTGGGCTGGAGTAACCTGATTGAAGCTTGGCAGGTATTTCTTATGAGCCATGTCCTTCGACATGGCGAAACCTGTGCTGATCTTCTCACGAACCTTGGGCATGCTTTGCCTCGAGCATGATCCTGTTGAATCTAATTGGCGTCTGGGTCTCACCTCCTAGTGGACTTGCAGGGGCACTGACTTGTGCACCCTCACGCTCACACACACTTATGGCATTTGGATATTTAACACCATAAGCTTATGTGAAAGACTTAACCGGTTCTAGGCTTTAACGTGTGACCCTGTACCACTTCTGCCAAAAAGTTCTAAAAAAATTTAGGGAAGATTACAATAACCCTCCTAAGGTTCGGCGAAACCAGCTATGGCCTCCTCGCTGTTTCAAACCCTACAATTATCTCGCGCATATGTTAACACAGTTAATTGTCTTTAACAAAAAAAAAAAACAAAGGAATAACTCTATTTTACTATCCAAACTTTCTTTGTTTAATAACTTTGCCACCTAACTTCCATCGCTTGCACTCTACTCCTTCGCCCTAACTGTCTTCTCTTCGTTGCCTGGATTCTTACTCGCGGTGAAATCGAAATAATAAAAAAAAACCCAGAATCAAAACAAGAGGAAATTGAATTAAAAACAAGAGGATATCGAATCAAAATAATAGGAAATCAAATAAAAAATGGATCAGTTGACTTTAGAAATGAAGGGCTTCAATTTGATCAGCAGTAAATGATCGGCCACCCAAGATGGCGCGCCGCCTAGCCAAGATTGCCACCCTCACCTCGAATCGCTCTCGTTCCCCCGTTTCTCTGACGGCAGCCTCACCCAGCGCTCCTTCGGTGACCCTCCAGCAAACGCCCCCCTCCGGCGACCGCTCGACACCCTCCTTGCCAACATGGACTCCAACGGTAATGGCGGCTTCGTGTTTGACGAGCTCATCGCAGCCTGATTTGTAAGTTTCTCTCCAATCGAGGCTTCGATTCACTTCGTCGAGCGCTCGCCGCTTTTTCCTCTTCAAGCCCACATCAACCTCTCACCAGCGAGACTTTGATCAGCTGGCACGTGGACGACCGCTCTTCGGACATTCAACCGTTCGACGGAGACTCAGCTGTTTGAAGGACATTCAGCTATTCGACGGTTGAGGGTGGCGATGACGGATTGGTTGGATAGCGACGGTCACGGAGGGACGACGGACCATCGAGTGTTCGAAATCGTCGGACCCAACTTGAACGAAACCCAAACCCAGGTTGAACAAAACACAAAACCTGATTGAACTCCCACATCCCAATCAAAGGAGAGCAATCGCACTCCGATGCCCCAATCGAACCCGCTTCTGAAACCCAGAGTTCAGAATCGATGAATTGAGTAACTGAGATTGGTGACGTCGGAGGGCATGAAGTTGCAGTCAGCGGATCAACAATGAACAGAATCGATGAAGGCACCTGGGTTTTGTTCTTTTTCTTTTTTTTTTTTGTTCTAATCAATTGGGAGTTTGGGTTTTTGTTTTGATCTTGTATATTTAGTTTTCGGTTTCTGAGTTTTGTTTTCCTTAAGTTGGGGGTAAAGTTTCTGTGAATGAAAGCTAGGAGGACAAAGCCAGATATTTTTGCTTTTTTTGTGGTAACGGTGAATAACGGACTTAGCTTTCTAGGGGGTAACTGTAGGTATTTGAAATAGGGAGGACCAAATTGTAGGTTTTGCTATACCTCAGGTGAGTAGCCTTGTAATTTTCCCAAAAATTTATGGCGATTTGTATGGCACAATACGACATATGTTTTTTTGTGAATGTGTCATGCTTAGATATAGGGATAAAAGCATGGAGTTAAATACCATAATGTACCTCTTACTGCGAGCAAGTGGCATGTAGTACAAATATTTTTTTATTTTATCATTTTATTATGTGGTATACTGAAGCATTTCAAGATATTTTGCATACCGCTCACTTTTTGTATATATTTTATCCGAAAATTGGGGCATACCGCAAATACCATAAGGTACGTACAACAATATTTATTTTTCACGAATGCGTGTGAGATATTTATGTTTTTTAGTTTGCATCAAAATATCATAAATATATAAAACATTAAAATATAATTAATACACATATCGTAAAATAAATATTTACGTTTATTCTTTTAGTTACTTTTCTTAGTTAACATATAAATTTAATAGTTATTTGAGTCATCTAGAAACTTAATGTGGTATTAGAAAATGTATTGTTATTATTAAAGTATTATTTTTTTCTTTTATATCAATAGATTAATTTCTTTTTTAGTATTATTTATTTTACTCTATATATATAACTTTTTTTTATATTTTTTGTATGAAAAAAAATATCTTCTATCATATATATTTTATTTATATTTGATAAATTATGATGAAAAAAATTAGAACACATATAAAATATGTAAAAAAAATTATTAATTTTATATCATTTTAAAATAATATTTTAAAATTTATTTTTTTATAAAATTAATTTTTAAAAAATTTAGGAGGTGATATAGCTAGTGGTCATAATATTTAATACCTTTGATAAAAGTTCCAAGGACACGTAGAGACAGTGAAGAAGAATTTGGAGCAACGTCATGAAGAACATTGATGGGTCATCTCATTTACCGAAAAATTCTTATCTTCTATGTATGGAAATATGTTAAACCTTAGCCGTCTATCCTATTTAGTCAACTTTGAGAATGAGTGGAGGTACCCCACGCATTTGAGGCTAATTAATAAGGAATCAATCGGTTTGCTACACATCATAATCACTTGCCAATTGCCACCAAATACTGACGTTGGTAGCCCCTTCAAGATGTCGATAACCTCTTCACCCATAAAAAACAGAAGTAAAAAACGAAAGATGACATCTATAACCTCTTAGAAGAATGCAACTGAGGCCTCTCACTGGCCTTTCACATGGAAGACGCTTTGATTTTTATTTATTTATTTATTTATTATTATCATTATTATTTTTGTGATCTGCATCATTACTAATATGGGTGGAAAATGAATGAATAAATTGAGTTGAGCTCAAGTTCCTCTCAATTTAAAGTTTATTTGTAACTCGTCCAAACTGTTTTCAAGCCAAATATAAATAAAATTTTAAGTTCGATATGAAATTCAAACTAAACTCGATTTCCTTATGGTTCAACTCAACTCGACTTTAGCTCTTTAATTTAAGTAAATTAAAAGGCTAAAACTCTGTATTGGGTCCTTCAACTATAATCATCAAAAGGCTAAAACTCTAATCATCAATATCACCCGTTTTCGTTTTGAACTCTAATCATCAAAACTTCAAAAGGCTAAAACTCTGTATTGGGTCCTTCATCTATAAAAGTATGACTTCTATATTTCATTCTCAAACAAAGCAACGCCACTCCCCATTCATTGCAATGATAATATTCATCGTGCATATGACTTGGAGGCTAGTTTTACCTGAAATTAAAAATTGAGTTCGAAAATGAATTTTAGTTCAGAAGGTAAAAATGTTTTATAATTGAGGGATCAACTTTAAATTCGAGCCTCATTAATATCAATCGAAGACTGGCACAAGTATGGTATGGTCACCTGCTTGGTTTAGGGTTCTAATCAAAGCTTTTGCTTGTTTGTTTTGTTTGTTTTCCTTTTTACGGAAGACAACGACTTTTAGTTCCTTGCCACTTCTTTATTTTGATTATCTTCAATGCCTGTTTAAAGCATATAAAGTAAAACAATCACGCTGTGCACGATGTGGCTTACTTTTCAATTGCAATGAGGAAAAAAAGAAAAGAATCTTACACGCGAGTTCTCTTCTAAATAACAATACTGCCGGAACTTGAGGAATAACTACGGCTTCTAACCTGAGGTTTGATAGTAATCAGATTTTACCCCATGGTTTATAAACCTACATCTACCTCCCCGTATTTTTTTTATAGGCTATTTAACATCATTTCAAATTCTAATTTAATTTTTGAGTAATTTACAGTGACCTCTTGAACTCAGATTTAAGCCATAGTGGCACTCTATTCGATGACAACTTTTAAAGTCTCATTTTAAACTATTAGTAATTATCTACTAGTAATTTTAATTTATCTAATATTTTTTATAGTTAATGGAGATTTTAAGTTTTTAGTTGAGCTGTAAACATGAACAGTTTAGTGAGAGTTTGTTTATATTTGTTTATTTAATTAAATGAATTAATACAATAGAATTTTAGGTGAATACAATAGAATTTTAGGTTCATTTAAGTTAAATAAATGAACATAAATAGTGCTATTTATTCATTCATGTTAACGAATAGTTTCTTTAATATTCATTTATATTCTCCCATTTATTTGTCCTTGTTTGTTTGTTCATTCGGCCACTCAATTTTTTTTTTTGCAAGTTCATTTATTCCTAATATTTTGATTTTTGTCCATTCTTTCGTTTGTTCGTTTATATTTTTTTTATGTTGTTCATGAATATATTTATTTATATTATTAGTGAACATATTCATAATTCATTTAATGGTGTCCATGAACACGTTTATTTCTTTGTCTCGTTTGGTTCATGAAAATATTACTGTTAATGAATGAACACAAATACATTAATTTGTAAACAAATGAACACCAACAAAAAATTGTGTTTATTTATTGATTTTTTTTGTTTAAAGTTAAATAGATGAACACGAATAATGACCTTTCATGTTTGTTCAATTCGTTTGCAACATTCTCTTTGTAAATGCAAAGTAGTATTTTTTTAACATCAATTAGCTCAAAGAAGTATCATACAATTTGAAATTATTAGAATATGATTATCAAATAACTTAAATTATGATTTCAGAAATTACTATCAGACGAATATAAAAAAATATAGGGTAATGTAAACTATCAAATCTCAGGAGTATAATTGTAATATAAAGCTAAGCACAAGGGTGATTGTAAAATACAATTTTCGGTAATTATATTCTAACGAATTTAAAATATCTTTTTTTACAGTTAATAATAATTAAATTGTGATTTTTCTCCATTGGAGTTGGGAAAATGGTAAGTAAGTGTAGGTTTATAAACTTGTGAGGGGCAAATATAATAAGTACGAAACCTCAGGTGACAAAATGCAATTGCCCTAAATATATTAACAAATTAAACCAATTGACGTCGGGAATTGAAAGAAATTTACAAGATATCTGAATTTTCATATCTAAAATTATTTTGAAGAAATTAGTCTTCACTTATCTTGGATCGTGATGCACTAAATGCAAAACAAAGGGCAAAAGCATTTTTAATCTCAAGAAATTGAGGCTAATTAATCACTAATGAAACTTTGCTTTGGCTTCCCAGTCATTATGTCTTTTCTTGTCCAAGTCCTCGATGATTAACCCACTAGCCACTAGAGTGCGCTTCACGCTTCTAATGAGCAGTGTGATACACGTGCCAAAGAAAACAATACAAGAAACAGTAGCGCACAGATTCACACGGAACGAGTCTTGTTCACGCTCTGGGTGGAAGGGCGGGAATTCTGTTCATATCCGTTACCGTTCGGAGCCCCACTTCGGCCACGAAGAAGCCCAAAAGCGAGCTTTCAGCTCACGTACTGGTGCTACTTGTCGATGCATCTCCCTCTTCCTTCCTTTCAGTTCCAAGTTTAGCCTTTTGATCAAGAACTTAAATAAATACAGATTTTGTTTCTCGGTTCCTGTAGCTTAATCTTGCGTCTGTTCCCTCATTATTCTACTCACCAAATTGATTCCTTCTCTTTCTAAAATGAAGGAAACCCAACAAGCAAAGTATATAACTCTCGCATGAATGCTTCCTTCCTTCCTTGACACCCTTATTTATTCTTTTTCCTCTTCTTTCTTTCTGTTCGTGTTTCATATCTGGACCTACCAAATTAAGGAGGCTGCCAGATACATGATTCAATCCTATTGGGAGTGAAGGTTATTCGGCTTAAACTTGTCTCTGTTGACCTGGAGGAAGTGAAAAGTGATACCCGGATTTCAAAAAATCTGATTTTGACCTCAAATGTGCAAGACCTGGTGCCGGGCTCAGCAAGACGATGTGGCAATGTTCTTCATGGAGCTTTTCAAGAAATTTAAGCGCTTGCGGCTCTTCGAGCCTTCTGTGGGAGTTCTTGGCTTCTTCCTCGTTGTGCTTTGTGTGATTGGCTGCTTCTTTTACTTGGATTACAGGGCTGCAGCTACAGGGTATGGGGTTCCTGGGATATCAGATAGATTTATGTGGCTGAAATTTGGTCGGTCATCTTCTGGAAGTAATAAAGTTGAGTTCTTGAGCGAGAAAGGTGGGGAGTGTGATGTGTTTGATGGTGAGTGGGTGTGGGATGAAAGCTATCCTCTGTATCAATCCAAAGATTGCAGCTTTCTCGATGGTGGGTTTAGATGCAGTGAAAATGGGAGGCCTGATTCGTTCTATACCCAGTGGAGATGGCAACCAAAGTTTTGCAACTTGCCCAGGTATTTGTTTCTTGAATTTATCTTTTTACTATGCTTTTACTAGTTTATTTGTTACAGCCCGAAAAGAAAAAATATTCATTTATTTATTACTACAACTCTTGGTTTTTGATATATCATCGAAGAGAATGAAGTTCATCAAAACTCTTAAACAGTTGGGTCGAATTACCAACAATAACAGTTATTTGAAGGGAAATTAGTTTCTTAAAGTTAGCCGAGAGAAAGGGTAGGCTTCATCTTGCATTGACGATTAGCCATCCAAATTAAAAAACTGATAAATTGAAGAACTGGCTCAAGCGAGGATATCGTTCACTGGTATTCATCGTTCTGGAACTGGAGGTTTTCTAGTAGCATATACATGTGATTTGTTTCTCCCGACAATCTGCCATTCTTATTTACTGCTTCGGTAACATGATTGGTTTTTTCCTTTCTCTTTTTTGAGCCTTTTTTTTTTTTTATTTTCCTAACCCACAAGGTCCACAACTACTAATTAGTTTTTTCTCCTAGTGGATGTGGGAACAAAGGGCATTGGCAAGTTGTTAAATGAAGAGATACATTTTAGGTTTACTTTCCCGTGAGTAGTTAAAGACTTTGTCTTTTCTGCTGCTCCTTTAATTTTTAGCCCAAGGACCATTACTTTCTGTTTAACTCTGACTCAGTGTTCTTGCAGTTATCCTGTTTCTGTTGACCAGCTCTTGATTCCCTGTGGCATGAGTTTGAAATTGCAAGAAAATGAGTGTTTGATTGGAACGTTGATGCTAACCTTCTTCAATTCTGTGGATAACTTCCATAGACAAAGGGGAAGTGGTGTTGGACTGTTTAAGGATAATTAACAATAAAAGAAGCAAAGTGACGGTTTTATGTTGGATGCACTTACTAATGTGACCCTCCTAGAGGGAATAATGACATGAAATTCAAAAACTATCATCATTATAAGGTTTTTTTCCACTAATATGTAAAATATCATGAGATGGTGATGAGTTGAGATAGTTAGTATGGTCATGTTCCATTATAAGACTGATCTGTGAAATCAACATGTAAATCATGGGACTAATAAGGTACTAAACAGTTTGAGACTTGACTTGTTTTACAAAACAGATTTGATGGTAAAGTTATGCTGGAAAAGCTGAGAAACAAGAGATTGGTGTTTGTCGGTGATTCTATTGGAAGGAACCAATGGGAGTCACTGCTCTGCATGCTTTCTTCTGCAGTTCCTGATAAAAGTTCGATATATGAAGTGAATGGCAGCCCTATTACAAAGCATAAAGGATATTTGGTTTTCATGTTCAAAGATTACAATTGCACTGTGGAGTACTATAGATCTCCATTTCTTGTCGTCCAAAGTAGGCGTCCTGCTGGATCTTCAGACAAGGTTAAAACAACTTTGAAGCTTGATCAAATGGATTGGAACTCCATCAAATGGGGAGATGCAGACGTGTTGGTCTTCAACACTGGACACTGGTGGAATCATGAGAAGACCATTAGAGGGTATTATTTAATCTGCATTTTATTTGTCATTTGTACTGGGAATGGAAAGCAGTTGTACTAAGGTGGCTTTTTGGTGCACGTTTCGAAATGTGCTGATCCTATTCGTGCTTTCCTCGGCCAGGGGATGTTACTTTCAAGAAGGGGCAGAAGTGAAAATGGAAATGAAGGTAGAACAAGCATATCAAAGGTCCATTGAGACCGTGATGAGTTGGATACACAATGAGGTGAACACAAACAAGACCCAGGTCTTCTTTCGCACATTTGCACCAGTCCATTTCAGGTTTGTGTCAATATTGGCAGTCGTGTCTTCTGGAGTTGTTGCAAGCTGCATGTCTGTGTTAGTCACTTTCATGGATCTCTGAACTCTGAAGTCATTAGCTAAAGCTACTTGGTGTCTTGTAGGGGAGGTGACTGGAGAACTGGAGGAAGCTGCCACTTGGAAACGCTGCCAGAGCTAGGAACACCATCAGTAGCATCCGAAACTTCAGATCAATTCAGAATAGCAATCAATGTTCTGTCATCTTTCTCCAGCACACACAATGGAACAAAGCTTGGCATATTAAATGTCACACATATGTCTGCAAGAAGGAAAGATGGGCATTCATCTCTGTATTACATGGGCCCCAATAACACTGCACCGCTTCATCGGCAGGACTGCAGCCATTGGTGTCTACCTGGAGTACCTGATGCTTGGAATGAGCTTCTCTATGCATTCTTTTTAAGACACGAGACCACTGAAACGTTCAACTCAACGAGAACTGCAGTAGCAGTTTCATGGACATGAAGTCATGAGAGTGTTAGGCTGGTCTGCTTTGCTGCAAAAGCAGACAGAACATCTTCATTGCGTCTTTCCTTAGGTCTGTGGGGGCGATTCAGGGAGCAGATGGATTCTTTGGCAGCAGGTCAGTTGTTAGTTGTACTTGTAGGTGCCCCAGCTTGCGGGATGGCTTCACTCAACTCTTTGGGTTGGGAATACACGGTACAGAGACATAGGAAAGTTTTTATTCATAGAGCAATTAGGTGGAACATTGAAAAACAAATGTAATTAGCAAAATTTCCTTATTTTTGATATTGTAGTCGACAGACCAAACTTGCACCTCTAGTTGCACTTCAGTGACAACTTAGAAGGAAATTATTACTTGATTGGTGTTTGGTTTTCTTTGTAGACATTTATTCCGTTCTTTGCCGGGTAATCTTAGGTTGCATTCCGGCGGACCTAAACCAAACAAGTCGTTATTACTTTATTTCCGTTTTTGTGTTTTTTTTTCTTTGTTTATAATAATGTCATTTAAAAATGCATACTCTATTTATTAAATAGTTATCTGAAAAATATTTTTATCTAAAAAGTTAATTTTTATGGAACTTTTCTTTAACTAGCTGAAAAAATCAATAGAAAGTGCTTACTTCTATAAAAAAAAAAAAAGTTAACATGATTTTTAAGCTTAGCATCAACTTATGAAAAGATAAATTTAGATAAAAATTAATTATACTACTAAAAACATGTCCTAGATGTTTTTTTCCGGATTTTTTAGATGTAGATGATAATTCGATTATTTTAGTTTTAATTGAAATCGAATTGTCTAAGAAAATCAGTTTTCAATCATAAATACTAAAAACTGGATAGACAGAATAAGGAAAGGAAATTGAAATAAGGAAAAACAAAAAAAAGGGCTTTTCAATTAGTGATTTGGCAAACCGAATTTCATATACTTGTAACTAAAATTCATTCACTTTATTTTTCTTTTCAATTTCAAGCCTAACGAACCAAATCCATATACAAATAAATTTATTGTTTGAGTGTAATTCATGTATAAACAAATTTTAAGCTTCAATTATTTCAATTTTTCTCTTTTCAATTACGGCCAATTACATAACACAATCATAAATAAGTCATATTCGCTTATTTTAGTTGTTGAATTTTTGAACCACCTAACAAAAAATCAAATAAAAAAATTGGTTATTTAGTTAATCGAATAACTGATCATTCATCTCAATATTGATAACCGAAAACTGAAAATAATAATAGTAATAATTGTTCAATTTTTGTTGATAACCAAATAAAATGGTTACTCACCTGTAGTTTCACTTGGTGTATAATTCATAGACGATTTCTATGATACAAGGCTAGGTAATATAATCATTTTATTTTTAGTCGACTCTAGCGCTTAGACTCTCATTCTCATTTTCATAATTTTTTGGCTTACTTAAATTTTAAAATTTCACCACTTGCTTCCATTCTCGGGACATTCTAGGATACTCAAGTTAGGACCGTAAAATGAACCAAACAAACACGAACAAGAGCTGTTCATGTTCATTCGTTTAGGTTATCAATAAACACAAACACACATTGTTCATGTTTGTTTGTTCATTTAGTATAAAATGATTATTCGTGTTTGTTCATAAACAGCAATAAACAAACCAAACGAATGAATTTGTTCATGAATAACAATACACTAACATGAACGTGTTTACTAACAATGTATAGAATATATTCGTGAATGATTTAAATGAACGTAAACGAATATAAATAAACGATCATAAACGAACACACACACACACACAAACACACACACATATATATATTACGACACATAACAAATTAATAAAAAAATAAATATAAACAAACAATAATCGAACTATTCGTGAATATAAATGAATGAACATAGACTTATTTATGTTCATTTGTTTAAATAAACAAACAAAAAATTGTGTTCATTTCTATTTATTTAGCTTAATAAATGAACTTGAATGAACTCTTAGTGTATAGTTCACCAAACTGTCTGTTCGGTTGGAGTTAATCCAACCATGTTAACGTGTTATCTTTAAGGCCCATAAATCTATTCCATTTTTACCCTCATTTGTCTTTTTCCCCAAATTCCCAAAACGTAGCCGGTACTCATTTGCGATCTTGACCCAATCTTGCTCGTCAAGGAGCTTGCTTCAATCTTGCTTGGTTCTTGCTTCAATTTTTCTCCGACCATTGCCGATGTACTTCGATTTTGCTCTGATCATCGTCGACTTGCTTCAATTTTGCTTCAATCATCATCGACTTGCTTTAATTTTAGTCCGATCATCGCCGACGTGCTTCAATTTTGCTCTGATCATTGCAGACGTGCTTTGATTTTGCTTCGATCATCGCCAACTTGCTTTAATTTTGCTCCTATCATTGCCGACTTGCTTCGATTTTGCTCCTATCATTGCTGACTTGCTTCAATTTGCTCCGATCATCACCAACTTGCTTCGATTTTACTCCAATCATTGCCGATCTCATGAGAGGATTTTGCTCCGATTATCGCTGATCTCATAAGCCGATTTATGAGCCAAACAGGGCATAGACGGAGCAAGGTAGAAGCAGAATGGACCGAGACCAAAAGCACTAGAAGAACAGTAGAGGTGGAGATGGAGGAAAACAGAATCAGTTATAATTCCATATAACTTCAGGAGTAAAAACGTCATTGATATAAGTCCAATCAGCAATAACACGTTAATTCGAGTCCATTAACTTTTAACGGACTGCCCTTAGTCACTTGTAATTACTTTTAAAAAATTTCAGCCGAATACACTCAGCAGCCCATTTTACCACTCCAAAAAACACGACCGGACACGGCTACGCCGGAGGAAGAGAGCGGAGTTCTGTGATTCAAGCGTAAAAACCACGCTATAACTGCCCGGACTCTGCCGCATCTGCATGTAAAAGTAAAACCCAGTCCTCTTCTGCTCCTCTCTGCCTCACTGCCCCTTCTGGTTATCGTTTCTTCGACCTAAATCAGGAGGAACCCTACAAAAGGAGGCGAGAGGTATATTCCTCCAATGGCTGACACCGCCAGCCAGCCCAGCCGAACTAGAGACCTCGACAAGCTCTTGCTCCGTCCAGGAAATCTCGTGGGGCCCACTTTCGAGCCCGGCGCTGAGGTATTATATACACCCCTCTGCGTTTTGAAATTCATATAAACAGTTAGTGTGCAGCTTTTGATTTAGTGGCTTCGTGAGTGTTCCGTAGTGTGATTCCTAAGTGGTTTGGTTGGATTTGTAGTTGAGAGATGATCTCCAAGAGTACGCGAGGATATTGGTGGTGGGTGCGGGAGGATTGGGGTGTGAATTGCTCAAAGACTTGGCTCTTTCGGGTTTCCGAAACCTTGAGGTCATCGACATGGACCGGATCGAGGTCTCTAATCTCAATCGCCAGTTCCTCTTCAGGTTTCTTCGTTCTCTGTTTCAGAAACTCGCTCTCTTTTCCTCTGTCGGTGTGGTGGCTTATGAGACTGATACTTTGCAAGTTCCCAAAACTTCTATATTATCATGATTAGAGTTAAAACACTGAAACTTGTTGGATGAATTGGTCGACCAGTTATTATACTACTTGCTAGTATGGATGTGTTCTCGTTTGATTATGGCAGCTGCAGCTGCAAAAGTGAAATCATCCCGCCTGGATAACATTATATGTTGTATTGGAAACTGGTCTTCGGTTTTTTGGGTGTAGGAGGCAGTTATGATTTTTGTTCTGGTTCCTGTAGGCTTGAAGATGTTGGTAAGCCGAAGGCAGAGGTGGCAGCGAAACGTGTCATGGAAAGAATCAAAGGCGTGAACATTGTACCCCATTTTTGCCGCATTGAGGATAAAGAAATTGAATTTTACAATGACTTCAATATAATTGTCCTTGGTCTTGATTCTGTAGAGGCTCGGAGCTACATCAATGCTGTTGCTTGCAGTTTCCTTGGTTTGTATTTCTATTCATGCATAATCTAGTCACTAGTTTTATCAGCTATGTTTCTGTATCTGTGTTATCCAAGTTCAGATGTTTGGGCTTTCTCTTTGTGATGTTTTGTTTTGTCTTCAAATTCCATTTTTCCTTTTAATTCTATTCCTTAATTCAGCTACATAATGAATGGAACTCGATTGAAGGGAATTAGTGATTAACCTATTAGCAGCATGAGGAATCTCTATGAAGATAGGTGTAATAGCATCTCTTTGAGCACATTTATGAACATGCTTGTTGCAGTTGGGCAAGTTATTTCCTTATATACAAGTCTTCGAATGAGACAAATGTTTGATTATGATGGGGCAATTGTGTTGTGAATTTTTTGTTTCCCATGTTTTGCTGAGGTGAGCACTAACTAGTATGACTAAAATTTTAGTGCATCATATCAGTGAATTCTATGAGTTGTTTTTTTATTTTGCCTTACCATTCATTTGCCTAAGCATCTAGCTTTAGCTTTATTTGAGAAAATTAGTTTTATGCGGGCACAGAATGCAGAATAATTTTTAACCATACTGATTTATTTATCTATTTTAAGTTCTTATCTAGTATGTATTTTATATGTAGTCATTCTCACCCCACGCAGATATAAGCTGGAGATTCTTCTCTCAAGCTGACATTTATGTCTTGTCTGGGCTTATGCTTTGTATTTGATTTTACATTTTAGAGTATGATTCTGATGACAACCCGAGAGAAGAAACAATCAAGCCTATGGTAGATGGTGGAACCGAAGGTTTCAAAGGCCATGCTAGGGTAATTATACCAGGGGTCACACCATGCTTTGAGTGTACAATCTGGCTTTTTCCTCCTCAGGTCAAGTTCCCTTTATGCACCCTGGCAGAAACACCAAGAACTGCAGCTCATTGTATTGAATATGCTCACTTAATCAAATGGGATGAGGTAGTATAATGTCAGCTATTCCCAGTATTATTTTTGGAGCATGTGAATCCTCAGTTAACTGCTGCCATCCTTGTAGGTCCATAGTGGGAAGGCTTTTGATCCAGATGACCCAGAACATATGAAATGGGTTTACGATGAGGTAGATTATAGCATTAAATTAATTGATGTTATCCTAGGTTCTGCACTAATGCCTCTATATTTTTGTAGGCTGTCAAGAGAGCTGATCTTTTTGGCATTCCCGGAGTTACATATACTTTTACCCAGGTATCTAGGAATTTACATTCTATTGAGCAATGTTTTACGCGAGTAATTCCTTCTGATCATGGCTTTTAATATGATGAGAAAATATATTGCTACATGTTGAGGATTCACTGTCATCTAATTGGATTCTTTCAAACTTGTGCAATTTCTTTCAGTGCCCCTTGCAGTTTTCTAGGGTCTAATCTCAATGCTGAATCGGTGTTGGACTTATTAGACATGGTTTATGGTTATGTTTTTCAACTATTAAGGCTTTTGGTGGTTAAGGGTCATAAAAAAAACTATATAGTATCTAAGATACCATGGCCAAGGTTAAATGTTTTAGTGCAATCATTTAAGTACTGTTTTCCTCCATTGTTTATATTTCCCTATAATCTTGGAGGCCACGAGTATAAGTAAATGATATGCCTTTCCATGTCCAGGGTGTTGTGAAGAATATCATACCAGCTATTGCTTCTACGAATGCTATTATTTCAGCTGCCTGTGCGTTGGAAACTTTGAAGATTGCATCTGGATGCAGCAAAACCCTTTCAAATTATCTCACGTAGGTCCAAGTCCAACTTCCTTATACTTTCTCCATGATATTGTAGGTTTTCCCCTTTGGTGTAGTAAATACTTTTGAAAACATACTAAGATGGTCGTCAACTAAAGCTGCCTTCTCATTTCTTTGTTTGATTGGACACTTATTATATGGAACTCTATTTTTTGTACAAATGAAAGTAGAGGATCTGTGTTTACTTAGCTTAATGGTCTAAATGGTTTTTACTTCTTTGGCTGAAAGGGTGGATGCTTAACCATTATGGAGGAACATACTTGAGAGAAATTTAACTGTGCAGTCTTGCTTACTTAGACATGGGTAGCCTGGAAATTGCTGAAAAATGGGTTTTTTTCATCTTTTCCTACATGCTACTTCTGTAGGTATAATGGTAGTGAAGGTCTCCACATTAAAGTGACGGAGTTTGTGAAGGATAGGGACTGTCTTGTTTGTGGCCCAGGTGTTCTTATTGAGGTGGACATTTCAGTTGCCTTACAGAAGGTTAGCTTTGTCTTGTCACAGGATTGGTGTTCAAAGTTATGCTTGAATTTTCCCCCCCTTCTTTTTACTGTGCCAGTGTTCCATATTTATGATCTTTCTTAATTATCTTGTGTGGAGCAGTTCATTGATATGCTGGAGGAACACCCAAAGCTGCACTTATCAAAGGCAAGTATAACATATAGAGGGAAGAATTTATACATGCAGGCACCACCCGTTCTTGAAGAGATGACACGCTCAAACTTGGTTATTCCACTCTATGAGCTCATGGGCAAAGTTCCAAAGGACAGTCTCCATGCAACTGGCATGATCAGCCATGAGAATAAGAAGACATCAGGCTTGAGAAAATTACGTGTTGTTTTCAAGGGGATTGATGGAGTGACAGAAATGGATATGGCTGGTGGTGCGTAAATCCAAGGTTTGAGATTCGTGTAACACCACGACATTTCCTCCCTTTCACCTCTTAAAGCAATTAAATGTAGAAAATGGTGAAACTAGCTTTGAAATAGTAGTTCACTTCATGTAACATTTTTGCATTGATATGATGGCTCGAGGTCAGAGGCGTAAATTTGCACGAATTGCTTCCGGAATCGACCTTTAATAGTTTTTTACATCTTCAGACGACCAGCAGTAGTAGTTACATGTTTAGCAGGAAAACAAACTTGAAGATTCAATCTTGCCTATTCTTTGCCTTCTCTATTTTGAAAAATTGTAACACTTTATTCTCTATTTCTTTTGCAGTGTTTAACAATAATTTCTAAAATCATAATTTCAACTGTTTGATAACTGTGTTCCAATAATTTTAAAATTTTTAATATTTTTTTAAAGCTAATCAATTTTTAAAAGATACTGCTATGCATTTATAGGTAAAAAAATATATTTACAGAAAAAAAAAATTGATAATTTAAAATATTTATTAATTATAAAAAAGTTTTGAAAAAGATTGAAATTATTAAAAGATGATTTTTGTATAGTTTAAATACAGTTTTAAAAGTTGTTATCGGACAATATAAAAAATATAGAGATAAAGTGTAGGTTTTTAAAAAGAAATAGGATAAATTGTAGATTATGATATACCTTAAAGGGTAATTATAAGTTTCCCGACATCGAATCAAGAAACAAATTGTCTGCATGAGTACACTTCATTCTCATTTCCAGCAGCAGAGTACTAAGCTGTCCATAAAACCATGGTCTTAAAAAGAATTAATATAATTGGTCGTCCGTACACTATTCTCATTTTATTTAATCATCCCGAAACTATCAATTGTTAAATCAATTGTCTTCAAATTATTTAATTGTTACACTTGTTTTCCTACCGTTATACAAACCGTTAAAAGTGAAGGAAATAAGGGGGGAAATGCACTGTCAGCCCTAAAACTCAAAAACCTTTTTTATATAAGCCCTAAAATTTTACAATTTTCTAATTCAATCACAAAACTATAAAAATATGTATACTTTCTTTAATTTCTTTCTTGGTTTCATAGCATGAATTTCTTGACTTTGCTTTAATAAAATTTTTATAATTGAATTTTAATTAAGTATTTATTACAGTTTCTTTAATCTTTTTCTTATTTTTTTTCTTTGGCTTTGGTTTTTAAGTTTTTTTCTTTTGAAGGCTTTTTTTTATTTTATTCTTCCTGTTTATCTTTCATTGCTGCCTTATCCTTATCACTCCTTTTTCTTTTATTTTTTTTTCTTGATCCTTTATTTCCTTCATTTTTTCTATTGTTTTTCTTTGTTTCTTTTGTGAATATTTTTCTTTATTTCATCTTTCCTTTTTTATTTTCTAAAGGTTATTATTTCTTTTGCTTACATTTTTTTTTCTACAAATAACCTTCACATTGGAACATGTTTTGTTGAGTCTTATTCATGTTCATTTAATTTTAGGACTTAGAATAATTTTGAAAAATCCTTACTCATTCCATCTTACTCTTTTGGATTTATAGTATGATTCATAAAGGAACTTGAAAAATTTATTATATGAAACAATGGAAAAAGTGTAAACTAGGGAGCGTTCAGAATGTGTACCTCCCAATTGATAAAAGGATATGAGAAGAAAAGTGAATCTAGTATGACTTGTGTTTGAATAGGAGGAAATTGAGAGATAGCAGGAGTTGTTATCACTTTATTTTCATCATTTTCACATCCTTTTCACCCTTTATGGGAAAAGACTCATCTCTATTCCCTCCCATTCTTTTATTAATTCAAAAAAGAGTGTTAATTCATCCAAATTATTAGTTGTACTATTTCCGCCATTGACAGATATAAGGCATTACTCAAGTCCTTTATTATTATTATGTTTTTTTTTTGCCCTTTCATCTCATGACATAAGGGACAATAGGAATATATTTACATTTTAGCCAACAGTATAGCGAACGACTATTCATTAGTATGATAAAAAGCACAAGGCCCATACTTATCGACACTAACAATTCAAGCAACAAGATTAATTAATGCCAAATTATACATTAAATTAAGACAGAAAAAAAAAGAAGTTAAATTTCCCAAGTTCCTTTATGAATCATACAATAAATCCAAAAGAGTAAGATGGAATGAGTAAGGATTTTTTTTTTTAAATTAGTCTAAGTTTTGAAATTAATTGAACATGAATAAGACTCAACAAAATATTTTCTATTGTGAAGGTTACTTATAAAAAAAGAAAAAGAGAAAGCAAAATAAATACTAACCTTTAAAAATGAAAAAGGAAAAATGAAATAAATAAAAACATTCATAAAAGGAATGTTGAAAATTAATTGGAAAACAGAAGGAAACAAAGGATCAATGAAAGAAAAAAAATAAAAGAAAAATGAATGGTAAGGGCAGCAATGAAAAATAAACAAAAAGAATAAAAGAAAAAAAAAGACCTAAAAACTGAAGCAAAAGAAAAAAAATTAAAGAAACTAGAATGAATAGATAATTAAAATTCAATTATAAAAATCTTATTAAAGCAAAGTCAAAAAATCCATGATTAATTAAAAGAAACTAAGAGAAAAATTAAAAAGAGTATACACATTTTCATAGTTTTATGGCTGAACAAGAAAATGAAATGTTTTAGAACTCATATAGAAAAGTTTTCTAAGTTTTAGGCTCACTGTGCATTTTTCCCACAATTTCCATCACTTTTTAACGGTTAGTAAAACAGTAAGACGATGAGTACAAAAATTAAATAATTTGAGAATGATTGATGTAACAATTGATTGTTCTAGGACGATTAAGCAAAATCAAAATAGTTTGGGGGCAACTAGTAATACTAACCCTTTTAAATATCATACAAAACTAGTCCGTACATATAGTACATACTACTACAGGTGCAGAAACAATATGCGAGAAAACAGACAAGAGTTTGAGAAAAAAGGTTGTTGTTTGTATCAGGGTGTACCCACTAGCTTGTGCACCATATGGACCACACCATCTTGGTATTGATAAATATATATATGTCTTAGTTTTTTATATTTTTTAGGTGAAGTATATTATAAGTAGGGTAAAATTCAATAGAGGTACCCTAACTCATCTCATTCTTTAAAGAACGAACCAATTTAAAGAACCAAGTTTCCTTTTCCTACAAAAGTTCAATCTTAAATACGAGAATCATACTACAACAACTACAACATTTAGTTCAACAAAAGAAGTTTGAACACTAATCGAACATCTGGAAACAGGAGGAATGAGATTAAGGAAAAACAGAATGAGAAGAAGATGATTGATTGTTAAGTCGATGGTTATGGTTACGCCTAACATTGATTTGCCAAAGGCCAATTGACAACGATAAAAGTGTGAGGAGCCATTCTACCGATTGCTAAAGCTTTCTGACCAACAAACGAATAAGTGACCATGACTGCCTCTAATCGTCGATTGAGAAACCTATCCTTATTGACACATTGATTCCTGAAGTTGATCAAATCAATGATAAATGCTGTCTGCGTTACTGCAGTGGACTTTATAATTGCAACCCTTTAAAATACCACCGTCAACTTTGTGTCTCTAGCATATCCATTGAGCAAGATGCTCAAGGGCAAAGACTACTTTAGTCACGATCATTTTGATGCACTAAGGCTCTGACACAATTGCCTAATAGTATAATTGGGGGGCTTTCGTGGTTAATAAGGATGGGGTGAGGTTGACGATCGAACCTCCAATTGGGATATAAATGGAACTAGCATATGGATCCTTAGCCTTCCCCTTCTCATTTTAGCATCACTGGCAGGTTGGGTAGGGTAGACGACAGTAGAGGCCACAATTGGGCTAGCAGCTGGAGATGGTGGTAGCTTCCAGGGTGGCGGTGGATCAGGTGAGAGGTTAAGGTTTTGGGGGGCTGGATTGGGTGAAGGAGAGTAGAATTGATTTAGTGAAAATTTAGGGAGTTAAAATTAGTAATTGAAAAAATTTAAGGACCAAAGTTGTTATTTTAATTTTATTTAGTATTATTTAATATTATGTCAACATTTTTCATCCAAGTTAGCGGTGAAATTGATGAAAAGTCCTTAATTAAAAAGTGTTATATTAATTTATGTGATTCAATAGGACAAAAATAAGTTAGGGTACATTGGTGGACTTTATCCATTATAAGTATTTGTCATTGATTAATTTTATAACAAAGATTTATTGATATTTGAAAGAAAACTTATACTTTAATGTTTTTGTACCTTAATAATTACTCCATCCGTCTCATATTATTTGCACCACTTTTATTTTTGGGCCATATCAAATTCTTTGCATAATTTCCTTTTTTAGTAAGTTTTACTAGATAAATTTACAATTATACCCCCTTCCTTATCTATTTTACTAGATCTACTCTCGTTCGTTTTGTTCTTGTTCTGTTTTCTCTGATCCCCTTGTTGGCCATCGTCAACATAGTCATGACTGGTAATCGGGGCAGTGAGTGATGGGCAATTGAGGCAGTAGGCGACCGACAGTCGAGGTGGCGAACGACGGGGAGAGGAGGTCAAGGCAACGAGCTACGGGGTGAAGAAGACATGTGATAGGGCAAGAAGATTAGGACAAGGATCTTAGGTGGTGGGAAATCAAACACAAGAGGTGGGAGGTGATGAGGTGATGAGGATAAGAGATCAAAAGAGGCCGAATCGCGGTTGGGGATGAGGTTGAGATATTCACCAGTGTTCAAGATTTGGGGATTTTTTATTTATTGGAATATGTTTCAAGGTTTAGGCTATGATTAAGGTCGAGCTTTTCCGATCGTAGTTCAATCATGTCGGAAAGTTGGTGGCTAGATTGCAGCAATTGATGGAGGTGAAACAATAAGGCAAATCGACGATGTGAATTGAGGCCGGATGGGGAGAGGCTGACGCAAATCGGCACTAAAAGGGGCAACGACGTATGATGGGAGGTGCAAACAGGGGATGAAGGATCGAGGTCGACAATAGAGGGAGCAGTTGTGTGAGTACACAATGAGTAATGGTAAGAACCGAACAGACAAAGAGGGAAGAGAGAAATAGAATGGACAAACTTGAAAAAAAATAAGGAAAACAGTAAGACACCTTAGCCTGTGTGTAAACCCAAATGGTGCATAGAAACTAGGATGGAGAGAGTATGATTTTATAATAAATGTAGAATATTTATATGAAAAAAAACTCTTAATTAATTCACATACATATAACCTACATTTCACAGTTCACATTCTTACAAACTTAAATTTTGGTATGTTTAATGTATTAATGTAATATACACACTTCACTTTTATATATGTATATATGTGTAAATTATTCAAAATTGGTACATATGAGATGGTACTGTATTGTACCGTAAGAAAGATACACCATTAGGTATGAGATTTAAAACATTACTTAAAACATAAAATATATATAACACATGTAAATTGGCACGGACACATGTAGCTTGTTTCGAACATTTTTCCAATTACAGACAAAAAATATATATACTACTTCCCTCTCAAGTCTTAATTTCTATTGTACTTTATGTTTGCACATAGTTTTAGTCAAACACTTAACACTTTTTTAGATTTTACCCTCACAAAAATATTGGATCATAATTATATGACGGACAATCATTATTTTTTGAAATTATAAACAGATTTGAGTTGTTTATCAAAATAGGGTCCACCTGAGACTTGGAGGGCCTATTTGGATTGATTGTATAAGATGTGTATCATTGCAAAAAATAATGACAAATTATCGTATAGCAATTATCCAAAAATATTTATTATATGCCTAGCATGGATATTTTTATAATAAAATAGGACATTCAATACACTTACAGTTTATATTTTTTTGGGATATTCCCAGCAGAAAGTGGTTCATACAAAGTGGGATGAAATAAGTACAATGATGAAGTTGTAACTACTCAGCAGAGACAATTACACTTAAGAGTTTTAGTGAAGATTACATTTAGTATTTACCTCCCAACTTTCGAAATCTACATTATTCCTTGTTTTTCTAATACAAGTAGAGAGAGAAAACTCGGTAATCTTAATTATTTAAGTTATTAAATAAATTATTAAACACTTTAAATTTGACGGAAGACAGTTGGTAGACTGACTTGTATTTACACAAAAAAACTAATAATTTAAATAATTTATTAATTATAAAAAATATTATACTGTTTTAATTTATTGAAATACAGTTATCAAGTAATTTAAAGTAAAATTTCAAAAAGTGACGCCAAATGGTTTAAAGCAAAAATAAGGAGGTAAGTGCATTTTAAGTTGAAACCTTAGGTGGAAGTGTAATTCTAACTGAAGTCCAAGGGTAATTGTAATTGATGGTAATGACTAAATATTATATTGTTAATCAAGACATTCAAAATTTATTAAATACAATATCAACAATTAGTGTGTAAATCACATATTTATGGAACATCTTCTTGAAGTACTAAAGATGCAGGTTGAGTAATAATAATAATAATAATAATAATAATAGTTATGGCGATGGAGAATGTGAAGATACATTAGAATGTGTTTCTGTTGCGCTAAAAGAAAATTGGGAAAAACAGCAAAGCTAGACTCAGGCCAGTCCAAGCACCATGATGCTGCCTTGCGCAAAAAGCGCGGAGCGGGTCCCTTGGCCGGTAACCAATGCCGTGTGGGCCGAAAGAATGGACGCATCACAACCGTAAACTGGCTAATCAATTACCAGTACTACACCGTCATCATTTAATTTAGTTGCCCAGTTTGGCTTATGAGGGTGGGAGGGCTAAGATTCTTCTCTGCTCCATTATGGATGGCTTCTGGCGAAGCGTGCGTGTCCTCTTCAATATTCTTGTTTGTTTTTTCTCCGGTGGACCGACCGCCACCGTCGCACCCCCTTGTACGTTTTCCTCTCAAGCGCCACTTGCTTTCTTTCGTACATTCTTGTCAACATTTACTCGTGTCGTTCACTAAAGATACGATATGATATGAGATGATGTGATATGGACATTTTGTTGATATTTCTCTTGCCAGTACATTAGATTTTGTGACTACCCACATGTGTGACGCCGTAAAAATCGGATGAGAAATATATGTGATTTCTGATGTGTACATATAATTGCAGGTGAGATCTGTCCCGGAATCGTATCATTGAGCAGTAATTAGATGGAAAGTCACTTCAGAATTGCTGTAAACTTGAATGCTGCTGTGAAGTGACAGTCTGACTCATTATCACAAGCCTGTGGGTGTGGCAAGTGAGAGCCTTCAAAAGCCCGGGCTGATGTGAAAATTGGAAAGTGGAGGGACTCAAATGGAATGTTTCTTTAAATTCGTTGGCCCTACACCATGCTTTCCAACAACGGAAATGATAACAACACCGCCAACTCACAACACTGCCTTTTACCGCTTGAGCTGGCTTATGTTTATTGGTCCTTTCACAAATTTGTTTAATAGTAGTTCAAGTCCTAGAAGTTTGATAATCTAGTTATTCTAGTCCTTAAAGTTTATTTATTTTCACCCTCTTAAAAGTAATAAGTAATAGTCATATTCTAGATGATTTTATCATAAGGTAATTAAAGATTACTGTTAAATCATTTTCTGGTCTATCACACATGTTGTTTACAGTAAGATCCATATACCAAAAAATATCAATTTTTAGAATGATTAACAATTTCTTGGATGTTATCATAAAATATCAATTACATTGATCTGAGGCTTTTTGCTTAAATATTTGTGTTTAATAATGCCTATGACTATTTTGGTACCAAAGACAAATTAATATCTACTGCATGCTTGGTTCTCGTCAATACTAAGAGTGTAAATAGAGGAAGTTGATTTTGTAAATATATGAAGAATATATGAAAATTTTGTAAATATTTTAATTTTATTATAATAGAATTTTTTATGTAAATATGCCTATATATGCGATCTAGGTTTTGGAGAAAATCAATTGAAGAAGAAATTCATTTTTTTCTAGAAAGTAATTATTTCACATTTCTTGCATAACTATTTTCCCTGTTCATCTTCAAACATAGGGTCCTTATTTGTAAAAATTTTTAAAGTTTGAAATTACATAGGTATTTTGGTACTTAGTAGTATTTGTTGGTGCGCGTAGTAGTACTCTTCCAGCAAAGATGGATGTTTTCAACTTGCATTATAGAGTACCAGTTGCTGGTTCTTTTACCATATCTATCTGCTTACATGAGCAAAAATCTCCATCTCCCAGAAAATGAAAACTCTTTTTCTCCCAAAAGAAATCAAATTATATTTCTTTCTATGGTTAATGACATTTTTTACACCGTATAATTGATAACGGGGTGGGAAATAATTGAACATTAAGGTTAAATTTACGTGGCTACACTCATTGAATTACAGTTGCTAAATATATATGACCGGTACTTCAAACTTCAAAACAATGTAAATAAGTAAAAAAATGATATTATTTTATGGAAAACTCACAGCCACGGATGAGACAAGATCTGTCCTAGATTGCTATCGTCTGTTACCTAATTGGCTTCTTATTTTATTAATGGTAAATGTGTGGATAGAGGAGAGCTATGTTCCATTGAATTACAATAATTTTTTGGTTGGTATGATCTGTAGTTCAATGCAATGTCACCAAGTAGACATATAGACATCATTTTATTATAAAAAGTAAATGTGTGGAGAGAGGGGGGCTGCCAATTGTGAGCCATAAGAGTTGAAGAGTTGTTCGCAGATAGAGGTGAGAGAGAAGGAGGGTCACACATTTACAGCCAAGCATAGCACATATACTGGATAGAGGTCCTCCAAGTTCAACCTAATCTGAAGATCTTGGATTGGATATCTGGGTGTGGGCTTGGTTCTCTCCTCATCTCTTCATAGTTCCTATTCCCCCAACTGGACAACCCTACTTCATGATTCTTGTGGGACTTCAGCCAGATAGGAAAACTCCCCCTCTGGCCCCACCCCTCCACATGCTCTTCCTTTATTATACGGCTTTTTATGTATTTATATACACATAATAATAGCCCATACATTCCCAACCCACGGGACAAGATTCACTTTGAACCGGATAGAGTTGAAGGGAAACAAAAACTCTCTTTCTTGCTTTGCTTCCCTGCACAGGACTCCACCAGATTTGAGCTTCTAACTGAACAAGCTAGAGGATACAACAGGAAAGAAGATAAGAGAAAGAGAAGCTGTGATTTGTTTGGAGATATGGAAGTGGCTGTGGAGCTAGAGGATGATTTGTTCTTTGCTGACTTGAGCAAGCAAATCTCTCTTCTGATCATGGATGATGATGAGGCCCCAGCTGCACGATGCCCCTCTGTTGCTTTTCAGGTTTATTTACAAATTACAATCTCTTTTTCATTCCCTTTTACACAGATGTAGGCTTTTATGCCGAACCACGTAAAACACTTTTCTTTCTGTCACTTTTATACTATAGAATTCGTGTACATGGTACCATTCATCAGAGTACGTTTGAAATTTCAGGGTTTCTCCAGAGAAAACTTCCCAACAGCTCCATCAGCTTCTGTTTATGAGCAGAACTGCAGAAGGGAGGGCAAAGGGACCGGAGTTTTCATCCCGCGATGTTCGCAGCCGAGGAGGAAGCACAGGCAAGCAAGAGCTAACAGCAGGCATCATGACCAGAACCCCACAAGATCGGTTACTTCTCAGGCATCTTACAGCAATTCTTTTGACGCCAGGAGAAGCTGCTGATGCACAAATATGGATGTAGTAGAAGTGCTTAGCAAAAGGCTTCTTCTATATACCATTTGATTAATAGATATTGTAGATAATTTGTATGTATCATAGAAATAAATGTGTCCCTTTCTGGTTTATATAGTGGGATTCACCAAAATGGTTGCAGGGGCACTTCCCAATATTTATGGAAATGAAGGGGTTGTTTTCTGGGTAGAAGTAGGAGGGATTTGAATTGTTGATCTGATCTGATGCATTAATAGATTTATATCAATGGATTTTATTTTTCTTATACTCCTTTTGTAACTTAACTTGCATCTTTAAGTTCCCCAGTAATTCTGTTCAGTTTAGACTATGAATTCAGAATATTCCTCAATTACCCAGTCACACTAGTGACTTGTAAATCTCTCCATGGTTTTTCACAAAATTGTATATCTCACAAGCAGATAGAGATGGTGAATTTATGAAAGTTGTTTTTGCCTTGAACCAAGGTTTTCTTTTTCTTTTTTATTTTTTTTATGCAATCAAATTAGAGAAATGCAATGGAAATGCTTGACATGTTTGAAGCAAGTTATGAGAACATATTGAAATGTTCTTGCAACTGATGGGGGCAGAGAGGAGCTCCCAATCTTCTCATGTTCTGTAGTAAATCTCTACCTCCTTCAATTATCAGCAATCCTCATATTGCTTAACTAGCAAAATGAGTACGAATTGTCTGAACTGGTCCTGAAAATGTTTTCATTTTGGGCTGGCGAGAGATCAATTTTTAGGTGTCTCATAGCTTTCAGTCACATTCAAGTCCACTCCAAAGGAATCATGTTTACAATAATTTCTTGGCCATCTTTTTATATCCATTTCTCATGTAATGTAAGATTTCACTCACTTCCTGCCCCTAAAGTGGCAGGCCTTCTCCACAGATGACCTTTCATTCACTTGATGGTGACCCTGATACTGTTAAACAACTAAAGATGAGCCCCGAAGAATCTAATCAGGTGCTTGAATTTTGTTGCAAAGTCACAAGTTGATTCTGCCTCAAACCGCAATTATATCACGCTTTAAGCTTGTTTTCAAGGGGCCCTTCTTCATGGAATGATGGTATTTGGTTGGATTCCTTTCGTATCAGTATCTTCTATGATTTTTTCTTAATTTTTTGGGTCGGTGTAGAGGATAGATTTAGTGAACAGTAGGGCTAATTGACAACTTGAATGTTACCAATTTTATTCATTTAAAAAAAAAAAAAACCCAAATAGTCTGCTTCATGTTTGAAGACATAAACCTCTTTGATAAGGAAATGCACCAAATCTGCCCTATAATCAGTACGTGAGAGATTTTTATCCGCATCGCATCTCTGGAGTCTGGACAATGCATATTACAGATTTTGGTTCTCCTACAAATGCTTTAAATGCGTAACAACAATTTTAAAAAGAAAAGTAAAACAACTAATTATAAACTTATGAATATGTTTCGCAATAATAGATTTTATAAATAGATGCAAATTGTAGATTTTGCCTCCATTTGAGAATTAGAAGTTGGAATCAAATGTTAAACATAGAGATAAACTTTAAAACCACTAAAACTCCAAAATTAAACACTATAACTGTTATCAAGTGAAGCCTTCACACCGGCTTAAGGATCGTATAGTGTCCACCTGATAGCATAGATGTAACATTATTCCATATACTAATTTAAAGAAGCATGGTCTTTAATTTCATAAAATTTTGCTTGCCGCTAGTATTTTGTACGTAGTACAAAAGTTTTCATAGCCGTCATTTTTGTACTCAAAATGTCATAATATTTTGTAATATTTCGCATACCATTTAGATTTTATGTATATTTTATCAATTTGTTGAGATTTTTCGTGTGGTATAAGTTTATAGTAGTGCATGGGTAAGGCAATTTTCTTTTACTTATTTCACATCAAAGTACTATACATAAATATATATATATAATGACAAAAATATAACGAACACATATATTTTGACATAAATATTAATTTTATTTTTTATTTACAAATAAAATATTTTACAGACCATAGATGAATAAAAGGACACAAGCAATTGAAAAAAATGAGGGGATATAGAACCACGACTTTGTGAGTCAATTTGACTGAATCATGATGAATATTGAATAAAATTTAAATGATCCCAACATGAGTTTGATTGATGATAGTTGCTCCATGATGTATATCTACAGCAAATGAGGTCAACTTTGACCGAAGGTTTATCATCCATGACTTCAAGCTTTTTTAATAATATATTTGGTGCCATTATTATTTCTTTTCAGCCACAACATAGTGTGATCAATATCCCTTAAATGAATTTCTGATACATGCTACCCCAAATAATTATTACTATTATTTGTAGAATTTCTTAACTTAAAACCAAAGTTCTATAACATGTAATGAGTATACAACTTTTGCAAAACAAATTAGGACAGAAATATAAGACTTGAGACCACTCAGGAACTCAATATGGTATTAGAAAATGTATTGTAATTATTAGAGTATTGTTTCTTTCTCATGTATTAATAACTTATTTTTTTTAATAATATTTATTTTATTTATATATTCCATTTTTATACTTCCTCCGTTTCGCAAAAGATGACCATTTTACCTTTTTTAACTTAAGTTTGATTTAAATATATCCATATAAATTTATATTATAAAATAATTTTAAAAATTATATTTATAAACTAGAGTCTTTAAGGTACCATTTTCATATAAAAAGTTTATATTTCTATGAGAAATTGTGAAAGAAATTATGAATAGTAAAGGGGACAAGTGTTGTGAGGCGGAAGAAGTTTTTTTTTTTTTTGTATAAAAATATTACTATCTTTTATATATGTTTTATTTATGTATGAAAAAATTATGATGAAAATAATTAGAATACATTTACAAAAAATTCATATATAATATTTTTCATCTTAAAATAATATTGTAACATTTTTTTTTTTATGAAATTGGCGATAAATATCAATTTACATGGTTAAAATTGTTGGCTTTTTAAAAATTTTGAGTATCTTTTTTCTACATTACCACACCATATTTTTTGTTATTTCTTGCTTTGAACTTTCATTTTGTAGGATGGAAAAGAGACCTGAAGCATCGGATTGGATCAGAAGTAAATGGAGCAAAAAATAAAAAAATTCAGACGAACAGTTTATAGGGACTGCAACCCCTAATGGTGCTGCAGCCTCATAGTTCAAAGATTCTGAAAATTAAAATTGTGTCCCGGGTGCTGCGGTACCAGTGACCATCGAGGTTTGGGCACTCTAGCGCCCGATGACTTCCTTAGGCACCTCAGCGCCCCTGCACTTGGATTAAAGTGGTATTCCACCTCTAATTTCAATCTAAATATATTATTGTCTAGGGATTTTATCCAAATAGGTAAATGAGTGACAAAGACACCTCCAAGACTTAGAAAAATCTAGAACCAAGCTTAAAGACTCTACATTCGTCTTTATTTTCTCATTTTAGACTTAGGTTTTTCATTACCATCTCTTGCATTTTTTCACCTTCTTGTGAAGCACTTTGTAGATTCTTACTTGGAAAAGGCTTGGATGACTTGAAGACTTATGGAAGCCTTGAGCAATCAAGCATCTAAAGTTTATTGGGTTCTTTATTTCCTTTCTTTTTCTTGTGTTTAGACATGGATGCTCTTTTATGTATATTTATGGTTATGTTTTATTTGAGTATGAGATAGTTTTCTCTACATTTTTTTTAATGGTTGTAACTACTTGAATTTGATATGGTGGTTGGATTAATGGCTATTTGACTTTGGTTTTCCTCTATTGTTTATTTACCATTCTCCTTCAGCTTATTGTTGTGTTGATTGATTAAGGGCATTAATCAATTACACCATAGATTTCTTTTAAATTTTTGGAAAAGATTAAAATGAGTTAGAATTAAGAGAAGAGTGTGGTGACCATGGCCTTGCTGGAAGACTAGTCTAATAAACTAGATGAAGGTAAATTAAGCTTGATAATGCCTTTTTTGAACTAATAATTCAGATGGAAGTCCATTCTAGTTTAAGCTTGGGAGAGTGACCTTTTCACTTAGGAGAGTAAAGACCCAATTGGTTAACTTCACCAATAAGTAAGAAAACCAAATCAGTAGCCTTAATTTACTAATTAACCAAATCAAGTAGCGAACCCATAGAAAGTGTGCCTTAGTAATTTGAAAAAAAAAAATATTACATTCTTACATCCCATGTTAGTAGCATTTCACTTAGCTAAGTTTAGTTACTTGTTTAATTTGCTTAAAATTTCATTCAACTTAGGTTGTTTAGCTAACATTAACTTAGAGTAGTGGTACTTGGCAATCAATTTAATCAATCCTCATAGAAACGATACTCTTTCTTACCCAACTTTAACATTCATCGTGCACTTGTGGTTAGGGTTTAAAACTCACAACAATTGGTAATAATATACGGTGCGATATATCATGCAATATACATATGATTTATAAGGTGCGGTATACTTAGCAATAACGGGTATTTAAAGTACCTTATATAGAATAAATATTCAAATAGATAAACTAGAGCCATTTACGTTTAGGCAAAAGGGACAAATTTGTCACTAAACTATTAAAGGTAGAGTAATTTTGTCACTAAACTTTTGTTACTCATTATAAGTAATTTTGTCACTAGCTATTAAAATGGTAAGAATATTCTGTTTATTTGGAGAATATTCCATAACATAACTTTTAAACTAGTTCTTAAAAGTTTTCTCCTTAACCCCATGTTACTCAAATATTTCACAACACCTAAATAAGTTAATAAACCTTATATTTGACCACACACCATCATTGTTGAGCCTTTTTATTTCACATTTCTTACTGTCATCGGGGCAATCCTTCATCATCATTTCCATCGATCGTTTATTCTAAACTACAACATCTCTAGATTTAGTTCCACTTACATCAATTCAACCATGTTTGATCAGGATTTGCTCTAAGAAGTGTTTCTGCATGCGTTACTAGGATGTGTGGAATAGTGGAGATAATATTAGTGGTGGAAAGGGTGAAGGGTCGCAAAAAGTATAGAGGTTTATTGAAGCGAAGATGTTGGTGAAAATGATATATTCAAAAAATTAAGAGCTAGGGTATTAGGTAAAAAAGATTTTGAATTAAAATTTACATTTTTTTTCACATTTTTCACAGCAAACAATTTTAACGACTAGTAGCAAATTTACCCATAACACAAAATATTGATGACAAATTTACTTATAAAAAAATTCAGTAGCAAAATTACTCTATCTTATAATTTAGTGACAAATTTGCTCTTTTTTAACTTTACATTTTGTTGGTTGTTGTGAGAGTAATTATAGAATGGGGAATTAATAAAAGCAGAAAAAAAGGATCTTCCGCTCCGTTTAATTCATGTTCTTCTTCCGCTTCTTCTCCTTCTTCTTTAAATGTCTTGGTAATTCATATCATAACCCAACCACACACTTTTTAGACTTGACAACAAGCAGGCACATGCGCACGCCAGCTCAGTTTCAAATTGGTTGACACTTGAAACTGATGCAACACTCTGTATTCATCTCTTCTTTCCAGTCTCATCGCCAATCAAATTCCGGCTCACGGCTCACCTTAAAAACTATTTGGTTCAACTAAGAAAAAAAAAATAGGTATATGGAAACCCGTAAGATGAGGACTTCCTCATAAAAACCAAAAAAGAAAAAAAGAAAAAAAGAGTTTTCTTATTTGTTTTGAGCATTAAGGCGTGGCTTAGAAATAGGTTCTCAGTCCATAGATTGTCAGTTTGATCCAGCATGCATGCTACACTGGAAATAAAGACCCAATTTAAGTCCGTTTAATCCAAAATATATTATTTTTATTTTTACATCTTTTATTGGTTGGAATCAATTAATTTGAAAGTTAGTATTATTTTTATGTGTAATATTCTATCGGAAGTAAATTTTTCATGATGATAGTAAATTTTTATGAATTTTTTAGGTATTAAAAAAAATAAAATTCATAAAAATTTAATAACATTATTAAAATTTTATGTTTGATAGATTATTACACTTATATAGTATTGACTTTCAAATGAAATTAATTCTAATAAAAAAAAATTAAAAATAAAAATAAGTTATTTTAGATTATATTGACTTAAGTTAGAACAAATTTGGTGAAATAATCTTATTTGATGTTTGGTGGTGAGTGATCATCTCTCGAGACTATATTTTTCAGCTCACGACTTTGCTTCTTATCTATTCCCTTAATCTCCTTTATTTTCTTCTGCTTATAAAAAAATTTTGCCACTGAAATATATATCAAACTTTTGGTTGATATAATAATTTGATTAGTATATTCCTAAAAAGAAAAGAAAGAGAAGACAAACGAAAACTGGATCAACAAGTGGACGGACCTACTATTTATCTTTCGATGGGCTCAAGTTTAATGGGCCGTCAAGCCCATTAGGCTGCAACAGAAGATCTTAACCGAACAAGACAAATCAATTGCCTTTCTTCGAGCCATGCGCCATGTGAAGCTCGGAGCTAGCTTGGCTCCATTTAGATGACGGTACAGCGGCTTCCAGGTTCCAACGACTTGTCAACTTCGCCGCAAAAATGGTGCTTCTGAGCCTCATACTCTTCCCTCTTCTCCTCCTCCTACTTCGCTTCCTTGTGCGGCCTCGGCCCGTCCACATCCCGATCAAGAACCGCCACGTCTTCATTACCGGCGGCTCCAGCGGCATAGGACTAGCCCTAGCCCACCGTGCCGCTTCCGAGGGGGCCCGGGTCTCCATCCTGGCCCGCTCCATCAACAAGCTCGAGGAGGCAAGGAGTTCCATCGGGCTGGCCACCGGCGTCGACGTCACGATCTTCGCTGCCGATGTCCGCAATTTCGAAGCCGTCCAGAGGGCAGTGAGCGAAGCGGGTCCCGTTGATGTTCTGATCATTAATCAAGGTGTCTTTGTGCCTCAAGAGCTGGAGAAGCAGGGACTGGAGGAAGTCAAGTTCATGATAGACGTCAATTTGATGGGGAGTTTCAACATGATTAAAGCAGCGTTGCCGCTGATGAAGGAGAGGAAGGATCATTCCCCGGCCTCTATCGCTCTAATGTCGTCTCAAGCGGGTCAGGTTTGTTGTTTCAGTGTTTGGAAATTGGAACTACTCCATTAATTCTCTACCTGCTGCTAGATTTGCTATTATTGTGCTTCTGTTAAAGCTTAGAAATGAAGTAATAGTATGAGCAAGTTGCTATGGGTTAATCTTTATGAAACATGGAATAGGTGGGTATCTATGGGTACACAGCTTATTCGGCAAGTAAGTTTGGCCTTCGGGGATTAGCAGAAGCGTTGCAGCAGGAGGTCATTGCTGATAACATTCATGTCTCTCTCATATTCCCTCCAGACACTGAAACTCCTGGCCTAGAGCAAGGTTAGAAGTTGCTTTTATAATTTAACACTCTTGTAGCATAGAGTTGCTATTTGATGTCCAATTTCATCACTCTGCATAAAAAAATTTGGAACATGTGATTTCTTTTAATCGTTTTGGGTTTATGTTTAGTGGGTTCTAACCCTCATTAGCTATCTAAGATGTGAAGGCTGAAAATGCTGAGATACTCTTTTGAACTTTGTTTTATGCTGCCATCTTTGAGAATGATGGACTTTTGTCAAAATTTTGTTAATAGTTGCTCATGTGTTTGATATGCCAGAGCACCACCATTTTGCAGACAGTTGCATTTATAAAGTACACTATTTGATGAAATGCAGAAAATCAGGTGAGACCAGAACTCACGAAGGTTATAGCAAGCTCCTCTGGTGCTATGAAAGCTGATGAAGTTGCTAAGAAAGCTTTAGATGGAATCAAGTCAGGGAAATTTATTGTCCCCTGCAATCTTGAGGGGCACATGCTCTCCATAGCTACTGCTGGGCTATCTCCTCAAAGGTCATTCTTGATGGCATTCGTTGAGGTGGCTCTTGCTGGTTTATCACGTTTTGCTGCTTTGTGTTTCCAGTGGAACTGGTACTCAAGTATAGAGAAGTGGCATAATCAGAAGAAAAGTAAGTGTGGAGCAAAGCTCTGATCCAGTCCTCCTAATCTATGCCAAATATGCTCAGGAGTGATGTTCTGATCTTGACTTTCTGAATTACCAAAAATGAACTAGATAAGGGAATTAGATGGCGTGGCTTTAACTTGTGTTAAGTTTACCTTTTATCCATAACTAAGTAGGTGCAATGGTCAAGGCTACTGCCTACCAGGTTGTATGTGCTGCTCGAGAAAAAGGGTGACAAAGCAGCTAAATATGAATTTCATCATGCAATACAGAAGTATAACATAGTTTTAAGTTGTAACACAGTCCCAGTAGTAATGCTTTGATTACCTAGGAGAGTCCTAAAACCAGAAAATCTCAACAAACAAGGAGAGTTTTTGCAAAAGAAGCAGTAAGGAACCTAAAGCATAGTTGTTAATAAATATCTCTCTTTCATGGTCACTTGAAAATCATCCTGGTATAGATGTTCAGTACTTTGGAGGCTTCCCTCCAGAGCATAGCACATATATGTTAAGAAGTATATAGCATGGTTACCTTGGCATGATCATTAGCAAGCTCCTTGATAATATATTTCTTTATCATTTCATTATCAGGGGCTTAAAAGTGTTGGGTGCGTCAGATCAATCCTCATTCTCCAGTTGGAAGCTGAAGCTGATTTTACCAGCTGAAAGCAGTCGTTTGGAGTTCACAAGCCTTGCGTGATGGAGCGGAATCTTTGATTAGTACAAATTTCAGAGATTCAGGATTCAACAGGCTTTCTGTCGTTCTGCCACATGGACTAGCGATGGTTGCGCTCATATAATGACTTTTTGTTTTACCTGCTTCTTACTGTATTGATTTGAGTGCATGACTGTAATGTTCGAGACAATATTTTTTAGCATACAAATAAAATATAAGCTATATATGCTGTCACTTCTGATAACCTGCCTAGTGCAGTGCCTGCCTAATGTCCTTTCTTCAGGAGCTTTTTATATGTAGAAATGAATGTTGGGCACCATTTCTAGAAGCAAAAGGTTGAGCTTTGAAGTTTGTCTTCTTCTGGAGCATAGCAATCTGCGGGTGAGAGAGGTAGAGAAGATGGCAAGTGGGGAGAAGTTCCCACCGCAAAAACAAGAGAAGCAACCTGGAAAAGGGTACGTGATGGAGCCTGTTCCTCTTCCCTCCAGGATCATAAGAACCGTCATTCAGTTTGCTCTATTATCATCGACCTAAAAAATATTAGGTTTATGCAATCAAGGGCCAAGGGGTTACCCCTTAAGTAAGGCAAAGACCAAGCTTTCAAAATAGTTGAAACATTCGGATTTTATAAGAAAGAGAAAAAAATGAATATTAAAATGATATTTTAAAGGATAATATGGTAAAAATATATTAAATATGGATATTTTACAAAGATTTGGGATGGTTCTATATGTTACAATCGATTTCATATGCAGTATATATAATTTTTTAGGAGAATTGTTCATAGATGTAGCACTCTCATGGTCTATTATTGTAAGATAATGAACTCGCTTAATTATTGTATTGGATTTCATGCATGGAGGGTAAGCTGGCTTTGGTTACCTAAGGTGACCCCTTGACGGGGAGAGCTATATGCTACCGTTTTGCCCCAGAAGGAGCATCGGTGGCCTTCACGTACATTAAGTGCCGAGAGAAGGAGGACAAAGGCGACACTCTGCAAATGCTTTTTGAATTGATGAGGCCAAGACCCGGGACACGAAAGGGCCCGTTGCCATGGAGCGAGATATTGGATTTGATAAGTACTACTACAAAATGGTCTTTGATGAAGTTGTGGACAAATATGAGCAAATTGATATCGTCGTCAATCACGCAGCTGAGCATCACTTGCTCTCTTGATGATATCACCAAGTCACGCCTTGAGAGGTTCTTTAGAACTAACATTTTTTCGCTCAAATTCTTCATGTTCAGGTCTCGTAAGACCAGTTGTAAATCTACGAACTTCTTCTCAAAAATGAAATCTATCATTTCCTCCTTTATGGAGATACTAATCAGCTGTACAATTAGATTAATTATAGCTTATCCACATGCAGGCATGCTTTGAAGCATATGAATATAGTATTAAATACTACAGTATACTGTTTATTATGATTATGCGATACACCAATTTTCACGATATGTTAGAATACTATATGTATATTTGATATACAGTGCTTATCATAAGTATATCGTTTATTACTAATTTTTAAAGTGTTCTGAACAATTTACTGTAATATATAACACGGTACATTACATGCTATGAGTTAGATTTTTTTTTTATTTTACAGTAATGTATCAGATACATATATATTATAAAATACCAAAATATAATTAATATACTTGTATAAAATGACAAAATACAATTAATACATAACTCTTTTCTTTTATTTTAATTTTCACCGTGTCAATATACATTGCAAAAAAAAGGGGATAAAAAAACTAGTCTCTTGTATCCCTGAATAATGCTTCTTCTCTGAATTAGTTTTTTTACTAAATTAATATTTATTTTGTTCCATATATGCCTTTTTTTGTGTCTTCGTATAAAATTTTTTTTATTATATATATTTTTTCATACTAGGAAAATTATGTTAAAAATAATTAGAATATATACAAAAAATGTGCAAAAAAATTATATTTGATGTTTCTCTTCTTAAACTAATATTTTAATTATTTTTTCAAAAAACGATAATAATATATAGTATAGTATATGGTAACAGTATTAAAGAGAGGGAGGTTTGTATTATGAACACAACAACACAGTTAATGCTTACACTAGCAGTGCAGTGGTGCTAGGCTGTATCACCACGAAAAGAGCTATTGTGGCCCCATGTCCTGTGTGGGCACCTCCGCCGCCAGCCCCAGTGCCTAAGGATATGATCAAGGATTTGGGCAGTGATGCGTCGCCGCCTTATGTGTTGTTGGCGTCCAGTGAAAGCTCCTCCTACTTGACCGAACAGATTCTCCACCCAAATGGTTTGTGCTTTGTGTTGCCCCTCTTGATATCACCTTTCCCTGAGCTTTTGCTGCATGTTCTGGACTTGGTGATAAATGGCTGAAACTGGCTTGCTTGTCTCAACCTTTCTTGGCTCGATTTGCTTTGTCTATTGTTTGCCTATCTTATAAGGCATGTTGCAGTTATGTAAAATAAAGTCGGAGGTGAAGAAGAAAAATGCTTTTATATCAACAACAAAAGAATCATGTTCCTTGTTTGTTGTATTTTTTTTACTATTTCAAATTTAACCTTCTAAATTATAATAATTCATTTGAAGTCTTATCTTAACATAAACTCGCACCTGCATATAATATGATTAAATGCTTAGAAAATATATTATTTAGTAGAAAATATGAAAACCCTCTACATGCAACTCTCAAAGCTTTCTTGATTAGGAGATCTGCTGCATTAATTGTGGTTGTAACATGTGAATACAGATTAAGAAGATTTGCCTCGAGTTGGAAAGGGGACCATAAAAAAAATAGTACTACTATCTTAGGGAAACGGCAAAGCTTATGGGCCTAAGACAGAGGACAAGTTTCTTCTTGGGCCACTGTAGGCCCGAAGTCGTTTAACGGTTTGGTTTATCGTCTACACTACAGCGTTCCATTGCATCCTTCCTAGCTTCGTCTGCATCTGCCCCGCCACCGGAAATGGCTTCCTTTGCAGCTACTCAGTTTCCCCTTTTAACTCAAATAGCTATCGTCAAGAATCGACCACCTCGTTTTTCCTTTCGGTTGAAAAACCGTTGCAATTTTGATATTCCTCCTTCACTAAACTCCGTGAACAAATCGTTTCGCTTGGATGCGACCATCAACTCTTCGCCATTAACAGAGCAGCCTGAGACCACCGGCACCGGGGAAGCTTTGAATCTGCGTGAACTCTGCCAAAGTCACGTTCCGGATCACGTCCTCCGCAGGCAAGTTTCCCGTTCAATTTCCAGTCGGATATGCTCAAAATTTAGGAGAAAGATTTGAGGTGAGTGGTTGTGTTTTGAAGGGCGGAAGAGATGGGTTTTGTGATGCCAACCGAGATACAGAAGGAGGCTCTCCCCAGCCTATTCACTGGACGTGATTGCATTCTTCACGCTCAGGTCAATTTCTCACCATCAACTGTCTCGTATTCTCTATCAGTAGTAATTTCTCTAGTTGGCTGCTTTGGATTGGATGTTGTGGTCTACTCTGTCAACCAAGACAAGTTGAATATATGAGGGGCACATTTGGTTTCTCAACTGAAGTGGATCATGTAATGCTTAACCTCCAACATTAGAAGAAGATTGAGAAAAAAAAAAAAAGAAAAAAGAAAAAAATGCATAAGCTAATTAGTTATCAATGACTTTTTGGTGCTCTAGACAGGTTCCGGGAAGACACTGACCTACTTGCTGTTGATATATTCGGTTATAAAACCCAGACGGTCTGCAGTGCAAGCGCTGATTGTGGTGCCTACACGCGAACTTGGCATTCAGGTATGGTGCTATCTGAGATCGTTTTTATTGGACATTTCCTGATAGGGCATTAGCTAGACTAAATTGACTATAAAGGGACATTTTTATGATGAAGGTTACAAAAGTGGCCAGAATGTTAGCTGCTAAGCCTATAGAACTTGAAGTTGAGCAGAAATCATGCACTGTTATGGCGCTTTTAGATGGAGGAACGTTGAGGAGACATAAGAGTTGGCTAAAGGTGATGTATATTTATTTTTTCTCTGTTATGCTATGAGCAGACTCCCTAGGTTTCTTTTATGAAATAAAAACATATAAAACTGGGAAGTGCGTCTTCTTTTTGTAACTCTTAAATGCTTTCTATTCCAGGCAGATCCTCCAAAGGTAGTGGTAGCAACAGTAGGATGTTTATGCCATATGCTTGAGAAGCAAATATTTAAGCTTGATGCTCTGCAGGTTTTGATTATTGATGAGGTAAGACCTACATGCTATTCGGATATTTCACGTCTTTCCTTAGTTCATTTTTTTATGGAGACTGTATTGGGAATCTTTTGCATTTAGTCAGCTTAGTATCGTAGGCACAATATTTTCGGTTGTTACAGAAAGATTGCGCAACTTTCAATGTGCTTCTTGATGTTTTTGTGTGCTTCCAAATCCTAGCCTACTTTATTCCTAAGACCCTATTCATTTTACATTAAGTTTGATTAATCCAAAATGACTTATTTTGATTTTTATGGATTTTTTGTTGGAACCAATACCATTTGGAAATTTTCACTATATAGATACAATAATTCATTGAATGATATTTGCTTATAGTATAATTAAAATTCTATTAATTTTGTTTTTTTAGGCAGTAAGTAAGAAATTTATAAAACTTAATTAAATTAGAAAAAATATTATTCCATGGATTATTGTATCTACTTAGTATTAGTTTTCAAATGGTATTGGTTTCAGGCAAAAAATTTGTGAAAATAAAAATAAGTCATTTTGGATTAATCCAATTTAATGTAAATTGGGTTTAATACTTTCCAGCTTCTAAATTTGGAAGCCTTTGTTCAGATGTTGTATCTGAAGTAATTACAATATTGATTTCACTGGCCAGGTTGATTTTATATTCAACTCTTCAAGACAAGTCAATTCTCTCCGGAAGCTTTTGACTATTTATTCATCTTGTAACAATCGTCAGACAGTATTTGCCAGTGCTTCCATTCCACAGCATAGGCGATTCATGCATGACTGTATGCAACAAAAGTGGACAAAGGTTTGTTACTATTTTTTGTTTTGCCATATTCAAATGTTTGCTTTCTTCATTGCATGAATGACTACATTCTCCTTTGGGTTTTATTTGCAGAGGGATGTGGTTCATGTTCATGTCAATGCAATCAGCCCCATGCCATCATGCCTGCTTCATAGATTTGTGGTCTCTTCCCCAAATACCAACCCCCCCCCAATGTTGTTTTCATAAATTGCCTCTTTACTATTTACGCATCTATCAAATACTATTTCAATTCATTATGCCATTTGCAATAGCCTTGTGGAGATTGTTTTAGATCTTGAACATGTTTTTGCTGACAGATAAATAATGGGAAGGGAAAGGAACAAGTGTTGCTAGCTCTATTACAGTCTGACGTGCCTGAATCTGGCATTATTTTTGTTGCTGGGCAGGTTGCTGCATCTTTCTCTTTTGCTGTCAGTCAGTTTTGTTGATGATGCCCCTGTTAAGACTTATTATGTTAAAAAATGGCATGTGTGAATTATATTATGCTGCTTACTTGGAGAAGCTTTTCTTCAAATTTGCACAGAGTTGTCCTCTAATACAGTCATCAGTATTACTGGTAGTTTGTCTTCTTGATTCATACTTTCTTCTGCATATTGATAATATTTCTCAAGGAAAAGAACTCTGTTCTCACGTGTTTCAGCCACACCCAGAAAAGATGTATAACCACATAGTTTTGGACTCCTGCATCTGCATTAGTTTCACTGTTAATACATACTAGACTGTTTAGAAAGCTGTAGCTGGTTGTTACAATTTTGATTAAAATGTGCACATTGGGTTTAAGTGAAAAGAATAACTTTTTTTATTTCTTTTTATTAGTTTCCTCAATGGATGTAATTAATTTATTACCTCTACCTGCAGTCTGAAAGGTCAAAAAAGGCTGGAAAGCCCCCTTCGACAACGTTTTTGCTTGAGTTCTTGAAGTCATCATATGAGGGCTCATTAGAGATCCTGCTTTTGGAGGAGGACATGAATTTCAATTCACGAGCAGCTTCTCTGCTAGTAAGTCTTTGCTATATATCTAATGTCTTTGATAGTGTTGACATTTGTTGGCTCTTGGCAAAACAAACCATTTACTGTTACGGTTTGTAATTCACGTTTCCTATCAGGAGTAGGTGGCATCTTTGAAACTTCGCACAAACATGTACTGTATGTCAACTAGTTGATCACGGAACATGTTGGTTTGAGTAGAATGGAGGGACATGATTGTTGACCACACGTGTAGTTCTGAGCAAAGCTTTACTTCAGTAATTGATTTTCATAAGAACATGGATCATTTTCAGAGGACTGCTTTTAGCTATTAGTTGACAATTTCCCTCTTTCATTGGACCATATACATGCTCTGAGAAACATAAAAGGTTTCCATGCTCACAGTTCTTAGCTCATTCTAGTTGAAGTTTCAGGATTTTCTTCTGACAAATATAGACAAGCCTTTTACCTTTCTTTATAGCTTGGTAGACTTTTTTAACTCCCATATTCTGCATTACCCTGCTCAAGAAGTCACCAAGATTAATTTCCTTTCAAAATCCAGGAGGTGAAACAAAAAGGAGGCTTTCTGCTTGTGGCTACAGATATTGCAGCAAGGGGGATTGACCTTCCTAGGACAACTCATATATACAACTATGATCTGCCAAAAACGGCTATTGACTATTTACACAGGGCAGGAAGAACAGGTAGGAATCCATTTTCGGACAAGAATTGTTTTGTGACAAATATCATATTGTCAGAGGAGAGGTTTGTTTTGGAGAGATATGAGAACGAACTATTGTTTAACTGTGAAGAGCTTATTATGGAATCTGAAAATTAAATCAGTTTTGACAAAACTAGTTGTGTTAGGGCCCTTTCTGCCTACCACGGAACCTAGGTTTGAAGCCCAGTATATAATCATTTTCTTCTTGGCATTTCTTTTTGGACATGAGCACATGCAAGTACATGCACGTTCGTTCAAATTAACTGTGAAGTTTCATTTAAAAATTTGTCTCTTCCCTCTAGAGCCATGCAGTTAACTGAAATACATGATTGAGGATATTCATTGCTCCACTGCTTCCAGCGGTACTGGTGATTATAATGTTTGATGTGGTTTGTATTCATTTTACTGTAGTTTTATTCTTGAGCCACCTTCACTGAAATATGCAGAATGATTTCTTTTACTATATTACAAAACCATCTTCTATTGTCGAGTTTTTCAATATGATGGTGACACCAGATCTTATGTAGAACCCATCCAAGGATCTATCAGCTTCTTGCACACCCTGAAACCGTTAGAACTCATAACAAGTGAGCATATGGGGGAGGTAAGTTGTGGCATATGAATCTAGTTTAAGGGGTGGAAGAATGTATGTACCTCTGAGTTGGCAATGACTACGTTCTTCCCTATCCTGGCATTTTTGTCAATGATGCACTCCCTGAATTAACATCCACAAGGGAATGAGCCAAAGGCAGAGGAAAATAAGGAAACACTTGAGAGTGGTCTTAGGGTTTATACCTGATCTTTGTGTTTTCTCCTATCCCTATAGGAACTCTTCCTTCTGCCAATAAAGATGCTACTTCAGCATCCGTTTCGTAGAAGTCCGCCCCAAGCATCACAGTATCCTGCATTTGATGTCTTTATCACTTGGAGAACAATATAGGTGCTGAATTGGGACGACAAAGTAGATACTCATTTCTATGATGAACTAGTTGCAAGTGGTTTAGGTGATGAACCTTTAAGTGAACATTAGAGTTTATGCGAGATCTTATTCCAACAACACTGTGTTCTATCAAGCAATTGTTGAGGAAAGTTCCGTGGGATATTATTGAATCGACAACCTAGAACAGGACAAGAAAATGTGTTAAAACACTTCAGCAGATTATCACATAAGATTTTCTTTCTTGGCCTCATACTGACCTTACTGTTGTCTATCTTGCTGGGCGGTAGGTTTCTCCTTGATGTATACATTGTCTTTGTTGCATCATAGAAACTAAATCTTGGTGGCTGCACAGCAAAACAGAATTAAATCAGAAGAGCAAAATCATTTTTCTTGGATTTGCAAGTGAAAATAACAGGTTCTGCTCACATGTTCAGTGAGGGCAAGGTTTGCTTCGAAGAATGACCGTATTGTCCCTATATCTTCCCAGTAGTCATTGAAGAGATAAGCCTGCTCATAGATTTCCCAAATAGACTGTTAATTTTTCTTTGGTAGGTAAACCCCCATTCTCTGGTCTCTATTGCTAAATTCAACTTCTGAGGGAAGTGAACAAACCATTCGCAGAGAGTACCTTTATGAAGAATTCTTTGGCTGAAGCAGGGATTATTTCCGACCCGAAATCATTTGCTGTCGGGAAACGCCATCTGCCTCAAGTTCTTCAGCACATTAAACTAAACAAAATCAAAACATGATGAGAGAATAGAAGCAATGCGGTTCCTGGATTCTGTACCTCAGGAGGTTCAAAAGAATCTCCTTCCTGAAGACATAAACACCCATTGAAGCAATGTAGGGTTTCTTTTCAGCCTCATCGCGTGAGAGTCCCAACATTGCTGTGTCCACCGCCTACATGTTTTGCAGTACCATAAGAGAGAAATTTTTAGAACCAGACGAGGATAACAACTTTCTCATTTCAGAAACTTGGGAATTACCATTGCCTTGAGGTCTTGTCCTTTTGGCTTTTCACTAAATGAAAGGATTCTTCCTTTGTTGTCTATCTTCACGAGACCAAAATCTGAGGCTCGACTACAGTGGAGACAAGCAATCTAAATTGAGACTGACTTTGGTTTGTGTCATAATGAAGAAGAGGATGAAATATATGGGTTTGTTTGCGGTAGCGTAGTACTGAAACAAGCAATTCCATCACACCTCTCATCAATTGGGAGACAAGAAAGGGTAATGTCCGCACCGCTTTGCCGATGATTCTGCGTAAGGAAATGTAGAGCAGCTACCGTCAAGTGAACACTTGAAATCAAAATGCAGCATGCATACAGATCCGGATACGTAGGTTTGGTTCCTTTACCTGCACAAAATCCATGTAGTCCATTCGATACAAGTGATCCCCAGACAGAATAAGCACATCCTCAATCGCCTTACTTCTTGGATCCTGCCTCAAACCCAGCTGGTCAACACTAGCTACATTTTTTAAACTTGTAATATCTCAGTTCGAAATATGCAGAATAGTGCAAGCTATTTATTGTCTTTGTTTCACCTCAAATAGCCAATGGAACTGTCTCACGGCATCTGCAGTGCCTTGGAACCATCTCTTGCCGGCCTCTCCAGGTGTTTGTGTGGCGGCCAACACCTAGAAAAACATTAATGAAACGAGAGCATCTATATTGTCATTCCACTCGACACCCTGTTGTTCTCTAATTATGCTTCTGTAGGAATCAAAGTTTTACATATAATTAACATCCTGAAATAGAAAGTAAAATGAGGAAGGAAAATGCAGGTACCTCTACACAGCCATCTCCGAAGGAGATGCCGTTGCCAAAGTTGTAGGCACGGGAGAGATGCCTGTTGAGGGAGGCAGAATTGAACTGAGTGAGGATATAAACTTTGTTGATCCCGCTGTTGATACAGTTGCTCATCGGCACGTCGATCAGCCGATATGCCCCTCCAATAGGGACCTGCGGGCGAAACCAGACGCACCATTACCATTACCATTTCCTGGAAGCCAAACAAAAGGACGGAATTCGATGGACGGCGCATTCGAAAATTGAGAGAAAAACCAACAGCTGGCTTGGCCCGTTGCTTGGTGAGAGGGAATAGGCGAGTACCCGCTCCTCCTCCAAGAATCACTGCCGCTACTGTTCTTGCGTCCCGCTTTTCCATCTCTAAATCCCTCAGCTGGAATTTAACGTGCAGTTCCAGTTCCCAGTTAGCAAAATCTCCAACTAATTGAACGTATTAGTACAAAATAAATCTTGCATCTAGCCGTTTGATTTAGTACAAAACGTATAAGTAAAAAAAAATAGTGACTCTTCATTATTTTTCTAATAAATACCGCTCCCATCGTAGCAAATGTGTATATGTCTTGCATGGTGAATGCGAATGATAAATGTGACGACATTTACCTTGGAATCGCCGGCCACATTTGTTGCAAGTGCCATGGAAATGCTTTTCTTGGCAAACTTACGAGCACTTGTGAGTTGGTGAAGTTGGGACACGTTAAGCAGCTTCTTCCCCATCAGCTCTCCATTGCCGAAGCTCATAAACCTCCGGTCCTTCCCGCCCAAGGCCACCGAGCTCCGGCTCTGTCCGGCCGCCAGGAGCGAGAGCCGACCGTCGACGGAGACTGCCATTTGCTGGTAAAATTTGGAACCAAATTAATGAAAAATGTAGTTATAGGACTTGGGAGAGGAGAAGTGTGTTGGGCAAACGGAATTCAGGTTCAGCCACGTTATCCAGAGGCAATTGCATCCACCAACCAATTTGTAATGTTTTTGTGGACTATGGGGCTCTCAAGAAAAATTATCTAATTACCATAACGTCCTTTCGTTTTGTAAATAATTACGAATCGAGGAATATTCTATAGGGTGTGCCTTGGCCAGATTTTTAAAGGAGAGTAAGGAGTAAGGACAACTAATTCTCTTGTTTGTGTCGAAACTTTGCAGGGCCAAAAACAGAAGTTTGATGCATGACTCATTTGTAAGCATCCTGGGTAACAAATTGCACCAACTCTACGGTTCCTATATGTCTTTCGGATCCTCATCTCAAAATCATCTCATTTTAGATGTCATTTCACTAACTCTTAATTTCAGTCGGGGTGAAAAATAGTACATTGCTTTTGTTTTTAACCTTAAGACTCTGTTTTTTAATTTAAAAGTCCATTATTTTCAATTTATTGGTTTACTATCTAGAAAAAGATAGAAATTAATTTTTTTTATAAACATATCTAACTTTAAAAATAAAATTTAATAAAAAAGACTTAACTTTTCACAAAATATTTTAAAATATTTCTGGGCTTCTTAAATTGTAGAGTCCAATTGAAATACAAATTAAGTTAAAAATTAATAGAATCAGGAATAATGCATTAAATAGCTCATTACTTAACAATGCTTTTGTTTTAGGTTAATGTAAACACATTACTGCTTTATTGGGTCATGGGCGTGACCTGTTTCAATTCATTTCATGAATTGCCCTTAAAATTACAATTACATTACATCAACCCTAGTGAAGTCTTCCACCCCCGGCCCTAACCACGTTGCCTCATCCCTTAGCCCCATTCACTCTTGTCGTCTCTGTGTCCCACCCTATCACTATGCTACCAAATTCGTCTCAACCTGATAGGGCCACCACTTTCGACAAACGTCCTCAACATCACCAGTAATGTCCTTTTCTTCCTTGACAAGGCCTACCTCTATTAGGACAGAGAGGTGGGAAGCCTATTGCAGGGGCCTCATAAGTAAAAAAGTTGGAGGTAGGTAAACATATCACACGATTTGTGGACATCCCAATAAAACCTGTTCCCACCCAACCTACTAGTGACCATTTCATGGATAAATGGAATGTGCAATTAGTGTATACAAAAGTGGTTGAACAACAGTAAATCTGGTTGGTTGGCAATGGGGTGGGGAGGAAGGGTTGAGGGAGTGGGCGAGGTTAAAGGACAAGGGTGAAGTCGGTGGAGCTGGAGGTAGAGGACCTAATTAGGAGCTGATCTTAACTAATTGTAATTTTATGGGTAATTCAAAAGTATGTCGTTTTAGTATCTAATTATATTATTATATTATGACATCAAACAAGAAGAAGGAAAAAAGAGAAAAAAAATAATCTAATAACAAATAGTAACACTATGCCATAAATGAAATCAAATGGAGTGAAAAAAAAAAAAAAGACAGAAAAAAAACTAATTTTTTATTACGGAAGGCTAAACACGCTGACCGACTCCGTAACATAAGCCCATTCTTTGCTTTCAAAAGGAAATTCGCATTACATTCCAGGCCAACGGCTATAAGCTCCAATTTCTTTTTTTTTGAAAAGAAAGCCCTCCCACAGCTTTTCCCTCTCCTTTCAAAAATTTCACTCTTTCACAATTTTCAGTCCTCACTTCCTCCTCAATCGAACCCCCAGTCTTTGAGGAAGGAGACAGAGATCCGATTCTCCCATATGCAGGATTTCCTCGGATCGGTTCGCCGGTCCCTAGTGTTCAGGACCAGTACGTCGGCCGACGATGGAGGAGGATTAGGTGGCTTCGTCGATAAGATGGGCACCAGTATTCGTAAATCTCTCGCCAAGCCGCCCAAGGCCCTTCCTTCGATCAGGAAGGCCGAGGCGCCACAGATCCGTTGGCGGAAGGGCGAGTTGATTGGACGCGGCGCCTTTGGAACCGTCTATATGGGGATGAATCTCGACTCCGGCGAGCTGCTGGCCGTTAAACAGGTCAATTGGGCTTCTTTTTGACTCGCCGAACGTGAATCCTCGTTGATTGCCTGTATGCGCAATTTCATTTTTTTTCCCTTAAAAAAGAAACATGATTCCAGCCTCTTGACTGTTGTGGATATAGGTCTTGATTGCTCCGCAAAGTGCTTCGAAGGAGACAACGCAGGTAAATTGCACAAAATAAAACATTATGATGATTGAGAAGAATGCTTTGATTTGAAGTGATATGACTCATTCATGTCGCTTTGGCATAACTGCTCCAGGCTCATATTAGGGAGCTTGAAGAAGAAGTGAAGCTACTGAAGAATCTCTCACATCCAAACATAGTTGTGAGTTTCGCTTTTGCTTCCATGTGGAAGGCGATCTTGGACCCTTACAGACTGTGCTAACCTCTTTTTTCAATGCTTTTGTTCACTAGAGGTACTTGGGAACTGCTAGAGAGTATGATTCGTTAAATATATTCTTGGAATTTGTTCCTGGTGGATCTATCTCCTCACTCTTGGGGAAATTTGGATCCTTCCCTGAGTCTGTAAGTGATTGTTCATTTTGGAATGCATAGCTGCAGCGGCTCAAATTTGGTGTATGCTCATACTGCATCTTGAAATCATTTTTCTAAAAATAGGTTGTAAGAAAATATACAAAGCAGCTATTGTTGGGACTGGAATATCTTCACAGTAACGGAATTATGCATAGAGACATCAAGGTACTGGTTCATACTTCCTTTGTGGATTAATATTGCATCTTTCTTTCTTTCTTTCTCCTTCTGTTCTGCTGAGGGTGAGGATGGGCTTGAGAAGCTATGTCTATGGTTTCATGCTTTGCGTTCTCATCCAGGGGGCTAACATTCTTGTTGATAACAAAGCTTGCATCAAACTTGCTGATTTTGGTGCATCCAAGAAAGTTGTTGAGCTGGTATTATATTTCTTTCCTTTGATGTATCTGCGTTCTCTCTATCAGTAACAGTTCATGCCAATGGTGGGTTGATATGTCATTCTTGCAGGCTACAATAACTGGTGCCAAATCAATGAAAGGGACTCCTTATTGGATGGCTCCTGAAGTTATTCTTCAGACCGGACATAGCTTGTAAGAGTAGTATTACTGCTTCAATGGCGATGCATTTTATGTGATTTTATCCTTGTTATAATGCTTGACTGAATAAAAAAGATATTTCTAAACTGCAGCAGACTAGTCAGCTTCCCTGAAATCTTGTGCCTTTATGTAGAACTTTCAGTTAAACAAATAAATATTAAGCATGCTAATTCTGTTTGATCATAAAGCACTCACTTGCTTCTACAGCTCTGCTGATATATGGAGTGTTGGTTGCACTGTAATTGAGATGGCTACTGGAAAGCCACCATGGAGCCAGCAATATCAAGAAGTACATACTTGAATTGCTTATCATTGTGCATCTTTTGCATAGGATCCCCTTATAAACACAATTCATCATGCTATCATTCATTAGTTGTGATTTGCTTCTCTTATCAGGTTGCAGCTCTATTCCATATTGGGACAACTAAATCGCATCCCCCGATCCCTGAGCACATCTCTTCTGAGGCTAAGGACTTCCTGCTAAAATGCTTACAGAAGTATGTTCGTACAAGTTTCCTTGCTTCTCTTTTGTGGTCTTTGTCTTGGTAGTTATCAGTTCAACTTTATCCTTTAGGCTTAGGACCAAAATAGCCCATAACACACTTAAATCTTTGTGAGATCATGGAGATGCAAATTCATGCAATTGCACTCGATTATCTTGTTGCTCACATTGCACATGCACAAAATATTCCCTTGTGTATGCATGTGTGCTTCTGGTCATACATTCTTTGTGAGATGCAAATTCATGCAATTGCACTCGATTATCTTGTTGCACACATTGCACATGCACAAAATATTTGCTTGTGTATGCATGTGTGCTTCTGGTCATACATTCTTATAATACTATTTGGTGGCAGGGAACCGGAATTAAGACCTACTGCATCAGAGTTGCTTAAGGTATTTCAATGGGCTACCTTAATAAATCATCTGTGTCCTCATATTCCACCTTAATCTCAACTATGATGCAGTTGTGGGCCTTGTGGCATGATGCTCATTATGTTAATTAATTGTTACAAGTCATATTTACGTTATAGTTTTATAAATAAAGCTTATGAATAAAGAGGTTTGACTACATATAGACTGGAATTCAACCTCCATGGGCAATTCTTTAACTAAACTTTGTAGTTTAAGCCATTTACTTTACCCCTCATAAGAGTTTAATTCCCTATTTGCAGCATCCATTTGTCACTGGGAATTATCAGGAGTCTCATCCAGTATTCCGTAATTCACTTATGGTGAGTGAAAAGCTGAAGTTATTGTTGTGTGCTTGATCCTTATTTTTTTCTGAACATTGTCCCGGCAATTTCTCAGGCATCAGGAAATCCGTTGATGACATCCGGGATTAATTTGAGGAACTCGTATGTACTCCCATGCATAGAATTTCCTGAAATTTTAATGATCATGTCTTTCTCCTTGTGAGCTTATTTTGGAGGCTGTCATTCGGCAGCATGAACTCAGAAATAAGAAGGTCAACCAGCGCAGGCTTGAAGGATGTTTGTGAAATGGGTAGCATGAGGTGCTCCACTTTTGGTGCCGGTGTACTATCAGGAGCAGGATCAAGTGGGAGGGCAGGGGATTGGGATGATGATATGTGTCTGATAGATAGCAAGGAAGATCTTGGTTTTGGCGCATCAGCTAAATTGAATTCTTCATTAGCATCTGCAGATTTGAATAAGGCAATCAACTCTTTCTGAAGTCCAGATGTTCTTTCCATAGATGCACTTATAGTCTCTTCAAATAAAATTATTGAATTTTCATTTGGTCCAGAGTTTCAACCCTATGTGTGAACCAACTGAGGGCTGGCCTTTCAAGTTTGATGAAAGTCCTGAGCCAAGGAGAAGTGAGGCAGGCTCTCCTTGTCAAACAGTTGGAACTGTTGGCAGTCATGAAGCATCGGGCACAGCAGAGAATGATTTCACGTTTCCATGTGGAACTGCCGCTGTTGAAGAAGATGATGAAGTTACAGAGTCAAAAATTAGAGCATTTCTGGATGAAAAGGTCAGTGCTTATTCTCAGTGATCTCCCTAAAAGCAAATATACTTGTTTATGGTAAAGCCCGAGTGTTTTACATTTCTTTCTGCAATTTCATTAGGCTTTAGATTTGAAGAAACTGCAGACACCTCTATATGAGGAGTTTTACAATGCATCCAATTCAGCCAGTCCTCCAACTGCATTCAGAAAAGAAAATAGTGAAAACGTTTTGAAGTTGCCTCCCAAAAGCAGGTCACCTAAGCGGCTGCCTAGCAGAAGGCTCTCTGCAGCTACTGATTTCACGAACATTGGTAGCCCTGGTTACCATAATAAAAGTACATCAAATGCAGTGACGACAAATGATCGACCTCTCCAAGAAATTCAGCCGCCTCCAGTAAATGAGTGGAAAGAGCTCCTCCTTGATGCTAAGCAGGGAACAGTTAGTCCAAGGTTTGTTAACAATATTCTTTTCTCTAGGCTGTTTCATACATTTTATCTCATTGTTGGAAAGTGCATCTGCTTTCATTTCCTAACTCTCGATAAACATTGCAGTGTGAGCTCTGAGAGGCAAAAGAGATGGAAAGAAGAGCTCGATGAAGAGCTTCAAAGGAAACGAGGCAAGTGTAACATTTTATCTTGACTGCATTTTTTTTTAACTTCACATAATTTATGCACGCTTTCTATGTCATTATCAATATTAACAACTCCCTGATTTTCTTGGATCGTAATCTTGTGTTGCTTACTGGATGGAATTTAATATTTCTTCACCTGAATGATTCATGAATATGTAATGCATAATATTAGTTACAAACGACAGGTAGATTTATGGCGATTACAACATAGTGAGGTACAGAAAGACTTAGTGATGGGCATATGAATCTAAATTAGCAAAGACTCTTATTTTGATGGATTGTGTCAGGGCTGCTTTCTCATTAGAGGAATCATTCGCTTACAAGTTCTTCAACCTTCGATAACTTTATGTGGAAGTGATAATATTGTAATGGACCATTACAGCCAAAAATATGATTATATAGGTAGTACTTGTCAATTTTGAGGTTAAGTTGACAGTATTAACATTTTGATCTAGTAATGACTCGTTTATCACTAGTTCTTTTTTGAGCCCTGAGGTTTCATGGATGGCTTAGATCTATTCATGATGTCTATGGTCAGTGAGAATGTAATTCTCCCTTTTAGAAAAAAATTGTGTATTTCATTAATATTTAACAGAAAACAGATATTTTATTTAGGGTTAGCTTTCATAATAATGGTAAGGGTAATGGAACAATAACTTTCAGAATACATGTTTGTGTAAGCGTGCGTGCATGCATGCACATGTGTTCCTAAGAACATGCACATCACATTTTATTCTTTGTATATAACATATGGTACTCTGTCTTTTATCTATATAGTAAAATAAGTAATCAATTAATTAAAACATAATAATAAAATCATCAATAGTAACAAAATGTTGTTCCAATCCGAACTTCAACCATACTTGAGGAATGTAAGAAATGTGGCTGTAATAAAAAGATCACTTTAGTGTATGAATTTATAGATAATGAAAGATCGCTCTAACAAGTAATCCTTTGTTTTTGAATTTCAAGAAACTATAAATAACCATTTTAAGGCATAAAACTCTTTTTTTTACATACTTTACAAATGGTATAATTGTTAAAGTACTTGAATTTGATTTCTAACTTTAATGCCTTAACGTCTTAAAATTTTCCTTTTAAAAAAAAAAAAAAAACCTAATGTCTTAATATACACTCTATATCCAATATAATTTACAGTACTTGAATAAAAGCGATTTCGACATTACTCCCAAAAAACCTTTGAATATCCAGAATTAATTGAACTTTAGGTTAGTGACAATATTTTCTATTTATCCTGAAAATATCAGGTTAATTGAATGCTAACTAGACAATACTGTTAAGAATGAATGTCATTGAAAAGGGGAATAAAATTGTATGGTAGTAGTACTTAGGTTCCTCTCTATTTATCATAAATTTGGGTAAGTTCATTGTGTCTAATCTTGTATTTTATTAGTGATGAAGAAAATATCTAAAATATCTGTATACAGTCATTTTTCTTATAAATTATTTTCAAAGGTAAGTATAAACTTTCTACTTATGTGCTTAAAAAATGTTACTGATTTAGTTTGAGCAACAAAAAACATTATTGCTATTTATTATAATGTTAAAACATTAATGCAAATCATAAATCATTCATATTGTTATTAGAATTAAAATAACGCCCATTTCATATTGCGATCACCAGTTGTACATGTATATGTTCGCGTAGGCAATGAGTATATCAAAACATTGAATTCCTCTTTCAATTACAAAGTACAAGACTATGGTGAGCATGGGTTGGGTAGTAGAGGTGGGTTAGGTAAAAATTGATTATTGTTCATGGGTTGGTTTCACCTCTGGAAAAATCATCAATTTTTAGGTTGGTTCCGATTCCATATGGAACTAACCCAATATGGAACCAACTCGAGGTATATACATTAATGAATTATAAAATTTCTGATTTTACATAGCATATAATTATTTATTGAAAATTATATTATAGGAGTTTTTAGTCATTTAGTTCTAAACTTGATCTTAAGTCCTAAGTATCTCAATCTCATTTCGCAAGCGCATTCAACTAATTTCATAGGCAAGCATTGGGCAAGGGTTGTGAGTGTACTTTATTGGATTTTAGCGTTGTTATGGTATATGGCATAAACAAAAAAAACTTGAGAACTAGAATTGGAAAACACAGAACCATGGTTTTGGTTCTTGGTTCTCGCGTTTGGTAGGAAATTTCGGAGCCAAACTTATTTCGGGTTGTTCAGTTCCACAAAAAACCTGAACCAACCTAAACCATACTCACCCTAAGACAAACAATTAATTAATCAATCAACTGAGCCTTATTCCCAACCAATTGGGGTCGGCCACATGAATCCTGTGTCTCCATTTAGCTTGAATTGGTAGCAAGCCCTTTGATAGTGCTGCAAGATCTTTTGGTTACCATAGAGAAAAGTTAGTTGCGAGTAAAACCTTATCTTAATCTACGTCCCAACTTGTTATTACAGGGAGTGAAAAAAGAAAATCCTAACTAGAAATAGCTGGAAAAACTTTATCAAAATCAATTAACCTTTCTAATATAGCTATCATTTGGTCCACTTGCTCCTTGTATACAAACAATTTCCACAGCTTATGGTCAATATATTCAAGTTATAAGCAAACGAATCATAAATTTATTGTCATATATGTTACAATAGACTTAATATATTATTAGTATCCTCAAACTTCTGTTATAATTGCATAAACTACTATCGAACAAACTAATAAATCGTTCAAAATGCATATACAGAATGCATGAGTTTTGCCGAATCTTCATAAATTATTTGTTCCAAAAGAGCAACTCAAAAGTAATATTTTCTAATATTAACTTTAAAAGAATTTTCACTCTTGAAGTAATATAATCGTATTTTTCCAATGAACTTAACACGTTTAGAAGATATATTTAAGTTTAGAAGATATATGTATTGTATTGTATTGTATGTATGTAGGTCATGGACCTCCAAAACTTTTCTTTCTAATCACTTATCTTCTCTTTAGATCATTAAATCAAAGGTTTCGCCTAAGTTCTATTAACTCTAACTTGAATTAAGGCTGAAGAAGAGGTAACCGAGATATTTAGCTTCCTTGAAGTATTGACAGATAGTCACAGAGCTTTCCCAGGCAGTGCTAAGCTGGTAGTGGCAAGTAAACTAGAGTGTAATTTACTTCATATTGCCATTTCTCTACTAATTACTAAGGGCTAATATAGGCTTTTTTCTATATTCAACTTCTGATGCTCAACCAAAATTTTCAATAACACCCCACTTACCCAATACTAGCTCTAAATACCATGTAATACACACTTTTATTCTTAGACATTGTAGGATGGAGGAGTCTTAAATGATGTAAAACAAGCTACCTTGCACCAGTATAAGTTTATCCCTGTTCTCTAAGAAAGTATAAATATGGAAAGTGGTAGTTTTGAAGTGTGCTTGCCCAGATATTATCTTATGGTTGGTATTACTAACTATATCCCTGTGATGGCAATTAGGCTATTACACACGCACACAGAGACACATGTATGTATATGTATATGAATATGTTTATTGGACATTAATTGTCAGTATGGATCAAATATATATCATCTCTGCCATAATGACCTCCTCCACCCAACAAATATTGGTGCTTGTACAGATTACCCATTGCAATATCCCTGTTGTTAGGATCTGTCTCAAATTTCAGTTTGAGTGTGTGGTTTTGTTTAGGATTGGATGATGTTTCAATTTCTTGTTAAGAAAGTTCTTCAATTTGTTCAAGATTTGTTTTCCTGGTCTGAATTTTTTATGTAACTCATGAGAGTGGTGTAGCCTATAAACAGGTACTCTGTGGTTTTGTTTAGGATTGGATGATGTTTCAATTTCTTGTTGAGAAAGTTCTTCAATTTGTTCAAGATTTGTTTTCCTGGTCTGAATTTTTTATGTAACTCATGAGAGTGGTGTAGCCTATAAACAGGTACTCTGTAGGGTTTGAGCATGAGAGAAAAACCAATTACATGAAGGGCAGGATATAGGGGTTATATCCAGGGATGATAGAGGATCCATAGACAGTGGGGAACACAATGGGCATCTTGCCACCGTAGTTTCTAAATTTTATTAATGTAAGTGGACTCCTATCATCTATGTATTAAGGATGTAGGCTAGTTAAGAGATGAACCGCTTAAATATCACAGTTGATGGTTGATTATGTTTCGCCTCTGTTCTGTGAAGTGTATGAATATGAAAAGTTTGGGGAAAATTTTTCCCACCACTTGTGTACAGCTGCAGCCGGCAGGGCCTGCTTTTGATTGTTTCAGTTCCTCCCATGTGCTCAACTTTAGAAATTCAAAAACGTGTATAGCATTAAGTTTTTTCAGAGATGCTTAAACTATGAAACTGAACTTGACAGCGTGTTGTCCACATAAATAGCTGGCTGAATAAATAAACCTGTTGAACTCTAAGAGTTAGAAGGGATAGTTTCTTCTGTTTTTGTCAAGTGAACTCGGGCTTCCCATGCCATGACTTGTGTGGTCTGGGAGATACCTCAAGTTTCTTGAGTTGTGATTTGGAAATTGTCATATTTTTGCAGAGATGATGCGGCAAGCAGGTTTCGGGGGAAGGACATCCTCACCTAGAGCTAGAGATCACATTGTAATGCAGCAGAGAGAAAGAGTAGGGCTTGCATTTGCCGGAAAATAAGTGTATGTATTTTTAGTAACCATGACCATGGCGACTATTAGTGTATGTAGCTCCGTTTTTGGTGAGGATTGTCTCTAATAATTTATAGAGGTCCCTCCTTCCTTCATATCTAAAGGAACAGTGGGTGGCATAATCTTTTCAACCTACTGTGTCATGCCTATTGTGTTTTATGTAAGAAATGTGTTATTCCTTTTCCCCGGTTCGAGTTAGAACCGAGTGTTTAATGTAATTTTTCTTTCCCACAGAAGACCCAATAAAATTAAAGTTGGGCTCTGAAACCAATGGTAGAAACCCTCATCTTCTTACCAAGTAGCAGTCTATGGTGAGTATTCAGTTTACTTAGTTTAAACCGAATTAAAATGGTCAGTTTATTTAATTTTCAGTTTTGGACAGCAAGAGACTGAATAGGATAGGTTTCTAAAACTGAACTTAAAACCAAATTGAAATATTTTGGTTTTATTAGGTTCCAACTGAAATAACGGGGAAAAAATGGAGGAGTTGTTGAATAAGAGAGTTTTTTTTCCCTTATATTCAGGGCATAATAATTATTTTAACAATTAAATTTGAAAATTCACTTTCCAATATCCTTTTTAGGTACTCCAGAATTGCTGATATCCTAATACATGTGCCATCACCATCACCACAACTCATTAAACTCGAACTAACCATCATCCCTAAAATTTTTTGTTTTTTTTTTCTATCAAACTAAACGACAACCCTTAGTGGAACCGAAACTCTTTTGTATTTGGTTTCAACCAAACTAAACCAAAATACTTAATCAACTGAACCAAAATTTTGAATCCTTTTGGTTTAAATTGAATAGTTATCACCTCTAAGTAGTACAACAATATCAGAAGTCTTTATCAACAGTGTTTTGTTAAAAGCTTTATAAAAGAATGACACAAGAGAAAAAGTATACAATCTAATTTATCTTACATTCCGCACACTCAATCTAAACTCATCCAATCTAAACTCTGGTTAGTTAGGCCTACATAACATAGTGATAGTCATGCCAATTGTTCAATTGGCTAGAGTGAGAGGGTGAAGCACACTAACTTATGCTTGGAATATTAATTATGCTAGGAAGGCGCAACAAGTACCCCAAGCAGGTACTCTATCCGTTTCATTTTCTTTACTTCATTTGACTTTTTTTTTAACTAATTTGACTTGAATTTATTCATATTATTGTTTGTTAGAAAAAAAATTAAAAAAATATATATTTAAAAACTATAGGTCTTGATTTATTATTTATATATATAATTTTTTTATTTATATACTAAAATGTTGAAAATAAAAAATTATAAATTAATTGCTGAAAAGTGAATGGTGTAATACCCTAAAAAATTAGTTGGACAAAGAAAGGTTAATGCTTTGAAATACCCTTTTAATGCTTTGAAATCCTTTTTGTTTTTCTTTCTTTTTTAAACTTTATTTTACTCTAGATGTTCGTTTAAGGCGTCATACTTCTAATTTTCCAGCCGCATGACTGGTCTTTTGATCGAGTCTAACTTGCCTCCTCTGTTTCTCATTGGGATCATTTTCTAAGGTTACTGGTCTGAAAGTCTCTGTTATCGTTTGCCTCGTTTTTCTTCGCTTCTTTTTCTTTAATTTATTGTCTTTTCTTCTTCTTGTAAGCTCCCCTAAACTCTTCTTTCATCTAATAAAACTATTTTTTTTTAAAAAAAAAAAAGAGTACATTGCAGGAAGTCCCTTGAAGTTTGAACAAAAATATAGTTTGCCCAGTATTTTAGAGATGTACATTTTGCCCCACAGAACTATAGCATCTTTAATACTAATAAAGGGAAACGTTATATCTTATATGTAAATAGAGAAAAAATTATATATTTAAACTAACTAATATCTATCAAATTATTATTAAATGGCTTGAATTTTTATAAATAAGTTACGAGACTATTTAAATCAGGATTTCGAAAGTTGATATTAGCAACTAATAGATGGTATTAAAAAGTAAAATACTCTCAAAAGGATAAAGTTTAGGGTTCTAAAAATAGGGATAAACTGAATTTTTTTACTAACGCTTTAGTGGTTTTCTTTTCTAACTCGGGAGAAAAAAAAGGGAAAGAAAAAAAACTCTTTCCTTTCTTTTTCTTGTATCATTTGTCTAAAAGGAAGGATTGTGTTATATCAGCATAAGAGATATATACCGGCTGTTGGAGTTATAAGGTTATTTATATAGATTATGCTTGTCAATTATAAAACTGAAAAAATTGCAACATATTTTTTATCTAAAAACTGTTTTTTTCTTCATAAGTTCCAACCAATAAAAGTTCAGTGGAAATTTTTTTTAAAAAAAAATTATGGGGGTGAATGGAAATCAAAATTTGTATCCATGATCTATAACTTAATTAGAGCATTTAATCCAATGGTTAAAGTAATTATATGCATGGTATATAAAGAACTATAGGAACTGTTGAGCAACTTTCTTTGAAAAGTAATTTAAATTACCTAACAGCAATTTGACAATTACTTGCTGAACAATATTTTTAATTCAATTAATATTTTCTCTATTTGCGTTTCGTTATCATGTTCCTGCCCAATGTTTTGTGCTTAATTAGGAGACAAGGCAGGAGCATGCTGCGGGTGTCATAATCATTTTTGGGAATCAAGTAACTGGGTAATTAAGAAGCATGATTTGAACCAGAAACCAAAACTTTGACGGGTACAGGAAATGAACTTGAACCCTGAATAAATTAGCTTGGATTTGTCTAATTAATCGCCGGCCGGCCCTTGAAACTTAATTAACCAGCTAGACAAGAAGTTGCTTTCTTCTTGTCTTCCCCTGATTAGTGTCTTGTTCATACTTGTCTTCCCCGGATTAGTGTCTTGTTTCTTGATGCTTGACGTAAACCAGAAAAAATACTAAATTCTTTTCCAAGATTGGTTGGTGAGGTCAAAAGACTAGCATTGAAAATGTTTTATTTTCTGACCTTTCTGCTTTTTTTTTTTTTGTTTGTTTTCTTCTTTTCTTTAATTTGCATATAACAGAGACTAGTGGAAATGCATGAAAAAAGAAAGAAGCAGACAGTCTGGCCCCGCCAGAAGTTCTCGGATATGATCAGAAAAGACTGAAATTTGATGAAGTGGGCAAGGCCAAGACATTTTTTTTTTTCACTCCATGAAAAAGCTGAGTTAGTATTCAAATCTCTTTAGACCCTGAATCTGGGAGATCATCATTGCAGAAGATATAAAGCTTATGCCATGTTTATTTTGTTTTCTTTATGTAGATTTGAGGGACAGATGTCCAACTCTCCTGGTATATTCTCTTGCTGTTGTTCATAATGAAAGGTGCAAACTCGCATAAGCAACATCTTATTATTTGTGGAATACGTTTTTGTAAATTACCATAATGTCATCATGTAAAAAAAAAAAAGCTCCCTTCTTATATACCACATCACAATTTCATATAAATTATGATAAGTCACGGCAGCGCAACTTATTACTATAGAATTTATTCCTTGTTCTTTACTTCCTATCTCATTTTAATTATAATTATTTTCTTGATACATTAGTTTTATTTTCCCTGTTTATGTTACTGTAACCATGTTACAATTTCCTAGAAATTATGATAATGGTGTCACACCATAACTTTCTCTTATGTACTGTGCTACAATTTTCGATTATATATATATATCTTTATTGTCGTTTGATAATATATACTTGTTTGTTTCCTTTATGACTCATGGCTTATTATCTCATACTTTTTTGTTATTTCTATTTCCAAAATATTCTTACTGTTCATGCTCCAACGCATATTCATAAATTTATATCTTCTTGCTCTTTTTTAACTTCTTATTCCTTTCTATGTATCTTACGCAAGTGTGTAGGATATGCTTTTTTTATTACTGGTATATAAGATACACATTTCTGTTCCTTTTGTTTCTTACTATTCCCTTCTTTATAGTTTATTATTGTTTTCTATATATCCTACCCTTGCTGTGTTGGATACACTTTTTTTGTTCCCTTCTGCTTTCTTTCTTTCTTTCTTTCTTTTTTTTTTTTTTGAACTGTGAAAAATTATTTCATAAAACAAAATTAAAAGAAGAACTTCCAGCAAGAAGCTGGAGATGACCACCTGATTATGATGAAACCCTTCTGCTTTCTTCTTATTTCTGTTCACAAGTATATTCTTATTGTTCTCTTATATCTATCCTAATGTTCTCTTCTAATTTCTTAATTCTATCTATATATATGTTTGAGCTTCCTTCTACTTTCTTATTGTTCTTATATATATATAGCTTTGTTGTTCCTCTGCAGGTTATCTTAACTTATTCCTTTCTTTGTGTTTCCTTGTTTAAATCATGAAAACATTAAGGCCCCGTTTGGTATTAGCGTCAGCGATTAGCGTTAGAGTTTTGAAAAAGCTATCCAAAGGTAACTTTTAGCTTTTAGCTTCAGCGTTTTCATTACAACCGTTACATAAATTATTCAAAACTCTAACGCTGATTACAAAAGCTGTTCCCAAACAGGACCTAACTCTCACCTAGTACGGTGCTTTGTTGAACACATAAAAATTATATATAAACTGAACTCTGTTGTCGGGGTGTATTGAAGGTGCATCATATCTTCGGCCTTATATTTATACACATTATGATGTTCTTGCCCTTGAACTTATATTTAGTTGATTTTCTTTATTGAGATGTCCTAAAATAAGATTAATAACCATTTTTAAGAAAGTGAAAGTTGTCACTTTTTGTTTCCTAACTTTGTGGAGTTTTCGAGGCAAGGATATTAAAAGGAACAGTGGAGAAAAAGGAAAGAAAATGTTACTTCAATATGCATATAAAAAATAAAGGCGCCTCTTATTTTGAGATCGAAAGAGTATATACGAAAAGGTCCATGAAAAATAATAATAGATTGACCCTCAATCTTTGTGACAGCATAAACTTTTAATTGTTGAGGTAAACCTATATATTTTCCTATTATTACATGTGTTATTATGACTCACACCAAAATTGAAAATTCTTGACTTTCGAGACCATAAGTTGATCCAAAGGCTGTGGCCCTAAAACAAGAACCATTTGGACCTACATTTCAAGGTAAGGTACAGTTTGGCTCATAATAAAATGGTTAACTGTTCTTGTATGGATCACATTGAGAAAACTTTCATTTTGGCCCATAGTTTCTCAAATTGCTACCTCCACCTGTGTCCAAGACGTCTCAAGTTCAAATGTTCTTCGGTCAAAGACAAGCTTAGTTCTATGAAGCGAAGAAATTTTATATCAAAATGATTGAAGAAATTAAACTCGTGGGATAACAAAATTATTCTTGCAAGTTATGGTTTTTGGTTTGCTGGAGGTTTAGTATCAGTTTGGTGTGTTTTTCCAAAGAAACAAAAGAAAGTAGAATGGTTGTTTGTATTATATGTTTACTTTAACTTCCCAAGTGAATTCCAAAAAGTTTTCAACGTAAACCTGTCAACAAAAATTAGGCAAAGGTCCCGGATTGCGTTTGAACTTTCATGTTTCTCCCCAACTGGCAACTTGACCTTGAAACTTTTTCCTGCGCCTATATGGCCCCTCAACATTTTCCAATGTTCCCTAGTGGCCCCTCTATAAGTGAATTGAAATTTAACTTAAGTTTTTAGTGGACAAAAGTTCACTTTATGTATCTATTCCCATTCTCTTGCCTTCATCTTACAAATTACATGCAATTCTTCTGGTAGCAGTAGCTGAGATTGAAAAACAGTCAATATATATCAATTATATATGTATCGCCCTCATCATGAGTTTTCATTTCAAATTTAAGTGATACAATTACAAATTATGCTAACATAAAACTATTCTGTTAAAATTATGATAGATTTTTTGGGGGAAGCTATTAAGATTAGAATTAAAAGTATATATTTATGCCAGCAATTCTCTAGATTGCCCCTTTTCCTACGTTTTCAATTGAAAATTAATTTAGGGATCCAAATCACAAGATGTACAAGCATATAAACGAGTTCTCAATAAATCTTCATGTTCGTTTTTTGCATTAATTTTGATGTTTTATTGCGCATTATTCTTATACAAGATGATTATTTGAAAAAATTATCAATTTATTGAAAGTCTAAATGTAGTTTTATAATATTTTGTGAAAAGTAAATATATTTTTATTAAATTTTTTAAGTTGATTAATTAAAATAGTATTTTGTAAAAACGATCTTAAAATTATTTTTTAGACTTCTTAAAATGTAAGAAATAAATTGATAATTTGAACAGAAAAATCATCTTATAGAGAAGTTATGCAGAATAATACATTACTTTAAATTCGACTGGGTTTGTTGGGGGAAGAAAGCAAAAGATTTGGATAAGAGCAAACGCCAGCGGTCGCGTCCAACTACCAGCTCGCACCGGATTCTAGTGGGTGGCGCCTGGTTTCTCTCCGTCCTTTTTTTTTTTTTTCCTTTCTCTTGTTTTCTTTAATATATATGTGTATATATATATTACAAGGTTTTATCATATATATACTAATTTTATAAGGGGAATAATGTTCATAAGAAGTAGTCGCCGCACCTATAATTCCACCTTTTTTCGGTCATTTTTTTGTTCAATTTTTTTTTTCTTTTTTGCTTGTCTTTTTCTCAGGACGTAAAGAGTAAATTATGCAATTACTCCTCTATTTATCTGCGTTGATTTTTCCTAGCGTCAAACTTGGGAATAGGTATGTTTATCATTTTATAGAGTAAATTATATAAATGGTCCCTAATCTCTAGTCATTATTTCTTTTTAGTTCCTAACCTATTGAATATTATGTTTTGGTCCTAAATCTATTAAAGTTATTTTATTTTAACCCATCATCAGATGAAATTTATTAACTCAGAATAATTATTTGATAGAAACATTTGAAATTCTAATTTAAATATTCAATAACCGTCTTCCAATAAATTTAAATAGTTTAATATTTTTTAACAGTAAATATACAATTTAAATTAATAGTTTTTAATTTTTAAATGAAATAAGTTCAATTTACAGAGAGAAAATAAAGGTGATTTGAAACTTTCATTAATTATAAAAAAATATTATACAGACCAAATTTATTGTAAAAACGTTATCAAATAGTTTAAATTATAATCTAAAAAATTGTTATCAGAAAAATATTTTGAGTTAACAAATTTCATCAAATTGGGACTAAACGGAAACATTTTAATAAGTTTAGAACTAAAACAGAAAATTCAATAGGCTGGGGACTAAAAGAAAACAATGAGTAAAGGTTAGAGACCATTTATGAAATTTACTCTCTTTTTATAGTAAACTTTTGCTTTTTTTTTTTTTTTTTTTGTGTTTTGCTCCCAAACTTTTATAAGTGACATTTAAAGCCTCAATTTCTCTTGAAATCTCAATCTCACTACATTAGTTTTATGCCGCAGGTTTTCTATTTACAAAATCTGTTACCAGCATATTTTTGTATTTCAAATTTTTAGATACTTTTAATTCATTATAACTTAATTTCCGAAAAAAAAACTTAATTTTAAATTTATAATTATTTTAGTTTTTTTCCCCTATAAATATAATCTATATGAAAAAATTATATATTCGTTGGTTGCCCGCATTGAATCACGGATTACAATCTAAATATATGTATTTAGAATTTTCGGTTGCTTTTTAGGCAAAGCAAGTTTATTTACCGATTACTTAAGAATTGTTTGTGGCATATAAATGTAATCCTTTTCGGTGCCCCCAGGCAATTAAAGGGTTTGGAAACTTGGGAAGCAGACAATGGAATATGAGTCAGTTGACAATAATGACATATATAGTGTTATGGTAATATGCCACGTGTATCCAATCTCATTCTCGGGGGCTTGGTTTAATTTTAAAAATATTTAATTAATTTTGGTTTGAAGGCTTAGGCACAGGTAGCAGCGGTCCCGCCTCCACTGGTTTTTTAGGGTTCTAAAACGGAAAAGTTATAATTATCCCAGGATTACCTTAACATACTGTTTGTTCATTTTTTTTTTAAATTTACATTTTATCTCTAATTTTTTTATACTGTTTGATAATAATTTTTAAAATTATAATTTAAATTATATGATAGTCATCTTTCGGTAATGTCGGTCTCTCCAAATTTTTTTTTAATAATTAATAGATATTTTAAATTATAAATTTTTCCTTTTTATAAATACATTTTTCTTCATATAAATACATATCAATTTTTTTTAAATGTCTATTAGCTATACAAAAAATATCAAAAATTTTAAAATTACTGAAACATGGTTATCAGATAATTTAATTTAGGATTTCATAAGTTGTTGTCGGACACTATAAAAAAAGTATGGGATAAAGTATAGGTTTTTTTTAAATAGATGGGCAAAATATAAGTTAAATCAAACCACAGGCAAGGTTTTTGTAATTTAACCTTCTAAAAAAGTAAAGTATTTCTTTTTCCTTATGTATGTATGTATACTCTTTAATTCTATATACTTACAAAGATGCTTTTGAGTAACAAAAACAAACATGGAATTAATTCGGTTTGTTTTTTAAGTTGGCTAATTGTGGATAGTCTCTAATTTTTAACTATCATTCTATTTTAGCCTTTAAACTATTGGCTCTTCTATTTTGATTCTAAACATATTAAAAAATATTTTAGGAGAACTAGGTTAAATTGAAATAACTATCTAATAAAAAAAATTTCTATTGTAATTTTAACTATAAGAAGCAGTCTTTCGGTAAATTTAATTTATAAAGTAATTATATGTTTAAGGGACACCTCAAATCATTGGTTTTTTACCTGTAAATCAGACTTATTTATTCAAGAATAAAAACCTAGTAGTTTATAGTTTATATAGACCATAAAAAAAATTTATATTTTTTAAATTTATCATAAAATAGTTATAAAATATTTTAAATTAGAATTTCAAAAGTTTGTGTTAAATAGTTACGTTGAGTTTATAAATTTTATCTAGTGGGAGACTAAAATAAAACTATTTTAAAAAGGTTATGAAAAAAAAGAAAATAACCAATAAGTTAGAGAATAAAAAAATAATTTTAAAAGTTAAAAACTATATATGAAATTAACCTACATGATTGGGTTTGGAATGAGAAGCCGAATCAAGTGGGCTTAATAAGTCCAATTTGGACTTGGAATTGGCCACGTGATGTGGCTAAAACAGCCAACAAATTGCTTAATTGGCTGCACCATAGAGAGAGAGAGAGAGAGAGAGTTGAAATTGAGATAATTTCGTGCTGTGATGGTTTTTGGAGAACAGAGGAGCCACGCTTCAATGGTTTACTTCGACAGCAGGTTTTTGGCTCTATATTCTTAGCTTTATCTTCTAATTTGGAAGATTATTCTCTTAGGTTTTTGGATCTTGGGGTCTGAGATTGTTATAGAAATTCTAGAGTATTGACAGTAGCTGATGCAATGTAGAAGATATTTATAGAAAAATATAATAAGAGATATATAACTAAATAATTGCACTTTTTAAATTTTTTTAAATGGATCCTCATCATTTTCATAAATATTTTTTGAAACAAAATAACATGTCTCTTTTACCTTAAGAAACGTAGAAAACAGGTCAGTCTCTTTTTCCCCTTTGACAATTAAGATAATGATAAAAGTCCTATATTGGTCTTTTAGCATTCACACAGTTTCTTATTTAGGCCTTGAATCTTTTTTGTTGCTTTTTTTCTTCTTCTAATTCAAACATAGGAGAAAATTTTAAGCTAATCGGGAACAATATAAAGTTAATAAGGTAAGTGGAAGATATATATAAGGGCCAAAATGAAATTTTTGTCTTACATTTTATACAATATGAATATCTCACTCATCTTCTTTATATTTTATATGTTTTTCTAGTCGTTTAACCAATGGCAAAAAAAATGTTAAATTAGACTATTTTTCAAATTTTCTTCTGAAAAGTATTTTCTTTCATCATCACATTATAGTATATGTGAATTTATAATTTCAATATTTAATGTTAGAGTTTAATAATTATATGTATAAAGACCTGTCCTAAATCCGTCACTGAACATTGACATTATAGTTTTTTTTTCAAATTACTGTAATATAATTCAAGTTTAGGTAATAATTTAGATTTTGGACGCTATACTATATTTTCTTAATAATTGATTTTTTTTGTTTATTTGACCCTTGGTATTTTTGTCCTTTACATTGGAGTGTTTTATACGTATAACATGAACTACTAAAAAAAACCATTTTTCCAACGGCCATTTCCAACGGCTTCGCGTTGGAAATTTTAAAATTTCCAACTCGAAGCCGTTGGAAAAAAGACGTTGGAAAACTAACCGTTGGAAGTCCATTTTCCAACGGTCAAATTGAGGGCCGTTGGAATTTCCAACTGTCAGCCGTTGGAATCTGAGCAGTTGGAAATTTTCCAACGGCTCTATTATTTTTTTTCATTTTTTTCATTTTCCAACGGCCTTGGCAGTTGGAAAATTTTTGCCAAGGCCGTTGGAAATTTTTTTGGTTTCCAACTGCCTTGGAAAATTGAAATGTTGGTTTCCAACTGCCTTAGCCGTTGGAAAGTAGGTTTTTTGATATTTTGTATATTCTCGTTCTATTTCCAATGCGTTTTTTTAAACGTCAAACTTCCAATGCGTTTCTTTAAACGTCAAACTACTTAGGCGGTAAAAATTTATTGTATCGTATGTAATCACATTCTGAACGGGTGCACGTGCATATATGCAGTTGTAAATCTCAATGAAAACATACACAATTGATAGTATAGAATCATGTCATAAATATAGTTATAACATACACATAAAAGCATACACAATTGAAATTACAATATCATGACACAAATATAGTTACAATCCACATGGAGCAGAAAACTGATACATATAAATATACCCCTTTTCAACAGCATTTGTGACAACTTGTTCATTGTTCAAAGTTGGGGATTGCAACGCAGATGATCCAGTTTCAACAGCAGAGGCACAAGCAGCAGCAAACATCTGCAAATATACGAAAATGCCCAGATAAAAATAAAAAGTAGCCATGAAGGATACTCCAGAAAAGTTTATAAATGATAAATGCTTTCTTCTTGTTCTTTTTGGTTTATCCTTTCTTTTTTTCTTTTTCGGACAGTCACATTAGAACTTTGAACCATATAGAGTTCAAGATGATATGCAAGGAAGAGAAGAAGAAAAGGGTCAGAGACATTTGAGCTCAATGTTTTAGAATTGGGAATTAGTTGAATCATCACAAAAGTCCCAGCTTATGAAATAAGCGTCCAAAAAGATCATAGAACTAAGCAAATTCACACTTCCAATATTGTGACAGGAAACTTTGGTTATATTGGACCATTGAAACAGAAAACACAAATGCCAGCTGAAACCATCAAAAGCAAAAGAAAAACTCAAATCATCTACCAACCAACAGAGGAACATAGAACCCAGTAGAATGATGTCATCATGACATAGCACTGATGCTTTAAGCTATATTTAGAGAACTACAAAACCACCGGGCTTAATTCAAAGCCATCCCTTATTTATTTTAAAGGTCCATGCTAGGCCCAGAAAGTTGTAAGAAAATTTTCCAAGGTGAAAAAGCATGGGCCCAACATAGAACCCCAAGAAATCTAACAAACGCATGCAGTCCACAACCTTTCTATAGTGCTCACACCTTACAAGCTCTTGTTCGTTAGTGCTTGTGGACCATATATCAGTGTCTAACGCACACACTAAAACAGAAGCTCGTTCTATCGGATCAAGCATTCCCAAGGAATGCTCAGAAAATAAAACTTCAACAATATTCAGGAAAAGGAAAGGGACCTTCCAAGCACACAAACATATAGAAGCAGGCTCATCAACGGAAATAAGAAAATAGTTTTATACTGAGCCCACTGCAGTGACATACATAAAAAACATGATCACAATGAAAACAATTCTCAAAATCATGATATTCAGTTTTGCATACTAGAGTAGAGACATATAAACTAAAGTCGATCACCAATCTGGCATCACCAAAATACAGCAAAATTTTGAAGTAACATTATTTTCCTATTAGCTAATGATTATTGGAGATGAAGGGCTGAAATATATGCAATTCCAAGATTTAAAATAAAATCTAAAGGAAGGATGCACCTAGGAAATAGTTGAGCTGGAGCACTTAAAGCATTTTTACTTGGTTGCGATGAATTTGATTTCATGAATTCCATGATGTGATTCTAGCTTAGTTTCAAACTGAACTACGTCATGGAATGGAACCAAATAAACCGAAATGAACTAGTTCAATTCTACGAGTTTAATGTAATGCAATCAAGTAAACAAGGGTTGGAACACTCATTTTGGTTTTAAGATGAACAACATCATGGAATCCAATGGACCAAAGTGAACTACATCATTGAATTTTCATTCCATGAATTCAATGCAATGTATCAAACTAAACTTTTCCTTTTATTTTCAAAATTACACAAAAAGAAAAAAGAGGGAGCACATACTGTAATGTAGTCAATACCGCAGCCAATTTTCTGTTCAGACTCTGGATGGTAAGGAAGCAATCTCTCAATAATCGGCTTCTCATGCTGTGTACTTAGTCTATCTCCACTTGCGTATCTACCAAACAAACAACAAACCATTTCCACACTTCCCTTACAAACATATGAAAACCCAAAAACGAGAATTGATGGAAATGGAAAACTCACTCACTTGCCCGAGTGAAGAATCATTCTGACAAACCCGACAAGCGGCACCGTATCTCGAAGAATCCGGTCCTCCCAATCAAACCATCCTTCCCCGTCGAAACTCCCCTTCCCCTCACCCTCGTCGGAACCGGCTTCCGCGGGAAGAACACCACTCGGCTTCCCTAGAAATTCAGCTTTTACCTTTTAACGTACCAAGGCATATGCACAAGTCAAACAAATTGTGAAAAATTACCTTTGAGTTGTTGAACAAGTCCCTTCAATATCTTCTCCTCATTTTTCAGTCTCGTAAGTTCTTCTTGATCTTTCAAAAATGCTATTTTTGCTTGTTCAATTTCCTGCTTTCTCAGTGCAACTCCCTCCTGATATGTGGCAATTTTTTTCTTCAACTTATCTCTAGCCACTTTCCCTGCTTCCCAGCATGTATTTGTACACATTACTTGACCATTGTACTCATCGCTTCCATCACAACAATCTGGCATTTGTGGGGCAGAAAAACAGTGGATAAATAAGTAATAAAATAGAATACAGGTAGCCATATATTTTCCTATTGGCTTAAAATTCTCAGAATAATAAACATACAAAAGCACACTTCTTTTTTGTGGTATCAGTTAGAAGATGAACTCATACAAGCTCGTTCTATACAAAGGTATGCATATGCATTGATACCTTTTGGGTCATTGCGAAAACTTGTAACTTTTACATATTTATAGAATCATGTGCAACTCATAAGCTGTGCTGCATTGAACTAGAAAAATGCACAAAATATGAAGCAAAACATGGACTCACCACAAATACCATCATTAAATCTGGAAGAAAACAAAGTTTGAGGGACATGGCCAGCGTTTCGACAGAAAAACTTCCCGTTGGGGCACGCAGATGTGCCTGTGATAGGGAAATGCATACACCATTAGGCAATTGTGAACAAAACACAAAGCCAAAAGTGATTGGGAAAATTTGTACATCGAAGAAACAATGGCTAAACTCGAAGTTCAAAACTCCACTATTCTAAAGAACGCAATAGCTCAAAAAGAGAGTTAAAGGGGAGGACCAGGCTCATCGGTGCCATCAGGGCAGTCACAGAATTCGTCATTAAGCTGGGATTTTGTGAACTTCTTTGATCCATCTCTGCATTTGATCGTCTCCGACGACCAAGTATAGAATTTCTCATCTGGGCATCATAAAAAGAAGGAATTTTCAAGAACATCACCATAAAGACGCACAAACGAAGCCTAACAAAAAGCAGAAACAGAAGGAAAACCTTGTATGTCCTTCATCACTCTGGGCGGATTCTCGTTTCCTCCAGTCGTAGGTAGATCTTCCACTGGATGAACCGTCGCATGGCTCACACTCATCTCCTCCGCCACCACCGCTTCAGTTCATCCTCACCGCGACCTGACTCGCCAAATTCGATGGATTCAACAACTAGGAATCGCGATTGTTATTAAACCCTAGAGGAGCAGAGGTAGATTTTGCCTACAGACCAAAGAAAGAAACAGACGATGAACTGGGAATCGCAGACTGGGGGTAATTTTTTAACGGCCTTGGCCGTTGGAAAAAAATGAATGATACGATACGTTTCAGTTTTGCATAACGGCTATGGACCGTTGGAAACTTGGTCACTATTCACAACTTTGCCTTCATTTTCCAACGGCTAAGGCCGTTGGAAATTGTGTTTCTGTTGACATGTTCAATTCTTCCAACGGTTAGGCCGTTGGAAATTACGTTTTTTATCCAACGGCTTGACCGTTGGAAAAATACCGTTGGAAAATAGGTGTTTTTTAGTAGTGATGTGCGTCCTTTCATTATTGCTTGGTTTTTGTTTTGTGATTGTTTGTGTTTGATTGTAATTTATTAGTTTGTATGTACATCTATTTTATTCTTAGAGTAAAACTATCATTATTTCAGGTTCATCCCAATATATGGTATTAATGGAAATTAGAACTGAGAGAAGAATAATATTTCTTTTGTCCCAATCTGTCTGTTCCATTTCAGTTTTTTTACTTAAATTTAATTATAATTTATTTATATTATATTTTATAAAATTTGTTAAAAAATGTTATATTTAAAAACTATAAGACTTGTAATTGTTAAATATAATTCTTTAAAAATTATAAAATAATAATATAAATAAATTTAAGTCAAATTTAAGTAAAAAAAACTCAAAATAGAGAGAGAAAAAACTTGCGACAGTGATAGTAATATTATTAGAGGAGAGACCCAATTTCTGCATTTGTTTATGAGTTGCCACAAAGCAGCTGACGTCAAGTCTGCATGATAGAGTATGACACAAGTTTGAAACTATGAATATTAGCGGAAATTCACTTTAGATAGCAACATTGGTCAAAATTTATGTGAGGAATCTATTGAATACAACGTTCTGAAAAATGAGCCCGGATTGGTCAGTTCGATCAGATTTAGTGTGAGCTCCTCAGTTGGTAATTAATCGACCTATTCGGTCTTAACTGAAACTGAATAGTTGAATATTTTTTGTTTTTGGTCTTATACATTTTTAATTAGATAGGTCAAATTATATGTGAAAATTAAATTAACAAAAAAATGAATTTTGATTTTTGGTTTTTAACTGAGCTAGAAGAAGAGAAATGACACTGCCTATCCCCCCATCACTTTTTTTTCTCATCATCATCAGGCCTTTAGGATTATACTAATTCAATGGTACAACTCACTAGTAAAAATGTGTAAACACATATAAAAGGTTGTGCCTATCAAACTCATTAATAAGAAAATTCGGCCTTTTTGATTAACCGAATTTTAATTGAGTAAACCAAAAATTGAACCGAAATAGCACAAAAAAAAAACGATGACCAAAAGCTAAAATTTTTATTTGGTTATTTCAGATAAAATTGAAATTTTGCTCACCCCGACTACTCACTATGTTGGCTTGATTATTAGCTCATCACATGTTTAGTTAAAAATTGGTTTAAATCAAGAAAAATCGCTTGAAACAGGTGAATTGTTGAACGAGAACAACCAGCGATTCTGAAACAATCTCTCTGGCCCAACTTTTGAAAAAATGAAATGCGCAATCAACCTATTTAACATGACTTTCAATTGTCCGAAATGGCCTACCAATCCAAAACTTATCTAAGAATTGAAAAAGCTAAAAAAAATAAAGAGTAAAATGTGTTGAAAAGTGGCATGGACAGAGGAAGTGAAAGTGATAACAATGAGGATGATCATTGATTGAATAAAAGGACCAATGTGAAGCTATGAGAGAATTGATGTTTTATGTTATTAACATTCTCTTGCTTATTCGGATAAGTTGAAAACTTCGTGTTTCTTTGCATTTGGTTTGTGTTAGGTTAATAATGAGCTTGATGAAGAATGAAGTACATTTTGGTCGATAATTGGTCTTGTGATAAATTATTGGGTAAAAATATCAAATTTGTCACTAATATTTTGGGTAAAGAGTGGATTTGCCACTATATTTTTTTTTGCTTAATTTCCTACTAATATTTTAAAATGGCCCGAATATGCTACTACCAATTAGAAAAATAATGGAAAATGATAAAAATAGGAGGTTTTGAAATCTTAAGGTTATTATGCATCTTTAAAAAAATATTATGACCTTTGAGATTTTTGTCAAAATAGGGTATAATCTCCGATATCAATGCTTCAGCCCTGTTGCTGTCTTCGTCACCAACACCTCAACCCCATCGCCCTCCTCCCTCTATCTCTACTTCCTAATCTCATCGCTGGCATTCCTGAGAGAGAGGGGGGAGTTTAGTTACAAAAAATCTTTGAAGTTTGTTAAAACTTGTATTATCACTTCAAAATTTGAAAACTTGTTATTTTTAATGTTTTTCATTATATTTTTAATGGTCAGTAGCATATCCACTCTTAATTTGAAACTTCAGTGACATATCTGGCTTATTTTAAAACATTAGTGGGAGATTAGGCAAAAAAATTATAATGGCATATCCACTTTCAACCCAAAACTTTAGTGACAAATTTGATATTTTTGCCTAAATTATTGTGAAATTTAGTTTATTATTATTATTATTATTATTATTATTATTATTATTATTATTATTATTATTATTATTGGTTATACTAGGAAAAAAATTTATCAATAAAAACAAAAGGGTATTTGGCAACTGATGAATATCATGAACATACAGTAAAAAATGATATTAGGTCTAGACTTAAGAAGTTGGTGGTTATTGGAGCACTTCTTTCGTTCAGGTTATGATTAGACTGGCCATTCAATTGGATTGACCGCCAACTGGGAGCTAGCCAGCGCTCACCCCATGTCGACTCTAACATGGTTGAATATAATCTTATTGGGGAAAACCATGGAATCCAAAAAACTAATTTAATTAATGCATAACTTATAAAAAGGCCAAACTCTCAGTTAATGATTAACTCTAATAGTTTGCCTTTTGATAATAGCATTACTAATTAGCTTATGAGTTTCAAATAATGTATTAACAGTAAAGATAATGTATCTAACAACATAGACGATAGTTTTTCCAACTATCATATTAATTGTTAATTTTTCACCAAGCGGTGTTGAAGCAATGTTAAATTAGCCACATTTAGAAAATGATGCACTTGAAATTTGAAAATGATAACATTAAAACTTATGTATCTAAAAGTCATTTCAAAATTTAAATCCGTATGGATTTTACAAACAATTCAATAATTTTTTGGTAAATCATCTTTACAAACAATTCAATAATTTTCTTATATTCCTATACTATCAAGTTTTGGGATCTTAGCCTAGCCTTCTTTCCACCAAATTCTTCCTTTCTGCCATTTACTACTAAAAAACAGATATTTTCCAATGACCTCGCATTGGAACACCGCACATTAGCAAACCATGCGTTAGAAAAAATTTTGTAATGGCCGAAACCAAGGCCGTTGGAAATTTCAATGGTCAACCATTGCTACAACAATTGTTGGTAATTTCCAATGGCTCTTTATTTTCTAACACGTCTAATGGCTTTCAACAATTGAGCCGTTGGAAACTATCAATGGATTAATTGTTGGGGATTTTTAACGGCTAAGTCTTTGGAAAATCGCAACTTATCATTGATGGTTTCCAACGGCTAAGCCATTGGAAATTGTAACAGTTAAGCCTTTACACATTTCCAACGTTAAGCAGTTGAAAATTTTTTGATCATTCCATTGGCTATGACATTGGAAATAATAATTCTAGCTAATTTTGCACCATTAATTAATTCATCGACGTTAACCAAATTTTATGCAATACACAACCATATATATCCACAAAAATGAAACACATAACGACACAAATGCACAACAATATGTTATATATTCTTAGACATAATAATGTTAATGACATTGCACTAACTAACATCGTAGTAACAGTTGGACAATATCAATGTATGTAGTCTTTCCATCATCCTCGTGGTGAGCTAAAGTTCGATTAGACACAAACAAGTGATATATCTCATCCAGCAAGAAGTCAAACAGATCCCATATCATCATCATCTAATCCTGAGGCATCATATTGTCTTGGGTAGGTGCAGGTGGAGGAATGCCAAGTGATCTACACATGTACTTGAGCTTAGCTCGTTGTTTCCCTTGAGATGCTTTAGCTTCCGCTCATTATTTGTTACACTTGTTATGTTTTATGCTCTACTACAACCTGTTGTACTTGTTCGTTGAACTCAGTTGTCTAAGTGAGATCAACAGGTGGTGCAGGACTACACCTCGAGCATCGGCGTCCAGGCACAACATACTACTTTAATCCAAGTCTAAAAACATGCCCTTTCTTCCTCCTACCAGTAGCCAAACTCAAAATCGCAACCTTATCAATGTCTTGTGAAGTTCCTTCTCTATCCCCTTGCTACATTTATTCTTCAATCTCGATCATGATCTTTTCCTACACAAGTAAAGGAATACATAGGTTATTAGTATTGGCTCCTATATATTGTATTTAAAAATCTCATAGATAACTAATTTGCACCTTACAGTTATTTCTTTAACCTACCTATTAACTTATTCCTCAGTCTTTTTCTTATGAGTTTCCTAGATGTTCTTGAATAGGTCTTTCTTATATGGGTCATTTTCCCTTATATTACTTGTTAATTAGATGAATTTAAGTAAAACATAAATAAATTCAATTTTTCAAAAATGAGTTTAGGAAATTTACCATTCACTCTCGGTGATCCAACTTGAAGAATTGTTACGGAAATCAAAAAAAGAAGTTTTCCCCCCTATTTTCTAGCTAGAAAGCTTCATTTTTATCCATGCAAATTGGATAAGATAACCTCCTATAGATCATCCATCCTAATAGCATTCCATAAACTAGGAAGTCATTGATGGTCCACAAAACTAAAGCTCAAAGCTAGAAATTTTATTTCAATGATACATTGTAGGTTTCGACCCTTTCATCCCATAACTGCTTTAATTCTTTAATCAGAGCTTGTAAATACATATCAATATTCTTCTTTGGACTACTTGAGCATGATATCAATGAAGTTAAAAACATATATGGTATTTTCATGCATATCCACAAAGGTAAATTATAGGGAGTAACAATGACCGGCCAACATCAGTACTGTTTACTAGAGATTCCAAAGGGAACAAAGTCATCGGTATAAACATTGAGGCAAACATTTCAGGTCTTCGCTACAAACCACAGATATTTGCAATCAAAATATTTTCATGCTTTTCCATCCGAAGGATATTTTATAACATTCAAATTGTATTGATGCTCATTGTGCCACCTTATGTGCTCTGCCATTAAAAGTGATGGATATAGTTGCTGGAGTCGAAGAGTTAGTGGAAAATGGTGCATAGTCTTTCTTGGTCTATCTTTACCTCTTCTGGCTTCCTCAGCTTAAACCAAAAGGAACTGCAAAACTTATAACTTGTAGCATCTTTATCAATTTACTAAAACAACATACAGTCATTAACACATGCATCAATCTTAATATAAGAAAAATGCCCGGTTGTGAAACCAATTTTTTTTTTCTTGTACCAATTGGATGGAATTTTGCTGTCACTGGGTTATTTCTATTTCATCAAAGTTACGATACCATCTTAAAAGCCTTCGACATGTGATATTTCACTTTAAGATTCAATAATCAAATTGCGGCGAATAGCTCAAAATACTTATCATATCCATCCCATAAAGGTGTAGATGCCGAATTCAACAACTTAGAAAACCGTCAAAAACCTTCATTAGGTTACTCATCCATTTGACTAAAATTCAGTAGTGACTTTGTCCAACTATGTCAAACACCATTCAGGCATATAGGTTGGATTTGAATTATACTCATATTGCTCATACCAATTAAAACTGTCAGGCAGCTGAACCAATGTACCATTAAACGACACCACATAAGCTGTCCAATTTAAGTAACAATGTATGAAACCCCACCTATACAAGTGAACTCTAACCTCATTCCAATCTTTAAATAACAATTTCTAACATCTCCTACATAGACGACGTATGTTTTCCCTGTTTATTTGCCCTGGATTACTACAAGAAAATATTATAAATTGTTCAACCCTGGTCTCTCACTCTTCTTTGTACCCAATTCTCTTGGGTAAGAAATGATTACTATTCATCCAACTACATTTCTGTTCCATGATGCAGTACAAATACAAACAAGTTACCTTTCATCCATCCACTAAACTGTGAACATAAAAACTAACAATACCAATTATAGATATGCAAAAAACTTATTTTTAATTCATGTACCCATCATTAAAAAAAGTAGGTATTTTTAATTTACCTATATTTAGTGATAAATTTAACGTGTGTGTTATTTTAAATTCATTATTTTTAATACACAAATTTTTTTCAATATTAAAAAATTCCATTTATTAAAAGCTAAATACCTCATATTTCATATATACATTCGGCTTATTATGGATTTTTTTTTCCTTGGCTAATTACCTCATAGATGTATACGCACATACATCACACCATCTAAAAAAAAGGTAATTAAAACTAACAATATATAAACTTTATTTTAATTTCAGAAATTAGAAAGATAAAAAAAAATTCAAGAAATTGCACATATCAATGGGTGAACTAATCAATTCCTAACAACAATAGTAACAAATTAGCAACATTTATATCATTTCACAACCAAAACAACTCAAATTTTCCTCATTTTTGAAAAAATATAAAAATAAAAAAATAAATCATTCTACGACTAACCTCTAAATCTTGAAGATTTTCAGGATCTTATGGTAACATACTTTTATGTTATCTACTCATATATATGCCACATGCATATTTGTTCATTTGAGTTCAACATGAATATAGGCATGTATAACATGTTATATAGCATGTCAAGATCACATACATGTTGTGTTAAATAAATCCTAGCATGCTACTAAGAACATACATAAGAAATGAAACCTAACATGCTACTAAACCAAGAAAAGATGTGCACCTTTCTTCTTGGTTATCTTTGGCAAAACCTTGAGGGAGAACTTGATCTTAGAGGGGCACCTTGAAGCTTGAATAGAGATGAACAATCTCTATGTAAATCCACCCACAATGCTCTCAAGAAGTGTTTAATATTTCGGCCTCTAAAGGAAATAGGAGGAGAACAATTTTCTCTCAAGAAAAATGGAGCAAATGGAGTGCAAATTCGTGCTTAAAATGGCCAGCCACTAAAGGCTATTTATAGATGACCAAAAGGCACACCTTTACACCAAGAAAGGTGTCTTTTAAGCCAAAGAACACTTCCTTTGGCTAAGGGTCATGTATGGTGGCGAAAATACATGTCTTTTAGCCAAGAAACACTTCCTTTGGCCTATAACCACCCATAACTACCTTATGGGCGAAAATACATGTCTTTTAGAGCCAAGGAACACTTCCTTTGGCCTATAACCACCCATAACTACCTTATGGGCGAAAATACATGTCTTTTAGAGCCAAGGAACACTTCCTTTGGCCTATAACCACCCATAACTACCTTATGGGCGAAAATACATGTCTTTTAGAGCCAAGGAACACTTCCTTTGGCCTATAACCACCCCATAACTACCTTATGGCTGAATATACATGTCTTTTCACTCAAGGAACACTTCCTTTGGATGAAAGGACATGTTCTTTTAGCCAATAGTCATCTCTTTTGATGAAGAGACATACCTTTACACAAAAATGTGTCTCTTGGTGGTTATGAGCTAAAAGCAAGGTGAGCTGGCACAAAGCTAGCTCACTATGCTACTTATGCACCATTGAGCTCCTTTGAGCTCCAACCAAGCACCATGAACTGAGGTCCAGCTCCTAGAGCTGACCTTGAGCTGGAGTTAGCTGCTCTCAGCTGAAGTGAACTGAAGTCCAGCTACACTCAGCTACCAGAAGCTGAAGTGAGCTGACTTGAGCTAACTTGAGCTGAAGTCCAGCTACTTTGAGCTACTTATAGCTGAAGTGAGCTGACTTGAGCTAACTTGAGCTAAAGTCCAGCTACTTTGAGCTACTTATAGCTGAAGTAAGCTGACTTGAGCTGAAGTCCAGCTACTCTGAGCTACTTATAGCTGCAGTAAGCTGACATAAGCTAACTTGAGCTAAAGGGAGCTACTTCTAGCTACCTTAGATAGCTGTTCAAGCTAGAGTTAGCTCAATGAGCTCAAATCCGACCTTAAAAAGATCTTGGTGCGCCAAGAATTCCAACAAATCGAACCATGAACCCTAGATATTACATGGTAAGCTTCTAAACTGAGAAAAAAGTAACAAAAATCACTCACATTTAACCAAAAAACTCATATATCTAAAAAACCCAAAAATAAAAAAATAAAGAAAATAAACAATAAAAATGTGAAAAACTTACTGGGTTTGTTGAATTGGCACTAGATCTACCAATATATGCCAAATAAAAAACAATGACAGAATCTAGGCAGCTAATTTGGTGATTTATGCAGTGTGTGCTTGTGAGAAAAAAGAGAGAGACAAAAAACAAGTAGAGAAAACAAACCTTTTCACTCATACTTATTTCCAACAGCTTAAGCCATTGTAAATTATAAAAATAAATTTCCAATGGCTTAGCTGATGGAAAATTTCAATTTTATTTCCCTACCCCATTTTTAATAATTATAAAAAAGCCATTCTTTTATTTATATATGAACGTACAACAATAAAATGTTGGCAAATTAAGGAATTTTGATCTGGAGCATCTAGTGGATGAGTTCATAGAATGGGTTGATCGTGTGAAACATAAGAAAAAATCTCAAGCTAGGCTTCGCACGAACCCTAACTTATAGAGGCTATAACTTTTACTACGGTTGTCAAAATGACTATTATAATAAGTCATTTCAAAGAAAATTTTGTGCTCCATGAGTGTCATCATAGCTTTTCTCTTTGTAACTGCATTTCTTGAGTCAGAAATCTATCATTTTGAAAAGTATCTGGGCTTCTAAAGTTTGTGTTAATTTTTTTTCTAGTTATTTTTTGTTTCCTTAATTATTTTGGTTTAGGGTTTCTTTGTAAGCCTATAAATGGGCCTCTCTACATTATTATTAGATAGCCTATTAATAACATTGAAATGTTTTCAGAACCTTTGCTATCTTTATGTGTAGATTTTTTTTTTGTTGATTAAGCATGTGGCTTGATCAATTTCTATTTCTCATTACGTCAGGTAGTATCGGAGCAGGTTGAATCGCCTACTTTATGGCTAGTGACAGTAGCAAGAACAGACAACGTGTTGCTAAAAACCTTAAGTTAGAGGTCCAAATGGAGGTGTTACATGGAGCATTGGATCATCCAGCGGTTAAAAGATCATTTGGAGGCACGCTTCGAGGAGATCTTGAAGAGACTTGCTCCTCTTACCATCTTGCCAACAATGATAGGGATGAAGATAGGCAACGTGCTAGGGAAGAACTCGCCCTAGGCTGTATTGCTTAGAGACCTGTTCTTGCTTGAGGTCGAAGACACATTGTCAACGATAGTGATTCTGAGATTGATGAAAATCATCCTCTTTATGATAAATTTAAGAGAAATCAGGATGTAGGAAGTCATGATGGAGACTTCAGGTTCAGGGTGGATATTCCTTCATTCAATGGATATTTCAGCATTAAGGATGTTCATTGGATAGCCAAGGTTGATTGATTCTTTAAGTATCATGACATCTTAGAGGAGAGGAAAATAAAGCTGGTGGCTTGCAAATTGAAGGGAGCAACTTTTGCTTAATAGGAAAAGATAAAAGAGAAGAGACAGCATGATGAAAAATATTCAACAGGGTCATGGGCGAGGGTAAAGTGAGTGATTCGAAGGGATTTTCTACCCCCGACCATGAGCAGACTTTGTTCTAGCAGTACTAGTAGTGTCGAAAGGCGTCACGGTAAGTCCGGTATTACAAGATAGAATTTGTGTAGCTGTCGCAACGTAACAATCTAGGAAAGACAAAAGGGCAGATGAATTTATGATTTTTGGATGGGTTGAAGCCTACACTTCAGGACAAAGATTGGGATTCTGCTGGTGCGAACCTTTGTTGAAGCTCAAATTTAGTGTTGGGAGCAGAACTTTCAGTTCAGGAGAGGGGGAGGATGGAGTTCCTTCGTAAAAATTACCCAAGATAAGGATCAAGGAGATTGGTTGAAAAGATGAAAGCACTGCCAAAACTTGGTCCATACAGGAATTATTATCAGGAGGAAAAAACAGTGGAGAAGCAGAAGGTCGGAGAGAATAAAGAGGCTCCAAAGGCAACAAACCATTATTTAAGACTAACAACTAATGTTTGTTATCATTATCGAGAGCCCGAGCACTTGTTCAACATGTGTCCACTTTGAAATGTTAATGTTGTTGATAAGAAGGTGATTTATTTTGATGTTATGGATATGGATACTTGTTTCTTGTTATTTGGTACACCATGACAGTTTGATGTTGTAACCTAGTATAATGGACGAGACAATGTGTACAACTTGGAGAAACGAATGAACAAGTTCATGCTTCGTCAACAGCAGCAAAAAAGCTCTCATCCCAAAACTTCTAAAGTAGAGAGGCATATTTTTCTTACCCTTAGACATTCTAAACGAGAGTTGTTCACAACAATAAATTGGGCAAAGGGATTTTATGCATTGGTAGTGAAACAGGTCCTCCCTATTTCTGAATTTCAAGTAGAAAATGTTCCAGCAGCAATTCAGGCACTGTTATAGGAGTTTTAGGATGTAAAGCTAGAGTATTTGTTGGATGGCCTTCCACCCATTAAAGGCGGTTAGCATCATATTAACTTGATTTCTGGAGCAAGTCCGCCAACTTGCCCTATTACCGGATAAGCCCAAAGGAGTGCGAGATTCAACGAGAGAACATGGAAGAGTTACTGTGAATGGGATATATCTGGGAAAGTATGAGTTTGTGTGCAATCCCTCTTAGTTGACACCTAGGTCGAATGAGAGCTAAAGGATGTGTATTGATAGGCAAGCTATCAACAAGGTTATTGTTGGCTACAGATTTCCTATACCTTGGTTGGATGACATGTTGGACCACTTGCATAGGTCAATGGTGTTTTCCAAAATTGATCTCAGGAGTGGATATCATCATATCAGAATTCGACCTGGAGATGAATGGAAAATAGCGCTCAAGACCAAGGATGGGTTGTATGAGTGGCTGGTTATACTATTCGGTCATACTAATTCACCAAGCACATTTATAAGGGTGATGAACCAGATACTAAAACCTTTTATTAGGAGTTTTGCTATTGTATATTTTTATGATATCCTGATTTATAATCGTTTGGAGGAAGAACATATTTCACACTTACGCCAAGTACAAACGAATAAACTGTGTATGAATATGAAAAAGTGTAGGTTTAGAACTAGCAAGATATTATTCTTGGCCTATATAGTTAGCTCAAAAGGAATTCAGATGGATGAAGCCTAGATTCGGGCCATTAAAGAATGGCCTACACCGAAGATAGTTTCTGAAGTTCAGAGTTTCAATGGGTTGGCCACTTTTACAAATGGTTCATTCGAGATTTTAGTTGCATTATGCCCCTATTACAGAGTGTTTTAAGAAAGGAAAGTTTCACTAGGATGGGAGGCGGATGCGAGTTTTGCTTTATTAAAGAAGAACTTGTGCACCACGCCAGTTCTTACCTTGCCAAATTTTAAGGTTTCTTTTGAAGTAGAGTGTGATGCTAGTGGTGTGGTAATTGAGGCTGTCTTTTCCCAATGATATACACCGATTGTTTATTACAGTGAGAAGCTTTTGGATGCAAGATGAAAATGGACCACTTATAATAAGAAGTTCTATTTCATTGTGTGTGCTCTAAAGGTATCAGAATGTTATTTGATTGGTCATTCATTATTTATTATACCCATGATGCTTGAAAGTACTTGAACAGTTAAAAGAAGATTTGTAAAAATATGTATACAAGGTGGTCCCAGTTTTTGTAAAAATTTCCTTTCAAGCTTAAGCACAAGGTGAAAGTACAAAACAAGGTCATAGATGCCTTAAGTCAACATGCAGATTTATTGGTGACTTTTGAGACAACAAATTATTGTCTTTGATGAGTTAAAGGAGGTATATGCTACTAACGAGGATTTTTCTGGCATTTAGGAAAAGTGTAGCAAACAACAACTTGCAAGTGACTTCCATATTCATAATGGTTTTCTCTTATTAGGTAATCAACTCTATATTCCTAAAACTTTGTTAGGAGAAAAAGTAATTCAAGATTTATATGGTGGAGGCCTACCTGGTCATATGGGGAGAGATAAGACCTTTGCTGCAGTAAAGGACCATTGTTATTAGCCACTTATGCGTAGGGATGTGTCCAGATTCGTGTGGCGGTGTTATGTGTTCCAAACTGTGAAGGGACAGTCTCAAAATATGAGTTTGTATATGCTTTTACCTATTCTTGATAATATTAGGGAAGATTTTTTTATGGATTTTATTCTTGGAGTACCTCGAACCAAAAGAGGGGTAGATTCTGTGTTTGTTGTGTTGGACAGGTTTTCCAAGATCACGTATTTCATTGCCTATAAGAAGATATCAGATGCAAGTGGAATTGCTATATTGTTTTTCAAAAAAGTTATTTGTTTGTATGAAGTGCCCATAACAATAACATCAAATCGAGACAATAAGTTTCTAGGGTATTTTTGGAGAACTTTAGGGAGGATGTTTGAATCTTCCTTAAATTGTAGTACCACTACCCATCCACAGACGGATGGACAAACGAAAGTGGTGAATTGAACATTAAATAATATGATTTGCAACATTTGTGGAGACAAACCCATGCAGTGGGATCTTTTATTAACTAAGGCAGAGTTTGCCTATAACCTACAACAGTGCTGTTCATAATGCCACAAGAATCCCATATTTTTCAGATGTTTACACCAAACCGCAACAGTATACTCTTTGATTTAATGAAGGCTAAAATTAGAGTGAATAATGTTGGAAAAAGTATGGAAGAGTAGTGATAGAATATTTAGGCTAAAGTTAAATAGAAATTGGAGCAGACAAATAGGAAGTATAAGCAAGCTATTGATTAACACCGTCGTGAGCAAATTTTTGAGGTGGGTGATGAAGTGATGGTGTTTTTACATAAAGAGATGTTCCCAATTGGTACATATGGTAAGCTACAACCACTCAAATATGGCTCATATAAGGTTTTGAAGAAGATTAACAATAATGCCTATGTGATTGATCTACTACATAGTATGAGAATTTTCATGACATTTAATGTGGAGGATATTTTCCCTTATTACTCTTTTGATGAACCTTTATATCAAAATCTTTTGGGTAACTCAAGGTCGAGTTTTTCTCAAGTAAAAGGGATTGATGTGGAGCGTCTAGTGGATGAGTTCATGGAGCGGGCTAATCATGCAAAATAAAAGAAGAAATCCAAAAAATAGGCTTCACATGAACCCTAATTTTTGGAGGCCATAACTTTTGCTACGGTTATCAGAATGACTATTATAACATGTCATTTATAATAGAATATCACACTCTACAAGTATCACTAGAGCCTTGCTATTTGTGACTATGTTTTTTGGGCCAAAAATCCATTATTTTGAAGAGTATCTAAGTCTCTACAATTTATGTTTATTTTTTTCCTAGTTATTTTCGGTTTGCTTAATTATTTTGGTTTATTGTTTCTTTATAAGCCTATAAATAAGTCTCCCTACATTATTATTAGACAGCCCATTAATAATATTAAAGTGTTTTTAAAGCCTTTACTTTCTTTGCAAGTGGATTTTTGTTTTTCCTATTGATTAAGCATGTTGCTTGATCGATTTTATTTTCTCGTTGAGTCAGATTTCTAGCCAGATTTGGATTTTGGTCCGAATTTAAATGGTTCTTTTTCAATATTGTTATTGTTTGCCTAACTTTATCCGATATTATTTATCAGATTTTTTAGTGGATGCAATCTCTTTTAAATCTTAGTGTTCAAGAATAATTCGACTTGTAAAGCAGATCGTCAATTGGAGACGAGTAGAGCTAAATTTAGGGGTTTTTTTTTAGGTTCACCAGAATCTCAGCTCTACTTTGATGTTCTAACACTATGTAACATAATGGAGGCAATTGTATAAAATAAAGTCCATCTTTATTTTTTTAGGTTTTATTAGTATTTTTTTATTTTTATAGATAGTCTTGTTCAAGTCTCTAATGCCTTGTTGGTTCTAGTAATGTTTGGTTGTTATTGGTTGATTTAGGCTTTATTCCAGTTATTTATGAGTTCTGAATTTTATTTTTGTTCTAACTTCCCTAAAATATATAATTTGATGTGATTGTCTTTCCTTTATTTAGTATCAATGAAATAAGTAGATTTTTTATAGTCAGTTTGATGCTCTTATTATCACTTAGAATCTTATACTGCATTTAGTTTGTAAGATCCCGCTTTTGGAATCTTTAGCAAGCATATCATATTCGTATCCGTTGAATCATCTTTTCCAGAGTTAATTAACGATTAATTTAACAAGGTGCAGTAGTTCCGGTTTCATCCTTTTCTGTTTTTGTTTTTTTTTTAATGTGGCGTTGTCTCAATCTCATAATAGAGGCGATAGCGGACAGGAGTGAGGAGACTGGTCTTTATCCATCGTCTTATTCGACAAACGAAAAAGTTCCCGTACGCCCTTGGGGTTTGCAATAAAGAACACATTTATAACTTCTAGGTTGAGAACTCCATATATTCCACCAGTATCATTTCTGTTAATCAGCCATAGCTGGCAGAAAGTAATAGTTAAATTTATTATTATTATTATTATTATTAATTGGTTAGGGTGTAAAGTGAGGTTTTCAAATTGAAGGGGTAAATGTTTGTTCCTATGTGACCTTGGAGGGTCTTTCAGAAACTCTGTTTTCGGTGGGTGGGGTAGAGATAGAGATGGGCAGGCAAAGCTTTTCATCGCACTTGTGGAACCTTTTGTTGCTGACGCCATGACTTTTCTTTGATTTTTTTTAAGAAATAAAAAGTACATTATGATTAAAGAAATTTGTATTCAGAATTTAGATTTTTTTTCTAGGTTCTCGTATAAATATTCAACTCCTAATAACGCAGATTATATCGGCTGATTATTAGCTTATTATCAACAAATATGCAGGAGTAAAAACAATTGTTACATATAATTATGTAAAGATTTAGGAGTTGAATATTAACTTTATCAGGGAGTATTTTAACAAAAATTTGAAAGAAGGTAGACTTTTTATAATCTGTTAATTATGATAAAAAAAAATAACATGGATATAAAAAATGAATAATTACTTCGAGAACCACAGCAGAACTTGTCATAAAAGGAATTACAATCTCCACCCACATTTAATTTATTTGTTTTCCAAAAAATTATAAATTTTATAGAAAGTAAAGTCATGAAGGATAAAGCAGCATGTGTTAGAAAACGATTGGTGTTCCCAAAAACTAATATTATTTGGCCAACGGGGATGCACAAAGGGGAAAGAAAACGAGAGCACTTTGTTTTTGTTTTCCCCATTCAACTCCTTAACAAGCAAGAATTCGGTTCTTTCTCAACCTTTTGGTAAAGAACCAGAAAGCCAATGGAAAGCCAACTTTCCGTGCAAATTGTTGTTCACCCAATAATTCTTCCTACGTGGCATTCCAGGATTGGGTGCTATACTTTCTATGGATCAGATCAACAAGCATTTTTTGGTGGATTAATGTAAACGCAGCAGATACTTAGAAAAAGGGGATGGAAAAGAAACAATATGAAATGTTAATAGTTGGCATTACTTTTTCAAGTTGGTATTAGCTATATATATATATATAATAATATTTGGAGCTATGTGGACAATATCGTAAATGAGAAGGACCGTTTCGCAATTTTATGATCTGACACTTTTTAGGGACCGCCAACTTTGAGTCTTCTGTACCAAAAAGAAAAAACTTTGAGTCTTTGATGTTAATGTTATGAATTTTAGCACATTCCTCAAGATTGGACAGGGAAAAGAAAAATAGTTCTTACAGAACTATTTAAACATAAAAGAAATTGGGATGAAGGGACCACGTTTAAAGGAGCTAATAGTTTTTTTATTTATTATTTTTGTATGTGATGTTTGTACCAGTTATATTTATAAATGATTGAAATAAGTAGAGTTTTTACCAAAGTATAATTTACATGATCTTGAACGAACGCAGTCGATTTGTTGGGTTTGATTACTTTAAGCCAGAAACTATCACATGAATGTGTGAATATTGTGACTATCAAATTGATATGTGAAATTGATTTTGTAAAAATTTATGTGTTGTTTGTTTTTTTACTTCCAGTAAAAATCGCAAGTAAGATACAAAAAATACATGAATATGAATTCCTAAGTATAAATGAGCTTGTGGATATAGTCGCTGGAGTATATATCTCACAACGACAAGGAGTTGAGAATATTCCCAGCAAGTCCAAGAGGATATCGGAAAGAGAAGGGAGCTAGCTACTTTGCTTGCTCCCCAACTCATTCCAGTTGTTACTTGATATATATTTTGGCAAAATGGCCGAAGTACACTTGAAAGCACTTAATCCTTCAATTTCAGACAAACAAACTGAACGTAATTACATAAATACACTTGAAAATAAAATTATTAAAATCGGGATTCTACATGCAATCGTTTTTCTATTTTCAGTGAATCGTAGTTGATTACAAAATCGAATAAGAACCATGATTGTAATTATAGAATCCAATAGAATCATTTTCCTAACTTCAGGTCGTAATTATAATTCTAAGGCTCAAGTAGACATATTTCTAGTACTTTATAATGACAAAATAATTATTTTTAGAAAAGTAAAATCATTTCACGCCTCCAGACATTTTTCTTCATCTTTATCCTTATTTTTCAAACAATTGATGCCTATTTGAGGGTTTCACCAGTGAGTTAATCTAGTATAAAAGTAGGGAAAATTACAAAAAAATTTTGTGGTTAACATTCACTTTGTTTCCTTTATTTTCATAAACTTTTACTTTACTTCATATTTCCTTTACATTGTCTAATAAAAATATCTGAAACCCTGATTTAAACTATTTAGTCATTATGTTCTGGTAATTTTCAAAAATTTTACCTTTTTTTATATTTAAATAACATTCAAAAAATATTAATTCATCTTTATAGAGAGAAAAATACATTAACAGAAAAAGAAAATTACTAATTTAAAATATCTTTTAAATATAAAACAATATTTGGAGAGAGGTTAAATTTACTAATAAATGACTATCATAAAATTTAAAATAAAATTTCAAAAAGCTGATCCTCGATAGTGTAAAGTAAATAGGGGCGCAAAGATGCGGTTTCATTATAAGTTTGGGTAAATTAAAATTTTTCCTATTGGTTATTACTCCTACTACCCGAAAGAAGGGGGAAAAAAGAATTTATTTCCCCCCGATTCCCGAAAACGCAATATTTCCACGTGTATAAACTTACGCAATATAAAAACGATTGGAACTCCAAACCTTACAGAAAAAGACACATCTACCGACAAGCAAGCAACGCGTTCATGCCCTCGTACACCATATTCATTACAAAATATATATTAATGGTGGTTCTGGATGCTCACAATTCGTTTTAACTTAACTTTATTTATTTATTTTTATTTTTATATTTTTTATCTGAAATTAATTTTACTTGAAAATTATGTAGATATAATAATCCATTTGAAAGTAAATTTTCATGATATTATTAAATTTTTATGAAATTTTCTTTTTTAATGTCTTAAACTAGAAAAATTTATAAAAATTTAATAAGATTATAAAAATTATTTTTTTTCAATGGATTATTGTAGCTACATAATATTAAATTTTAATTAAAATTAGTTCAAGGTAAAAAAATACATAATAATAATAAAAATAAGTTATTTTATAGTCAATTGATTTAAGTTAAAATGAATCAGGTGCAACATACAATTCATTTTGACTTAAGTTAATTAAATTTTGAATGACTTATTTTTATTCTTAAATCTTTTTTACCTGAAACTAATTTTAATTAAAAGCTAATATTATATAGGTGAATAATCAATTAAAAATACAATTTTTGTAATTTTATTAAATTTTTATGAATTTTTTCAATTTTAGGCATTAAAAAGAAAATTTTCATAAAAATTTAACAACATCATAAAAATTTACTTTTAAATGGATTATTGCATCTACATAATATTAGTTTTCAAATAACATTATTTTTAGATAAAAAGATGTAAAAATAAAATAAGTCAATTAGTTTAAATTAAAATAAATTGACAATAACTATGTTGCCTTAGTAACTTTTCCATCACAAATTTATATTTGAATAAACACAAGCAATAGTCTGCTCAATTCCAAAAGTTTCATCTTAAGAGGAGGAAACTATATTAATTGTAAGATTTTTTTTTTTAAAAAGATAATATTAAGGACGATTTACTTGGGGTTCTACGAATATTCCTTATTGTGCTTTATGCATGTTGGGCAGAGTTTGGCCACTCTTCATCTATAAAATATGCCTGTGTCCTCACAACCCTAATTCGTCTTTCTCAGTATATATATTACTCAGACTCAATTATACTCTATTCACTTTTATGACATTTACCAAAATTATCTTCTTTGTTTCTTTAGTCAATATTGTTATTCTGTTCATTTAGTTTTTATCGTTTAGTCAATATTTTTGTTTCATTCTCTAATTATTGTTTCTTTAGGTAAACTTGTTCTCTTTATAATTACTTAGTTTAGTTAATTTTATTGCTCCTTAACCTCGTATTGTTGTTTTTTTTAGTTGATATTATTGTTTCCTTCATAATTGTTGTTCATTTGATCAATATTATTATTTCTTAACTTAATACTGTTGTTGCTTTTAGTTGATATTGTTAATTATTTCTCGAAATTGTTATTGCTTAATTTGGTCAATATATTATATAGTTCTTTTTGTCCATTCACAATTGTTGTTATTTTGGTCAATATTATTGTTTATTTGATCGATAGCGTCATTTCTTTTTCCCTTCACAATTTGTTAATATGTCGATTAACCAATTTGTGTTTATGTTTCTTGATTGAACCAGAGCCACTTCTTCACTTTCCAAAGAACTTCCGGCATAATGAACAGCTGGAGCGAAGCTTCGATGGCGTGGTTGAAGGTTGCGCGAAGTCGTTCTACGGCAGACTAAGTGCGCAGGTTTCCGGATCTAGTCCAGAAGCTAAGCCACAAACGTTGCCCAACACAGGGGCAGACCTAGGTTTTTTACCAATAAGGGGCTAAAATTTTTTTTATCCTAACCTATAGTTTTATAAGGGAATTCGACCAAATTTGAGAATGGGTCATAATGTATTTATTTTTAAATTTTAAAAAACTATATAGGTCTTCGTCCAACATGAGTCGAAGGAGCAACTCTTGAACGTCAATCGGCTCGGCTGTTGGCCTGAAAGGGCTCTAGGATCAGGCAGAATCAGAGATCAATGGAGCTGGGTGGCAAAATTTTAATAATTTCTTTTCTTTCCAAAGAACTTCTGGCGAAATGACCAGTTGGGGGAGCGAAGCTTCAGTGGCGCGATCGAAAGTTGCGGCGAAGCCCTCTCGGGTAGGTCTATTCCACCGACGCGTAGCTGGCCTAGGGGACTCTAGGATTTGGTAGAATAGGAGATTGATGACGCTGGGTGGTAAAATTGTAAATAACCTGTCATTAGTTATATAACGTGTAAATGCCGGGTATGGTAACCTAGGCCATAACTAAAAACTATATATGTACAATAGCCTTACTAAATTTTAGGCATTTGTACGTAATTTGATACATGGAGATTAACTAGCCCAATTGCTATTTTAGGAAATAGTCACATTATAAAATACTAATTTGAGTAATGACTTACATAGATCTGATATATGTCATACATCCTGCCTATATAATACAACAAGTTCAACCCTAGATTCTAGAAAAAGAAGAAAACAGGCCACTAGGCTACCAGATTTTTCTAAAGATTACAAAACATGTTATCAAATATTTCTACATTAAATGAAACACGAAATTTGAAAACGCTAAACCTCTTAAACTGCTTCTTGCAAATCACTCTTCCTCTCATGAAACCATTTGACTTGTTGCTACGATCTTCATCTCCAATCACAATTTCCTTCTCTAGCCTGGTTTGTCGTTGGAATCTCAAGTTGAAATCAACTCAAAAACACCTACTTCATCAACAAAAAAACTCAACATCTCAGATAGAAATCAACTAAGAACTACTCAGATCTCGTACTAAAAGCTCGCACAACAAATACTAAGCGATCGAAACAAAAATCAGAAATGAAATATATAACTCACATGCAGCAAAAAAAAATAATAATAAAGAAAGAAATGTCATCCAATCGGTCGCAACCCTCAACTCTTCAACTCAAAGCTTGACCACAAAACAGAACACTAAAAAAAGGTTGAAAAAAAGGAAACAACTTTAAATAATGGCAAAACAGTAAATATCACAAAACTAATTCTACTTCTTAAATGGTGACAAACTTTTAATTATAGGGAAAAGCTTGCCCAGGCACACAAGTGGACTCACATAAGAATTGGCCTACTAAATTTTATAGATTCTTTGTGTGTGAGTGTATATATTTATATGATCATGTATGTGGTACTGATTAAAATTTATAAGGCAAGAGAGGGGAGGAGAAAATCTACACCTACACATGAAAATATCGCAGCATATCAATTCCACATGGACTGAAACCCTTACCGTTAGATATATAATAGGCATTTGCATGATCACTTTTCAAGCATCCAAGTATTGTAATGTTCTATTTGGTTACAAGCAAACATTACTGGAGTCAGTGTTAGACAAGACGCATTTTGTGGTTGAGGCAAAACACCCATGTGCCTAAAGAAGAGCCATGAAGGGAGAGAGAATGAGAGCGGAATCTTCAAATAACGATAATAACTACCTAACACAAACATATATATGTTTATGACATAACAAAGAGGAATTGAATAATAGGTGGGGGACAAAAAAGGGTAGAGGACAAACAAGAAACTAGGGAATTTGATTGTGGAGACAAAGGTCCAACCAAGCAACAACTTTAGGATGTAGCCACCCAAAAAGGCTCCCAATTTAACAACCTTTTGTTTTCATTGTGTAATTCATGCTCTCCTTTTTTGCACCTGCCACCCCTCTGAAAATTTTCCATTCCCAATTCGCCCCCAGCATTTACCCTAATTCCCTCCATGTCCTCCTCTCCCCTGTCTGAACCTGATGGCTCTTCTTCATCGCCCTCCTCTTCCGCACCCTCACGCGGTTCATCGTACTGATCTTCTCCTTCGCATTCCAACCTCCCACCATTTTCAGATTCTTCATTGATCATGTCCATGTCCGCCTCTGTTTCTTCTTCATAGTCCAAAAGTAACAGCCGAAGGCGGCCATTGCTTCGTTCGGCTTTAAAGTTGTTGCGCGGAGACGGGACCTTGACGGCTTCAATCACCAGCCGACCATCATCACGGTGGGACCGGACCCGAATAGAGGCTGATCCACTTATCGTCGTCAGTGGCGGCGGAAAGTCGCGAGAAGCTGCTGATTTCTTATCACGAGCTCCACAAAGTTGATGTGAGTACTCGGCCTGCTCCCTCTCTGGATGAACCCTATCAACTGCTTCTTCCTCATAACCAGACGACGACAGTGAGAAAATGGTGCCGTCCGATATGTCGCTGCCGGTCTCGTTGCCCAAGTTCTCGGTACAGAGTTCCAAGCTCTTGGCACTTAGGGAGGACAAGGAGCGCTTCACCATTGGGTGGACGTAAGGCTTTTCTTGTTCGTTTGTCTCCCTGGGACGGGTTGAGAGCGCCTGGAGGAAGCTCCAGCCACCCATGTCCGGCAACGACGACAAACCCTTATCATCGGTAGAACAAAGACTGGTTTTGTTCCCAAATTCCTCGAACCCAATTTTTTCTTCCACTTCTTTGGTAAAACATGACTTCAGGGCCAGCTCGAAGGGCTGAGAAAAGTGAAGTTTTGGTGATGATAGTTTGAGGGTGAACTTTCTAGCCTCAGCTAGCTGAGTCTCGAGGCATGATTGAAGGCCCTGACAAATCACAGTTGCCATGAGGTCGAATGGCAGTTAAAAGGCTTGAAACAGAGAAAAAAACAGAGTCGGAATGCTCTGTTTCTTTGTGGAGAAGAGAAGGGGGAGGTGAACATGAGGTAGAAGTGAGGGCTCAGGCGCGAATTTGTAGTGCCCAAAAAGTGCGAGGGCGCGTACTAGTTTAGAGGGAGGTGGGGATCCGGGTGCGCTTTTTGCACCACTTGAATTTTACAATTCTCAGTCTGCCCACACACTGCAGAGGAGAAGAAAGAAACAGAGGGAAGTGGCAAAAAGGGTAGCGCACTATTTTAACATTTTTGTAGTACTCACTTAGTGAAGGTGATGTATTAATTCAATGGATATTTTTTAATCCCTAATGGAACTTGTTTCTTAAAAATCTCTTACGTCATGTAGTTATATATATATATATATATAGAAGCTTTATTTTTTTAATCAGAAAAATCCATACAACTATAGAAAGAATTAGGTATTATCATAGAAAATAAATATGTTTTCTAGTACCCGGAAAACCACTCGACCAGCATAATTAGCATTTACAATGAATTAAGAAATACAAAATTTGAGGGCGATATTTTCTTGGTATGTCTCGGGCTACCCTGCGGGGACCATATGGAAGCTGTAAGCACACACATAATAACAAGTTTAGAGAAATTAATTTGGTTGCTAAGTAGTCTGCACTTAAACGTGGATTGATTTGCTGATGGTGCTTTTGACTTAGTTATAACGCCATGAAAGCTAGAGCCTGGATGTTATATCGTTACTCAGGATTTTAAATTAAGATATGTAATCAGAAATTTCTTTTTCTTCAAGTATATATGCAGTATATGGATTAGATGTGGCTAGACTAAATATTATATTTCCTTCGCCCTATATTGTTTGAAACAGTTAACTTTTGACTATAATTTAACTTAAATTTATTTATATTATTAGTAGTTTAAAAAATAAAAAAATATATACGTGGAAACTATAAGTTTTTCTTTATTATTTATATACTAAAAATAAAAAATAAAAAATTATAGATTAATTGCTAAAAAGTGAGTGTTTTAAATAATGTGGTACAGAGAGAGTAATATTTATTTTAACGATCACAAATAAAAAGACATGATTTTTTTTATTAAATTCATCTTAAATAATTCTATATCTTGGAAATATAAATATGAACCCTTAATCTTAGGATAAGTTGATTGACTAGTCTTAATCCAACTAGTATAAAGATGACTATTTCACATGTCCAGCTAAGATTTGAATCTAGTGTTATATTAAGTATTCCTTCAATATTGAGTCTAGATTAAACAGGGTGAGGTATATAAGAAACTAGATTATATAATATTTCTTATACCATTTTTTGAAAAACTTCTTAACAAAAAATAATAACCTTAATTTAAATGTGTGTGTGTCTGTGTGTCCGTACGGGGGCATATGCCTAGTTGTAGTCTAGTAATAATACTCCAAAATTACCAGCTCTGCTATTCTTTTTTTCTTTCCCTTCCAAAAGAAAGCCAACAAAAGGCTGGGAAAAGAGAAGGATTCTCCCCGGATTATTTCTTGATACTATGAAAGCGATTGTTTCACCGTATTTTCTTTTATATATTCACTTAAATTGAATTTGGTCCGAATTTTAACAATTGTCCTTCAAGAACGAATTAAAAAAGAAACATCTAGAGAAAAAAATAAAATCTTCGCCAATCCACAAATTCAAGTATGTCTTAGGGAGTCAAAACCATTGTTGATAGGATTCAAAAAGAGATGAAATGGAGGTAACATCAGCCCACAGCCTTTGAAATTCCTAGGAATTAAAGTCACACATATTCTTATATATATTCACATCAATCAAGTTTACCGAATTGTGAAATGTGGTCCTTCCACATGCAGAATATGTAACGACTGGAAAATAGATAGGAAATACATGTGATCCGTAATAATTGTACTGTTTAATTCGATATTTTGATTTTTTTTTTTTTTTTTTTTTGTCTCGATTGTGTTTTAGGCCTTCAAAAATGATTCAGGAAGAATGACATCACTCTTTATTTTTGTAGTGTCCAGCTTATCCGTGTGTTTTACTGAATACCCCATATATTATAGAGATCTTAGCAATTTTCATTTTGGCTTAAGATATAACCTAAGTGTACTCTATTGTCTCGAGAGTGGGAACAGGAGCTGGAAGACGTCATTTAAATAAATAAAAATGTTACAAAAATCATAGCAATTAAGAGCATAAGTAAAAGCGCCAACTCAAAATAAAAGAATTGTGTTATCTAGAAAATTTTTTATAATTATAATATATAGTAATGACAAGTATAAGCCATGTACTGAAGGGAAGTTGGAAATTAATATTAAAGACTGGCGACAATAGATGCATGTCTTCATGGCGCACACATCTTCTAGACTAGAGTGAGTGTTCTGCTCCGTTGGAGCATTATAATACCATGTACCTAAGAACATGTGAACACGTAATTGAATTTGATTAATGGCGTATGACGCTAAAGGAAAAGAAAAAATAGAGCGTCACCACCGGCATGAATGGATAAGTTTTTATATATCAATTTTCTCTTAATTGGTAGTTTATATTCTTCTCTTTTTGGGGTAATCATTCTTCTGAATTAATTGGGGGGTAAGAATCAGAGTCCTAAAATTTGATGATCAAGACATTTTACCCACTTGATGTAACTTCCGTCAATTTAAAATGAGAAAAAACCACATAACTATGACTTAAATTAAGTTTTTTAATTTTTATCTTTTACATCCTAATATTTTGTCTCATTCACTTAGATCACTATCTTTGATCTAAGTCTCAATCTCCTTCAAGACCATCACCTCCCCTCTCCACCACCTCCACTGCCACCGATATGGGCTCTATTTTCGAGTTATTTGCCTCCGTTTTAATTTAAAAATGTTATATAAATTATAATTAATTTTAAAATTCAAAATTTTAATTTTATTTTATTATAATAGAAAAATGTAAATGATTTGGAAAAATAATTAAAAAATACTACAAAATTAAATTCTGCAATTTATAATTTGATTGGTAGAGTTAAAAGGTAGGTTAAAATTTTTTCAAAACCATAGTAATTAACTTGTGTGCTATATAAAATTTGGATAAATTCCAAATTTACTAGAGAGCAAATAATACCTTAACCTTTACCAAATTGAATATTAATACAGTTTTACTAGAGAGAAACATAGATGCAACATTCTTTATTATTATTAATCTTGTAACTTCATAAACAAGATTTATGTAATTTATCAAATCTTGTTCTTAAGATGTAATTGTTTATGAGTTATTTTTTTTTTGGAATTGATGATTATGGAATGTTCATAAAAGTGAAAGACCATGATAAGGATGCATCATGATTAAAAGGGATTAGATTGGGAGGAAATTAGAAAATATTAAAAATCTTCATACATCATTTTAGTTTGAAAAATTGCAACAGTAGATTAAGATATTTCAGTCAATTCTATACTAAAATGTGACTGAAACCTAGGCTTATAATATATCATTGAAACAGAAATGAAATTTGATTTGGAGGCTTGTGTAAATAGTTATGTTGATTCTCACAAAGACATTGATGAAATGACAGGTGTTGCGCGAGTTTGAAACTTGAGAAGTAAATTGTACCAATTGAGTGAATGAAAATTTGTGAATAAAATATATATTATAGACTATGAAGCCTAGTTTTATAAGAATTTGTAGGGATTGTGATTTGGATTTTTCTATAAAGAATTATGGTAATTCTCATTGGAGTACATAACTTTATTAGTTTTATTGGTAGTGGGTTAAGATGGATATTATGACATTCAAGTTGAATCAAGACTTTTGAAATTAAATTAGGCTTCTTTGATTTCAAGGACCTAAGTGAACAATGGTGGCTGAGAGGTCCGGCTCAAATTGGGGCTACTGCAGTTACAAAGATGAAAACGTGTAAATGGGGCTATAAGGACTTGGATGGTAAGGGGAAAAGTTTTGGGTGCAAATGATTGAAATAAAAACTTAGATGACTATGTTTAATTGCAATTTAAATCCTAGAGTTATTGGTTTGTATGATTAAAGACCTGAAATTTTAAATTGTGATGCAATTCCCTTACATAACCGGCGAAAAAATGTACCAATTACTGATTCAAGTTGGCAAAGTATCATAGTCATCAAAATTCGGGACTCGATTCTTACCACCAAAAAGTCTGAAGAAGCGATTAACCCAGTCACTATAATACAAGAGTTATCTGGGCAATTAAGCTTTCTTTTTTTGCGTTGATGATGTGCGTAAGAGACCTATCCCACATGATTAGATGTTGCCCAAAGTGACATACATATATATGGTAGTAGTCTCTTTTTCCATTGCTTAAGTTTTTTGGAACATGTGTGAGGTCATTATCATATGTGGTATCTTGTTTAATAGATCTCCCTGGTTTAAACCTTCCAACACTTTTTTGTCCTAAATCTATTGAAAAAACATCTTGCTTTTGATCCTCTAAACAGAAGTTGAAATATAAATGTAGGTGTGACACATAAAACCCAATATATAAAAAGAAAAAAACTGATAATTTAAATTAAAAAACATTTAAATGCATTTACTTAAAAGATTCAAGTATGATTCCAAAAGATGATATCGACTGATTATTCTGAATTAATGAGTAAACTAGTGAGAAACTAAAATTAAGTAATTTTAGAAAACAAGAGCAATCAAAATGTATAAGAGAATAGTCAAAAGTTACTGAGTAATTGAGAGAGATTTACCCTTGCAACTTGCAAGAACAAAACGCATGCTTACGTACAATGTGCTTGGTGCATGTGGTCGGGACAATAGTTAACAACACATGCATGCGTTCACCAGCCCAGCTCATCGCTGGTGGCAGAAGATATCAATTGCTTGTGCCAAGCCAAGTTCTGGGTTTGATTCCCTCCGCTTGCATTATAAAGAAAAAGTCCAAAAGTAGGGTCAAATGTCACCGGACGATCTTCAAATATCACCGGCGCATCTAACTGATCAACCCGGACCAAAAAAGACGCATTAATGCTCGCCATGTGGAACTGGGCATAGAAGTATGTCTATCGATGGAACAACACAGGTTACTATTTTGACACAAACACACAATAATGGTGGTTAAGCTTAATGTATAAGGCCATAGATACCCCCGACAAGATTTGAAACAACAAAGACGGCAAAACCTTTGGGCATGTCCCGCCCGAGATTACGTTGTCAATTTGTCATGAAAAAGCTACTGAGACATCATCAAAACATCGATCCGGAAAATTTACATTGCTGCTGCATCTTCGTCAACAGAATCTATATATATGTCAAGTGTGTCACTTTGCAGGAGTACGACATGTGCCCTCTTCACTTGTTTTGTGGGATCTGAGTCTGCCCATTTCACATAATTAAGTTGGACTTTTCGAGTGAAAATTAAACTTACATGTCCCATGCATCTCTTTCCTCCCCCGGCCAATTGCCTTCGCTTGTTGTCACAGTCTAATTAACATCAAACCGAAAGGCGTAATTGATGGATAACAGGTAAATAATGTTCATCCTTTACGTACTGCAATAGGGAAATCTTCCCTTAAATTCAACGACGTAAGTGAAAACTAGGTTTTCAAAAAGATTAACTTAGGGTTAATTAAGATCTTAGTTGTTTGATACGCCGTAGCGAATCAGATTTGAAAAGGGTGGTATTAATTGAATTCAATTAATTAAGAAAATGGAGGATGGCTTATGAACGAGAAAGTAGTGGATGAGTACTTATTTCTCCCCAATTTAGAGGAACAAAAAAAAAAGCAATAATATGTTCTCTTCTATTTCCTCCTATCTTAATAAGATTGCTTCTTCTCCTCTTCTGTTCCCTCAATCTAAACAGACCATTAACATTTTTTAAGATGTACTTTGCACACCTAAAGCCCCTATCGGGATATATAGTTGAGAACAATTAATATAATATTATGGGGTTCGTTTGCATGCCTTAACAAATATACTTATAATCTGTTGCTAGCTCCCGACTTTTCATAAAGTCAAAACATTGGCATGCAAGTAGAGTTATAAACGAACAGAATTAATACAAATGAAAATTGTTTGTGTTCGCTCATCTGGGTTTCAAATGAACAAGAACATGAACATGTTTTTTCTTATAGTGTAAAATGGTCATTTTATATTCATCCGTGAACAATAATAAATGAACTAAATGAAAGAACTCATTCGTTAACAGCAATACACAAACACAAACATATTCATGAACAATGTATATAATATATTCGTAAATAATTTAAACGAACGTAAACAAATATAAATGAATAATCGTAAGCGAATACACACACATACACACATTTTACTACATATAATGAATTAATTAATAAACAAACAAACAAACGAACATAAATGAACAATAATCAAACTGTTCATAAATATAAATAAATGAACATTTAAACTTGTTTGTGTTCTTTTATTTAAATAAATGATAAAAAATTATATTTTTTGATTCATTTAACATAATAAATAAACAAGAACAAATTATAACTATATCGTTCATCAACAGTTCACCGAACATTCTGTCTGCTTACAGCTGTACCCGGCAGACGTAGTCGAAAACGAATAATTGTACGGACTGGTTGTGCGTAGGGCAGTCTTTTCAAGTCCCAGCTTTGCTTTGATAAAGAAAGAATTGATCCTCCACTACCACCTCTTTTTGTCTGTCGGCCGGCTAGCTAGGTGCTTACCTCAATACAGTTAGACTCTATAAACCCACACACATGGTCATATATAGCCTTTGTAGATACCTTAATTAAGGTGTATATATAAATGTGCGTGTGCATATGTAGTATTTGTTAAGTGGTATAGGATTAATTTTTTAAAAAAAAAATGAACATATTTAGCTGTTGTAAAAGATATAGATCAGATACACAAACTGTGCTTATATATTTATGCGACACCCAAAAACACGATTATTATATACTTCCTCTATCCCATTAATCTTGCTCTAATTTTTTTTTTGGATCCTCTAAATTTTTTGTAATATTTTTATATTTAGTAACTTAGTTTATTATATTCCCTTCATCCCAATTTACTTAAAACGTTTCTCTAGGCACGAAGATTAAGGTGTATGTAATTTTTGTTATTTTTTTATGTAGTAAAAGTTTAAATAATGATTTAAAAAAAATTCCTTTTTAGGTTTTATATAGTGAGAGATTGAGTGGAGATTAAAAAAAAAATTTTATTGGGTTTTGTGTAAAAGGATAATTTAATTATTTAAACTTTTCCAAAAGAGGAAATGTTTCAACCTTTTAGAACATTCCAAAAAGGAATACATTTCAAGTAAATTGGGATGGATGAAGTATTATTTTTTAAACTATCATTTAAATATTCAAAGTTTCTAACCTTCGTGATTTATGTGCAAAAAGTTAAGGATAAATGTGAAAATAACACATAAATTTTTTTTATTTTCTCAATCTCTGCACCAAATCAAGTAATTTAATATATATATATGGGACAGATGGTGTATAATTTTTTATTTTTAATATTTTATTATATAAATGTAAGACTTTTATATATAAATGATAAATAAAGATTTATAATTTCTAAATATATCAAATTTTTCTAATACATAATAATATAAATAAATTTAAGTTAAATTTAAACAAAAAAATTAAAATTGATAAAAAAAATCGTAGGACGGAAGCTTTATCACTAATATCGATACTAACGTGATGGGTCCCGCTTTGTTTGAAGGGCTAAGAAAAGTGAAATCACGATCTCTATAAAGTTGCTTGTTTCAAAATAAAATCTCCATAAAGTCCATAGTACAATAATCACAGAACGAAATAGTACCAGTACTAAAGCAGCACCGAATTTGAAACGGGAACTGGCAATCTAGATCATGTGGGCAGACAAGTGACCTACCCTAGATGTTAAAGTATAGGCCGATCGAGAGGTTCATTTCATTACCCTATAGAAAATTAAAAAGCTACGGTTAGGGTTAAATGCCACTTGAGGAATTTATGGTTCCTGGGTTTCCAGGTTTAGAAAGCCAAGGTTCCTTGCATTTGCATACATCTCTGTCCTACCAGTTAACTTGTTTATACAAAAAAGTATTGTTAGATTTTTTTTTATCAGGAAAGACACTTCATTGATTTGAAAAATAGTAATGTTATGTGTATTGAATTTTTTTAATTTTTTTCACCAATTCAGTTGAGTTAGCGAAGAAGGACAGTATCCAGATTGAGACCAGGTCAGAATTTCACTATTGTCTTGCCAAGTAATAATGGTAACAAAATGTCAAATAATGTAGCCCAATGTTTCAAGTTTCGAGAAACAAACTTTTTATAAATACTTATAAATACACTTATCTATTTATAAAAAATGCTTCTTTGTATGTAGCCCAAGATGTTCTTTAACAACTTCTACTAAATCATGTGTATGCTATTACGAAATTTAACTGGTTCATAAAAAAAAACAATATGTAGCATATCTAATAAAATTTTGTATGTATTTTTTAAAATGTCTAGCCAAATTCTCATACTAATACCTATTCTGAGCCTTTTTCATTAATTTTCGCATCTTTTATATATGCTTCAAACTAATAATTTATTTATTTTTTTGTTTTACTCTTCTTTGATTTGATGGGACGAAGGGAAATTTACTGTTGTCGCATGTGATTTTAGGCATCAAAATGGCCGGAAAAAGAGGAATATTAATTATTATAGGTCTTTGATCACCGCAATTTTTGTGCAAGGAGTTGGATGAGATTAGTTGTTTTGATTTCTCAGTGGATAATTAATTACCGTGGTGTTAGAATTTGACTTTAGAGCAACCAATCAAAGCATCGGCGGAGGCTTGAATAGAAATGAGAGGAGATATTTGAATGTGTTTCTTTCCAAAACACATGTTTTAGAGAATTCCACGAAGGAATATTAATTATCATTAGGCTTTGATCAGACATGTGGCTGAAATCGTTGACCACATCATTTTCCTCTGTTTAGATTAATTTCATTGTTTTGTTTAGCAGCAAATTTATACAACCTAGCAAGTGCTAGATATTTACTAATCATCCACTCCTCCCGAACAGCTTTCAGCAATTCACTCTTAAGAAACATTGTTCACCGCTAGAACAGGACTTTAAAGCCATTCCACCCAAGACTATCTCAACTTGGAACTTCTATTAGTAACCCAAAGATAAGCCAATACTTGTACCTCCTCACAAATTTGAATCCCTGCCTTTCAGCTTGTTTGGATTAATTTCAGATTCTATCAGTGCTTACATACAAATATACATGCATATATATATATACGAGGTTTATTTACCCCGTGTATTGCGGCAGTTTAATTTGTAGCAGTATTTAATATAATTATTGAAGAATAAATTTTGAAAATGAGGAATGAAAAAATTAGAGTTCTAGATATTAGAAGTGAGTTTAACCATTAATGAAAAAAAAAATTCTATGAATATATATATATATATATATAATTAAATTTGGAGTTGACTTAAAATTAGTTTCTAATCTCAAAAAAATAAAATTTTGGGATGAATATTATAAAGAGTGGGATCTTGGAAACTAAAAGTGGTATTTAACTACTGACACACACACACAAAAAAAAAAGTAAATATAAAATTATACAAATTGAAAAGTCCAAGTAAGGTTTGGAGACAGTCCAATTTATGGCCGAAATGAGACAAACCATAAGGTCCAAAGTTATTCTTTATAAAATAAAAATAACTTCCCACAAAAAAGTGATGTTTAAGCATTGATACAAAGGTCAAAGTAAAATTTTAAGATTAATTGAATAACTGAAAATAGTATAGAAAGCAAGGATTTAACATTGACTTAACAAAGGTAAAAAAAAAACAGAGAGAGAGGGAGAGAGAGAGAGAGAGAGAGAGAAATACCAAAATTGGATAATGGATAGAATTCAGGGATTGAAATGAAAAAAAAAATCAATAGCTCATGGTCTGAAATGGATTCAAGGGGAAAAAATTAAAAGTAGAACAAACAAAGAGAAAGTCCTTGTAGTTTTTGGGAAAAATACTAAAACCCTTCTGTGATTTGGTCTAATCTATATTTTGCTCCTCTATTTAAAAAAAAAACCTACACTTTACCCTTGTTTACTTTACAGTGTCCGACAACAACTTCTAAAGCCTTAATTTAAACTATCTAATAATAATGTTTCAGTAATTTCAAGATTTTTTATTTTTTTTTTCACAGCTAACCGACATTTAAAAAATATTGATATATATTTACAGAGAGAAAAATATATTTTCAGAAAGGAAAAATTGATAATTTAAAATATTTATTAAGTATAAAAAAAATATTGTAGATATTGAAATTGCTAAAAGATGACTATCATATAGTTTAAATACAGTTTCAGAAGTTAGTATTAGGTAATGTAAAAAATATAAAAGCAAAATATATGTTACTTAAAATAGAAGGAGTAAACTGTAAGTTATGATATATCTTAGAGAGTAATTATAAGTTTCCTTGTAGTTTTTCTATTTGGCAGCTACAGCCCCTGAACTTATAAATATATCGATCCCACTACTATAATGCCCCCACATTATCTCTCAAGGCCTGATTATTAGATGAACCAGCAAAGGTACCAAACTAAAAGAAATAAAATCTGTAGGTGGTGAAACAGGCGTTAAACCACTACATAGGAAAACCAAAAAACTATATATATAATGTTCATAAACAGTGATCTAGTTGGACAATTAATGTATATTTTCATTTTACGTGAATTAGAGAAAAGATTCTAAGAAAGGGGAGGAGGGAGATGCATGAGCAAGTGGGCATCCTCAATATTTTTCTCCAGGGGACAAATTAATGTGAGATGAAGGGTAACGTACGTAGACTAACAAGCAGTTTTGACTGTATGTCTTTACTAGGAATGCGAAAACGTAGGTCTGCAATCTATCCAATCAAAGGACAAATTAACAACACAAAACGAATTCCATGTGGTCATGCAAAATTCTTGCCTTGGAGATTGGAACTTGGACTTAAATTCTAATTTCTCTCCTTTTACTTTGCCATTTCCCCTGCTGACTCTCGTCGTGGACCCCAAGCGGACAATACCTTGTCTCAATCGGTCACATGCATGCCCAGTGAATATAATACACTATTAAAACAAAGTCATTTAACAGCGGTTTTATCAATATGAGACTATTGGTAGTATTGTTAGTAATTGATAAGTTAAAAATTTTATTACCAACGGTTGAATACTAAACTGTTGAAAGTTTTTAATACTTGGCAGTTGGTAAAGAAACAATTAAAAATTATCAACGGTCAAAATTAAAAAGCTTTGTACTAGCGGTCTAATTTTTATCAATGTTATAAATTATTCCTAGCTATCAACACATTTGGCTATTAGCAAGTCTTAATCATTAGTAGCTACCAACACGTTTGATTATTAGTAAGTTATCAATGGTCAAATCTGTGGATAAAATTGTTGATATTTTTTAAAAAATAAAGCAATTTCCAACTTGAAGTCGTTGGAAATTACCATTTTTTTGGTTAAAAAAATAATGCAAGAAAAATTAAAATAATTTGCTTGAAAAATATTACAAGAATTTGAAACAACTTTATACCTATTGGGTTGCATAAAATTACAAATAATAAAAAATTACACAAATAACTAAATTACAAGAAAAATAAAATTACAAATAAAATAACCTAAAAAAATTACAGATAATTTGTTTTGAAATTTCAACCTCAATAGATACAAGCATATCCCTGATGTGAAACAAAAACTTTACCAAAGAAGAAACATGTATGGAGCTTTGCAATGGAAGAGAACGACCTGTCTAGAGCTTTGATACATTTCTAATAGCTTCAACCTGCAAAAACAAAAATGCATGGAGCTTTGATATATCTCTAATTGCAGATGCACAGGAACCGCATAACACATGCAGAAAATTGACATAACCAGATTTTACTAAAAGTTGAAATTTCCAGCAAAAAGAAACAAACAATGAGAGAGAGAAATAGAGAAAAAGATAGACATGCCTTCTCTCGGATCAAACAATCCAGAGCAAACAATAGCCACTACCACCACCTCTACCATGCCATATCCATTCAGCTTGTCTTCACCTGCCCAACAGTGCCATCCAAAGAAAAAGTTAAAAAAAATACAATGGAAAACCTAGAAATTAAAAAGAAAAAATAGCTTCAAAATTTCCAAGCTTGACCTACAAAAATCAGTTGATTTTTTGAAAAAGTGGCTTTAGAGAAAATTAAAAAGAGGTGACAAGGAATCTAAACATGTAAATGAAAAAAAAATCTAAAAAAACAAAAATTCTAGTCATCATCAATGTCGTTGGAAAACTCACCCATAAGGTGGTGCCGCCATGCAAACCTATAATCTAGCAAGGCTATGTCTACACAAGGGAAAGAGGGGGGAGAAGGAGAAAGAGCAAGGAGAAAAAGAAGAAGAAAGATAGAGAAGAAGAGATATAGGAGAAGAAAAAGTTGGACAAAAGAGAAACAAAAAAAAAATTGGATGAGAAAGAAGTAGAAGAAGACGAAGAAATACCGGAGAAAAGAGAATTGGTTATTTTAATAACTAACATGGGGAACAAAATCCCACTTTAGTCCTACATCTCCCACCGTTGTTACAAAATAGTCCTTACTTTTCACTTTTTAACGGCTTAGGTCGTACCAATGGTTGCTTGTGTTGGTAATTACCAACAGTTTAACCCATTGGAAAGTTATCAATTGCTTAACCATTGGTAACCGTTACCAACGGTCTAACATGCTGGTAATTTCCAATGATTTGACAATTGGTAAACTACTTATTGGAAAATCGAAAAATTTTAGTAGTGATACCTCATCGCCAGAACGAACACCAATCACATAAGGCTAGGCACCACCAACCAAGGAAGTTGTTCTTCACTTTTTAAGTATGTATGAGTTAATTAAGTTTAACAAGATTAAAAATGTCTTTTTGCTCTGGCAGTGGAAGTCAAGGCCATTTTAAGTGCTTTTCAAGTTGTCTGCGCCAACCGGTTTGACAACATCACCATCCTTTCAGATCATACTCAATCTTTGGTGGTTACCCGTCAATCTGGCTTTGAGTAGGCCCACTGGCTGGCATATTCAACTCTTAGGTCTTCTCTCTTTTAGCTGTGTGTACCTTTTCTCGTTTTCTTTTCTAATTCCCAAAAAAAATTATTATGATATTTAAAATAATACTTTTAGTTAAAGAATTTATATTTGAATCTAAATTCATTTGAAGAGATAATCATAAGGAAATAAAGAAAATACAATATGATAAATATGGTAATTATTATAAATAAATAAAAAGGTATTATCCATTCATTTTTTTCGCAGAAGAAAAAAATTGTGTTTACAGAGTCTCATACATTCAAATATCAGGTTTTTGCAATATGGACTACATTTACCATGCTTCCAATATTTTCATTTCTAACTACTTTCTTGAGCATATGCCTACTCATCCACCATGATATTCCCATCTCCTCAGCATTCATTTTGTTTGCCTATTGTTTTTACACCGCCAAACTCCCACTACTAAAAAATATGGCTTGTTCAATGATTGTTCTATAATATTTCCACTTCAATTTGAGAGGTACTTTTTTTTAGGGAAAGTTATAATTACCTCATGAGGTTTGTCAAAACCTATAGTTTACCTCTTTTATTTTCAAAAACACAGACTTTGCCTCCGTTTCTTTTACATTATTTAATAACAATTTATGAAATTATAATTTAAATTGTGTGATAGTCATTTTTCAATAATTTTGATATTTCTAATATTATTTTATAGTTAGCAAATATTTTAAATTAGCAGTTTGTGTTTTCTGTATATGCATTTTCCTTCCAGTAAATGCATATCAGTATTTTTAGAAGAAAAATTACCAAAATCCACCTGAGGTTAGGTTGAACCTACACTTATTTCCCCTATTTTTCAAATACGTACAATTACCCCCTTAAAAAATTAACACTGCCATTCAACTTAGACTGAAAAAGGTAAAATATCTAATCTTGCCTTCTTAATCTTCTTCCTTGCAAACTTTAACCCCAACTTTCAGATTAATATAAATCATGTTACAAATCCTTCCTCCTCCTCCTCGCCTCTACTATTCATTTTCTCCTCACCACCACACAATTGTCCTTGTCGCCGTCGGGTTTCACCCTTATTATGCTCGATATTTGTCTTCGAAGCAAGTCAATACTTCCCAGCCAAACGGCATTAGGATTTTACTTGAATTCTTGCTCCAATGACCCCGATTAGAAGTAGAAGCCATGGATACCATTGGTGTAGTGATTTTGGCCTCATCGACCTCCATGGAGGCGCCTTGCTTCTCAACCTTAACTCGATTTCATTTGCCTCTACTTAATTTTGTTGATTTTGAGCAAATTTGGCTTATCATTTAGTCATTACTCCAATCCAATTGTTCGATTATTCACTTCTGGTCGTTGATTGTTTACCGATCAATTTTTTCCAGGTGGGTCTCCTTCTTCATCTCAGGTTTCAATGTGAGGGGTTAATCTCGACTCAACAGAGGTTGAATGATCAAAAGTGTCGGAAGGTTAGTGGTTTGGCATGATTGGCCATTGAGGAAACAAGGACACACCTTCGATGGTGGTGCATTGCCAGAGGATAAGGCTAGGGCATTGGGACTTGGTGGGGGCGACAGTTGTGAAGATGTGACTGTGAGGGTTTCACGGCGAATAGGCGAAGGTAAAGGAGGAGGGGAGGCATAGAGGAAGACGGGGCTTAGCTTGATAGATATAAAAGCTAGTAGGCAAAATGTTTAGGCCAGAAAGTTGGGAGGGCTGAAATAGGTATTTTTTTTCTTTCATAATGGTGGGTGACAGAGTTAATTTCCTAGGGGGTTAATGTATATATTTGAAATAAGAGGACATAAGTGTAGGTTTGACCTAACCTCGGGCGGGGTCTTGGAATTTTTTCCTTTTTTAAAGGTCATTTAACTATGTAGAAAATATCAAAAATCTTGAAATTATGATAACATGGTTATCAGACAGTTTAAATTAGGATTTTAGAAGTTGTTGTTAGACACTGTAAAGGAAAATGGGGTAAATTTAGGTTTTTAAAAATATAGGAGACAAAGCGTAGGTTTGACCAGACCGTAGGGGAGTTTTTGTATTTTCCTTTTTTTATAAAGTATAACTCTAGTGACAATTCTTCATTTTGTCAAAATTGTTTTGTTTCAATGATTAACATATTATTCATGGTCTCCCTTTCCTTTTGAATAATTGAATAACCTAAATACTTAAAAGATTTACTTTATGAAAGCTACACTAAGGTTTCACATCGCAACCTCGTGGCTAACTGTACGCCTAGGTTACCGATGGTACTAAACCTTTCAACCAAGCTAGTGATACTTAGTTGTGGCCCTTTGTTACCTAGTTTTCTTGTTTATGGTGAAAGTAATCATAAAATCCAAGAAAACTCCTAGGTTTTAGAGAAGTTTGGAAGCCTCAGAGTAACCCCCGGAATACTTACTCCTAGGTACCCTAAAAATCCCCTTAGGCCTCCCTCTGAACCTCCTAGCAAAGTTCAGATATTTGAGCCATCATAACTGTGGCAACGCATCGTGGTTAACAGTGATGCGTCGTCGCAGTACAAAATGTTTTGGTGTTTCTGAGCTGAACTGGTGACACGTCGTAGGTACTTGCAATGATTGGTGACACATCGCCAATACCTGTGATTTCCAAAATTTCTCAGTTTTGCTGCTACAACCTTGGGAGACTTACCAAACATGTTAAACATGCTTGGATGGCCTTCAAACTTCACATACTTGTAAAACATGTTGCAAATACCACAACCAACTATCATAAGCATTCCTATGATGCATTATAATATCATTCCAAGCTCCACAAAATTAGTAGTCCATCATCAACAAACTAGCCCACTAACTAATGTTATTGCCAAAACTACTTGAGTTCATCAAGCAAACACATTCTAATAGCATTAATCAAGCTTGAAAACATAACTCCCTTACCTTAAATTTAACTCACAAACAAGAATCAATCAACCTTTCCTGAAGAACTAAAGCTCCACAAGGTTCTTCCTAATTCCAAGTAAACAAAGGCACAAAACACATAATTACTAACTTTTAACTAAAACCCAAGCTCCAAATCAATTAACAAACAAGAATTCACTAAGAACATAAGTGTTACCTCGCATAAAAAATAGGGGATGGTCGAAAACATGGTTTCAAGCTTCAAAAACATAAAATTCTTCTTAGAACAAGCTTCCTATAGCTTATAATCCCTTGGTAGCTTTAAGTTTCACAAAAATTAATGATTTTGAGCTCCAAATCAAGGAAAAATGGTAGAGTGAAGGATGAACTTGGGTTTAGCATGAAAAATGGCAGCCATCCCTCACCTTTACCAAGTTATATAGCCCTTTAAACTCTAAACCACCAAAGTATTTAAAAAGTTACAAAATGCCCTTCCTTTAAGTAACATTAGTCAAACTTTGTCAAATCTTGCTTATTTAAACTAAACTTGTGTTAAAAGTAAAAGTTAGGTTTTTAAAACTTATTTTTAACACTCGGGATCTAGGCCCGACTATTCGGGATGCAAAATTACCATTTTACCCTTAAACTTCATTTAGTGCCTTAACTTTTTCGGAACTTAGTAAACTTTGTTAAACTCACCTATTCTTGCTATGTGAACTTGAAATAAGGTTTCAAATGAAGTTTCAAACACTTTACCTTCCTTAAACAAGCTTCCAGCTCGGAGAGCCATAACAGCTAAGGTCTTGTAAGTTAAGACTAAGATAATGATAGGTCGCTATCATAGGACTCAACTATTGGCCATTAGTTAAAAGTTTAGGGTATTTCAAGCTTACATCAAGAAGCATTATATATTATTATGTATATAATTGCATGTCCTAAAAATTTATTTACAATAGTTAATCCCTTATTGATAATTACCAAATTCTCACCCTTTTAAGTGTCAGTATCACATTATGCAGATTCTACTAGTGTGGATCCTAGCTCCTAGTTAAACGATTGCTAAGGAAGTTTGTTTGCAGGTATTAATTAAATTTAAATCATTGAGATTTTAAGTTATGTGGTTAGCTATTTTTTTTTATGCTAACTAAGTGTTTAATGGTGGCTTTCTCAGTTGTAGGCTAAGTACACAAGAAGGTTGGGTTCTCATTTTTGAAGCTATAACCTCAAGTGGTAATTTCATTTTGAGATCTTGGACTAGGTCTTTATAAGAAAAATGTGATACTCATGTACCAAGTAGCCTCTTATATTGACTATTTCTGTTTAAACTTCGGTGTGTACGTACACTAGCTGTTGCTTTTGGATGTACATAGAAGTGGTGAATGTACATAAAGTTAATGCTTGAAGCATAATCAAACTTATTTTATAACTTTAGTACCTAGTTTTATGTTTATTTTCTTTTACTATACCATGGAAATTACTTGAAATTTTTGTCTTTTGTGAATTGAAATTGCCGAAGTTAAACTTGCTTATTGCTTATGCTAGGATAACAAACTAATAGCACAAAATTTTTAAGTCATATAAGCATTGACTTAACCAACTGCAATTAAGAACAGAACCACAAAATCCTGATTAAATTAATGATCCTGGGTTGGTTACCACACTAGGGTAAAAAATGGGACCCTTACAGTTACAACGACAATTGCTTCCCAAATCATGCTAAACTTTTTATATTCAAGTTTCATGGGATAATGTGAGAGTACCTGATGAATATTATTACCTTGGACAGTCTGAAAGTTCAACCACATGAAAATTGTAATCCACACCTTTTGAGCAACTGGACACGTCACAAGGAGATGGTTTTCATATTCAACATGTTGGTAACATAGCTCTCACAACATATTTTGTTGCAAAATTCCTCTTTTATACAAGTTGATCTTGGTTGGTAGCCTTCTTAGCAACTTTTTCCACCTGAATAGATTGAGTTTTAGTGGTACCATCTTGTTCTGCCTAAAAGCATCCCTTACTTGGTCATTTGTGGCTTGTCTACTATCAATCAGCTGCACCAAGGATTGGATTGTGAATGATCCATCTAAGGTTTAGTTCTATTTGAGTGAGTTTGGTGTATGCTCCTTCAAAGAAAGTCCATCAACAACCCGAAAAATGATTCCCATTCAGATATCTCAACCCCCAGCCTCCTATTTCCACCTATAGGCCCAAGTTCACCTATTTTTAATCCAAGAAAATCCTTTAATTTAAAGCCCTTATTTAGAGATTGATTATATACCCTCGAGAAAATTTCTCTAAAAGGTTACATTCCCACCCATACCTCTTCCCAGAATTTTATTTTGTCACTCCTTCCCGCATCCCAACTAAATAAATAGGGAATTTTAATCCCCATAATCTCCAAGTCCAGTCCTATTCTGATCATATCCTCATAAATTGTACTACTAGAAATACTTAAACACCCTTCCACCAACCCATCGATAACCCTATAGATTGATTGGATTACTAGCTTCCATATAGACCCCTCATCTACTCAGAATCTCTACCACCATTTCACCAATATGTTCAAATTTTTGCTAGTATGCTACCCATGTTAGGATCCCCTGGATTTTCATTAAGCACTTAATTTTTCCAAGAAACCCAGTTTATTTCCTATTGAAAACTTTTTTCTGATTTTTTCTGGTGTTTTCATTGGCTCTCTTGGAGTTTTAAATAGTGAGAATAAGTACAGAGGCAAGCTAGACAAACATGATTTAACTAGAGTTAAAACAGGCACCATAGGACAACAACCTTGCTTTCCATATGACAATTTGTTTTTTGCTTTCTCTTCAGTTAACTTCTAGATTTGCTTTCTATCTTTTTTCTAACCTATTGGGAGCCTTAACTAAGTCAAAGGTAAAGAATTAGGCTACCTTGTTTGCTATACACTTTACTTCTTCGGTTAAAACATTAATTCCAACGTAACCAATTAGTTTTTTGTAATGTTGGCCTTTGAACCTGATGTTAATTGGAAACAATCCAAAATTATTCTCATTTGGATAAAGTCTTGTTCAAGCTAATATCCCAACAGTAGAGTATCGTCACCATATTATATAAAGTGTTTTTTACAGTCATGCCCCTGAACTTTATGTGATATTACACTTACCGCTCAAGGTTTAAAAACCTACAGTTACCATCTACTTTTTCAAAGGCATCAGTCATCAGCTATTAGTCAAAATTACAACTAGCCTCCATGAATTTAATCAGTTTACAATTACACCTAAAGCTTTATAAATCTACACATTCTCATCAACCAACTTGAAAATCTCATCCATACTTCTCACTTCTCCACTGGTTCTCTTCTCCTTCATAGACACTACATCTAATAAAGTGAATGACACATTAGAATCTAAACTAAAACCAACCTACCACATGAAAGGAGAGACTTAACAGTAGGAAATGGCTCCCACCTAGCAAAAATGTGATTTGATAAGGATTTCAAAACTTATTTTTTGCTACTTCTGCTATGGGTACTATACCCTCAACAAAAACCAAGTGGCAATCAATCATCGGCGCTAGGACGATGGAAATGGCATGGTGTTGAGAACTCTGCATTCTCGTTATAAGGATCGAGTGACTTTCGGGCAAGACCCATCATCTCGTAGCCACTGGTTCTATGTCGGCCTCAATAGTAATTGTTGAGGCTGACAATGTTGCCTATTATGAAGCCCAACAGATAAATGCTAGAGGAGACTTCAAAGGATTAACAAGGAGAAGGAGTATTACCATGATCATCGCATAGAGGCCAATTTTGAGTTCCATGAGACATTGGTCTAATCTCTTCCATGAAAAATAAAAAAAAAATAACTTTGGTCTAACTTCCATGGACAACCATTTCAAACTTGAATTGATCTCTAGCACCAAGGCCCTCCTCTAAAACTTAACCTTAATCCCAATCCCAATCCCTATCCTAGTTCAAACTCAAATTGATCTCAAAAGCCAAAAACCGATCTCAACCCAATCCAATGATCAACCGCCCAATGCAAACCCTGTCTGCAGAAGAGCAAGCCAGGTTGAGCTCGTTGTAGATGTAGTACATAGATAGTTCTTGAGACATGTCACTCTTTCTAGCACTCTTTTCTACTGAAGCCATAGTAGCAGCTAACATTGACAAGATGAGGTCATGGGTTGGTTTAGAAATCTAAGCGAATGAGAAGCAACGATAGGGCAAGGGAAGATGAGCGAGCGATGAGCGAGTGAGAAACCAAGTTAAGGGTGAATCTGTTGTGTTTGTGATCTGAAATGATGACGGCATCAGTGATCCTGCCACCAGAGCTTTGAAATTTGGGCACGAAAGGTGTAATGGTGGTGGCTATGCATTAGCTAGGGAGGAATCATATGTGGATGGCAGATTAGAGTCGCCAGCAAAAAAGGTGGTGTTGCCTTTGACTTTAGCTTCATCAGATTGAAAAGAAATTATAATGGAATGGAATGATGGAAGGTATAAGAAAGGAAGGGTTTAGAATTATTGATTGGAAAAATTTGGATGTAATTATAAACTAGACTAAATTTAAGGATACAAGCTGTAATTTTAATTAACTAGCTAACTGACGCTGTTGAAAAAAGAGGAGGTAAGTGTAGGTTTTCAAACCTCAGGAATAAGTGCAATATCACCTCAAATTTATGGGGCAACTGCAAAAAAAAACCTATTATAAATGTGAGAAAATGACACTGTTCATACTATAGTCTACTTTATAATTCTTTATATCTAACCTAAACTTTTTTTTATAAAGAAGGAAAACATTTTAGACAGGTTAAAAATGTATCCTCGATAAGATCTAGACAGTAGGTTTTGTATGAATGAGTAAAGAGCTCATCGGCAGGAACCAAAACCTTGGGAGGTTGAAGCGACCAAGCTTTTTAGCACTTCGTAGCACACAGGCTTATTTTATCAGTGGAACTACAACAATAGTACTTATGCGAGCCAACGGTAGTCAGAGAGCAAAAGCAACACAGTACCATACTTTGGATCAGATCTTTTGGTTTTCTTTTTCAGTTTAATTTGCTGGTTCTTCTTCTGGGTCTAGCTTTGCTATAGCCTATAGGCATATAGGGAGCCATGCGAGGGCAGGGGAGGGGAGGGAGAGAATGAAATTTGCATCAGAAAGCATCCACCGTTTACTTTATTTCTTCAGTAGGCAATGGAGAATCTTTAACAAAATGCAACATTAGCTTCGTTGGCACCAAGTGAAACCTAAAGTTAAGTCCTTTGATTTCTTTCACCATCAACTCATTTTCATATCAAGACTTTAATAGAGAAAGACAAGGGAATCCAGTTCATGGCTGATGTAATTAATCATGCACATAATTAATTAATTAGAATGTTAAAAGTCATAACGGGTAAATTGCATCAAAAATCAAAAATTTTAATTTGGGTTGAATATTCATCCCTAACCTCCCAACCGTTGCTTAATAGTTCCAAACATCTTTCCTCGATTACAAATTCATCCTTGGCTCTACATTAGATTGAGTTGGTCTAGGAATGATTTATAGAAAGAAATAATTAATAATTTCACACAGTCCATTAACTATCAACAAATTATTGTATAGTTTGAATTCACTAGAAAATAGTTTCCAAACAGTTTTTATTTAAATTAACTCTCATTTAACTATCTTGCATCAACTATTTAAATTCTGACTCAAGATCTTTCGTAACTGAGTTCCCAATAATTTAAAATATTGTACAATAGTTTTTTATAATTGATAAACCATATAAATTATTAATTAACTTTTTTTTCTATAAATCAATTTTTCTATAACAACTCGGTCTAATCTAGGGCCGTTGACAAATTAACAATAATGGTGAAAAACAACTAAGAGGTTAAGGATGAATTTACATCCTAAATTAAAAATTAAAAATTTGAAAATTTTTGTGCAATTTACTATGTATGTAGTATAAAAATATATGTATATGTCCTGTATATTGTTTATTAATTATTAACCGTCTCATCAATATAAATGCTTTATATACAGAAAAGAATTTGCATGATTTCTGATATCCCATAAGAATACTGGATCTCGACCAATTGAGATCAAGCTACGCTGGACACCTTCTAGAAGAAAAAGTATTCCAAAGCCTATTAATTTACAAAACTTGAACTAGCTAGCTAGAAGTTTTACTTAAAAAGGATGACCTGCTAATTCGACTTTACCTCAGGGGATTCGGTGGTATGACAAGATCTTTAGTACTGTGGGGGTTTGCGATGAAAAAAAAAAAACTCCCCAACACCTTTTTGAGCAAGATATATATATAATATAGCTAGTGTTGCCTTTGCCTTTGTCCTTACTCATGTTACGCTTTCAGAAGTGGGAAAAGGGGAGCAAAAGAAAGGGCAACCCATGTAATCCATGGATGCACATGTGTTATAAATCTAATGGTCAGCTGGCTATATATATATATATTAGCAAAGGAAGGTAAAATATTTTCATCGAGCCCAAGAAAAGGTCGGTAGCTAGTGTGGAATTCCTGGACCATTTTGAAGCTCACTTTACAGGCACTTCGATCCACTGCCAATATTATTACTTTTTTGGATCAACTCATCGACGGCTTGCATTGCATGATTATTAGATCATGTTGTTGATGCGCTAAGACCTATACTTTTAGAAACGATACTGTGTTTTTATTTATGTACGTATTGGTGTTTAATTCTTACAGGGATCAGCCTTAAGATCAATGTCAGAAACGGTGGTTTAGGCACATTAATGTTTCGATCTTATGATTATATATAATTTATTTTCTCAGAATGACTTTGCTCTTATATTAAATTGTTGGCATGGGGGCTACATCCAAATAAATATAAACCTAGTACGCACAAAATCAGGTATATTCGAAACCATGGCGGCCAGACTAAAAGAGCAGACAAAGGGAATAAATCTTAAGAGGGCATGCAGGTAATTAGGGTTTGTACAAGGTGAGTTGCAAGTTGCAGCAACACTTTTCATGGCGGCCCAACCAATTAAAACAGATTGACTTTTATACGCAGGCGTGCAGGACACCAGGAGTAGGAGCCTCTCTGGTTTTATCAACTGATCATCACGGACATGTGCGGATCGTCTCATGTGCTCTGCGTACGTGACAATGCATGCTGGGAAGGACTTCCTGACAATCATAAATGTCACAGTCCTCCACCAGAGGCGGAGGGAATAGTGGGGAACTAGGAGTGTCCCCCACCCAATATTTTTGCAAATAATATATGCTCCCCATCTTAAGTTCTCTATCTCATTTTTTTTATTTTGAGATATTTCAAATTTTCTACACTATTTTCATTTTTAACGAATTTTTAATATAAAAATACAATAATACCTTTTCTCCATTCCCTCAAACTTGTAACACTCCAAATCCCTAATTTCCCTTTACCAATTATAACTTCGAATGATTATCTCTTTCACCAACCAAATTTTAATTTTTTGTCTATGCTTGTTAATCTTTTTAATCAGAGTGTTCAAGAAGGCGTAAAAGATGAGTTATTTGCTCTAGTCGAAGGTGTTGTTATTCTATACTCTCCATTAATCAGAGGTCGGACACATAGGACAGTGAGAGGAGATTGGACAATAAGGACAATGAAGGGAGATTGGACACCGAGGACAGTAAAGGGAGGTAGACAGGAAGAATGGTGAAAGATTGAACATGAAGGACGACAAGATATTGGAAGCAATGTTGAGATATTGGAAGCGACGCCGAGGTATTAGATGGATCGAGGAGATGATGAGCGGGAGACCAAGGGAGGAGGAAATTGAGCGCAGAGGATGGCGTGAGATGGGGCTGGAGGCAGCTAAACGCATAGTGGCAGGCAGGGAAGGAAAATGAAGGATCTAGGAAAATGACAGGCATGTATAATTGTCTAAAAATATATATTTTTATCATTTCCTAAACTCTATACCAAACAAAAATGGTGCAAAAAAATGAGATGAATGAAGTATTATTTATATGTGTATACAAATATAAAATCTAAAAAATTATACTATCTTTACTGTGAATTTCTAATCTTTTAACATTTTGAAAATGAAATCTGAATTTCTAATTTAAAATTTGACCACACCCTGCCCTTTAAGAAATTATTCATACAAATGAGAGTGAACTGTTAGTGGAGGAAATTGAAGTACATATCGTTGGAGAGGCCAATATGGACCACATCAAGATTTTATAATTGTGCACTACTATCTTTGTGAGCACATTCAACTGATTCTTTTTTATTATGTTTAGAAACTAAGGTTGACTCAGCTAATTTGTAGCTAAATCCTAATTAGTTATCTACAAATATCAAGGTTATTATCAAAACAAACAATTTTGGTCTATAATCAGTTTTTATTTTCTCTAAGTCATAACCATATAGTGTAGGGGAGTGCGGAATGTGCAGCCGCACCAAAAAAAATTTCTTGGAAAAAAAATAAATTGTAGGGAATATAGGTAAAGGTATAAGTATGAAAAAAGATACTCCATTCGTCTTACAATCTTTGGTATATATTCCTTTTTTGACAATTTTGAAATAGTTATCCCTTTCTTATCTTTCCAAATAAGATAATTTGTTTATTATTTAATATGTATATTAATCATTAAAAGAAGAGAAGTTGAGAAAATTAACGAGTAAAAGTATGCAAGGCCCATTAAAAAATACAAATGCTGGTAACTTTTTTAAAATAAATACATTTACTTTATATAAAAACAAATAAATTAATAATTTTATATTGAAAGAAGAATGTAAAAAGTAGAAAAGTCTTAATTTGTATGCATTATAAAAAAAACAGATTTTATGAGACGGATGGAGTATTAATGTCCTCAAATAAGTTTATTTTATTTCCCAACTATAGAGCGATATTGCATCTCCAACAATGTTAGAATAATTTATTTGCAATATAATAAGTAAAGTTGGAACCCCAAAGAAGCTCCTAATTTTTGAAATTTGTTTACTTTTCAACTCAATTTTATGTAGAACAAACTTATCCTTAAACAATTTTTTTAATAAAAAAATGCCCTTAATTAACAGATTAATTTTAGTACTCAAATATTAAATTCATTTATTGATTATTTGGAAAAATATAGGATGAAAATTTTTCTCCACTATCTATATACTCCATTCATTCCATAATAGATGAAACGTTTCTCTAAGCACGGAGATTAAGGTCTTTATGTAGTAAAAGTTTAAATAATGAATAAAAAAGAATATATTTTTTTTTAGGTTTTGAGTAGTGAGAGTAGAGGTGACAAAATTTGACTTGACCCTAAACCCGACCTGACTCGATTTGATTAGAAAAGTCAATGACTCAAACTCAGTTGTACCCAGCCCGACTTGAATCCGAACTCAATTAAAGCAAAACCAGAAATACCCGAACTCGGAATAATTTGAATCCAAATTGGACTGAACACGAATTAGCCCGAACCGGAAATGACCAAAACCTGAAAAGACCTGAGTCTAAACACAACAAGTACTAATTTCCTAGGATTTGTTGAATTAACTCATGACTTTATGAGATCATCAAATTTTGGCTTATAAAATTTTCAGATTTACGTCAAATGCTCGAGAGTTGATAGATTTGCCAAAAAATTTTCAATTTTACCTAGAACTTTTTAAAAACCTTCAATTCACATCAAAACTCTTCCATTTCGCCTACATTGACCTCAAACAACCTCTAGGGCTCCAAATTAGTACCTAAACTAAATTAATTCCTATTTTGACAAAAAATAATGATTCTAAATTCCTAAAAAATTATAACTCAAAGTGACAACATAATTTAAATGCATATAATCCTACCAATTTCTTAAGTTTTAAAATGACTAAGTTTATAGTTTTATGAATTGAGTTTATAAAGTTTTGAATTGGGTATTTTTATTAAAATAATTAGCACCTCTGTCCTGCATTGATTACACCATTTGTGTACGGCATGGAAATTAAGAAATGTTAAAATGATGTATATTTTTTTTGTTTCTAACCCTGATCTGTCCTTTTTCTTTCCCTACGTGCAACACCACTAAACCTGATTCCATCTACACCTTTGATTCTGGTTTCATCTCAGCCAACGATTCCGTCACTACTAAAAAAACCCAAATTTCCAACTGCCACAATTTCCAACGGCTAGGCAGTTGGAAAAAAATTCCATATTTGTAGATAAAATTTCCAACGGCTTTAGCCGTTGGAAAATGGGCCAAATAATGTAAATAAAATATTTTTAATAAAATTTGATATATATATATAATTTCCAACGGTTATAACCGTTGGAAACTAAGTGCTCAGGTTCAAAAAATTTTTTTTCATGCATAAAATATTTCCAACGGCTTTAGCCGTTGGAAAAATGATGTGTAACAATGAAACGGCTTTTTTTGCAATATTTTCCAACGGCTTTAGCCGTTGGAGAGGGAAGAAAATGATTGAAAGTACATATGTTGATGCATTTTTAAATTATTTTATATTTTCCAACGGCTAAAGCCGTTGGAAATAAATGGAAATAAAACAAATTTGTATTAAAATGTGTCATAAAACATTTCCAACGGCTTTAGCCGTTGGAAAAAGAAGTGTGATAATGGAATGGTGTTTGTTTGGGAAATAAATTATTTCCAACGGCTTTAGCCATTGGAAAAAATTGTGTGATAATGAAATGGCGTTTTTTTGCTCTGTTTATGAATTTTTGAACATTTTCCAACGGCTTAAGCCGTTGGAAAGAGGGAACATAAATGATATTGCATCTGCTCCTTAGTTTTGATTTTTTTATTTTCCAACGGCTTAAGCCGTTGGAAATAAAGGAAAATAAAATTTTTTTTTTATGTGTCATAACTAATTTCCAACTGCTTTAGCCGTTGGAAAAAGACACAATTATTGAGCTGAAAAGTTTCCAACGGTTTGAGCCGTTGGAACATCATTAAATGAAACGGTGCGTTTCACAAAAATTTTAGCCGTTGGAAAATTAGTTTTTAAATTCCCCCCCCTGGCGATTCGTCTTCCTCGCTGTGCTCGCAGCTCGTCTCTCTCCTCTGTGTTTTTCCTTCCCTCCCACACGCACACACAGCACCTTCGTTTGTTCAAGTAAGAGGTTAATCAACAAATTGGAGCTGCTTTTCACGTGGATCTACTCTTCTTTTCCTTGATCTGCAGGTTAGTTTGAATTTTTTTGGATTTTTATATTTATTATTTGCGGTTTTGCGTTTTTCATGTTTTTGTTGATAATGGGTTTAGATTTTGCACTTTGTAGCTGAGTTGAAGCTATTTCCAGGCATTTTAAGCAAGTAAGCTGTTGGATTTGAGGTAAGTAATTTTAAGACGTATGTTTAAATTTTTTTTCCTTAAAAATAGTTAAAATCTGAATTATTTATGGTAATTTGGTTTAATATATGTTGAATGTGTGTGATTTGTAGTTGTTGATGGTTGGATGTGAAGTATTTGGGTTACCCATTATAATTTAACATTTATGTCCATTTTCTTACTTTTTTTCTTAATTACGGGATTAAGTTAAAATTAGAAAATAATTAGTTTTAAGTAAATTGTTTAGGTTGTATATTTATGTGTGAAATTAGTTAGTATAATAAAAAATATTAAATAATTAGTTTTAAGTAAATTGTTTAGGTTGTATATTTATGTGTAAAATTAGTTAGTACATTAAAAAATATTAAATACTTTGTTGGGCTTCAATTGTTTAGGTTGTATATTTATGAGTGAAATTAGTTAGTATAATAAAAAATAGTTACTAATTAGTTGTAACTAAATTGTTTAGTTCGTATTTTTAAGAACAGAAAATAATTAGTTTTAAGTTAATTGTTTACGTAGTATATTTGTCTGTGAAATTAGTTAGTATATTTATAAATAGAAAATACTTTGTATTTTAAGTACATAGTTTAGCTAGGTTCTATGTTTGTGTGTGAATGTAGTTAGTATAGTTGTATACCAAATCTTTAGTTTGAAATCAATTGTTTAGGTAATTTATTTTTTTTTATAACAATAGTAATAATTACTAATAATAATAATAAAAATAATAATAACAATAATAATAATAAACCCAATAATACTAATAATAATAATTTTAATAATAATAATAATCATCAGCATAATAATAATAAACCCAATTAAGAAGAGTAGTAAAAATAATAATAACAATAATAATAATAAACCCAATTAATAATACTAATCAATAATAATAATATTAATCATCATCATCATAATAATAATACACCCAATTAAGAATTGTAGTAATAATAATAATAATAATAATAATAATAAATAATAATAAACCCAATAATAAGAATAATAATAGTACTACTAATTAAATGATTACACACACAAGTAATTATAAATTATAATTATAATAATATAAAATAGGTAATACTTAATTATTAAATACGAAGAATAATCACCCAATAAGGAATAATAATAATTATTATACTCCTACTAATAAACCCACTAATAATAAACAATAATAGATAATAAGAAGACCTTCTTACTAAGTCCATCCTCAATAAGACATAATAGAACCTAAAAAGAGTGAATACTACAGCCACCTCCTAGAGACTGCCCAATCCAAGATCCTCCTCCCCCTCATAATAAGCCCCTACCAATAATAATAATAAGAAGAATAAGAAGAATATAGAATAATAATAATCGATAGAATAAGGAATAGGGGTCCGGTCCTCCCTCTCTCCTTCTAATTCCTCCTCCTCCTCCTCCTACTCTCCTCCTTCCTTCCCCCTCCTCCACTCCTCCTACTCCTCCTCCTCTTATAAAAAAAAATTCCAATATCTAATAATCATAATAATAATAATTCTCCTCTCTCCTCCTCTCTATGGCCAACCTTCCCTAATAAGTAATCCTCCTAAACCTCCTCCTCCTCCGCCTCAAGATCCTATCCTCCTAGTAATAAGCGTCCTCCTAAGTCTAATCCTATAATTATAATTATAAAAATAGTAATAATAATTATAATAGTAGTACTAATAATAAACACAACAACAGTAGTATTAATTACTAATAATAATTATAATAATTATCACAATAATTATTATAATAAACCCAACAAGTGTGAAGCATATCTAATAGTAGTAAATTACTACCTATTACGTTTTAACAGTAAACCTTAACTAAAATTCGAAGTCACCTGTTAACCTTACGTAAACCGTTACCTGTTTTAAATGACATGGTTTAGATTAACTAAACAAAATAATGTATTGGTAGGACTTCATGGACCATAGTTGGATGTATAGTAGTCGTTATTTACCGCGCCGAGTTGGGTACACAGAGGAGTGGGAGACAGGGATTGAGCAGTTCATAACATTTGCCTGTAGTAACCCAGCTCACATGGATGGCAACAAAATACGTTGCCCGTGTAGGAGGTGTAAAAATTTGAAGTTTAAGGATTGTGATGACGTTAGAGTGCATCTATACAGAGTGGGTTTCATGGCTAATTACACAAACTGGACAGCTCATGGGGAGGCATTTACAGAGCCTCCGCAGCAGCCGTTTCATAATTCTGATTGGTATGAGCATTCTGAGTTCAGTTCAAATGCAAACCCATATGCTCAAATGATATTTGATGCAGCGGGTCCAAATATGCATTAGAATTCCACTAAACAGGATCAACAACCTAATGAAGGTTTTAGAAGGTTTTCTGATTTACTGTACTCCGCTAGTACACCTCTTTAGGATGGATGTGAGAAGCATTCTGAGCTTTCTGCTGCAGTTCGGTTGTTAAACCTAAAAGCAGAATATCATATACCAAGAGGGTGTTATGATGGTATTGCAGTGTTGATGAAAGAGACGCAGCCAAGTGACAGCAAGATGCCATCCAATTGGTATGAGACGAAGAAATTGGTTTCACAACTAGGTCTTGCCCATTTTAAAATTGATGCTTGTGTAAACGACTGCATGTTGTTTTGGAATACTGATGAAGCTGCTTCAGAATGCAAGTTTTGTGGTGAATCTCGGTTTAAGCCGAGGACAAATGGGCGAGGTAAGGATAGAGCAAGGAAGACTATGCACTATTTACCACTCACTCCTCGGCTTCAGCGACTATATGCTTCACTGTCAACTGCAGAGCACATGCGGTGGCATAGTGAGCATCGATCCGACCCAAATGTTTTAAAACATCCTTCAGATGGGGAAGCATGGAAACATTTTGATTCCACGTACCCGTGGTTTGCAGATGGAGGCCCGAAATGTTCGCCTTGGAGTTTATTCTGATGGCTTTGTGCCTTTTGGAAACTCTGGTAAACAATACTCATGTTGGCCTGTCATTGTTACTCCGTATAATTTGCCTCCGTGGATGTGTATGAATAAGCCATATATGTTTTTTACTGCATTGATACCTAGCCCTCGAAGTCCACGTCAGAATATTGATGTGTATTTACAACCTCTTATTCATAAATTGAAACAGCTATGGGAGGATGGTGTCAAAACATGGGATGTTTAACTGAAACAAAATTTTAAGCTCCGAGCTTCGGTTTTGTGGACCATAAATGACTTCCCGGCTTATAGGATGTTGTCAAGATGGATGACTCATGGGAGGTTATCTTGCCCTATTTGCATGGATGCTAGTAAAACCTTCCAACTTGAGCACGGGAGGAAAACTTCATTCTTTGATTGTCATCGGCAATTTCTTGAGTTGGATCACCCATATAGAAGAAACAGAGTCTCCTTTAAGAGAGGAAAAGTTGAGAAATCGTTGCCTTCCTGAGTGTTTACCACCAGCAGCAATATTTGATCGTATCTCACATTTGCCTGCTGTAGTTCACAATGGACAGGTTGTAACCATACCAAGTTATGGCAGAACTCATAATTGGACAAAACGCAGTATTTTCTGGGAGTTGCCGTATTGGAAGAGTAATTTAATCCGCCATAATTTGGATGTTATGCATATCGAGAAGAATGTTTTTGACAATATATGGAATACAGTGATGGATGTGTCCAATAAAACTAAGGACAACGTGAAGGCTCATAAGGACTTTGAAATTTTGTGCAGTTGATCAGAGCTAAATTTAATTCCTCAAGACGACGGTCGAGCATTTAAACCCAAAGCCACATTTGCACTAAACAAACATCAGAGATCTGATGTGCTGAATTGAGTTAAAACATTAAGACTCCCAGACGGATATGCATCCAACCTTGGGAGGTGTGTTGACAGTAATGTAAGTCAGATGTCTGGTATGAAAAGCCATGATTGTCATGTAATGATGTAGAGGCTCCTCCCAATTGCACTTGAAGTAATTCTTGAAAATATTTAAAAATCGTTGACCGAGTTAAGCCAATTCTTCCGAGATTTATGCGCTCCAGAGTTAGATGTGAATCACATGGTCGATTTGGAAGCCAATATTCCTGTCATACTTTGTAAGTTGGAAAGAATTTTTCCACCGGGTTTTTTTGATTCGATAGAACATTTACCGGTGCACCTACCTTACGAAGCAAGGGTTGGAGGCCCCGTTCAATATAGGTGGATGTACAAATTTGAGCATTGTATGCATGACTTCAAAATGAAAGTTTCAAATAAGGCTTATGTTAAGGGTTCAATTTGTGAAGCATATCTAATTGAGGAGACCTCTACATTTTGCTCTCACTACTTTGAATCCCATATTCCACATATGGCAACTAGAGTACCTCGTAATGATGATGGCGGACCAGGACCATATGATGAATCGGTGTGGTCTATCTTTAGATACCCAGGTCGTCCATATGGTGTATCAAGATATCGATATCTTGATGACAATGAATTGAGGGTCGCTACTGCATATGTCTTACTGAATTGTAAGGAGGTGAAGCCGTACCTCGAGTAAGTGCACCTATTTTCTTTATAAACTCTACTATAATAATAATACTTTTCTTCTTTTATACTAAACTCATCAAGTTTATCGCTCTATATCTTGTATCGACCTCTATCTATATCTTGTAGTTTGTTTGTTGATGAAGTGCGTATGCATGAACCCAATATACATATGTCAGACCTGGATGTCTACATTGAGAATAACTTTGACACATGGCTTAGAAACTATGTAAGTTACCTACACTTCAATTTTACCCATATTTTGCTTTTGAAGGGAAAGACATATTCATATTATTGATATATGTAACTAGGTGAATGATGTGCGTAACACTATCACGGACCGCTTCCTGTGGGATGTTGCATGCGGGCCATCCCATCGTGTTGAGAGTTGGCCTGTTTACTTCATAAATGGGTACAAGTTCCACATTAGCGACTGGGGTCGCGACAAAGCAACATTTAATAGTGGAGTATGTATAAGGACTTCAGGATCAAGTGAGGTTGAATGTGATTTTTATGGGGTGTTAGAAGAAATCATTCAACTCGAATATCCTGGCTGGCCACACAAAAATGTTGTATTGTTTAGGTGTGCTTGGTTTGACCCTACTCCAGATCGTGGCACTCGGGTTCATAAACAATATGGTATAGTTGAGGTTCGTGATGGTCGCCGATATGGGAAGTTTGACCCGTTCATTCTTGCATCCCAAGCTGATCAAGTTTACTACACCCATTACCCAACAAAGTCACGTGAAAAAATGGGGTGGTTAGCGGTTTTGAAAATCAAACCTAGACGCATCGTTCATAATAATGTAAATGATGTCGAAGATGCATTTCAGGAAGAATTATTGGCCGGTGTGAAAGGTCTGAAGTCTCGTGACATAATTATGGATGACCCGCATCGACAATTTAGCTGATGTGAAACAGGAGTATGGGAAGCTGTAGAGGATAACATGGCAATCAGGGAAGAAACATTGCTACATGACGATGAATCTAACAATGATGAGACCCTTGAAGGAAGTGATGAAGAAGATGAATTTGAATATGGGGATACTGATAGTGGCGAATCAGAGACAGAAACTGAGGACGATATAATCCATTGACAATAATGTAAACGTGCAATTACTTATAAAATGTAATGTGAACGTGGAGTAACTTTTAATATGTAAATACTAAGTCGTACTTCAAAGTGGTGGGTGCAATATCATATAGCCTTTCTAGTTTTTTCAATGGTGTATGTTAGTTTTGTAACTTGTTGTTTGGGTTTTTAAAATAATGCAGATGCCACTTAAAGGAGATGCGACATATACACGTCGGCCAGGGAAAGGCCTATTTCAGCAGATGAAAGAAGTATTAGCAGAACCAATTGCTAGACATGAAAGGGCAGGCTCATCGCATTCCCGTCATTCAGATTCACAGCCCTTGACAGAACAAACACCTGTTGCACATCCTCACCCTCGCGCAGGTGATATTCGTATTGCTCCAGTCGGCCGTAGTGCTAGTCGATCTACTCCGACCCCTGTAGTGTCACCGGATGGTGGGAGTTCACATGGTCAAAACACGGTATCCCAAGCCCCGCTGCAGTCTCATTTACGGATAGTACCTCACGGGAACACGTAAGTAATGCACCTTTTTGTACCAATTATTAGTTTATTTAACATGTAGTATCTGAAGTCGCAGTAAGACTAATTTCATGAATTCTGTCGAAACATCAACTTCATGTAGCTTCCTTCCATCACGAGCAACAAGGTTGGTCACTAGATGCTTCACCACACACTTCATGGGACATCATGACTGGACGAGCGCGAGTCCAGCAGATATTCAGGCGTGGTGGCACGTATTTGAGGTTAGATACTTTGTTATAACTATTTCGCCTTTATCATCTATGTAGGAATCTATAGTTCCGCTATATAGTTTTTATAGTTCATAACGTGCAGGGATTATGTGAGTGGGATCCATCCCACCATAATGAGGTCTATTGAGTCTGGCATATGTTGGCGGCTAGTCATTACCGACAAATGCTGAGGGACATCCGCTGAGAAAAGAATTCGGAGAAACGGCAAGCAAGAGCATCTTTTATGACCGACGCATAGTATACAGAAATGGAAGCATGGTGGGCTACAACCGTGGAGTTTAACGAGCGATCGGCAAGGGGTAAGACGATGCGAGCTTCATCATCGGAGTCATCTAACTCCATAGGTGCATGCAGTGCTACATATGTAGGAGGTTTGGTTTCCATTACTGAACACTGAGAACGAATGGTAAAATAATCATAATCTTTTACACATAATTTCAACTTAACTTTACGTTGACAATAAAATTAATGTTAGTACGTTTCCAATGTAGCGTGAGAAAGATCCGGAGAAGAGGGATCCTGGCTTGTTCAAGGTGATGCAGCAAACTCATAAGAAAAAGAGCGAGGATTACGTTAACAGGCGTACTGAAGAAGTTGCGGTAAGTAATTGTTACATAATGCTTAAGTATAATTTATGATCTTGTTACTAATAAATTTTCTGTACTGTTATATGCAGGCAATAGTAGCTACTGAGATCGAGGAAGCAACGCAGCAAACGGATGATTCAGGTGG